>CM042179.1:30373018-30413018 GCA_023376005.1 Doryteuthis pealeii | reverse complement strand
TTTGAACGACAATTCCCTATTATCTTCCTTTTTTTATACTAGTGCGGCGACATAAATAACTATTGTCGCTGTTCACATTTAACAAGGCATATAAATTGATGGGTTTTCCACTTGTTTGTTCAGTTCCTCATACGAATTCGAATACGATTCATCGTACTTAGCAAATTTTTCATGAGAATAAATGGTGTATGTTATGCTTTTTAACTAATAGACAAATTCTTAGTATTATCTGCGTTATTCGGACTATTGTCCTCATCTTTATTGTTATTTGTACAACGTTTCGGCCGATATGTCCTCCGGCCTTCTTCAGGTATTTCTTGTCGTAGTCGGGAACCTTCTTGTCGTAGTCGGGAGCCATCACGAAACTTTGAACCTAATGATGGCTCCCGACTACGACAAGAAGGTTCCCGAGTCCGACAAGAAATACCTGAAGAAGGCCGGAGGGCATATCCACCGAAAGGTTGTACAAATAACAATGAAGATGGGGACAATAGTCCGAATAACGCAGATAATACTAATCAAACCTCATCTCAAACATTCAGAGATATAGACAAATTCTTGTATTACGACTTGGTTAGTTCAAGCAAGACTAGAAACAGTGTAGTTCCATATAACTGTGCAAACAATCTCGGTTTTCAGGCATATGTTTATATGAATTATCGGTACATCATAGTTTCGAAATGCAAACAATGTAAGATACTTGTAGCATGCTTAATAATTACAACTACAGAAATTTATATTTTTAAGGGATTATGGTATTTTTTCCTGTGATGAAAGGAATGTGCAGATTTCGATGGACTTGATTTATTTTTGTCTTATATATCAGCTTTGCACGTGTAAAGGTGTTGCTTAATATTTGATTCAATTAAGAGCTTTTGTAAATTCAAAAATACATATTTACTTATATTTTCTTTCTCCTAGACCGGTTGCCATGCCGAGGTTTAAGATCCCAGTCTGTCATATCCATAGCTAAAGGGAGAATAGTTGAACGCATACACAAGAGTATTAGCGCTATGTGAAATGCTGCAAGCCTCGAACAGGTTTTGAATTCGTGCCGCCCTCTCCATTTCGTTCTAAGATAATTGTTACACTCTGGACGCTTGCCTTTGTTTTATTATGTGAAGAAATTTTCGTAAATTCCCACCTGATTACAAATGTGTAAAAACTTTATAAGTAAATGTGTGTGTTTGCATTAAGTTATCAATTACCACCTGAATGCCCTTTTTTTTAATTGAACCATTTCATTTGTTATCCATACTGACTGCAAAGATTGAACTTTGTTTTGTTCATACACGTGTATATGTAAAACACGTTCGTACATGTACACATGTGCGTGGTTACCGGCTCCGTCGAATTATCTAAGTTATGACTTAGTATAAGTCCACGTGTCTTTTACAAGTTACGTTGGCATCTGTCTTAGAATTCTAAGCTTACTGTATTTATTTAGCCTGGACGTTGGATAGGACGCGAGTGGGGGAGGGACATACCACACATTTTCATTTTAAATTTCATTTTAAAATTCATTTTTATCTTTTTTTTTCTCCTTATATGACACATTTATAAGAGAACTCAAGAGCAAGGTTCCTGGTTCGATACCGGTCCCCGCCAACTCTGTGTATGAGTAGCACAAATTGAGTAATCTGATCTGTGTGGTGAAGTGGGAAGCTGACGGTAGGTGTGGTGCTCCACCCCAGCTTATATAATCTCCCTGGTCTAGCGCTAGTGAGAAGGGGATAGACTCCCTCGGTATCCGGCTGATATCGTCAGTAGACCATTCTGTATTGGGGTAAAATAACAAACTGAGGATTTTTTTTTCGTTACAATCTTTTTTTCTTTCTTTCTTTGTCAAACATTTTTTAACCCTAAGTGTTGACGCTCCTCTTTTACCTATTGCGTTGGGTAAAACGGGTAGATAGGCTTTCCTCCTCCCCACCCCTTCCCGAAAAAATGAAATACCCTAAAGCAGAATACATTGATACACATAACCAGGCTATAAATAAACCTTTATTGAATCCTTATCGTTACAGAAAAAAGAAGTTGAGGGGGTTAGGAAGGACAATATTAGGAATGGCGACAATCTATAGGAATCCTTTTTTTTTTCTCGCTTGTTTTTCTTTCTTGTCGATGAAAGACAAATGACATTACATTTCACTGTTATTGGTTGATACCAATAACACTACAATTTAAGGTGACGTACATTTCACCTACACTAAAAAGTTAGTTTAAAGTTTCTTGTCCGCTATTGTACCCATGTATGTGTTTAGGGCAAGAGCAGAATGCGACTCAAGCTCAATTTTTAAAAAGCTGGATTTAACAGGTTTCAATTCAGTTTTCCTTCATCTAGACCAGTTGCCCAACCAAGGTTAAAGAGCACAGTAGTCTGTCCTTACTATTAACCCATAGCTATTCATATTTACCAACCCCCTCCGCACGTGAAGAGGAGGATGTGACACACGGTCAATTTCTTAAGCGGAGTTTAACAGGTTTAAATTCAGAGCTTGCCTTCTCCGAGACTGGTTGCCCAACCAAGGCTTAAGAACCGATTCCTTCTATTTACCCATATCTGTAGGAAGAGTAGTTGGATGCATACCTTTCCCAGGGGTATTAGCACTATATGAAATACTAAGATTTGAAACACGAGGAAATCCATTTCCTACGACTGTAATCATTCCACCATCAATTTTACCATATACAGTAGGAATACACGGATTCATATATTTACCAATACGATGCTGTTTGTACATTGGGCTAATACCTTTAAATGAATAAAAATTACAATAGTAAAACTCAACTTTTTGTTTCAATATCCATACGCAGGTTAAAATTGTACGAGGTATTTAAAATTATTATATGTAGTGTTACAATTCCGAATAAAGCAATGTATACATCTTCTATAAATGAGTACTAAGCATAAATTAAATTACTACATAGTTTAAATGCGAAGAAAATGTAGAAACAAACACTGGATGTTATGATGAATGGAAATTTATAATCGATGTTCAAACATTTCGGTTTACAACGGAAACCTTCATCAGGACTGAAAAGGAGAGGAAAAAATGAAGGTTTCCATTGAAAACCGAAATGTTCGAACATCGACTATAATCTATATCCATCCTTTATAATATTCTGAGTTTGTTTCTAAATTTTCTCCACATACTGTTGTATTATTTTCCTCATCTTACTTCCATAGTTTAAATGTATATAATTTGCTTATGAATTGATATATGAATAAATGTAATTCAAATTGTAAATAATAATAATAATTGTCACTTCCCTTATTTGTTTTGACCCCCCGCCCCAAAAAAATACATCACTAATTCTTGGAGATAAAACAAACCTTAACGGGAAAGGTATGAATGCAACTATTCTTCCTCCAGATATGAGTGAATAGTAGGCTAGACTGGGCTCTTTAAACTTGATTAGACAACCAGTCCAAAAGAAGGGAAACTCTGATGTCAAATCTGTTAAAATCCGCTTAAGAACTTGATCCTGTGTCACTTCCTGCTTCTGCGAAGGGGTTCGGTAAGTATACTATAATCTTGAATAAAAGATATATTTTTAAGGTGTTGCAATGCTATATTTCCGAGAAAATAGCTGGGAAAGGTATGTATCTAATTATTCCCCATCCAGCTATGGACAAGACAACCTCTTATGTTAAAGGAAACTGATTAAAATTGTGTTGTTAAAATTGTCGAGGACAGATAATTGCAGATTGCTATATTTTTTCTAACAGTTGTAATAATTGTAAGTAAATCTAATACATGGATTTATCGTGAATTTAATGAGATATTAAAAATCTTCTGACAAAGGGATATTTATGCAGAAATATTAAGAGGATAAATCAAAGGTAAACAAATATCATAGTTACATTATTTTTCTTTACACTTGCATTGTGATAGCTTTCAAAGCCAACCACCAAACCAATATATACACAATGTTTCAAGCAAATTATAAAACTATTTTAATGAGATTTATTCGTATGTATTATCCGTATTTCATGTTTCTATTCTATTCAATTTTTGCCTAATTTTGTTAGAAATTGAAATGTTTCAGTCGGGGACGATGCAGCTGGACCAACATAAAACAATTGTATACGCAATATATTCGTAGAGATTGGTTGTCTCTGAGGTTTTTTTTCTTCTTTCTTCTTAAAACAAGTTGATATAATGATATTTTGTTTCTAGATAATTTTTTCATAAGATCTATAAGTTAGATAACTTATCTATATATCTATATATCTATATCTATATATATCTATCTATATCTATATATCTATCTATCTATATATATATATATATATATATATATATATATATATATATATATATATATATCAAAATAAACCAAACTATACCTAAATCAATAATACCGCGCATGTATTTGTTAAAGCTTGTTTTTATAAAACACTACAACCATCCTTTCTACTGTACTACGTTCAGAGCATATATAAATAATACAGCTTTTCATTATTTTATGTAATAATCATATTGACTATATAATCTATAGTCAATATGATTATTACATAAAATAAGGAAAAGCTGTATTTATATACTCTTTAATAAAGTTATTAAATTTCTGAAATTACTGTGACGTAAGCAATAACGTAGTTTCGGTTAAATACAAATAAAGATTAAATCTCCATTATATATATAAATGTTGCGCCACGAGCGAAAATTCTGACAATTACGACAATTTGTTTGGTAATTGCGTTGGCTGATACAGATAAAATTATTGTGTAAGTAAGATACTCATGAGAATGAACACAGATAAGGATTTATATATATATATATATATATATATATATATATATATATATAATATATATATATATATATATATATATATATATAATCTCTCTCTCTCTCTCTCTCTCTCTCTCTCTCTCTCTCTCTCTCTATATATATATATATATATATATATATATATGTCATCGCCCTTGGGAAGTCCTCTGCTAATTGATGTAGGTTGTTGCTGGTTAGCCTACTGTGGTATGTCCACAGCAGAACCTCGCTTATGAATTCGTCCTCCAACAGTGTCCCATATATCTTATTCGTCTTACTCGGATGGTTTGTGTGATCAGGGGCAAGATGTCGTCCAACTGCTTCTAAGATTCGTTAAAGACGACACGCAGCATCCTTGTGTCGGTCCCATCTATATTTTTCTCTTAACGCTTCCCATCGAGTCCAAGTAATGCGGCCATAGAACAGTACTGACTCTGCTACAGCTGGGAAGAATGTTCGTGGGAATAATAGTCACATCAACTGTAAGCATTTCTGCAGTTGATAATTCATTGTTCTTTTTTACCAATAATACATTAGTAGATTGTGAAAGCAAAGTTATATATTAGTATTTGCATTTAGACAACTTGCTTTTTAAAACAATTCATTGGAAGAATATGTAACCATCTTAATTGTTTATTTCCTTCAAATGTTGGTGTAGTGATAATATTGTCATGGTTGTTATTTATAATGAATAAAAAATGTATCTAGTGGTGAGGTTCCAATTCTAGAGTTCTAGGGAGTGTAGAGTATTCTTTCATTGACATTACTCCCAGCTCCACTCTGATCCAGATTGGTAGTACCTGTTAGGGTTTCATTTATTGATTAATTCGATAAAAAAAATTGAACACCCAAGAACAAGAAGGAATAAAGGAAACGTCTTCGGTATGAAATAACCCAAAAAGGGTTGACATGCCGTAAAATCCAACCGACGAACCCCCAAAACGGCATTTTTGTTAAGTATCTTTCATTCTTGCTTAAAGATGTGACGGGATAAAATGGTGGACGATTGGGCAAAAATATTTAGACGGGTGAGCAAAAAAAAGAGAAAAGGCGGGA
The DNA here is from genome assembly GCA_023376005.1 of Doryteuthis pealeii. Lineage (NCBI taxonomy): Eukaryota > Metazoa > Mollusca > Cephalopoda > Myopsida > Loliginidae > Doryteuthis > Doryteuthis pealeii. The sequence continues at coordinate 30,407,181 of CM042179.1, read as the reverse complement.
GCAAAATCTAAAGAAGCGGGAAAAATCTTTTTTCCTTCGGGAATTGAAGGAAATAACAAAAAAGAAAAGAAAAAGAAAACTCTGTGTAAATAATTAAAAATTCAAACCGGGTTGAGTTTTTTTTCCTCGTGTTCTGTAATGTGGCCCTTGGCAAACTAAATTCATTGAAAGGACAATAGTTATTTTTGAGTAGTTGTTGCTAGCAAGCATGTGAAAAAAACTCTGACCCATCCATTAAATCGACCCAACATACACATTAACAGATGAAGTAACAAACTATTAGACATACACTCACATACACTCAACTTTAAAAAAAATTCTTATCCACCTACAGTCTGGTATTCTCTAACCTTTTTTTTACATATATGCATACGCTTATATACATATATTACTTCTAAAATTGTGCAAATACATATATTCATGTAACTGCATATATACCTACTTCCAGGCGCAAATATCTACGCACACACTCATATATATATATTATATATATATATATATATATATATATGTGTGTAGACAAACATTTCCTACTTAAGATCAGCATATGCTATTTAGCTTTAAACGGTCATTCTTGTCGATTGACAAACGCCCTAAGACAGGTGGAGAGCGTGGTTGATTCCATAACCTCGTCACTTTCCAATAAACAGTTTTTTACTTTTCATTTCAACCCAGAAAATAACTCCTGTCGCATCGTAATACGTAGTCTTTGTAACAGACGCCAAAATATTCCTCTTGGTATTTAAAAAAAGAAAAAAAAAAGAAAAACTTTACACAAAAGAAAATGATAGATTATGGCTGTATGATCCATATAGATTTTGATAAGTAAAATAAGAAATGAAGGTTACAACAATATTCACTTCATTGCTCAAGGGTTAACTTTTTGATTTTTGGCTAGTAACTCATTTTGGAAGTTAAAATTCTGATTTCAAGGTCAAAATTATTGCAAAGCATAGATTGCAAAAAAAAACAAACAAACTGGACAAGTTTGTTTTTATTTTTTTATTTTCTTTTTATAGATTTTTCCAAGCAAACAGTATTTTTTTTGTAATGGCATTTATATTTTCCTAACAAATAAAGTTCTTGAATCTTTTGTAGTTTAATTTTGAGGAACTTTTGTCATCTTCTTGTATCTAAAAATAATTTAAATGAAACTTGTGTATAAGGCATTTGTTTGTCATAAACTGATCTGCATCTTTGACACACACACACACACACACACACACATATATATATAATATATATATATGAAAATGGAATAGGAATTGAATCCGACAATATGAGGATAAATGAGTAAAGAAAAGAAATGTAGATGGATTAAATGAATTTAATCGATATCACTTACACATGTGTTTCGGTCAGTTTATCTGTGTGAAAATATTTAAAAAGAAAAAAAAAAAAATTCTATTTCGAAAATTTCCAAAAAATTTCTCCATTGTTCCCAAGGAATTTTTTTTTTTCTTTCATTCAAAATAAAATTTTACTCTGAAGGTTGAATCTTCTGTGTGCGAAATATTTTCACACAGATAAACTGACCGAAACACATGTGCAAGTGATATCGATTAAATTCATTTTATCCATCTACATTTCTTTTCTTTACTCACTTTTCCTCATAATATATATATGTATGTATGTGTGTGTGAAAAGTGAATGTCTTGCTTTAATTTCAAACAATACATTTCAATATAAAGTAGTTTCGTCTAAGATTAAAGATGAATTTTGTTTCTTTCATGTTACAATAAAGTCATAAATTGTATACTTTTCAAGACACCTTTTACAATTATTTTATAAAGTGTGGATTGTAGTCGTGTCATAATAGTCTTGGTTTTGTCTGGAAAGATCTTACATTTTTATACTAACTAGTACATAATTAAAAAAACACCCTCGGGGCGATGTAAAAATAGATTTTTGAAACATATTGCCCGAGGGGTGGGAGTTAAAAATTCAATGTCAGTGAGTTTGTACCCTAAGTAAGTAAAATCATCAAATCCATTAAAGGATTAAAAAAATGAAACAATTTGAAATGTAAACTTTAAATATGTATCGAAATAAAACAAACTATATATAGATATATAATACCAGTCATGTATTTATTAAAACTTGTTTTAAAAAACAATGAGGACTGTTTAATGTTGCATGTTCAAATTTTGAGAGTATTTATTCTATGTTATGACGATTTTGGGTAATGTGACGTAAGCAATGACGTAATTTTTATTACAGACAAAAACCGGAAGCGAATCCCCATTATCAATAGATATTAATGGTATTATAAATATTAAGATATACTAGTTCATTCTATATTAACAATAAAAATCAGTATGGCAAGTAATTACTTTTGCTTAACAAGAAAGACCTGCTATGCAACGTTATTCAGTTTCTTCTTTTTTGGGGTCTGTGAAAATAAACTTTTTATTTTATTTAAATAGCAAAATTTAAACTATCAAATGAGAGGTATTTGTTCATGTAATACTATTTCCATTTCCATTCGATAATGCTTATGAATTTATTGTAGGAATCTACTTTACAGATTGGACCCCTTTAATCTTTGTTCTGAGTCAAATGCCAACAATTCTACTAAAATGTCTTGCTCTGTTAACATACACGTCATATGCACACACACACACACACACACACACACACTCTCTCTCTCTCTCTCTCTCTCTCTCTCTCTCTCTCTCTCTCATATATACACATACATTCTCAAACACAGTCACACACACATATACTCTCACATATACGCACTGTCTGTATCTTGCTCTCATACTTATATAGCCAAACTAGATCTTGGCCTCTTTAAATTATACATGAGGGTGGGATTTAAACAGGCATTCCTTTTTTCATACAGTGCGCGCGCAACAACAAAACAAAAACACCCTCCGGTGAGGCCGAAAAGAGGAAGAAGAGAGAAAAATAAAAAAGAACAAAAAAAAAAAAAAAAAAGAACGGAGAAAAATTACCTATATCCCACCTATAGATATAAAGCTCGGCGGTTCGGTCACCCCCCAAAGATTAGAGAAATCCCTTCAACTTCGACACCAATTGTCCCAAAAGCTTCGGTTAATAAAGTTTCTCGTTATTTATCCATAATAATTACTGAGTTCCTTTTTATAAAGGCTGGAAATTTATATGCTGTAGATAATTTAATTCTCCATGTGTGCCACACATATTGAATACAATTGGAATTCTTTTCATCTACTTTTCGTTTCGTGTCTTGCAAGTAGCAAAGCCAAGATGGGCAAGATGGGCGTTTATTTGTCTAATATTTTTTGTATACCACTTCACAAAAAGAACATAGGTAACGCTGACAAAAATAGGCGGGGAATACTTTAAAAATGTCTCATTTGTAAAACGAATAGTTAAATATAAATTAAGCTTAACTTTTATGATGCATTAATTTTAGCAAGCAAGACTTGTGGATATATCACAGTATAAATATCTAATTACTACAACGTTTGATAGGTTTATTTATGAGCAAAATAGTTAAATATGTAAAAAGTATAATAATCTTGATTTCTTTTTTCATCACGTTCGATTGAAACAGATTAACGTTATCGCTTTCCCGCGCTCACCCCTCTCTTCCCCTACTCTTTCTTTCTTCTTATATTTTGTCTGGGTAGCATATCCCTTTTCTCCTCTTTCTTTATAATAAAAACGGGATGATCCTATATTTAGTTGAGGTGACGACACTAAGAAAAAAAAATTCGGTGAATAAGCAACACCAGATAATCAGGATTTACATTTTTGAATTTAATGGTGTTGTAAGATGATGTCGGTCTGTACGATTAAGGCACACAAATATTAAGATATAGATGATATACCTAAATCTCTAGCTATCGAAAAATCATATAAAATATGATAAGCAATGATCTATAGAGATACCTTTTAGGATCAGTAAAGTATATGTGCATGGACCAGGTTAGCTCAGTCGGTAGAGCGTTCGGCTAGAAACCACAAGGTTACTAGTTCGATACCGGACCTCACCAACTCAGCGTATGAGTAGCACAGTGATCTTTGCGGTAAAGGAAGGAGCTGATGGTAGATGTGGCGCTCCACCTCAGACGCAAAAACAATCTCCTTGGTCTAGCACTAGTGAAAAGGGGATAGACTCCCTCGCTGATTGGCTGATACCGATTTTAGGCCACCCGACTTACTTTTCTTTTTTTTTTTTTTTTTTTTGGTAGGTAGTATTTGTCGCCATTGAAATCGAATATACTGCAAAGAAATTGAAATTATTATATTTGTCAGAATTTTTTTTTTTTTTAGGTGAGGCTTGATAATTTCTATTATTTAAATTGTCGGACTTGTGTCCTAATCTTTATTGTTATATACACAACGTTTCGGCCGATGTATCCTCTGACCATCAGGTGTTTCTTGTCGAATTCGCTTCTCTGTCATATGACATATATCTTTAACCAAATATGGTAGGTAATTCCTTATGCAGGGTTGATCAGTGTAGTAAAACATCTGTGGAATGGCCTATTGTCGATATCAGCTGAACAGCGAGTCTACCTCCATTTATTTGCGCTAGATCAGGGAAATTTATATATTTTGCTGAGCTGGAGCGCCATCCCAACAGTCAACTCCCATATGCTGTTTTAACACGCAGATCAAGCTGTACTATTCATACGCTGAGTTTGCGGGGGCCCGGTATCGAAACCTGGAACATTGTGGTTCCGAGGCGGATGCTCTACCCACCGAGACGCTGATTTTTGTAGGTTTACATTAATTGCTCTGAAAATGACAGTCTTCCAATTAGGAATTGATTCAAATCTTGAAAACATTTGTCGGTCAGATGAAAGTGATTATTGATTAGTCATGTTTGAGTTTAGACCGGACTCGCGTTTCTATTTTCGTACAGTCTTTGACTCTCTTGATTTCATACAAATTGATTCTTTTGCTAGCTTGAATAACCAAGTCGGGTGATACTACTACTAATATATATATATATATATATATATATATATATATATATAAATCTAATGAGTCAGACGAACCTACTATTAGTTTCGCATAAAGCTCTTCAGGGCTAAAATCCGACTTGTTTTCTTCCTGGTTGATGTTTGGTAGTATATTTTTACAATCAAACTTTCTGCTGGTTTTTTTCTCTCCGCAAGGATCTATCAACACGCTTGGTATATTATATATATATATATTATATATATATATATATATATATATATTAAGCCTAATGAGTCAGAGAATATCTACTTAGGTTTCTACTAACGGATATTTCTGACTATTATTAGCTCTACTTTTTTGTATTAAGCACATTAATTTATTTAACTCTTACAGTATTTTTTCAGGAGGTTATATAATATATATATATATATATATATAATATATATATATATATATATTTTCTCCAGGCAAAAGTCTGCATTGTGTAAATTCAAACTATATTAAACTAAATTCAAACTATAAAGCCGGGAGTTTTTTTTTATACTCTCGGAGTTTAGAAATAAAATTATGTGTGTGTGTGTGTATCCAATTGACTGGAATGTTGGATATAATTCTATTTGGGAACATCAATATCTCCTGTACGGGACAATGCATGCTGATGCACAAGTAAGAGATCTAGTTTTTTTTTATGGGTATATACCAATACACCATTTTTGCTGTTTCAGAGAATTTTATATTTTTTTAAAGTAAAAAACTCAACCTACCCTAATATACAAGGATTTTACAAATCCCAAAGAGAGCTCAATGTATGATAATAAATTAATTGTATACAGAGCAATATTTAAACTTTTAATAAGAAAGGAAAACTTAATAAACCGTTATTTGGGTATTATAAATGTATTTCGACCAGAACTCAAATGAACCTACTAGCTGTCTGATGAAACTAGGCTCATTTATTGATTTCTGGTTGAAATACATTTGAAACAAACAGTTTACACAAAATGCATTCTTCCTTTCAAAATATTTTCCTAAAATATTTCTTTCTTTTTCACCTATTATTTTTGCTAAAACCGATTCTTTTGCAACCGTTAATTATCCAAGCTCTTCATTATTCAACACTCGTTATAAGATGAAAAGAAAAATCTTTATCTCAAAAAAGGGCTAACCACCATAAAAATTCTTGATATAAAACAAGAGCAAAGGGCCATAATCGTGAGCAACGTACAATGGAGGAGAACGCAAGTGTTCAGAACATCTTTTTACATAAGGTATTTGCCAGTAGGGTAGATCGACTTTTCACTTTTGTTAATTTGCAACTTTCACCACATGGGAGACGTTACAGTTCCAAAATCGACCTACCCTATTTGCCAGTGACTTGCCAGAAGATTAATTTCTCTTTTTTTTTCTTTTTTTCATTTATTGGCTCTTTACTTTGTTTTCTACTCCTACTCCCCCAGCGTTCTTCAATCTTTAAAACCCTATTGTACTGTAATCAAATTGTTACTACTTCAGTCCCAATCCTTGATCCCGACCCCCCCCCCCTTCAACTTCAGTAAAAGTCAATCAATTTGTTTATACAGAACGGACGGTGTCTGATGGGGGTCGATTAATTATAACTCGATTGCAACATTACTGACGGATTCGTTTTTTTTTTCTTTTCTTCAACATCTCAAAAGACACGTGCGTGCGCATCTATCAGATTGACTGGGGAGTGTTGGGAAGGAGCCAGCCTCTCGAGTGGGCGAGAGAGAGAGAGAGAGAGAGAGAGTGAAGAAAGAGAGCATGAAAGTGAAATAGACACAGGGAGAGAAAAGATAAAATAGGGAGACGCCACTTGTTTATTTTAAGAATTTCTCTTCTTTTTTTTTTTTTTTTTTTTTTTTGTATTCCAAAGCCGGGCATTCAATTATCTTCGCCTTTCCCCCTATTAAAACACAACTGTGGGACAAAAGTCAGTACTATGCAGGAAGTTGGTTCTATTCATTTTTTTGGTCTATTTTTGCGCTTTTTTAATTGAAGAACTTACTAAAAGAAACGACTAAATAATGAAGAGTTAAGACTTGGGCGGGAAAAATCCGGGAACTTTTGGATTCTTTCCATTTTTTTTTTTTTTCCTCGAGAAACGGATGTTTTAACACGGAAGAGAAAACATTAAATCTTTAATTCAGTTAATGGGTTAATATTCAAAGTAAATTATGAAAAGTGAACTTTCTTTTCACACAAAAACACAGAAGGGAGCTTTTTATTTTATTTTTCATAGTTTAAAAAAATCTTTTTTCCTTTTTATACAATTTTTAAAGCACTATTCGACGTTATTTCCTTTAATACTTTTGGTGGTTTGATTCTTTTGGTATTTTTATCTTTCTCAGGAAAAACATCTCCTCCAAACCACAAAATAAAAAAAAAAAGTGAAAAATTGCAAAAACAAAGAAATATCAATGTCTCTTTCTTTCTTTTCCTTTTCCTTTTTTTTTTTCCATCCTGTGTCCATCAGAACAAAAACAACCTCGCCAATGTAAAGCAGAGCGTTACTATAGAAACCAGATAAAGGAGTTTTTGGAATGAGTGTTCTTTGCTGTCGCATATTTTATTCCTCTCGGAAAATTCTCTGCACCCCCCTCTTTCCTCTTATCTTTGTCCCCCCCCCCAAATCCACTCTACAGCCAATTTTGTCTTTCGACGTCCACCTAGTTCTTTTCATTGTTTTCTCTCTCAGAATTTTTTCTGTATTTTTCTTTTACCAGCTATTTCATTTTTCTCTTCTGTACTCTTGCTCATCACACCCCACCCCACCCGCTTTGTAAGCCCTTTCACCCATATTTTTGGGCAACTTGGATTCTTCGTTTTTCAATTGTTCCATTCTCTGTTTTATCACACCCTCGTTTTCTTCCTGATCACCTTTTTTTTTTTTTTTTTTTTTTTTTTTTTGAAAAACCTGTCTGAGCATGAACTGTGAATGTTCTGTAAAAAGGTGGAGTGTGGTGGAGGAGGAATAATTTTTCCGAGCCCCACCCCCTCCAAAAATAAACTTTCTTGAAAAGACTGACAGACATGGAACAATCCCAGTTTCATCCTAGAAGAGTTTACCATTCCTTATTATAGTAACGGAATCTTCTCATTCCTCGGAACGATTTGATTATCACTAGATTGTAATTTGAGGAAATTCCTAAACGAAAAAGAAAATCTCACGGGCAGAAAATAATAAAGAACGGTGATTTTTTTTTTTTTTTTTTTTTTTTTTTTTTTTTTAGCAATAAAAGAGTAATTTCTGTGAATATCACAAGGAACACAGAAAAATAAGAAAATGGAGCTAAGGGAAATACATTTAGAAAATTACTCTGCGACAGTAATCGGCTATCTCGTAAAAGAAACAGATAATGTTTTGGAAGAATTTGGAATTGTACCCGGAATTTAGAATTATGGTAGACATCTTTTTAAAAATCATTTCTCCATGAACTGGAAAGTTACTGGCTAGGTAGATTTAAAAAAAAAATTAAGTCTATTAACTAATTGGACTATTTTTTGCTAATTATTATATTACCAGGGCCAAGTTAGCTCAGTCGGTAGAGCGTTCGGCTAGAAACCACAAGGTTCCTAGTTCGATACTGGCCCTCGCCAACTCAGCGTATGAGTAGCACAGGGATCTGTGCAGTAAAGTGAGGAGCTGATGGTAGGTGTGGCGCGCCACCTCAGATTCTAAAATAATCTCCTTGGTCTCGCGCTATTGAAAAGGGGATAGACCCCCTCGCTGTCTGGCTGATACCGACATTAGGCCGCCCCGAAAACTTTACTTTTACTTATTATATTACCAATAAATTCTTCCAAATTACTGTTAAAATATAAAATTTCTCTCTTATACGAAATCCTCATAGGAAGCGCGTGGTGTAATAGTTAAAATCATGGGAAATGGACACGTCGCCCCGAGTTCAAATCCTGGACGTGGCAATTTCATTTCACTTAGCGCTAATACCCTTGGGAAAGGTATGAATCCTACTCTCCTTCCAGCTATGGGTAAATAGTAGGGCAGACTGGGCTCTTTAACCTTGGTTAGGCAACCGGTCTAGGAGAAGGAAAAACTCTGAATTCAAACCTGTTAAACTCCGCTTAAGAAATTGACCTTGTGTCGCATCCTGCTCGTGTGGAGGGGTTGGTAAATATATATACGAAATCCTCATAGTTGATTCTCATTGGATGACCCCATACTTGTGACCTTGTGTCACATCCTACCCGTTCAAGGCAACGATGAACTCGTTCAATACTTAGATGGCTTGACCATTTGAGCAATGGCATGTACTGTAAGAAACCGAATATCAAAATGACTTGATTCGGAATTTAATAACCCCAAAACGGTTGATGTGCCATGAAATAAACATGGATGAGGATCTCAAAACTACTTTGTTTTGACTAACGAGAAGAGGCCCTTTTGGTTTGATTTCAATTTTCCTTCTCCTAAATTGGTTGTGATACCAAGGTTAAAGAGCTCTCTATGGCTTATTATTTCTTATTATAATGGAGATTGTGTGTTTGTCTGTCTGTAACCGAAACTATATTACTATACAAATCACAATTCCCTTCGTTATTTACATCACATTCTCCATGATTTTATTTTTATTTAAACCTCAATTATTGATAAAATTGTTTTACATCATTAATACTGTTGACCATATCTACATACACAAATATGCAATTGTATTTATATATACAACAAAATAGTGGATTATAGTGTGAATGGGAAGGCTGATTTGCATATTGATCTTAAAAATTTGATTTTAATAAATATATGCTTAGTATTATTGATTTCTAATTGTTTGGTTTTATCTTTTTGAATATGAGCAAACATCTCGGGGATAAATCTTAAAAGAAATTCATTAACAAGAAGAAATAACTAATATTATTCTTTACTTCCTATTTTAACTAAATAGTTAAATTAGGAAAATTTACCAATGAATGAGGGGAGTAATGGAAAATGATGGAAGAGTTACTTTCAAAATTGTTCTATTTTTCAATCATACCCCCTCTGTTCCAAATTTTGTATCTGCATTCTTATTCAGTTTCATTAGCCTTTCTAATTTAATATGATATTTTATTATATTAAAACTTAAATACTTGCACCCGGAGGGTGCATATATTTGCTAGTACTTATAAAAGAGTTGATATGCTGTAAAATAGACCAACCAAACAAACACGCCGGTGACGAATGAGTTTCGGTTTTGTTTAATGGCATATCAACCGTGTGGGTTATTTAATGCCAACTCTAATATTTATAAAATAAACATAATATAATAAGATATATATAATATAACAATGAATAATATAACTCGTAATATAACAAAATCTAGCAAAACCCTATATCTATGTATATATGTACGTATATAATGTGTGTGTGTGTGTGTGTTGTAAGGGATTATTTTGTGGTAAGTTTTTTTTTTCTTCTAAAAACAAAATAGATTATTGTAATCTCACACCCTGACAATTTACCTTACCGTAAGTGGTATTCCAGACGTATTTCATATCAGATTCATAATTTTCGATATAAGTTTTTGGTAAATAAGTACCTTGTGTGCTTGTAAAATCTACTCCAGTAAATTTTCATGAAAAAATCAAACACTGCACGAGTCATTTTTTTTATTTAAACATTTTTTTTTTTTTTTTTTTTTTTTAAGCGCTAAATTTTGATCTGACTTTGAACGATGAATAAGAAAAATAATCGAAATAATTCGGGAAAGGTCACGAGTTCTCGAGGTCATAATCATACAAGTTAGTGGTCCAGTGATTATCTTTTAATCTAACAAACGTATTTTGTGAAATACTAATTTTTTTTTTCTTTTTTTTTTCTTCCTTTAAAAACAAATACTTTATACCCATTACCCATAAAATTTTCAGAACTCTCCTTTTTTTGTGTGTCAATAGGGTTATAGCATAACTATTCTGAAACATTTTGCAGCCCTCTGCAGTGGGGCAAAATACTCCCAATGGGACCACCGTTGGCTCTTGATGGCGACGCGTGATGCCTAAGGACGGAATCCTGGTGGATGAGCAGTCCGTGACCTGCAACAATCCACTTAGACCCTTACTTAGGCTAGACGGGCGGTTGGAGAGGGCCTCCTTCGATCAATCGACTGGTCATATCAAGCCCTAGCACCTATATGATTGTGCTAACTCTATTGCCCTTATGGCAAGCCCCAACCCCTTTTTTATCATATATATGCTAGGAGGTGGCTGAGGGTCTTCATGTCCTGGAAATGACGTCAAACTCTATCTGATGGTGAGGTTCCAGTTCTGGATGTCTGGGGAATGTGGAGCACCCCTCTCATCACCATTGCTCCCAGGTCCACCCGGAGTGGTATTACCTGTTAGGGTCCCATCTATGGGTTAAATAGAAAAATGTAGGTCTCTTGTGAAAATCTGAGTTATATTTGCCTCAAAACAGTCTATGTTATTAGTGCGTTTAAAATCCTGCAATATTTATATATATATATCACTATAAAATAAAGTCTTACATAATATATGGTTTGGTTAATTTGCATACCGGTTTTGATAAAACCGTGTTTAATAATTAATTACCATGTGTTATCGATTTATAATATTGTTTTATTCTCAAACGGATTAAAAGCAATCTTATGTATAATTTTATATTGAAATCAATTAGAATAAAGAAAAAATAAGTGTAATCTGTGTCTTTAATTCCATTAGTCTTCTTTCTAATTCAATATAATATAATTAATTATATTAAAACATAAATACTCGTGCCCGGAAGGCACATATTTTTGCTAGTAATAAATAATTTTTATGTAGTTATTTTGTTGCTGGTCCAAAAAAAAAAAGTAAAACAATTTTTTTTTTTAAATGACAATGCGAGACAAACACGAGCATAAATCGAATGTTGTTCCACAAGTAAACGATGAAAATACAGAAAAGCAAAAATAGAATAAACTCAAATGCGGGGGGGGGGGGAGTTCGGAGAGGGAGATATAGGAAGCAAGCGTAACTCTGTGCAAGAAGATATCTCAGTATTTTCAGGGTTTTTTTTTGTCTTGTTGTTTTGTATATGTTTGTTTACGTGTGTCAGTCATGTCTTCTTCTTCTTCTAAAACCTATTTCGTTACCATACTCTCTTTAAGTTTTTGGTTTTTATTTTATACACAAGCTTAAATAGATGACTACCTTTCTTCTTCATTATTCAGATATCAAATCATTTTAAACGTGTTTGTCTAGATTTTTCAAATAGCATTCGCAATATTTTTTTCTTTTCTTTTCTTTCTACTCTTGATTTTTAAAAGGAATAGAAAGGATTCAGTTTATAAATGAAATGCTTACCTAGTGTTTTGATTTTATTTTGAAAGAATTAAGAATATAACCTTCCTCCATACAACCACACACTTGCAAATACGTATAATAAAAGGAAAGAGGATGGTATCTGGTAATAACAGGAAATATTAAAAAAAAACAAAAAAACGGAAAATTCTATTCTTGCCGTAAGTAAAGTCGGCGGAGTGGCTTATCGGCATCAGTCGAACAGCGAGGGATTCTATCCCATTTTTGCTAGCGCCTAAGCAAAGGGATTTTTTTTTTTTTGCTGAGGTGGAGCGCCACACTTACCGTCAGTTTCCAGATGATGCTTCAATGCACAGATCAGATTACCTAAGCTATGCTACACTTGCACTGGGCTACCGCTGTAATTTTAGGTAATTAATGTAAGGGAAATCATTGAAAGTAACAAAATTGCCGCCATTTTTTATCGTAAGAAATGGACTCGTCGACCCGAGTTCAAATCCCGGACGAGGTTATTTGCATTTCACATAAGGCTAATACATTTGAGAAAAAGGTATGCATCAAAACTCTCTCTCTCTCTCTCTCTCTCTCTCTCTCTCTCTCTCTCTCTCTCCAACTATAGATAAATAGTAGGGCAGACTGGGCTCTTTAATCTTGGCTAGCTAACCAGTCTAAAAGGAAAACTCTGAATTTAAAGTTGTTAAACCCAGCTTAAGAAATTGACTTTGTGTCAAATACTGTTCGTGCTGGGAGGGGAGGGAGATACACAATTTTAAAACATTTACCGTAATATATATATATATATATATATATATATATATATATATATATATATATATACGGTAAATGTTTTAAAATTGTGTTGATCTTTGTTAATCATTGATGAGAATAATTTCCAATCTGTTAAAAATGATTTTATAAGGAAATACTTATTTTTAGATCTGATGGAATTGGTACGCGGGTGATGGTGGGACGGTATATATATATATATATATATATATATATATATATGTGTGTGTGTGATTTGATATTTTGCTGTTAATAGTATAACCGAAGTATGTTGTTCTTCCATTCAACCACTAGGAAGCTTTTTTTTTTTTTTTTTTTTTTTTTATAAGATCATGGTTGATGAAATTTACTTTTTGAATCATTTAATATGCTCGGATTTTTTTCTCTATATAGATAATAGTAAAGTAATAATAGATAAAATTATAGATATGCCGAAAAGCTCGTACTAAGTGTAGATAGTTGACTAAATCCGGGTGAGCAGATAATCAAGTATATAAAGTTGTGGGTAGACAGGTCGATATAGTGACAAAGAGCATAATGTATTGTGTATGTGCTCATCATCATCTCATATAATATATATATATATATATATATAATATATATATATATATATATATATATATATATTATATATATATATATATATATTTGTTGAATATTTTCTGTTATTACCAGATACCATACTCTTTTCTTTTATTATTCGTATTTGCAAGTGTGTCGTTGTGTGGTGGAAAGTATTATATTTTATATACAATATTATATATAAATGTCTGATCGTGGAGCTGGCTCATTGGCGCCAAAAGGTACGCTTGATTAGCGTGTAACTGTCGAACAATTATGACGAATTAATGCCCAAATATGGGTCTCTGAACAAGTGCCTAAGCTACAAATACATTCGAACAGAATTTAGCTACTCACGCAAAATTAAATTAAGGCAAGAATTTAATCTCTATGAAGAGAAACTGCAATTAATGGATAAACTTTAATATCCATTAAGACTTTTTTGTTGTTGTTGTTGTTCCTATGAAGTCGCGTCGGCCATGTTGTAATTTTAAACTGATCAAAAGGATTTCAATAGTTTTATTGAACTTAAACTTTTTCCTGGTATCTAAATGGCATGTGAAAATGATTTAAATCCCATTTGTCATATGTACAGTCGAACAATGCCCATTTCAAATACATCTACAGTACATAATGTAAACTTGTTAGGGTACATCATAACCATCATCATGTTGCGCAATTAGCACGGATATCTATGACAATCTCTCGCCAACCCTCTCTGTTGGTGTCATAGATATCTATCGATGGCTGTTTAGTTATATCATAAATAGGCTCTAGTCTTAGAGATGAGCAGCAATAGTTACCTTACTGAACTGTTTGATCCTGACTCACACCCACCATGCTGCTACCCATGGTTTGTTTTACATAGGGTACTTACTGTATACTATGCTCCCATTTTCACAGTCACATCCTCATAATCATCATGCCCTGCGGCATCTAGTATCCGCGCAGATTTGATCAATGTATGTCTTTGCTGGGCGGTCCGCATTGGCGTTTCCATGAGCTGGCTTCCACAGGAGACCGTCCCCGCTTCTCCAGCAGTGCCCAGCATGTCTTGTTTCTCTCACTCGGATGGTTTGTGGGGTAAGGTGCAGGTGGCCGTATTGCTGCTTCCTTCAGGGGTGTTGTTTCCCCGATTTGTTTAGGATCACATGCAGCATTCTAGTGCAGCTAACATCCAGCTTATTATCTAGGTGTTTTGTTAGGGTTCAGGTGGTGCAGCCATATAGTAGCACTGATACGACTAAAGTTTGGAAAAATTGTCGTTTTAACTTGTCGGTGAGATCGGACTTCCACATGACTGATAATTTGTTTATAACAGACCATGCCTTCCCTATGCGTGCATTAACATCGCTTTCTGTGGAAGAGATATTACTACCTTGGTACATGAATCGTTCTACTGGCTTTAGACGCATACCGCCGAGTTTGGAGATGTCTCCTTTCTTTTTAAAGCACATGTACTATTTTATTGGAATTCACATAGAGGCCGATGTTCTGTGCTGCCCTCTCTAGGTTATATACCCGGGATTCGGCCTGTATAGGCGTATTTGCCAGAAGTGTCAGATCTGGCAGTCACACCATAGTCCTCTGAAACTAGATTAATATATTAGTATACCAATAGACATTTAGTGACATTATAATTTATACGCTTAATTAATGTTATAATATAAACTCTAGTCACTAATTTGTTTTAAATTATTAAATATAATCAAGTGTTTTCAAGTATATAGCAAAGTACTATATCTGAAAACTACATTTATGATTAAAGTTTATTGCTGAATTGTTTGCACATCTCATAGAGCTAGTACCCTTGGAAAATGTATGCATGAAACTATTCTTCCTCCAGCTATGGGTTAAATAGTAAGTAATACTGGGCTCTTTAACTATGGTTAGGTAACCAATCAGCAGATACTCATGCCGAGGGGTTAGTAAATATATACATGAATTATTTTCAAATACTTAATTCCTTCAAACTATTTATGAAAAGCGGGTTTCCTCAAAGAACCTGGACTTTCTTTTACGCACACTAAGATAAATCTTATACTTTTACACAATTCTCATATGAATATTGCTTGATTATTGTGAATATGATTGTAAATACGTGAAACGTTTATTCTTATCTTTTTAAGTAATAATATATATTCTTATTCGTAACTACTAGTGATCGAGATTTTCGTAACCCCAAAGACACTATCCAATTAGCGGCTAACTTCCATAACTTAAAAAATGCACGGGCATAACGTTAAACAAAATGGCGGTCAACCTTTTATAATATTCAATGAAAACCAACTTATGAGTAATAGAACTGGTCGCTCGTTTGCTAATTCCGTATTGATAATTCAGCGACGACATTTTTTCGACTTATATCTCCATTTATTTTTCTCTATTTTTCTTTCACTGGACAGTTGCATAGCAATTCTTTTACTCTTTTTGATTTCAATGTTTTGAGAGCTACACGTAGCCTGGTATTTCTCGAAGACCTTATGTGGCTCTCAAACGGTATTTAAAATAAAGGATAACATCTTGTGAAGAAATGTGGACAGACATTAATTTGCCTTAAACAGTGAAAGGGTTAAATTTCCTATGACACGTTTGAGGATTATATATGGCTCTCAAAATACATTTAAAATAAAGGATAAAATCTTGTGAAAACGTACGAGTAGACCCCTCTAACTTGTGAAAGTGTCGAGTTTTCATTATACATAGTTTGTGCACACATGCAATTTTAATGGCAATCAAAAAATTAACTTCGAATTTCCGACCATTTAAAAGAAAAAACTTTTGTCTAATGCTAAGAGTCATTCATACTTGGTCTAGCGCTAATGAAAAGGGGATAGACTCCCTCGCTGACTGGCTGATACCGACTTGAGGCCGCCCCGTTGACTTTTATACCCCTTAAGACATGTCATCTTAATAGCTTTAGTTAAAAGTATTCCCACCAAAAATAATAGTGGATCAGTACTTTTGCCTTGGATCAGTGCGTCGTATCTGTTCTTTGTCTAAGAGCAAAGTGGCGCTCTCTAGCACTTCTGTTTAGGGTTAGTTTAGTCTCTCACGTTTATTAACCCCCCCCAACCCCAAACAAACTGTAAAACACGTAGATGAAAATAGTTATTTTGTAGAAGTGTACGAAATTTATTAATCAATCGAAGTAAATATCGTATTGAAAAAAAAACAAAAAACAAACAAAACGAAAAACACAAAACAAATATATGATGTTCATTTTTGTTTTTAATCAAATTTTTTTGCTATATATTTTTCACTTGTATAGAAACCCTTTGATCCGAGTTATGACGCATACATATACTAAACTCCTCTTTTAGTAGCAATAACAGACATACCTACAAAATCTTATTATATAGATATTGTGTACATAGTTATGCTTTAACTCTTGTAAGGTAAACAAGTTGATATACTGTTATCTTAATGGATATTTTGCACACATTAAAACTATAAAACTTAATGATCTATATCGTATCGTAGAATAGAATACCTTGTATTTATGTAAAAGTAAAAAAAAAATTTAAAAAAGAGTAAAGTCGTCGGGGTGGCCTAAAGTCGGTATCAGCCAAACAGCGCTAGTTCATAGATTGTTTTTTAGTGTCTGGATCGGAGCGCCACACCTACCATCAGCGGTTTAGCTCAGTTGGTTGTACGTCCGCATGGGAACCACAAGGTTCCTGGTTAAATACCGGCCCTCGCCGACTCAGCGAATGAGTAGCATAGGAATATGTGTGATGAAGTGTATTTATGTACTTGTGTAGACATTGTAAGATCGGCATCTACATGCAATTTTAAAAAAAAAGTATAATTCTTCAAGTGTATAATTTTATCCTTGTGTATGCTCATAAATTTGTGTGTATATATGAATTTAGTCTTGGAAAGTCATGATAACAAAAAATAAAACGTAAAACCTTTTTTTAATGTGATCAGTATGTGTATTTTTTATTATCTATAAAACAAATGCAATGAATGTATATTTTCATATATATAAAATATTTTCAGTTTTATTTCTATTAAATTCTTTAATAAAAACAAAATGAAATTCGACTTTTTTTGCTAAGTATTTCTACTCTTGCTTTCTAAGTTAATAATAACACGACGAATATATATATATATATATATATATATATATATATTTGAAAGGAAGGAAAAACTCAACACCGTAATTCCATAATAAATTTATTTCGACCAAAATTGGGGCCTTTATAAATCTAAGTTGATTTAAAAAGATTTATAAAGGCGCCAATTTTGGTCGAAATAAATTTATTATGGAATAACGGTGTCGAGTTTTTCCTTCCTTTCTAAGATAAATATTGCTCTGTATATAATCTAAAAAGTTTATTATACATTGAGCTCTCTGTAGTGATTTAAAGATTCACTGTATTTATACATACTGGATCAGACAATAATAATACAGTGTGTCTTAGAAATCATATATAGAATCATCCCTTACTACCAAGTTTCGGATACTTCACACACACACACACATACACACACACACACACACACATATATATATATATAATCCCCATCAAGTTTACAGGAGACTCAGAAGTAAGTTTTAGCTATACTATAAAAACAAGCGTGCATTTATATCAATCATATGCATGGAAATAGATAAATATTTAACTAGAATATACCAAAGTTCATTTTATGCAAATGTCAAGGTCTATTCCCCGCACCCCACCCCAACCCGATTGATTTTTCTTTATACCTTTTATGTAATTTATAATTCCATCTTTTCAAAAGTCAAATACTGTCCATCATTTCTAAATACTAATGTAAATTTATCGTATTTAATAATTTAACACGAAGACTTTTCGAAAGATGTTCTGTTTAAATGGTTTAAGTAGATTATTATTTATTTTTTCAAATGATTATACATCTTTGTTTTTTATACTAATTTTTTAACGCCGAATTACAACAGCTATGGAAACTTATTAGGGTGGTCTACATGTAATATAGTTTCTTTCGAGCAACCTATGTAATTTAGTACAAATTACGTTTCGTAGAATATTATTAATTGTTACAATGAATTTTGGAAATAATTTTGTCATGTTCAGGAGTGGACTTTTTGTAATTATAAACAATTTTCGACGCTTCTACATTAATTATATAATTATTGTTGCGCTTATATATATAATATATATAATATATATATATATATATATGGTGTCCCAAAATAATGGATACTCTTTGAATCGTTATAATTTATTAAATTTATATATTTTGACTTGTATTGATACAAGAGAAAGAATGCATAATATTTAAAGAGTGTATACATTATTTTGGGATACACTATATATATATATATATATATATATATATATATATATATGTGTGTGCGTTTCTTGTGAATATAATGACGATGATATATTTGGTAAGTTAATGGAATTTATTAATTTACAAGGAAAGGGAAAATAATATTAACATAAAAAATAATTTAAATGATTTTTTTTTTTTAAAGGAACATTCATAAAATTGTAATCTTAATATAATTACCAGGATTTGACAATTTTTTTCTACACAAAAACAAATGTTAAAGTCATTCGAATTTTGGTAAGTCATTTTTCTCACCTTTGCGTATTCTACAGACCAAGCACTTCTACTGTAGAACGTATAGGTGAGAAATTAACAGCAACCTAGCACCCCTGACTCTTTCTACGCTATCCTTACATATATATGCTCTGTTGCTGATATCGAGCACTCTTTATTTATGAATACAGTTAACTATATTATCAATACTAGCAAATATATGCACCCTCCGGGTGCAAGTATTTAAGTTTTAATGTAATATCGTATTAAATTAGAGGCAGACAAAAAGATATGTAACAGAGTGGGGGTATAATAGAAAAAGAGAAATGAAACTTACTCTTCCATCACTCCCGTCTTTCATTGCTGAATTTTACTTATTTAACTATTTAGTTAAATTAGGAAATAAAGAATAAAATGACAGTTATTTTTTCTTGTTAATGGATTTCATTTAAGATTCATTGAAGAGATTTTTGCTTCTATTCATTAAAATAAAACCAAACAGTTAGAAATCAATAATACTAAGCACATATTTAATAAAATCACATTTTTAATATCAATATGCAAATTAGCCTTCCCATTCACCCTGCAAACCGCTATTTTTTGTATATATAAATACAATAGCATGTTATTTGTATGTAGATATGGACAACACTAATAAAAAGGTGAAGCAATTTTATTAATAATTGAGGTTTAAATATAAATAAAATCATGGAGAATGTGATGTAAATAACTATGTTAATTGTGACTCGATTAGTAATATAGTTTCGGTTACAGACAGAAAAACACACAATCTCCATTATAATAAGATATGATGATATGATATTATGTTGCTAATTTTTGTCACAGTGTACATACGTTATCAGAACGCGCGAATAGGATAATTTGCTTGTTCTTCTGATTCTTAAATAACTATATAATATAATATAATAATTATTTGTTTTGATAAAGATCAAAAGTACTGTCAAAATCGTCAGACCCCAGACATGCGTTTTCTAAATAAAAAAAGAAATTTGTCTATCGTTTTTAAAATACATATCATAGAAAATTTTAGTATCTATCAATTTACTGTCATACGATTTTTACCTTTAGAAATCCAGTTATTTTGTATTTGATATTAATTACATATGAACTCATACAATGTAGTACGTGTGTGTCCTTTCAATTAGAACGTAATTCTTTATTAACACAAAGAACCGTTATTTAAAAAAAGAAAACTCTACCCTTTATATATTTGTGTCTATAGGGTTGGCTTATGAGGGCGTGGCAAAGGAGTGCTGGTTAAGAGCTACCTCCCCCCGTCTTTATTCTGCTTGCCGGTGGGGGACTAGAATAAAAGAGCACATTCTTTGTACAGCACAAAAGCAACATTCTGAAAAAGGGAGATTTCTTGAGCAACTTTATAATTTTATTATATTTAAAACGTAAATTTCTATAAAGTAATTCTTATGGAACGGATTTAAAGAAATAGAAAAAAAACTTATCAAAACTTATGCCGCAATAAATTGAATTATATATATATATTGTGTGTGTATTTGGGCTGCATCTTTTCATTCAAACATATTTCCTTAAACAAAAATGAATCCTTATTATTTTCAATTTTTTTATTTTTATTTTTTTCTTCTTTCAAGCTCATAATAATTCTTTTGATCTTAATAATTCTTTTGAAAGACATTACTGATTTCTCCGAAAGAGCAATTTTATATATTTATAAATATCTATATCTATATATATATATATTATATTATATTATATATAGATATATAGATAGATATTTCTAAAGAATGTAAAATTGCAAAACCTTAACGTTAATAAGTACTCAGATCTCTGATCGAAAATTTTTAATTCGTACAAAATTCATTAATTGCATAACTTGCAATTGGATATTACAACTCTAAATAATGTTTTTAAAAAGTTTGTTTTATAAACATGGTGGTTCTCGTAACATCGGTCCATGATGATACCGATGCTTCTATCTAGGAACGAATGAAATATTCCAATTAGCATTCCATAGTTTAATATCGAGAATTTGCATTATATATATATATATATATATATATATATATTATATATATATCAGCGCGGATACAGACCCCACAGTAAATAATTATTTACAAGTATTAACGGTTAAGTGATTTAAATATATTTATGGAGATAAGAATGTGGCATAAAATATTTTTTAAAACTGCAATGCTTCGCGTGAGATAATTCGCGATTATTACTATAGAGACGAAAAACGGACTTGTTGTCACTCGATGAAAAAAATTTTTTTATTACAACATATTATTTATTACAAAAACAATTTTTTTGTAATAAATGACATTAGTCTTTATTATATATACTAGCAAATATATGCACCCTCCGTAGGGTGCAAGTATTTAAGTTTTAATGTAATTAAATATTGTATTAAATTAGAAAGGCTAATGAAACTAAATAAGAATACAGATAAAAAGATTTGAAACAGAGGGAGTATAATAAAAGATTTGAAACAGAGGGAGTATAATAAAAAAATGGAACAACTGAAACTTACTCTTCCATCACTCTCGTCTTTCATTGTTATTTTTTTTTATTTAAGTATTTAGTTATAAAAGGAAGTAAAGAATAAAATGACAGTTATTTTATCTTGTTAATGGATTTCATTTAAGATTCATTGAAGAGATTTTTGCTTATATTCATTAAAATAAAACCAAACAGTTAGAAATCAATAATACTAAGCACATATTTATTAAATTCAATTTTTTAATATTAATATGCAAATTAGCCTTCCCGTTCACACTGTAAACTGCTAGTTTGTTGTATATATAAATATAATTGCATGTTGTCAGTATGTAGACATAGTTAACAGTATTAATAATGTAAGACAATTTTATTAATAAATTGAGGTTTAGATAAAAATAAATCATGGAGAATGTGATGTCAATAATTAAGAGAATTGTGACTTGAGCAGGAATATAGTTTCGGTTACAGACAGAAAAACACACAATCTCCATTATAATAAGATATATATATATATAATGTGTGTGTGTGTGGTCCGGTTTAGCTCAGTCGGTAGAGTATCCGTCAAGGAATTGTGTGTGTGTGTGTGTGTGTATGTAATATATATAAATTCATTAAAAAAAAAAAATGAATTTAAAAAAATTCATTTTAATGAAAAATAGAATTTTGAAAATACCTTCTATTATATTTATTGTTGATATTCGTCTTTTAATATTTAAAGAAAGATATACCATAGTAATTTGATTTTTTTTATTTCTTCATAGAAGAATATATTGAATACTGACTTATATATGAGAAGTAAAGATCTGGGTAAATTCGACAATGACCGCAAATGACCGAGGCGAAATATCATTTAAATTTACTTGTGTTGTTTTATCCGCATTTTTCCTCTATTTTCAAACACACACACACACACACACACACACACACACACACACACACACTATATATATATATATTATATATATTATATTATATTATATATATATATATATATTATATTATTATATTATTTATATATATTATATATATTATATTATATTATATAATTATATTATATTATATATTATATTATATATATATATATATATTATATATATATATATATATTATATAATATTATATATTATATTATATTATATATTATATTATATTATATTATATATATTGTATATATATTATATTATATATTATATTTTATATAAACAGTAGGTCAAGATTTATTTTATTCTACTCTGTATTTCGTTTTAATTTTTGGTTTTTGATCAGATATTGCAGATAAGTAGAAAATCAGTCGGAGAGAGGGTGTCCCCCCCCCTCTATGATACGGGGCCTCCAAATTTTCAAAAATATATGAAGCCTGTCTTTCCGGGTTTTCACAGGCCGGGTTGAGCCCACTCCGATCGAGAGATTTGGGTGTAGTACTCCCGGTCCCAGTAAAAAATTGTTTATTTAGTGAATTATTTAAATTGTGTAACATTTTTTTTTATATCCGGTAGTTGCAATTCGAAATTTCCAAGGCAGGGAATTTTATTTTTGTTATTGGTCTTCTGCAAGGTGTTTTTGGCACTAAATAACCCACGAAGGTTGATGTCATTGAACAAAGAAACTAAGCCTAACATTTATTAAGATATTTCTAAGGTATTTTTTGAAGGGCTTACATTAGTCGTAAGTTTGCTTTTTGTACCTGGTAATTATTTCAACTTGGATATCATTTCTAAGGTCGGTGCTAGGGTTCCATGTTCTCCCCATCCCCCACACACTGAATCTATGATAGGGAGCTATTCCATTCTACTACATGTAAATTTTCAAGTTGTATTCATCGAAAATATAAAACAATTTTCATAAAGTAGTATTCATAGAATTTTTATAAAAGTAGTATTCGTGGAAAATATTTTAAACCAGCCCTTCCGGGTTCTCCAAGCGCCTGTCCGGATCATTAAGGAAGTAACCGCAGATGTTTATTTTATTTTTGTTATTTATTTATTTTTAAAAATTTGATTTTCATCTTATTTGTTTACTTTTGGGTATCTTGTGACAATCTTTATTTAACAAAATGAACTAATTTAAACATAATTGTTCCCATTCATAGCTTCAAAAGTTGCTAGACTTATTTACATGAATAAGCGGCAGGGTTACGGTCAGGGTAATTTATTTTCTATTCATTTTACGGTATATGTATAAAATATTTATGGAAAGGCGAGACGTCTGAGATATATCATCCACATACAATACTGTTTTACTGTACCGCCGCTCAATTCAGTGCGGCTAGACATTGCAGGCTGCCTCAAACCGGGATCAAAACTTAACCGAGTTTTTGTCATTCAAAATCTCTACATATATATAATTTACAACCACCCACTTTCTTTGGTTTTCTCCTGTCTCTATCATAATGGCGTATTCACATGGACACGAGCGGACGCTGGCTCGTAAACTAAACTTAATGCATCAATTAAATATTAGATAGGTAATACAATTACTGTATCTGACTGACTATTTGATGTAATCTCTTCTTCTTCTTCTTTTATGATATGGCATATTTTCTGGACAGCATTAATTTTTCCCCCTTCATGATCTACTCTAAAAGGGACGGAAAAATAATCTTGTACAACAAACATGGTAGAGAAACCCGTTGTAAACAGTAAAATGAATATAGAAAATGTCACAGGTTTTAGACGCCATTTTGTTTTTCCGAGGTGAGCGTTAAGAACGTCGCATAAGCTCTAATACCTTACGACATAACAGGTTAAGGGTTGAAGCGGATTGTATCCACACAATGGCTAGTCAAGTGTTTTCTCTATAGTTTCAATTATGAATTAAGCATTTATGCAACATTTGTTCTGTGAGTAACCGCAACTCTATTTATACGTACACTACTGGTCAAAAGTAATACATATTCATTATTTCTTGTTCTGTTTAAGCAGGGAAAGGACGTCACAGGCATTGTCTGAATTGGGGTAAATTAACAATAGCAATTTCACCGTTATCTTTATTATAATCATCGTTTATCATTTATTATTATTATTATTATTATTTTAGAGTAATTCACGCCAGCGTTAGCTGATGGTATTTCACTGGAGTCTGAGTGACAGCAATTCTGAGTATTCTGTCAGATTGCAGCAATGCAGTATTCTGGATGGTCTCAATTCTTCCTCTGATTTCCAGATTTTCCAGTCTTATATTACTCTTTACGTATCTTTCACACTAGCTGGAACTGGTGGTCTTCCACTGCAGCCCGAGTGACAACACGTCTCTTCTTCTCTAACCAGGACCCCGCTAAGTATTCTGACAGTAATCGGCAATGTTATGGTCTGGACGCTGTTATCCTTAAAATTTCTAGTGTTCTCGGTATTTTTTTTTATGTTTGGGATTGTTTCAAGTCCTCCAACTATAATTGGTATCCCTATCACATTCCACAACATTTTTTTTTTTTTTTTTTTTTTTTTTTTTTTTGGCAAGGTACAGATATTTCAAGAGTTTTCGGTTTATTTTTATCTTCGCGATTACTGGAACGGCGAAATCCCTTAGCTGACACGTTAGTTTTATTATGATCTAAAGGAAAGTACAGCATAAACACAAGCGCACACAAATGACCACATGTTGCCAAACAACATACTTCACATTTAAAACGAAAGTGCTTTGCGCGTTGAGAATATACACTAACCAAAAATCAAGTTTATATATATATATATATATATATATATATATATATATATATGGGCGGCAAAATTTCTCTAATACTTTCTGTGCTTTCATTTTCATTAGAAAATAATTCTAGCAGTTTATACAACACAATGCTTATATTAATAATCTGATGAAGGTTTTATAACAAACAGAAACGTTTTAATGTCGACGTTACCATCTACAAATATATTTATCTTTAGAAATAATTTTTTTTCTTATGTGTATGTGTGTGCCTGTGTATATATATTAGTCACCCACAGACACCGTGTTTCAACGTATCAGGTCTCCTCAGTGGGGCTAGACTTAGCAGTGTATGTATGTATGTATGTATGTATAAAGTGTGAATATATTTTTCTCATCATTCAATATTTTCATATCGTCTTTTAAATGGTTATCTACATGATCTAATTTTAGATAATTAGTGAATTTTATTTTTAAAGATACGAAACTTAATTTTTTTTTTCAAAATATTTTGAATAACTACATATTAAAAAAAAAAAGATAAGGCAAACATTTTCTTCATATTTAAGAGATGAGTTATCGTTGCAACCGTCGTATTTTCCCTCGCAAACAATTTCCACTCTCTAACAAACATCCATTGAAAAGTTTTATGTTTTTTTTTTTCCTGCGATAAAAAAATATATTACCGTGGATTTCTCATCTTCTTCAAAGATACTTATGAAAATTATTTTTAGAAATGAATAATCTCTGTGCATTAATGTGCACATTGTTTTATACATGAACTGCGTTCAGAAATTACAGATGAAATAAAATTTTGAATTTGTTCTCCCAAACTTATATGCACAAAAGGAAGGAAGTCGTTTCGTAATACTATATAACAAAATTAGTAAATATTCTTTTTTTACTTTTCAAGGTCTGGTAAAGAACCCTATATAAATCTTAAATACGCTGCTTTAAAAAAAAAAAGTTGCTAAGCGAGCGTTATATATATATATATATATAATATAATAATATATATATATATATATATATATATACACACTAGGGGGGGTAATCAAGAGAGACATAGAGGAAACGAGTGATAGGCAGAATGTTAAGACAGGGACGAGTCAGTTTTTGACTTAATTGCAAATTATGACTAATTAGAAACAATTAAAATAGAATACTTTTCAAACATAATTCAATCCTAAAACTAAGCGATAATTTATAACTTTCGTGTAATTAAACTAAACAGTAAAAAATCCTTTAGGAGATAAAATTGATTCACTCAACTTTAGTATATATATATATATATATATATATATATATATATATATATATATATATATTACACATTTTATATAAACTATTTCCTTCACTTGAAAAAATTCATTTTTACAGTCAATATAAAATCTTTATCCCAAAATATTTCCCTAACCTTTCGTTTAGAATTAGTTTACACTTTCTGTTATTAAATTCTATTATATATGGAGATTACTATTTCCTTTCCAGGACTTGGGCAATCACGGCTCTCCACATCTTCTTTATAACCTATATTCCAAACAAATCGGTCAGTGTACTCAACGCATTAAAATCCAAAAATAGTGGCCTAATGGGGGGGAAAAGTTACCACACCCTTCCATCTGAATTAGTGTGTCGTATATGACCAGTCACATTATTCACGTTTAATTAAATGCAAGCTATTTAAGATAGTATGCATACATGCCTGCTACATAGATTAGACACACTGCATGGATACCTATTATTATATACCAGTAGTGTCTACATAGAATAGTACTACTTCGTATATGTTCGTGTCTAATGGAATACCTACAAATTTTGCGTACAGGTGAATAAGTAAATGTTGATAGTAGACTTTATAATTACTTATACCTAAATTACTTTTCACACCTGTGCATAGATATCCTTGTTGAGAAAGATCACTTCGCGCAAATACCAGTTTTTGGTTAATACTGGTTAAATGCATATCTATCTATCTATCTATCTATATATATATATATATATATATATATATATATATATTCAAAAGTTGCTTTAACGTGTGTCTCCTAGACTGGTTGTCCGACCAAGGACATAAAGCCCAGTCTACATGGACATACACACATTTAAGTCCATGTAAATACCCTGCGCAGGCCTTCACACGACCCCCCCCCGTTCACACTGAGAAAACTGCGAGAATACTAGTAAAGTAGACGGAATGTCCTATTGTCGGTAGCAGTTGGACAGCGAGGGAATCTATCCCCTTTTCGCTTGCGGTAGACCAGGGAGATTATTTTGTGTCTGAGGTGGAGCGCCACCTCTATCATCAGCTCACCCACACTTTACCGTTCAGATCCAAGCTGTACTACTCATGCGATGAGTTGGCGAGGGCTGGTTTTGAATCCGGAACCTTGTTTCCGGGCCGGATGCTCTACCGACTGAGCTAAAACGACTACTTTGTCCTATCTACTAGAATTTTTTGTTGTTTTTTACATTTTAAAAAAAAAAAATCTTGTGACATAGGGCACAACTTTTTAGTATTTAAACAATTACATAAAAAAAAAGTAGCGGGCACTTTTCGTATAATTTTGACGGAATTAAAAAGGAAAAAGTAAGTTTTTAAAATATTAAATTTCGAAACTCAAGTCTTACCTCTTTCGGACAAACTTTTGTATGAAGACAAAAAATATATATGAACGTACCGGAAGAGAGAGAACCTACCGGAAATTATGTGCAACAGCAACATAAGTTATTATTATTTATATTTATGTATTAAAGAAAGAAAAAAAAATGAACAATCCTGAATTACCCAAATCCTTAAATTAACAATTAAATCAAAATTTACATATTCAACGTCGACGAAAGATTTGGAATTAATATTTTTAGATGTTCGTGGGAAATAGTCTTATTCAGTTTCGTAAAATCATTCGTTCTTAAATTGTTTTATTCACGAAATTAAATATTTTTGTGAGTTTCATTTTAGATAAGTTATCAGATATTAGGTTAATATTATTTGTTTAATATAAGGAAGCGTGAATTATAAAGGAAATTGATATTTATGCTCGAAGTTACAAATATTCATATTTTAGTAGGTGCGTGAATATATATATATATATATATATATATATATATATATATATATATATATATAATCAGAACATCGTAAACTAATGGGGGCATTTTGTGTATATGATATATCATAATCAACATTACAATATACTAAATATAACATATTGTATATAATATATCATATACAATATATTGTATACAATATAATACATTATATGAAATAATACATTGCGATATATCATAATTTACTATATTTTAATATATATATATATATATATATATATATATATATATATATATATATATATATATATCATATAAAATGGTGTATATATTATATATACATTATATCTTAATATTTCTTTTTATTATATATACTGAGCCTGGTAATATTTGCAACGTCTAAATTGAGATATTTGGATCTTGAAATTTCTTAAAAAAATTATGAAAAGAAAGTTATTTCCAAATGTAAATAGTAAAAAAGACATTAAGATTTTTCTAGGAAAAGATGTCGAATATTTGTTTTGAAATCATTTCAAAATTGGGCTTTAGTTTTTAATTTTAAATTCGGACCTAATAATTCGTAATAAAACCCAATGTACTGCCATCTACCACAGTTCTCGATGGATTCTTATATATATATATATATATATATATATATATATATATATAATTTGCTTTTTGTGTTCGATGTTTTAATTTACATACCCTCACATAATCTCGCTTTCACAAAAAACAAAAACATGTGCATGTAATATATATATATAATATATATATATATATATATATATATATATATATGTGTGTGTGTTGAAAAAATGAATTAAGGAAAGAAAGTATAAAATGGATAATATAGGATATTTTAATCAATATTACTTACACATGTTTCGAACATTTAAAAAATTCTCCGCTTTTTCCAACGTATTTCATTTTAAATAAGGATTTACTCTGATGAAGGTCGAATTTTCTTTGTGTGCGGAACATTTCACATTTTTTTTTCTATTATTATTTCATTTGGTCATTTAGAAATAATAATAGTTTGAATAATGTACACATGGATAAACTCCTGTCCGAAACACGTGTAAGTAAAATTGATTAAAATATCCTATATTATCCATTCTATACTTTCTTTCCTTTATTCATTTTTTTAACATACCGTCGGATTCACTTCCAGTTTCATTTTGCATATATATATATATATATATATATATATATGTATATGTCTTCCAAAGCATGTATGTTGTAACTGTTTAATTTACCCTTTATTTACCTGTGCATCCTTTAGAGAGTACCCGCATGGTGCGTGCATGTTTTCGTGTAGAGTGTCTATTTATCTATGTGCCTGTGTATCATTGTACTGTAATATTGTCATCCCAATTGTTTTCCAAACTATGGAAAATACTTGTATTTAATTAACAATGAATGATATTTTTCAACTCTCGCTATTTTATTACAGTTATTGAACGGACGGATGACTTCAGAAACATGGGTAACGATTTGATATACTCTAGAAAAGTGGGAGAATCAGAAACATTCCTCGCTGGTAATTTCATACACTTATTTATCTAAATATATATATATATATATATACACACACATAAAACACGTTTGTGAAAAGAAAAGAAATGATACTAATTATACTAATAATTGTTTTTGAAAATTTATTTATCCTGCATAAATAATATAAAGATCACAATTAGAATGATATTTAAAAAAAAATTAAAAATTAACTTTTTTCCATTGAAATAAAATTGTGTGCCGAAAATAACTTTTTGATTGCAATATTATATGCAAAAGGTGGGGCAAAAGTCACTTATTTAAAGAAATAAACATAAATAAATGAAATATATACTTGTTTAAAATCCATTTTATTTCTAGGTTATTATTTTCCACAATTAATACAAAATAATTTTCATGTCAAAATAATTTCTGAGTCGAAATAAATATAACTTCGAGAAAAAAATGATTTGAATTTAAACAAAGAAAAAAAGCTGATCATTTTTTTTATAATGTTAAGTGACTTTTGTGCCACTCTATATAAATCTTATATTACAAAACGAAATGCAGCTTTTTACTAATTTTAATCATGTTTCTTTTTGAATGTAAAGGTTTTTAATTTTTTATTCTTTTTACCGATATCAAAAATTGATCGTTATTGTTATCATTTATTGTAGATAAATTAACAGAATAGTGTCTGAATCCTATTGCTAAGTAATTAATATAAATAAACATATATATATATATATATATATATATATATATATATATATTAAACAATTGAAATGATAACATATTGACATTATTCCATAAATTTTCATTTAAAAAGGAAATTAACATTTATTCAAATTGAATATCGATACGTGTTAAAATTTAGTATTACATATCTTATAAATTTACAGAAAATTTAAAATCCGCATATTCTTATATATAAATTGGTTATGATTTATGATTGATTTTATAGTCTCGGAATTATTTATTCATGTAATATTTTTATAAACTAACAACTGCTCCCGGTATCATATCGTTGTTTGAATTCATAACTTATAAAACTCTTACTCATAAGTCAACCGAAATATTTTTCTTTTTTTTTTCCCTGACAAAAATAGTTCCATAAAATTCCACTAGTACACGAGTATATACGTTAACTTTACTAACAAAAAACAAACTGTCCTCCTGTCGGTGTAAAATTAATTTTTGAAAGATATTGCCTGAGTAAGGTAGGAGTTAAAAATTCAATGTCAGAGGGTTTTTATCATAAATCATCAAATTTATTAAAGGAGTAAAAAAATAAATAAAACAATTTGAAATGGAAACATAATTCTGTCTCTCTTGAATAAAATGTTGCGTACATATATTAATTATTAATTGAATAATCATTTTGAGTATTTTGCACATAGATTTAAACAAAATCGTATGTATCAATTTATTTGTAAACGTTTTAGTTAACTTCTTGTTACTGAAAAAAAGGGCGAGAGTAAAAGATAATTTTTTAAATTGATTATAAATTCCACAAGTAATCTTTTTCCATTTAAAGTAATACAATTTGTTAATTTCATAGTTTATTTAAATAATATATAGTTTATTTATGTTTACAATGAAAAGGAATCAAACGTTGAATTATAAGGAACAGCTTTTATTTATTTATTTTATATCAATTGTTCTTTATTTTATATATTGACGATTTTAATAATTGTAACGTATAAGCAGTGACGTGATTTTTGGTTACAGACAGACCGAATCTCCATTATTAATAGCTATAGACACTTGCTGTACAGTTGTGAAAATAACTTTTCTAATGAAAATAGAAATTACTATGCACGATGCTCAGGTGCTCCACCATGATACAGCTTAAAAAACTAGTATATATTGATATCATATAAAGATATCATAAAAGCAATTTTTAAAAGGGATAAAGTTGGGTGAGGATTTTAAGATTATATCGTATTGAAATACGATACAATTTCCATGGTAATTTTTAATTATCCAGCTCAGTTTAATAAAATCGACGTTTTGGCCATTTTCTCCCCCCTCCCCCCTCTGGATGTTAGATATGTTTAAATATTGCATAAATATTTTTTTTGTTCTAAACCAAACATATTTCGGTGAATATAAAATGTAATATTCAAATTGTGATCGTAAAGAAATATAAATTTATAGAAAATCTTCGAGAATAGAAATTTATTACTTTTTACTGTCGTACATTTTTTTTATATATATATATTTATATATAAAAGAGCGAGCGCATTTGGAAAAAAAAAATAGCTGCATTATGTAGGTACAGAAAATTGGCATGAAGGTTTTTCTAGGTAAGTTAAAAAAATCAATTGCTGATTGTGATTTGATAAAAACGTCCTTTTTTATCTTCTGACGTTAAAGAGCTAATAACTAATATGAAATTGTAAAAGAGACGTCGAAGATACTCTAAGTGAAAAGGAGGAAGACAAAAAAAAAAAGTGGCGAGAGAAGACTATAGTATCAAAATGTGAAATCTCCGTATGAAAATGGAGTCTGAATGTGGTTGAGGTGGGAAGGGGGTTAAATAAGGGGTTTTGATGAAGAAACAAAAATGAGTCATAACTCTATATGATTTTTAAAGAATTTTCCTTTTTTTTTCTCATTCAAACGCTCATTTCTTTTCTTTTCATGTAAAAAAAAAAAAAAAAAAAAATCAATCTCTAGATATTCATGTATCGGTGCAAGAATGTTGTTTTTGTTGTCATTGGTGTGCTATAGTGCGAATCACATAAAATACATGTATACATCTTAAGTCTCTGCCTCACTATACTTATTCGTATAACACTAACCACTTAACGATACACACTTTAAAACTTAACGCAATGAGTTGAATAACATCACCCAAACTGTTTATACAACAGTTATTAATATAAACATAGACATACAAATCGACACTTTAATTTATATATATTAACATACATATATGCATGTCAAACTCGGGATAAACGGGGCCCGCAAACCTCCACAGCATTGAAGTACAACAAAACAATTCCATGCGTATTCCCTCCTTTTCAAATTTCCATGCCCATGCAAAACCTTTGTAAAAAAAACATTATACATTCCTTAAAACCAAAGACCATGTCTATGTAATGAATTGTCAGCTAGCACATAGACAAATGACTGGTACATTACCCTTATCATTTAAAAACTATTTCATCCCTAAAAAAAAAAGAATTCATACACTTTCTCTACAAGGAGATCAACTGCAGGTGAATTCTTCAAACCATTTGCCAACACTAAAACCTATGGCCTTAAATCTATCACAGGATCCTGCATCAACTAATGGAATATGCTAACAAAATAATTTCCAAACATTGATTTCACCAAAATGTCTGTTCACCAACTCAAATTATTTATCAAAATAGAAATTCTTAATATTTATAAGTAAACTTATAACACACTATCACAATAATCAACTTTCAAACTATGACAAAAAAAAAAAAAAATCAACTGAGGTGGTCACTGCTAGAATAGGCTCAGTCCTAATTAGTGATCATCCTCCACACATTAATACAACAACCAAAATTGTTTTTGTTTTGTTTTGTGTGATATTGTATAGTGTAATGTGTGAAAATAAAAGATTGTCTTCTCTACATAGATGTTTACATTTTTTCAGGATCTAATATAGAATCTCTTGAATAACACCTCTATGCCAACAACGTTCTTTTTAAGGCACGGATGAGTGTGTATACCATATATATATATATATATATATATATATATATATATATATATATATATATGGGAGAATATGTGCTTAATTGAAGTCGTACCTAATTTTGAAAGTTAATTAATTAATACATAATTAATTAGGCGGGCATACCTATTCAAATGTAAGGCTAAACAAGGTATGCCCGCTTAATTAATTATCAATTAACTTTCAACATTAGGTACGACTTCAATTAAGCACATATTCTCCCCAAAATTGTCGGCTAATAAAAACAAAAAGAAAGAAAAAAAAAGCCATATCAAAACACATCGTTTGTGTATTTACTTCTCATATATACTGTAACCAGTCTCCCTAAATATTAAAAGCATTCTCGAAGTAACTCCTTATCAATCAGCTAATGCCCATATATGTACAGAGGCGTAGCTAAGGGGGAGGAGACTATTTGACACTCCACCTAACTAAAAAAATAGAAGCCTTAAACATAGAAAAACAGATGGTGAATTACTAGCATTATACAATGACAAATCTCCCTAAATGTTAAAGGGGACCACCTTAAAGAATCTCTAGCGCTTCTGTATAAGTTTTTCACACACACACACACACACAACACACACACACACACACACACACACACACACACACACAGTATACTTCTTTTAATTATTAAAGGTAACGTTTTAAAAATATAGACACTAATTTGTAAATTCTATAATATTTAATACCTGTAAAAAAA
>CM042179.1:30360518-30368018 GCA_023376005.1 Doryteuthis pealeii | reverse complement strand
TTTTTCTTTTTTGTATATATTTTTTTCTATATTAAACGAAAAACTAGATTTTATTAGGCGGCATTGACCATGTGTTGGGTTTACCAACATTTTTTATCCAATTGATCCGAGAAATAGATAATTTATAATAGTTAAGACAACATTAAAATGGAAATCCGGAAACAAGAGATATCAGTTATTGCAGTTTCGGAGACTAGATAACTGTATAGAAAAGCTATCAGTCGCAAAATGTCTCTCTCTTTTTTTTTTGCATAGAAATAAATAAACAAAACGAAAACAAAAAATGGTAATATACATATGTAGATGGCGTCATGACTTTTGTCGAGGAAAATGAAATCTTCAAGTAGTTCAGATTCCGGACGAAGCTGTTTGCGTTCCACTTCGTGCTAATGCCCTTGGGAAAGGTCTTAATCCACATTTCTCTTCAGCTATAAGTAAATAGTAAGGAAAACTGGGCACTCTAGCATTAGAAGGGAAAACAATCTAGGAAAAAGAAAACTCTCTGAATTCAAACCCTTTACCTGTCTGAAATGGGCAAGTGTTGCAAGATAAGGCCTATCATTCTTTGAAAATATTCGTGTTCTTTTTCCTACTGTAAACAATTGTTTTGTAAACAAGAGTTTTTATAAGAATTCTCAAACACTTTGTGTTATATAAATGATGAGACTGAAACTGCGGTATACCCATACTTCTTTCCCACAATTATACACACACACACACATGTATGTATGTATGTCTGTATGTATGTATTTATTTCAGAGTTACTTGCAAATCCACGAAGCAAACAAATATATTTACTTCTGGATATTATTAAAACCTATTTAAGAGTGCTTGATATATATATATATATATATATATATATATATATATATATATATATATATATATATATATATTATATATATATAAAGATGTAATTGGTTATTTATTTATTTTTTCAATGGGCGTCACTTTTTTTTTAGCTATCAATGGGCGTGGTCATACCCGTTGTAACTAGTATATTGGAACAGTTCGTGATTAAAACATTTTGTGACAAATGTAAGCGTAATAGAGGATTTGTATTATGAATTTCTATTAAAAGTGAATGCTTTTTATTCATTTTTTTAATGAAAATCTAGTGATCCATACTATAGGATAAAATGAAGAATTCCGTATAAAATATAGCTAGGTGTTCTCTGTCTCTCCACGCTGATCGACGGACGCAACGCCCCCCCCCCCAAGATTGACAAGCAGACATAGACAAAAACAACATACAGACAGACAGAAGTGGTAGTTTTGAATAGAGAAGAGACAGCAGGACTCGATAGTTTAACTGACAGACGATTCTGCGTACAAGATCCGCTGTCAATACACAGATGGTTCAGATGACGACTGAGTTATGGAACGCTATTGGCCCGAGATCTCTCAGTGTGGAAAGATTGAAAATTTGTTCTCTCTGCGAAGTGTCTGTCATCGAATAGTAATAGAACGCTATTGCAAAAGTAATTCACTTTTCTTTTTTCTTTTTTTTTTTTCTTTTTTTTCTTTTTTTTTATCTATTTAAACCATATTCTGTTTCTACTGAATGTTGTCGTCGTCGTCGTTTCATGCACATTAGAGTAATATAAAAAGGGAGCAATCTCTGTGGAGGCTAATAACAGTAATGGCGTCTGTCATATTTGATACGAAAATATAAAACATAATTCAATTATCAGATCGAGGGAATTGTGAAGGGGTTTTTGTAGCAGTTAAACAACTAGGAAATAAACTAGATGAAAAATGCCTACATATAATGTGTACATTTGAGAGATTAGAATTTATAGTTACGCTGGTCTCAGCATCTATATAATATGAACAAAAAAATAAGACAAACAGGAATATTTCTTTTATGTTGTTTATTTTTCTCAACTAGTTTCGACCTTAGGTCATCGTCAGGAGAAAATTTCTCGTGAAAGAAATTGTTTATAGAGTTTAAAAGATTAAAATATTTTTTTAAGTGTTTGACAGTCCACTATAATCCGGACAGAGAAGTGTATTATAAATGGCGAGTCCATATGTTCAGTGAAAAAAAACTTCTGCTGAAGGTCTGGTCAGGGTTTGATTCATTTTGGTACCATAGATATTTACTCAACCCTTTCGACACATCATAATTTACCAAAAAAATACCGAATACGTTGGTTAACATAAAAAAACAACAAGGCTAGGATACCCGTATGCAGTAAAATTTACCGGAATTTACCGATTACTCAGGCTAACACAAAAAAACAAAGATAGGCTAGGCCTAAATCGGATAATTGAATCTATATAATGGCTATTTCGACTTAAGTTGTTTTTCGATTTAAGTCGTGTCCTCTGGAATCGATTAATGATGTAGTGTGGGATATTATTGTAGCTATTTGCAAATTATTTGTATTAAGAATAGTTACTTGAAGGTATTTATTTATTTATTTATTTATTTTACAAAGGATTCGTTACTTGAAATCATATAACTGTGCGTAAATTAGTAATATTAGATAGGAATATTTGAAACCATATAACAACACAAACAAGTGAATGTTATTAAATAGGAAATAGCTTGTTGAAGCCATATAATTGCTTATAAATTATGAGCATCAGATATGAATATGTGAAGCTATTCCTATTAACAGATGATAAGTATTAGTCAATTTGAAAAGATATCATCATTAGTTCGCACTGGCAGCACGGATATCCATGACACTCTCGCAAACGATCTCTATCGGTCATCGCCCCCAAGGAAGGTCCCTTGTGCTGTATCCAGAATCCGCATGCCAACAAGAACGTCACTTGCTTCTTCAGCAGTGTCTTGTTCGTCTTACTCGGATGGTTCGTGTTATGGGGGCTGGGGGGTGCAAGTGGTCGTACAGTTGCTTTCAGCACCCAACAAGAATTCAACTATATAAATGCTTTCAAAAAGGAGAGAAAAAAAAAGTTTTGCATTAAATAATCCAGCAAGGGTTAACATGCCATAAAACAAACCTACCAACCAAAACACTACAATCATAACTAGTAGACATATAATGTTGCTTTTTTTTTTCTTTCTTTTCATTAATATTAGACATAAAAGTACTTTGTTACT
This sequence comes from Doryteuthis pealeii, assembly GCA_023376005.1. Classification (NCBI taxonomy): domain Eukaryota; kingdom Metazoa; phylum Mollusca; class Cephalopoda; order Myopsida; family Loliginidae; genus Doryteuthis; species Doryteuthis pealeii. The sequence continues at coordinate 30,364,942 of CM042179.1, read as the reverse complement.
AGCTAAACAAATGTATGAAGTTACTACCGGTTTAACTCAGTCGGTAGAGCGTCTGGCTAGGAACCACATGGTTCCTGGTTCGATACCAGCCTTCGCCAACTCAGCGTATGAGTAGCACGGACATCTGTGCGGTAATGTAAGGGGTGATGGTAGGCGTGGCTCTCCACCTCAAATTGGTTTAACCAGTAGAAATTTTGAAATGAAATAATTGTTTAATTATATTTTCTTGATCTGATAATATATTAGTTTTACTGTAAAAAGTCAACTTTATCAGATAATGTTATTAACATTACTTTTAATTACGTCTCGTTTTTTTCTCTCTCAGTGTACTTAAAACATTAACTTCATCAAAGTGAGAACACTATCTAAACACATTTGTACAGAACACTATCTAAACACATTTGTACAGAACACTATCTAAACACATTTGTACAGAACACTATCTAAACACATTTGTACAGAACACTATCTAAACACATTTGTACAGAACACTATCTAAACACATTTGTACAGAACACTATCTAAACACATTTGTACAAAGCATTTTTTGTGTGTAAGACATTTTTCGGCTGAATTTCAAAGATGAGGCTTGATGTGAATTTTTTTTTTTTTTCGGACTGTTGTTCTCATTTATTGTGATATGTGCAAAAACGTCCTTATTTGAATGAGATCTTCAAAAGTTGTTCAACGCCTTGTTTGATCAACAGTCAAACTATTCAGAATGATATTTCTCTGATTTTTTTTTTTTAGATGAGGCTTGATAAAATAATGAAGATGAGGACAGTAGTCCGAATAATACAAATAATACTAATTATTCAGAATGATTTACAAGTTTGGGTCATTGCTATGCTCGGATAGACAGGAAACACCTGAAGAGGGCCGGAGGATACAGCGGTCGAAACGATATCACTTTTTAGAATTTTACAATAAAGATGAGGACAATAGTCCGAAAAATCTCAATAATACAAATTATTTGCGGGAATTTTTAGATAACACTTGATATGTATTATTTTTATTTTATTTTTTATACTGTTGTCCTCGTCTATATTGTGAGATATAAAAACAATGTTTCATTTAAAAAATTTTTTTTATTGATCCTGACGCTTCTCATACTGGTGTGCATGCAAAAACAATGATGTCATTATTTAGATGAAATTTTTATAAATTCTTCAAGGTCTTGTTTAAAAAAAAAAAGATTTCCCAAGTTGAATACTTGCTATGATCTGATAGACTAGGAAATCCTGAACAAGGCCGGAGAGTAGAACGGCTGAAACGTGTGTGTGTTTATTTTTTGTTTTATTTTATTTTAAAAAAATATTTTACAATACAGATGAGGACAATAGTCCGAAAAATCAAAATGATAAATTTCCTTTAAGGTGTCTTTACACGTCTTTGAAAAGATGAGGACAACAGTCCGAAAAATCTCTATAATACTTGTCTGAACCTCATAGTATTTGTCTGAGTCTTTTTTTAAATAACGCTTGATATGAATCATTTTGATTTTTCGGGCTGTTTTCCTCATCTTTATTGTAAAATATAAACACGCACACACAAATCAAAATGAGAAATTTCCTTCTAGACGTGTTTACACGTATTTGAAAAGATCATGCTTTCAATGAAAATGTCTTCACATAATGTCTCACACACACATACACACACACTTTCCTTTTTCGGTTCTATCATGGAAGCATACTTCTCCACCACAATTATTTTTCTTGTCACTTTCACTGCAGAAGTTGAGATTCCCTAAAACGGCGTCCAATCGATCAGCAAAATTGACGCGAAAGACGAAGACCAAGATGAAGAATCGAGTGATTTTGGCGATGGAATTTTGTCTAAATGGCTCATTCGGAAAAACATCAAAGCCATTTGGCAAATAGCCAGTCGTCTGACGTTAATTCTCTCCACCCCTACCCCCTCTCTCTCCTTACCATTACCACTACGCCTTGTGCACCTTCTCGTCGTCTCCTAGCGTTCCTTCAATCGCTTCCCACCTGCTAGACCTTTTGTATATTCCTCGACCATCTATTCCGGACTTCCTTTCAGTAACCTTTTTTCTGTTCTAAAAAAAATCACTATTTATTTAGCTATTTTATATAACTAGCAAATATATGCACCCTCTGGGTGCAAGTATTTAAGTTTTAATATAATAAAATATCATATTAAATTAGAAAGGCCAATGAAACTGAATAAAAATGCAGATAACATGATTTGGAACAGAGGGGGTATGATTGAAAAATAGAACAACTTTGAAACTAACTCTTCCATCATTTTCAATTACTCCTATTCCTAATTTAACTATTTAGTTAAAATAGGAAGTAAAGAATAATATTACAGTTATTTCTTTTTGTTAAGGGATTTCTTTTAAGATTTATTGAAGAGAATTGTGCTCATATTCAATAAGATAAAACTAAACAATTAGAAATCAATAATATTAAGTACATATTTATTAAAATCAAATTTTTAAAGATCAATATGCAAATTAGCCTTCCCATTCACACTGTAAACCGCTATTTTGTTGTATATATAAATACAACTGCATGTTACTTGTATGTAGATATGGTCAACAGTCTTAATGATGTAAAACAATTTTATTAATAATTGAAGTTTAAATAAAATCATGGAGAATGGGATGCAGATAACAAAGGGAATGGTGATTTGTATAGTAATAGTTTCGGTTACAGACAGAAAAACATACAATCTCCATTATAATAAGATATGCATATGTTATATATATATATATATATATATATATATATATATATCTGTGTGTGTGTTTTCCTTTTACCCTCATACAGTGTCACATATAAAAGTGGTGTCAGAAATATTCAAAGTTTGCTAATTTTCCTACTTAGACAACACTTGACAATAGTTAAGTGAATCCTAATATGAAAATGCATAAAAAAGATAAAATGAGCAAATCTTTAAGATATAAACAACGAACACGTTGCATAACAAAAAAAAAACCCCAAATATGAACAAAATATTCATTGCTAAAGTATTTGCTAAAATACACATTAACATGGAAGCGAAAAATCTTAAATCCCTCTGCATTTTTTTTTCTTTCTATAAATGATTTCAAATGAATTAGCCATGTTGCAGCAGAATCGGATTCAACGAATGAAACATTATTTTTATTTTATTTTATTTTTTTTTTGTTTATCGTTCACTTTACACTCGTTCACAACTTTTTTTGTCAGGTCCTTTTTCTATTTTTACAACGGCAAGATAAATAATAATATTAATAGCTATCCATTTACGCTTCCTTCTTCTGGCAATCCCTTAGTTTCTACCATCTTAAACAGGAAAGGAAAACGGGTAGTAATGGATAGAAAAAATAGAAAAAGAAAAAGAAACGAGAAACAAAGATATGTTGTCGAATGAATATTTCGCAAAGTGGTGGCTACTCTTAGTTAATGGATTCATTCAAGGAAATAAAATGCCGGTTGTGCTGATGTATTGGGACAAACTGCAGAAATGCGTTAGAAAGATGATAACTTATGTCTTTGTTTATATTAAAACACATTTTTTTCAGAAATAAGACAATAGAAAAAAATCGAGTAAATACAAAATGTTTATAAAAATCAAACTGACAAAATATATAAAAAGTGCATAAAAACCCCCCAAAAAACAACAAAAAACCGTCTTTAATTCATGAAATAATTTGTTGTTAAGAAATAACCATTTTTAAAAATATTTTTTTTTACTCGGGTCAAACGTTTAAAAAGTCTAAAGTTAATAGGTTTTATTTATATTGATAACGTTTGAAAATAAAGGTGTATAAAAAAGAAAAGTTATTAAAAAATAATCCAGCCACGAAACCTAACGTAAATAGGACTCCGTAATATATTCAATAAAAAAACAAAACATCATGCGATCCAGGGGAAATATGGTCAATAAATCCGTGGAGTGCGGCTTTCGCCATATCAAAAATGTCTCCTCTAGTGACGTAAAGTTAATCCAAAGTTTTGTTTTTCATATTTGTTTATATACATTTTTTAAAGACATTCCAGCCCAGAACGTGTGCGTTAGCTGAACTTCTCGTGTCAAACGTTAAATTTCCTTTTCAACAAAAAAAAAAAAAAGGAAAAAAGAAAAAAGTGTTCTGAAGATTAATGTTTATACAATACCTTCCAATATTGTTTTTATTTTATCCATACATAGATAAAGAGCAATTATGTGTGTGTATGTCCGGATTAAACTACGAAAATACAATTAACAACAATATATATATATATATATATATATATATATATATATATATATATATATATATATATATATAATGTTTTTTTCTATGTTGAAGTTGGGCGTTATTATGAAGGAACTCGATGTTATGGAGTACTGGATTCACTTATTTTTTATTATTTGTTATCATAAATTTTCGGGATCATTAGATTCCCTTTTTCAAATGAGTGTCGCTC
>CM042179.1:30283018-30355518 GCA_023376005.1 Doryteuthis pealeii | reverse complement strand
GTTATTTTTGTATCGATCATATAATCACCTTTTTTTTTTTATTTCTTTTTTATTTAAAAAAAAATACTTATCCTTGTTCGATTCTTCCAGGTGCCAATGTAGTGAAACTTATACAACAATATTTATTTCATAGTACCTTTTAAAATACTATTCCATATCTATACTAGATTTTTCTATATACATATGTCTCTCTATATATCTATCTAACTATCTAAACACATCTCTATATATCTATCTAAACACATCTCTCTATATATCTATCTAAATCTCTCTATATATCTATCTAAACACATCTCTCTATATATCTATCTAAACACATCTCTCTTATATCTATCTAAACACATCTCTCTATATCTATCTAAACATCTCTCTCTATATCTATCTCATCTCTCTCTATATCTATCTAAGCACATCTCTCTCTATATCTATCTAAGCACATCTCTCTCTATATCTATCTAAACACATCTCTCTCTATATCTATCTAAACATCTCCTCTATATCTATCTAAACACATCTCTCTCTATATCTATCTAAACACATCTCTCTCTCTATATCTATCTAAACACATCTCTCTCTATATCTATCTAAACACATCTCTCTCTATATCTATCTAAACACATCTCTCTCTATATCTATCTAATCTCTCTCTATATCTATCTAAACACATCTCTCTCTATATCTATCTAAACACATCTCTCTCTATATCTATCTAAATCTATCTAAAACACATCTCTCTCTATATCTATCTAAACACATCTCTCTCTATATCTATCTAAACATCTCTCTCTATATCTATCTAAACACATCTCTCATATCTATCTAAACACATCTCTCTCTATATCTATCTAAACACATCTCTCTCTATATCTATCTAAACACCTCTCTCTATCTAAACACCTCTCTCTATCTAACACCTCTCTCTATCTAAACACCTCTCTCTATCTAAACACCTCTCTCTATCTAAACACCTCTCTCTATCTAAACACCTCTCTCTATCTCTACACATCTCTCTATCTCTACACATCTCTCTATCTCTACACATCTCTCTATATGCTAATACTATTGCCATTGTTCTTAATCACAAATACACAGTACAAGGAAGCGTACACATAGACCCGATCTATGGGAAGAAGAGAAACCTAGAGAACCTTCACTGACGTCATTAGCTGTTCGTTCAGGCTCAATAGAGAGTGATTCAGTCAAATGGGATAAACAGTGCGAAAATGCTCTTGTCAAAAGCGAGAGAATTCATTTTTTGAATGATTTAATGTGAATGAGGAGGAAAATGAGAGACGCACGGCCGGGCGTAATAATTTTCTATTACACACACACACACACACACACACACACACACACACACACACACACATCCATATGGGGTGGGGGTGGAGAATCCTATAAGAGCACACATACTCTTCATCACACGAACATGCACGTACACATTAGTATCGTACGAATGCATTTCTTCACTTGTACCATTTGTAACATTCGGACTATTTTCCTCATCTTTATTGTTATTTGTACAACGTTTCAGCCGATTTTCCCTCCTGCCTTCTTCAGGTATTTCTTGTATTGAACACGCACACTAACGTATTTAGCACTTTTATATTCTTTATAACCCAGACATATTCGGTTGATATTTGGTCGATGTTGTCATTAACGTGATATTCTATTCATCTTTATAATATACTAGCTAAAAAGAAAAAAAAAACACTATGGGTGGTGTAAAAATTAATTTTTGGAAGATGAAAGGAGTTAAAAAATACAATGCTAAAGACTTTGTATCAAAAGTAAATAAAATCATCAAATTTACTAAATGAGTAAAAAAACAAAAAAAAACAAAAACAAAAAAAACAAAACAATTTGAAATGGAAACTTAGTTCTGTCCCCCTCAAATAACATGTTGCACACATCTATTAATTATTAATTAAATGATTATTTTGAATATTTTGCACATAAATTTTTCACAAAAATCGTAGGTATTTATTTATTTGTAAACATTATTGAAAAAAGGGTGAGAGTAAAAAAAAAAAAAAAAAAAAAAAAAAAAAAAAATTTAAACTGATTACAAGGTTCTTCTTTATTCTATCTATTGACGATTTTTTGTATTGTGACGTAGGCAGTGACGTAGTTTTGGTTACAGACAAATGGAGACCGAATCTCACATACATACATACACACACACACACACACACACACACACACACATATATATATATTATATATATATATATATATATATATATATAGTTAAAGAAAAATGTTTAAAATTCGGTCATTTTCCGTTTATAGATCTATTTCTGCCCAGAGGTATCTGTAACCACAAAATGGCCGATCTTTAAGCCTTTTTCATTACCAATTATATTGCTCTATTCAATAATATTGAACGTCGAGCTCTCAACTTGGAGCTGAACAACTCTAATATTCCACTGTTGGAATAAAGGTTCAACTCACCTGGTAAACCACACACACACACACACACATATATATATATATATATATATATATATATATATATATATATATATATATATATATATATATATATATATTATTCCGATACTATTATTTCTGCTGTATTTCCTTGTGAGACCAATTAAAAAGAGGCAAAGAAAACATGTTGTCCAGGTGGATGAAGATCGACTTTGTGTTTTGCCGTTTCATCTATCTCTTTCTCCCGTATATGCCGAGGCAAAGTTTATTTATTTATTTTACTGAATCTATTTGCTTTAGATGTCTTTCATAGTTCTGTCAATAGCTTCCGGGAAACACACCTGCGAGGTGTCACGATTGAATACGTATCGTGCTTCGCTGATTTCGTACAATTAACCTCCTGTCATCCGTCCCCCATAGAAGGTTTTAAGGACGTGCATCTTGGTCAACATACACTCAGAGGAGGAAACTAAAAATTAATTTCCAGAATATTTATTTCACAATAATGAATCTATTCCTTTCTTTTTTTGTCTATCTTTATCTTTCTCTGAATTCAGTTTTTCTCCGTGCACCTAATAGTGACAACATAAGATGTATTTCCCCTCAAATGTGTGAATCAACGTAAAAATAGTATTTGTACAATAGAGTTGGTCGATTTTGGAACTGTAACGTGTCCCATGCGGCAAAAGTTGAAAATTAACAAAAGAATTACCACACAGAATATATATCTTCAAAACTCTTCGTTTCAGGAAATATATTTCAATCTTTAAGCTGTTATTACCTCAACACCTGATATTCATTTGGATTTCATTTACAAGGTGATTTATCTGATAAGTATATAATGCCTTGAAATCGATAGTAATCAATCTGCCATTAAATGTATAGTTATCTTTTTACCTAATAATTAAGCTGTAACAGTGATAACATTTTTAAAAGATTGCCTTCGTTTGAGGAAATAGATTTCAGAGTTTGGAAAAACAATATTTGGTGTAGTAATTCTTTATATTAATTTGCAATTTTTCGTTTGAGGAAATAGATTTCAGAGTTTGGAAGAACAATATTTGGTGTAGTAATTCTTTATATTAATTTGCAATTTTTAACGCATGGGAGACATTACAGTTCCAAAAATCGACCTACCCTAATGTTTCATGTTCTTTATTTGCCGCTATTTGTCCTTTTTTTAAAAAAAACTAATATAATTAATTCTATATTCATTATTCTAATTCAGGTATGGTTTAAAAATCGCCGAGCCAAATGCCGACAACAGCAGAAAGCTCAGGAAGGTAAAAAGCCGGCCCCAAAGAAGACAAAGTCTCCATCACCCCCGACCAGTTCCCCAGGGACTCCATCTTACAAGACTACACCGATTACCAGTCCTTCCAATGGTAGCATGAATTCTTCGCCACCAATTTGGAGTCCGGTTACCGTACCCTCGGTCAATGATTTGATGGCCCCTAATAGCTGCATGCAGCGGACAGGATATCCAATGACCAATGGTCAAACCGCCGCGTACACGCCGCAAAACTACGGCCATTCTGGTTACTATGGCAACATGGATTATCTACCGCCGATGCAGCTGCCTGTGATGTCCACAAACCAAATGACCTCACCGATGTCCAGCATTACAAATGCCCACACCACACAGATGGGGTCGTACGGTCCGTTGTCAGGTGCCCAGTCATTGGCACGCCCAAACCACAGTGAATGTTTGGAATATAAGGATCCATCAGGATGGGCAAAATTCCAAGTTCTGTGAAATTGAATTCAGCTAAAAAAAAAAAAAAAATCCTTCCCATTCAGATACATAACTGGAAGTCTAAATTGTAATATGAAGGAAATCTTTGAAAAAAAAAAAGAAAGAAAAGATAATAATAATAATAAAAAAACACATTAATAAACAGCTGAAGAAGAAAAACTATAAGTAAAATCTATAAACGTATATATGTGCATCTTTATGTATATTAGGGCAGGTCAATTTTCAACTTTTTTTGAATATCAAAAAGAATTCACCCGACGAAAGTTGTTTATTGGTATAAGTACTGATACCAAAACGTATATTTCTAACTTCCACCAATTTTTTGTGCATTTAGTTTTAAAACTCGTCTAATATGAATCAAGAGGACTAAATATATTATAAACAAGGATTTTGGAAGGTTTCATATTAGACGATTTAAAAAACTAAATTCTCAAAAATTTGTGCAAGTTAGAAATCTATATTTTGGTATCAGTACTTATAATTACTAATACCCAACTTTCCTCGGGTGAATCCTTTTGATTTTCAAAAGTTGAAAATCAACCTATCCTAATGTGCATCTTTATGTATATATACATCTATGTTTATCTGAATGTATACATACCTTTTTTTTTTTTTTTTTGCATATATATGTGTGCGCATACACGTACATACATATATGATGAACTCTGTTCATAAGACTCTTTAAGATGCAAGATCCTCATGACCAATTTTATAAATCAGATTTAATCACGAGTAGATATGTAAGTGAGAAGTAAAAATTACAATGTCAAAAACGTATCTTTTTGAAATTAAAACAAAGTATTAGATGTTATGGATTTTATACGGAAATGCTAAGCATAAATGATTTACCTTGTATACTTGTTAGTTATTAAGATGAACAAAACTTGAATATTAAAATAAAATAGAAAATAAGTATTCGTGGTTATTTCAATATTTACATTTTGTGAAAAATAGAAAGCTATTACAGATCCTTCAATGCAACTATCCTTCATAGAGAATTCAAATCAGCAATTCTTAATCTTTTACCCACCAAAGAATTTTTTTTTTTAATCTTGGAACAAAACAACAAAAATGTCATGTTACTTGTAACGATCCCCCATCCCCACTCCCCATAAAATCCACCTCTCTGCAACCCCCCCCCAAAAAAAAAAGAACTGATGTTATTAATAATAATTAAGTTATCTCCTAATCTATTATCAGTTATCTTTGAAAGAAAATGCCATTATCAAAATGTGTGTGCGTGCATGTGCGAGGATCTATACAAGAGCGCGCATGTGTGTGTGTGTGTGCGCGCGCGTATGTGTGTATGTGAGTATGGTTTAATTGCTTCTGTACTGGTGTGCAAACGCACGTGTCTCTACACATTTTTGTCAGTCTAAGCGCGTTTTTTTTCTCATTGGAACTTCGATCATTACTTCGAGGGAGCGTAATATTAACGTTTTCCCGTAAATTATTATACGCGACTACACAGGTCCTTTTTAATATACAGATAAAGAAATTATTATTACTATTATTATTATTACTATTATCATCATCATCATCATTGATACTTACCATCATAGGAGAAAAAAAAATCATTAACAACTGATGTTAAATTTTTTTGATAAATTAGAAGTATAAAAATGTTGAAGAAAAACGAAAAGAAAATTTTTCATCGGACATTGTGCAATGACGTTTAACTCAAAAAACAATGACGTTTTACTCAAAAAGAGAGAGAAAAAAAAAAGAACTAAAGGCATAGATTATTCTCCTGGTCGTTCGTACTCTTGTGGATGGGTTTTTTTTTGTTTCATTTACTTTTTTTTTTTAATTATTTTTTAAGAAAGAAAGATTGTTCCATAAGCCATTTATTGGCAAACATCTATTTTTAATTTTTAATTTAAAAAAAATTAATTTAAAAAAAATTAATTTAAAAAAAATTAATCTTTTTTTTTTTTTTTTTAATATGAATCCCTTCTCTTGTGAACAGATCTTTTTAACTACGAATTCAGGGTATCAAGAGAACCAGTAGTTCTATTTTTCATTATTCCATTGGACGTTGTACTTGAGTCCGCCACACAAATTTTGAAACAATTCTCCCGAAATTGCGAACTGTGACGCAAAAAAAAAAAAAGAAATAAAAAAAAATTTAAAAAGTATTAAAAAAAAACAAACAACAATTTTAAAAACTACAGTTATGTATGTATTTACTGTTTTTTTTCTTTTGTTCTTGTAACCGCACTTATTGAATATTTGCTTCTGCCCTAAATCTGGGTTTATGGCGGAAACCGCCATATTGGTAAAAAATGGCGGGAATGGAGCAACAACATCAATTAATTACAACAATCAAATCATGATATATATAATGACAAATGCAAAACGGACATTTTGCCGCCACAACTACCAAAACCAGCAGCAACAAGAAAGAAATTTAAAGAAAACCAAACCTGAACTCACCTTAATTAGATAGTATGAGTTACAAACCTATTGTTTTTTATTTCATTTATAAACTTTATATAATGTCAAAAACTGTATTTTTCTTGTTTTTATTACTATTATTATTATTATTATTATTATTATTATTATTGCTTAATTCTTTTGTATATGTCCGTAGAAATTAATGTTGGGCCGAATTCTGCTTATTCTGCTTATTTTATTTATTTTTATTTATTTTTATTTATTTATTTATTTATTTTTTTTTTTTTGTATGGTTTCAAATCCCACGGGGTCTAGAATTTTCAATTTCACTTAGATCAAATTCACCTTGGTTTATTTTTTAATCTATTATTTACGTTTTGGTAAATAAAAAAAAAATACGTAGATCAAACATTACTTAATATCAAAATAACTTTTCACACGAAAGAAATAAGTAAACAACGCTTAATAATTTTGACTGGTATTTTCTTTCTTCTTTTTGAAAATTTGTAATTTATACTTTTTTTTGCAACTAGCTTTATAGTTGTAATTTTTTTTTTTTTTTACACTCCTGTGATGCCGACTGCTCTCGAAACGCATTTGACAAGACACTTGTTAAGGAAGACCAGGTTTCCGCGAAGTTAAAGGAGTCTAAACGGAAGCTAAACCTTAATTAACTAAACGCAGTTCCTCACCACCGTCGAAAATAGCAAGTCGAAATGAGTTGCAAGAAAAAGAAGAAAAAAAAAATTTAAATGAAGAAAATACTAGTCGCAACATAAGGCGTTTATGCAAAACTTATAAACAAACTACATACATATAACATGTATACATACACACATATATCATAGGTATACGCATGAATATTTAATATACCAACATGAATAGATGCATTTTTGTCTATGTGCGTGATTCTGCGTATAACTGCACGTGATTGCTTCGGGTATACGTGCGTATGTGTGTGTATGTTTGTGTCCATTGATATTTTTATGTGTATATGAAAGAGCGTCTTTTTTTTTTTTGTGGCAGGGGGAACGAGGGGGAGAAGCGAGGTGGAGATCTGAAGTCTGTCATATAGCCGATTGTTTTAATTATTATTTTTTTCTCAATGTTTCGTGAGCAATATTCCTTTCTGTTTTTTTTTTTTTTTTAATTTTTTTAAATTTTTAATTATTTTTTTAGTTCTTGTTGAATAGTAAAAAAAATATATAAGTTCTATGAAAAATATACTGTTAATTTTAATCTACTAAAAGAAATAACCATAAAACTATCAACTAACATCGTCATTTTTACTTTTATATCCATATTAATACTTTTAAATTGAATATATACTTAAATAATTAAAAGTAGTTGGTAAAATGTGATCTTTCAATAGATAGATATACAGTTTGTCTGCAAAAGAAATAAAATTCATTTAAGATGTTAACGCTCCAAGATTTGGGGTTCGATACCGGTCCCCGCCAACTTAGCGTATGAGTAGCACAGATTGGGTGATCTGATCTGTGCGGTAAAATGGGGAACGGATGGTAGGTGTGGCGCTCCAACTCGGCAAAGACAATCTCCCTGGTCTAGTGCTAGCGAAAAGGGGATAGCCTCCCTCGCTGTTCAGCTGATACTGATAATAGGCCCTCCACCAAATTACAACTCTGTATACAAAATCGTGAAGAAAAAACAAACTATCGGATTCAAAAACTTCCTGTCTATAGTAAAATATTGTAGATTTTATCAACTTATTAATAATAATTTCGTCTTATTTCATATTAGACGAATAAGGCCTTTATCTACTCGTATATGCCAGCCAAATAAAATCCGATGAGAATCTAATTTGCATAACACAAGACAATCGTAATGAATTTCTCTTTAAATAGATCGAAAAATGTATCATTCGTGTATTTTTTACTTATAACATCGTTTGGTTCTAAGTTAACATTTTTTAGCCTTCGCCACAAGAAACTGATTAAAAAAAATCATTTAAATAAGAGGGCAAATTCGTTAAATTCTTCGGACAACAAAAATAATGACATGTCTATTATTATTTTTCTGAATTTTTGAGATGAGGCTTGATAATTTATATTATTTGAATGATCCTTATCATCATCATTACGACTGTGATGCAAGCAACGAACGTGCATTAAATTAAATGAAAAATTGCACTATAAAACGCAGAGGCGAAATATTAATAGGCGTGTGTTTATCAAACAAAAGAAATCAGTAAAATTGACAATAATTATAAATAAATCTAATAAAACTGCAATTTGGAAAAACAAACCATAATGAGAACATTATGGACGGCTGACCAACAATGTGTGAAAAGAAAAGTTAAAAATAATACAATTTTGTTTATTTCGGATTCCAATAATTAATTATACAAAAAGATTGTGTGTGGGTATGTAACTGTGGGTGAATGCGCGTACATTATCATGGCTATGAATGAAATGGGATCATATAGTTACCCCCATTTTATATCGTATCGGCATTGTAGTCTCGGAAGCCTATATAATGTTTGTGCCCCTGAAGTTACAGCGACTTCTGTGACTATGAAAGCCAATGTTCGAAAAATAGCCGCGACCACAGATGTCGCATGTGAAGGCTGTCCCTGGAGATGTTGATGTGCCAGTGCTTTGTTGTCGCTGCTTTCTTCTGGACCTCTTGGCTTCATGGTGTTGCACCAGGGTGACTTGAGACACGAATAGTCCGCTACAGAGAGCCTGCCGCCACCGAGGGCAGTCCTGAGCCAAATTTTCCCAGTTGGAAAGGGTAATGCCAAAGCACCTGAGATCATTCTTGCAGACATCATTAAATCGCAGCTGGGGACGACCAATCTGTCTCTTACCAGTTAGAAGCTCTGCATAGAGGATGTTTCTCGGGATTCGTCCATCATCCATCCGGCGTATATGGCCAAGTCAGCGGAGACGACACTGTTTTAGTAGAGAACACAAGCTGGGAAGTTGAGCTCTCTCTAGAACTGCTGTGTTAGTGATCCTGTCCCTCCAGGTGGTTCCCAGTATACGTCTAAGGCAGCGAAGGTAGAAGTTATTTAGCCGCTGCTCTTGGTGTGAGTACAGGGTCCAGGTTTCACTTCCATACATGAGGGTGCTGATAACATGCCCTATACACTTGCACCTTTGTACGGATAGTGAACCTGCTGTTGTCTCACACTCTCGTTTATATAATATATATATGATACATGCAGCATTGTTTGGTTGTACATGATCTTGTGTATAAATGTTTATGCGTGAGTATATATAATTGTGTGAGAGTGATGCATCTAAATCATACACTACGCATATATTTACCTAATTTCATACATATAGGAGCCAACCAATTTTTAATTTTGTTAGAATGTTTGATCTTTATTCTTTTCTTTATAAAACTAAAACTTAAAAAAGCTTGAGACCAAATACACAAACAAAAATTCCTTTTCCAATGAGTAACAAAAGAAATTTTAATTTTCCTTTTTTTCCCAATGGACAAATGTTTCAAATATTTGATTTAATGATTTATTATATTTTTTAGTTATATCGAGTAGAAATGCTAAAATAAAAAAAATGAAAGAAAAAAAAAAAAAGAAGCACCTGCATAGTCCTTTGCCTATTTTAATCTTTAGTTTTTAGTATTCCTTAGATTTATAAAAATTCTTTTTATTTATTTATTTTTTTTGACCCTTTTTAACCATTATTTTTTAATTGCATTAATTTATAACTTAGATCAATTTGATTATACGATTTTATTTTTATCATTTTTTTAAACCCTTTTTGTTCTGGACTAATCCCCCCCCCCATTTTTGTACACGTTAACTATCATCATAAATGATCCCTATAACAAAAAACAAAACAAAAAAAACAAAAACAAAAAAAAAAACAAAAAAAAAACTTTATAAAAATATTTTTCGTTATGTTTAACTAAGTTTCTTTTGTTTCTGTTGTTCTTCACTACGCCGATAGCCACAAAAAGAAAAAAAAAAAAAAAAAAAAAAAAAAAAAAGATAATGGCCGGCCCAGTTCAAATATTTGTTGCAATGTACACGGTATAAAACCGTTCTATCCACTTCAGCACAATGCTTTTTAATTTGTATATAATATATTAAAAAAAGCCAGACCCTCAGGATTTGAAACAATTTACTGTATCTAGCTGAACATGGTTTTGCGAATAAAAACTAAAATGTGTATTGGAATCTTTAAATTCACGTGTTTTGTTTTCAATAAGCATTTCTCTAATGCTTCCATTGCACACGAATATCGTAGCACTCGTGTAATATACGCACTGAATAATATTTTATCTATGTAAATCATTATTATAAAACACTATTGCACTGTTTTTTTTTTACAAATGATCATTCATTTAGTTATTAATCTGCTGGTCCTTTACTACTGAATAGAGGTTTCAATCCTTGCTGGATGCTCTCATCTTATTATAATGGAGATTGTGTGTTTTTCTGTCTGTAACCGAAACTATATTCCTGCTCAAGTCACAATTCTCTTATTATTGACATCACATTCTCCATGATCTTATTTTTATCTAAACCTCAATTATTAATAAAATTGTCTTACATTATTAATACTGTTAACTATGTCTACATACTGACAACATGCAATTATATTTATATATACAACAAAATAGCGGTTTACAGTGTGAACGGGAAGGCTAATTTGCATATTGATATTAAAAAATCGAATTTAATAAATATGTGCTTAGTATTATTGATTTCTAACTGTTTGGTTTTATTTTAATGAATATGAGCAAAAATCTTTTCAATGAATCTTAAATGAAATCCATTAACAAGATAAAATAACTCATTTTATTATTCACTTCCTCTTTTAACTAAATACTTAAATTAGAAAAAAATAACAATGAAAGATGAAAGTGATGGAAGAGTAAGTTTCAGTTGTTCCATTTTTATTATACTCCCTCTGTTTCAAATCTTTTTATCTGTATTCTTATTTAGTTTCATTAGCCTTTCTAATTTAATACAATATTTTAATACATTAAAACTTAAATACTTGCACCCGGAGGGTGCATATATTTGCTAGTACTTATAATGTAATGTGTTATATATATATATATATATTATATTATATTATATTATATTATATTGCGAATCAACTTTGTTCTTGTGAACGTTTTTTGAATATCTTGAAGCATGGGAAATGAACAAGCGAACAAAAAACAGTTTCAATATCTAGCCGTTGTTCTGTCCCTGGTTCGATTTATTTATTACAATATTTCGGGTGACATTTACCCGTTATCAAGGTATTATATGATAACTGTGTGTAGAAAAGTGAAATCAAACACACACACACACACATATATTATTGAGTAGTCTTTTTTTTAGTATTGGAGAATTGAAATATAGTGCTTGATTACTGGTGTAAGAGCTGTATTCATTTATATCAATATAATATTCATTATAGTGTACTATACATATAAGTTGTGATTGTTATCACTGGTTTCCAAGTAACATGTTAGCAACTTTTCATCAAGACAACGCGCCTGTTAGGAAATGTAGGTAATGTCAATTCATCTGGACACATACGCACAACTTTGACCATAAAGCGGAGAAATACAAAGACTGGCCCCCCAAAAAACATACATATATAAATGAATTGACATTCTTTTATATATATATATATATATATATATATATATATATATATATTATATGCAAATTTCCTTTTCCTTCATTGTATTCAACCGATATTGAAAACTCAAACGTAGATATAAAGATTTGCGTATATATTTTATATGTACAGAGTATTGTGAATATAAGAGAGTACCTTAGTTCATTAGATGTAACTTTTGACTTATTTCGCCAGTTTTTTCCCTTCTTTACAAATGAAAAAGCAAACCGAACTTTAAAACATTTCTGGAAACTAAAAGAAAATCAAAACCCTCAAATAGAATGGCAAATAATCAAAGGTTCAACAACACCAACAGGATTAAAAAAGATAAATGCCATCTTTGTTTGGAAGAACAAATAGCAATAATAAAATTAAAAAAACAGAATAAATTATTGAACAAAAGAAATGAAATCATATTCAAATCTAAACATGCTAATGATTTTAAACATCTTATTATAATGGAGATTGTGTGTTTTTCTGTCTGTAACCGAAACTATATTACTACTCAAGTCACAATTCCCTTAATTATTTACGTCAAATTCTCCATGATTTCATTCTTTTAAACCTTCAGTTATTAATAAAAATTGTTTTACATTATTAATACTGTTGACCATATCTACGTACTAATAACATGCAATTGTATTTATATATACAACAAAATAGCAGTTTACAGTTTGAACGAGTAGGCTAATTTGCATATTGATATTTAAAATTTTATTTTAATAAATATGTGCTTGGTATTATTGATTTCTAATTGTTTGGTTTTATCTTAAGAAATATAAACAAAAATCTCGTGGATAAATCTTAAAAGAAATTTATTTACAAGAAGAAATAACTGTAATATTATCCTTTACTTCCTATTTTAACTAAATAGTTAAATTAGGAAAATTTACCAATGAAAGTTGGATTTTTCGATTATACCCCCTCTGTTTTATACGCATTCTTAATCAGTTTCATTAGCCTTTCTAATTTAATATATTTTATTATATCAAAACTTAAATACTTGCACCCTA
This sequence comes from Doryteuthis pealeii, assembly GCA_023376005.1. Classification (NCBI taxonomy): domain Eukaryota; kingdom Metazoa; phylum Mollusca; class Cephalopoda; order Myopsida; family Loliginidae; genus Doryteuthis; species Doryteuthis pealeii. The sequence goes on along the minus strand of CM042179.1, from coordinate 30,342,304 downwards.
CGGAGGGTGCATATATTTGCTAGTATATATAAAGAAAAAACACCTACCGTTGAATATTTACGTACTGGTACATACGCATCAAGTTTGAACATGCACATTCACAACAAAAGACTTCAACGTCACGAACGGGAACACGCGCAAACTATCAGTGTTTTTTTTTTTTAATTGCTAGTGTACTTTCGCCCTGAGCTGGTGATTTTTAACAAACGCGAAAAAAATTTGAAAACAGAAAATTAGTGAGACGAAAAATCATATCTACTAGACCGGATACGAAATAACTTTTTAAAAATTAGACTTAAAGGGGTGAAACTGCAGGAATTCATTTAAATTTATATCTGATGAACTTAGATACTCATATATTCATTCATTCATTTATTTATATATATATATATATATATATATATATATATATATATATATATATATATATTAAGAGAGGCAGGTAACTCCCAATCGCGACCACAAGACACTCGTTTGTAAGAGAATTGAACCATTCAATACAAGAATTCAGCTCGTGTCCTGAAGAAAGACTGAAACGTTATAGCGTCGACATTACCACCAGTAATCAACTTCCGACCAGTGTAACATCCTGTGTTTGTCTAAATTTCTCTCACATACTCTCGGATTGATTTCTCCCTTATATATATATATATATAAAAGTATGTTTGTAGTACGAGTAATTTCGATCATCCTCGGCCCATCTTGAGGATCTAGGTTCCTATGAGTGTTAGGGCAGAGCTGTTCATTATTATTATATATATATATATTATATATATATATGTATATATATATTATATATATATATATATATATATATATATGTATATATATGTATATATATATATATATATATATATATATGTATATATATATATAGTATATATATATATATATATATATATTCTTCATGTTGATGGGATCAAGAACGGTATGTCCGAAAAGGAGTAAAGAATAAACCAACACATTCCATCTTATATCCGTAACAATAACATTGACCGCTCTTCTCCACCAAGCAATTCATATTCACCTTCCACCATTGAGCGACGGCTGTTGGACAATTTATTTTTGATGTAAATAAAATTATATCATAGAATAGACACAAACGTGATTGATTCCATAAAACAACAGCAATGCTAACATATCGTTAAAATAATGGAGATTGTGGGTTTGTCTGTCTGTAACCGAAACTAATTACTATACAAGTCACAATTCCTTTCGTTATTTACATCATATTCTCCATGATTTTATTTTTATTTAAACCTCAATTATTAATAAAATTATTTTACATTACTTACACTGTTGACCATATCTACATACTAATAACATGCAATTGTATTTATATATACAACAAAATAGCGGATTACAGTGTGAATGGGAAGGCTAATTTGCATATTGATCTTAAAAAATTGATTTTGATAAATATATGCTTAGTATTATTGATTTCTAATTGTTTGATTTTATCTTATTGAATATGAGCAAAAATCTCTTCAATAAATCTTAAAAGAAATCCCTTAACAAGAAGAAATAAATGTAATATTATTCTTTACTTCCTATTTTAACTAAACAGTTTAATTAGGAAAATTTACCAATGAAAGACGGGAGTAACGGAAAATGATGGAAGAGTTAGTTTCAAAGTTTTTCAATCATACCCCCTCTATTCAAAATCTTTTTATCTACATTCTTATTCAGTTTAATTAGCCTTTCTAATTTAATATGATATTTTATTATAAAATTTAACTAAAATACTTGCACCCGGAGGGTGCATATATTTGCTAGTATCGTTAAAATCGTTAACTACAAAAGTGTAAGTATAGATATACAACATATGATATTTCCTAACATCTTGTTATGAAATAAGTCTAGAAGGGTTGATATTCCGTCAAAATCAACCAATCAGCCCAGGCAGATCGGTTAAAAACTTGCATTTATTCACAAATGATACTAAAAAGGGTAATTATGAATTTATGTTTAGTAAATTAGGGTGTCCCAGAAAAAAAAATCCACAAATTGTGTAATAAAACTGTTAATTTTAACTAGGGGGGTTTAGAGTTGTACAGGATGACCCAGACAGAAAACAGAACCCAAATTATTTATTCATTTTCCCATTAAACTAACCCTAAACCCCAACCCTAACCCTAAACTCCAACCCTAACCCTAAACCCCTCCTAGTTAAAATTAACAGTTTTATTATAAAATTTGTGGGTTCTGTTTTTTTTTTCTGGGTCACCCTGTACAACCTAACCCCCCCTAGTTAAAATTAACAGTTTTATTACAAAATTTGTGGGTTCTGTTTTTTTTTTCTGGGTCACCCTAATTTACTAAACAAAAGTTTATGATTAACCTAAAATGACTAATTGATTTGACGGACATTTTGACGGACATATATGGGTTCAAGTGATTATTATGATTCAATAATAATCATTTGTTTGTACAGTTATTTTTGCTCTCTAATACTAATAAATTTGAAAGATATATTTAACCCATAGATGGGACCCAAGCTGATAATTCTATTCTAGATCAGGATGGACTGGGAGCAATGGCTATGAATGGTTGATTTTACACTTCCACAAGCCTCACCCCCCAGATGTACTTTAGTGCCATATCCAGGACACCCTATTCAGAGGAGTTGCTTACCCCTCTACAGGAGATGGAGTTCATTTATTCCCAGCCCTGCTAACAGGATAAATTCTTATTCTACTATTACTTCATCTCTACTATTTTCTAAATAATAAAAGCAAGGAAAAGCAATCAAGATTGAAAGGGATCAGGGAAATAAGGAGAAGATACAAAGGATGAGAGAAGAGTAGAAGTATAATTGATAATGCAAAATTTATTTAAATCTATTCAAGAAAGGGTTAAGTTTAGCCAGTGTCATAGATATTATTCAATGCACATTTTCTGTACAAAATCGAACTAGCCTATCTTTTGGATTATTCGGACTAGGGTCGGGTTAGCTCAGTCGGAAGAGCGTTCGGCTAGAAACCACAAGGTTCCTAGTTCGATACCAGCCCTCGCCAACTCAGCGTATGAGTAGCACAGTGTCCTGTGCGGTAAAGTAAAGAGCTGGTGGTAGGTGTGGCGTTCCACCTCAGACGCAAAAACAATCTCCTTAGTCTAGCGCTATTGAAAAGTGGATAGACTCCCTCGCTTATTGACTGATACCGACTTTAGGCCACCCCAACGACTTTACTTACTTATTGTCATCTACAGTTATAGATCACAATAAAGACCAATAGTCCGAATAATTCAAATAATCCAAATTAAACTAGCATATTTCTCTGAATTTTTAAAATGTGGCTTGATAACTTGTATTATTTGGATTATTCGGACTATTGTTCTCATCTTTATTGTTATCTACACTTATAAATAACAACAAAGACAAGAACAATAGTCCGAATAATCTAGATAATACAAATTGAACTAACCTATTAATAATTGCCATAATAGCACAGATCGCTTTAACCATATCTCGCCAACCAACCCTATTGGCCATCGCTGATGGTAAATCCTCTAGATGGCATCCAATGTCCGCAAAGAGCTGATCGATGTAAGTTTTTTCTTGTCGGCAAACACTGGTGTCTCCATGTGCAGAGAACGTCACTTATGCATTCGTTCTTACTTGTCCAGAATATCTTGTTCGTCTTACTTTAATGGCTTGCGAGATAATCGCTTTTAATTGTTCAGAAGGATTGACATTATTATAATTATATCCTTTTTCTCTAAATTTTCGAGATGAGGCTTGATAATTATATTATTTGGATTATTCGGACTATTGTCCTCATTTTCATTGCTATCTACACAACGTTTCGGTCGATGAACAGTATACCCCCGTAGATTGAATAAAGGGTTGGGTTCAAAGTTCCGTGGTGGCTCCCAATAACGACAAGTTGGTTCCCGAGTTCGAGAAGGATCCCAAGTCTGACAAAAAATACATGAAGAAGGCTGGAAAGCACATCGGCTGAAACGTTGAACAGATAACAATAAAGATGAACACAATAGTCCGAATAATCCAAATAATAAAAATTATTTCCTTGTTTAGCAAAATTTTTATCTAAAGAAAACTAAAAAAAAATAATTTTCTGTCCCAAAGAATTTGATAATGCGTCATGCTGAAGAACGGCAAGAAACAAACATTATTGGAACCAATGATTGAACCCCTAAGGGTTCTTTCATACGACCAGCAGTTATTGAACCAATCTGGCCGAGTCTCACCTACTAAAGTCTATACTAGTAAATATAACCAGAACGATGAAAAAAAAATAACAAAAAACTAATAATCACAATTTTATATACAGTGCTACCTTGAGTTAGGAGTTCAATTCTTTCTGCTCGTAACTCAATTTCTTTGTATACTAAACCAATTTTCCCCATTGAAATAAACTGAAATACCATTAATCCGTTCCAGTCCCCTTCCCCCGGTAATTTGGGACTGAGACTCACAAACATGTCTTACAATATCTTGCGATGTTTTTACTGATGTATCAATTAATGAGGTAAATGGAGCTTATCTGACCTATTGCGGTGGGGTGGGGGTTATAATATAAATTTAAATCCTACTTTTGATATATCTTATTAATTTTATTTGAATAGAATAAATTGATAATCTTTTCTGATTTGAAACAATAAGATCTTTTTTTAAATAAATTTATATCTAAATATATTATAAACAAGAATTTTTTTTTTTTGGGGGGGGGCTTCATATTAGACAATTTTTCTGGATTGAAATAATAAGATTTTTGAACAATTTTATATCTAAATGTATTATAATAAACAAGGATTTTGGGAGGTTTCATATTAGACGATTCTAAAATTATATTCTCAAAAATTGGTGCAAGTTAGAAATCTAGTTTCTGGTATCAATACTTATCATACCAATATTCAACTTTTCTTGGGTGAATCTTTTTGGTATGCAAAAAACGTTGAAAATCGACTTACCCTAATAAACAAGGATTTGGGGAGGCTTCATATTAGACGATATTTAAAACTAAAAGCTCAAAAATTGGTGCAAGTTAGAAACCTACTTTTTGGAGTCAGTACTTATCATACCAATATCCAACTTTCATCGAGAGAATCATTTTGATATTCAATAAAAGTTGAAAATCGACCGACCCTAATAAGTATATCTGAAGTTGGCTTATACTTGAAATTTTAGCTCTCAACACAGAGCAAAAAACATCAACTCCAATATATCTTGACAGAATGTTTGAACGCCAGTTAAGCACAAAACAAACAAACAAAAACTTCCTTCGTCGTGACCGACGTGAATGTAATTACCAAAAACCCTCTGAAGCCGGAAGGATTTGACACAAGATTTTCTTGGAAATCATGTTTCTTTCTCTGAGGAGAAGAAGAGATGGATTCATGTTTTTCTCAAGAACATTTGTACGAAATGAAATACAAACGGTCTCGTCCTGGATTCGAACACGCATCACTGATTCCATCTAATTACGACGATAACCGTTACGCTAAGCATTTGACCACCACGTATGTACGTCTTTCTTTCTTTCTTTCTTTTTTAATTTTCAAAATTATTTTTTAAATCAAAATATTTACCTAAATCCATGAATTGGATAAAATATATCTAGTTTAGGAGTGGGGGCAACAGAAATTCACGGGTACAGTACCGATGTATCGTTGGTTGTTTTGTTTTACGGCATATCAACCCTTTTCAGGTCATTTAATGCTGAATAAAGTAATTTTTTATAAACAAAGGACACAGGTTGCTTATAGTACCTGCTGTTGCTTAAATGGTCACTCAGTTAAGTATTGAGCGGGAACATTGCTACTTAACTTCAGTGATCTAGCAGGTTGTTTTTTTTACGGCATATCAACCCTTTTGGGGTCATTTAATACTGAATCAAATCATTTTTGATAAACAAAGGACAGGTTGCTTGTAGTACTTGCTGTTGCTTAAGTGATCATCCAGTTAAGTATTAAGCAGGGACATTGCTACTTAACTTCAGTGTTCTAGCAGGTTGTTTTATATCATCGGCATATTAATCCTTTTTGGGTCATTTAATGCTGAATAAAGTCATTTTTGATAAACAAATGACTAGGGTTGCTTATAGTACTTGCTGTTGCTTAAGTGGTCACTCAGTTAAGTATTGAGCGGGAACATTGCTACTTAACTTCAGTGATCTAGCAGGTTGTTTTTTTTACGGCATATCAACCCTTTTGGGGTCATTTAATACTGAATCAAATCATTTTTGATAAACAAATGACTAGGGTTGCTTATAGTACTTGCTGTTGCTTAAGTGGTCACTCAGTTAAGGATTGAACAGGCTCATCGCTGCTTAACTTCGGTGATCTAGCAGGAACGTGTGCTTGACCATAATCCGATGTTTGGGTTGATCACATTTCTTATTCACCTTAGGGGGGGGGATGCCGACGGGATCAACGCCTCGATCATGAGCCTCGGTTCGTGGGTGGTCCCACATTAATAGGGCCTTGTGCCTAACCCGTACACGCGGGGTACGTGGTAAATATTCAGCTTTACTTTAGTTTTAACCACTAATAATTAATTAGTAATAATTACGTGATTTGTAATAAACTAATTACGTAAAAACAAACCTGAAAACAATTTGTAAATTGATGTTTTTTCTCTTCAATTTCGAATGTTTGCAAAATCAAAATAATCACAATTTCTTAGATTTGAAATACAGTGTTACCTTAACGTACGAGTGTCTCAACTTACGAATTTTTCAAGTTACGAGCTTCACTCGGTCGATTATTTGCATAAGTCAAGGTACTAGTGTTAAAATCTTTATTTTTTGTTTTGTGTTGAGAGTTAAATCTGAGGTACGAGCGAGCTTCAGATCCGCTTATGTTGATAAGTTCACTAAAAATCTTTTAAGTTTCCAAAATTTATTACACACACACAAAAAAATATTACATTGGTACCTTGACTTAACGAATGCCCCAACTTATGAGCTTTTTTATATATTTTTTTTTTTTAGCTACGACCTTCACTCTGTCGTTTATATACTCTTATATACTCAAACAAGAACAACAACCACAATGTGAAACATGTCAAACACCTTTAACAATTAAACACTTATTCAGGGAATGCAGGTTTTTGCTCACATCAGAAACCGTTATTTTAAAGCAAACAATATGAAAGATCTGTTTGAAAATGTCAACATGGAGGATATTCTCTCTATTTTGAGGGAAATAAAATTATACCATAGAATATAGTGTTTAAATATTATTATATACTTATTCATGGAATGCAGGTTTTTTGCTCACATCAGAAACTGTTATTTTAAAGCAAACAATATAAAAGATCTGTTTGAAAATGTCAACATGGAGGATATTCTCTCTTTTTTGAGGGATATAAAATTATACCATAGAATATAGACATGAAACTAATCAATACCATACAACATAATTCCCAATAATGATAACACATTTTTAAAACCAATTACTAAAATGTATAAATATAAATACACGATATGTATCACTTCCTAACCGTTAGGCATGACATAACCCCAGATGGGTTGATATACCTTTTGAGGGATATAAAATTATACCATAGAATATAGACATGAAACAAATCAATACCATACAACATAATCCCCAATAATGCTAACACATTAAAACCAATTACTAAAATGTATAAATATAAATACACGATATGTATTACTTCCTAACCGTTAGACATAACATAACACAAGACGGGTTGATATGCCGTTGAAATCAATAAACAAACAAACAAACAAACGAAAACATTTTACTTTATTTTCAAATCTTTTTTCACTACAGTTTTGTTTGTCAATCAAAATTATGGTGAAGTAAGTAGAGGGGGATTATTTTTGATATTACATTAAAAAAATGATTTTCAGTCATCCCCACTACTTAGCTTCTCAATACCATAGCTATTAATTCAATTTTAAGAATCTGGTCCATTTAAATTCAAATCTGGTCAAACTTTCCCTTTCTTAGAAATCTTACAAAATGATTTTAAGGATTAAAAAAATTATCCGGTCTTATTTACATATATAATATATATATGTATATATATATATCATATTCTGTCAGAATATGTTTTAATTAATGCCTGAAGAAGATATCAGAAGATCTGAAACACGTGTCGCAAATGTAAGATAATATTTTTTTTAAAAACATAATCCTTTTTGCGGACCTTCTTTTGTTTATAAAATACTAGCAGCGGCTATTCGGCGTCACCTGGGTAGAGGGGGATTTTTTAAAAGTTAGACCCGCAGATCAATTATTACTGAATCGTGAGTTGAATCCTCGTGGAATGCCCTATTTAAATCCCTATGTAAAAAAAATAGACCTCGCATCGATCCAGCTACTCTAAAAAGAAATGTTTATGTCTATTATCTAAAATATCATATGTAAAAAAAAAAAAAAAAAAAATCCATGCTGTTATCATTTAAATTTTATTTATAATTATCTTCACGAATATAAATCAAATCTCTATTATTTTTGCTCAAAAAACAAGCCCTGGTGACATTTAATGTGTATACATATATTTACTTTGTCCTTAATTGTTTTATATTCGAATATATGTATCCCTCCGGACATACACATACACATAACTGCACTTTATATATTCATAGATTATATACAGTACATACATATTTACCAGACCCTCAGCACGAGTAGCACGGGACACAAGATCATTTCTTAAGATGAGTTTAAAAGGTTTGTATTAATTTTCCTTTTCTTAGATTGGTTGCCAAATCAAGGTTAAAGAGCCCACTGTGTCCTGCTATTTGGACATAGATGGAGGGAGAACAGGTGGAAACATTCCTTTCTCGATAGTATTAGCACTATGGAACATGCAAACAGCTTCGTCCATGATTTGAACTCGTCTCGCTGTGTCCATTTCCTATTATGAAAACCATTACATAACGCACCTCCACACACACACACACACACACACACACACACACATATATATATATATATATATATATATATATATATATATATATATAGGTTAAATTATGATTATTGTTGGAGAATTGATTATAGAGGGCTCAATTACTTATATAAGAGCTTTATTTATTTATAATTAATAATACAATTTTAAAGTCGGTCCTACCATTGGTTTCTGAATAACACTTTTTCGGTGTTATTCGTCTTCAGAGGCGTTGAAGACGAATAACACCGAAAAAGTGTTATTCAGAAACCAATGGTAGGACCGACTTTAAAATTGTATTATTAATCATAAATATATATATATATATATATATATATATATATATATATATATATATATATATATATTCCTCAAAAGTTGCTACAGAGTTTTCATTGTAGTAGCATAAGTAGTTAATCCAAAAGTACTCATTATATTTCGTAAAATACAGAGCATTTATAGTTGTGCAAAATCAGAATTTAAAACTAGGTTTGCAAATCATAAACTCATTTTCAAATCCGTATTCCTTGTGTTTACAAGAAAACTTAGCAATAATTTGATTACCGGATAAGAAAATCTCTTGAACAAAAAAGTTGAATTTCTGGGGAAGTGCTTCCATAAAATTCATAATTCATTAATGTATTATTAAGATCAACCCCTACTTTAAGATATATATTAATTGAGAAAAAAAAGCCAACTACAGCTAAGTAGATTTACCAGAAGACTTTAACTCCAGTAGTTTACACAAATAAGATATAAACAAAATGAATAAAGGGAAAAATAGGTGGGAGTTGAAGATAGATGACAGAATTACAAATTACTTTTGCCCGAATAAAGGGGACATGTAAGTTTATGGAAAAAAATATTTGATTTCAAAGAAAAATTCTCAAAACGTAGAAACTAAAATTCACACAAACTAATTAAAAGACAGAAAGAGAAATACAAATAATTCCAAACCAGACAAGTATATATAAAATGTAGCTACCTATACACTTTTAGTTCTTCGGAGGAAGGTGCACCTTGAATACCGAAACCATGGTAGATAGAAAAACTGTTTTCTACAACTCAGTGGGTAGAGTACTTGACTAGGAATCGCAAGATTCCTAGTTCGATACCGGCCCTCGCCAACTCAGCGCATGAGTAGCACATGAGTCTGTGCGGTAAAGTGAGGAGCTGATGATAGGTGTGGCGCTTCAACTTAGATGTTAAACAATCTTTTTGGTCTAGCGCATGTGAAAAGGGGATAGACTCCCTCGCTGTCTGGCTGATACCGACAAGGCCACCCTGACGACTTTTACTTATATATATATATATATATATATATATATATATAGCGTTTGACAGCTGCCGTTTAAGGAGCGGTTTTTAAACTATTTAATACATACATTTGTTTATTTTACGATCACCAGAGAGATCCAGTCTCCAAACAGACGATCATTGCTTTATGCTGGCGGTGAAAGTTATATTCGATAATTCTTTTTTAATCATTACCAACAAAAATTATGATCGGATGTTTTGGTATGCAATGATCCCGATCATAATTTTTGTTGGTAATGATTAAAAAAGAATTATCGAATATAACTTTCACTGCCAGCATAAAGCAATGATCGTCAGTTTGCAGACTGGAGCTCTCTGGTGATCGTAAAATAAATAAATTTTATTTTTAATTTTCAAAGTTGACTGTAAATTACTTTATTCTCTGACTTATTGTAGTACTGTCAAAGTGAGCAAACAAAAATCTCGCTACAGTGTTCTTTTTTTCCTCAGTGTAATGTTTGCATATATATGAATATAAAAAAACGTACTTTCGTAACAGTTATCGTCGTGGGATATAGAATAGGCGACACTAGTTGGGTTTCACTTTGCGCTAATATATTCTCCGCTTAAGTTACGGGTAAATAGTAGGGCAGATCGGGTTCTTTAAACTTGGTCAGGCTTCCAATCTTGTGGAAAGAAACCTCTGAAGTCAAACCAGCTTTACATCACCATGTGTCACATCCTGCTCGTGGTGGAGGGATTCGATAAATACAGACAAAATTCGAATACTCATAAAATAGATTTCACTACTCTACCTAATCGCTGTACCTATTTAAAACTAGAAGCGGCTTCCCAGCAACGCCTGAGTAGAGGTAGTATATTGATTTATTTACGTTTTAGATTTACAAATGCAAGACACTTTTAAGTAGAATTTCAGTGCTGTTTCTATGTATGTTTTAATTTCAAATATTAGCGGGTTTTGTTTTTAGTGCAAAAATTATGAAGATTTGATTCATACTCGAATATGAATTAAATCTTCATATTTTTTGCACTAAAAACAAGAAACACTAATATTTAAGGTGTATATATATATATATATATTTGCTTTGTCGTTAATTGTTTTATTTTCGTAGTTTCATCCGAACATTCATACATACCAACTGGCCTTTATATATATATATATATATATATATATATATATATATATATATATATATATATATATATATATATATATATATATATATATATATATATATATATATATATATATATATATATATATATATATATATATATATGGAGGCACGTGGGCTAGTGGTTAGAGTCGTGGAAAATGTACTCGTCAATTCGAGTTCAATTCCTAGACGAGGATGTTGGCATTTCACATGGCGCTAATACCCTTGGGAAAGGTATGAATCCATATATTCTCCCCCCAGCTACGGGTTAAATAGTAGGGCAGAGTGGGCCCTTCAGCCTTAGGTAGGTAACCAGTCTAGGAGAGGGATAACTCTGAATTCAAAATTCCTGAGGTCGGTCGTTGACTGGGTTTGTGGCAACCCTTGATGCACCAATTCTTTACTATCGACTGGGCCAAAAAGTGTGGATGGTCCAACACAAGCCCTCACCACTATAAACAAATCACTGTGTGGATATTCATTTTATGAACACTCATATGTCGATCGACGGGAGAGTTCATCATATATATATATATATATATATATATATATATATATATATATATATCTTATTGTTTCAATAACCCCCACCCCACCCAACTGACTTATATATATATATATATATATATATATATGTATATATATATAAAAAGTAATTTATATATATATATATATATATATATATATATATAAAAAGTAATTAACTACCTCAATGTGAACACACATTTGTACCAAGCATTCGCGTAAAACGGGACTGTCATCTGCCAAAGCAAAAAGACTCAAAATAGCAAAAGACTGCTATCTACCAAAGCAGATAACCGAAGCAAAAGACTGCTATATGCCAAAGCAGAATACTCTAAGATAAATTAAAGTTAATATATTAGCTTAAAGTGGTTGAAGCAAACCAATTCCCCCCGGCGCGAAGGCAAATGAATACGGTCTTCTTCGTATTTCCATAAGGGAAATAATCTTATTGAATGGGATTTCTACCTCTGATCCATATCCCGACCAAATCCAGGAGGATCCTGGCAGTTTAATAATTATGATAGGCAATAACCTTTTTTTCTGGATTTCTACGGCGAAATAAATTTCATTTCTTCTGGGACGAGAATCTATCAATTCATAGCTCGTCAAAATCATTGTTTGTTTGTTTGTTTGTGGGCAACTTAACATCAAATATCAAACGTTTATGTCTTTTTGAAGGAATCATTTTGCTTAAAGGTCGTCATCGCTAATAATAATCATTAATATTCGATAGCGAATCCTATTTGTAGAATCTTTATTGCCATCTAAAGTCCCTGCTCACTAGGGTAGGTCGATTTTCAACTTTTCTTTGTATATAAAAAGGATTCACACGCGGAAAGTTGGGTATTGCTATGATAAGTACTGACACCAAAGTAAGTAAAGTCGTCGGAGTGGTCTAATGTCGGTATCAGTCAATCAGCGGGGGAGTGTATCCCCTTTTCACTAGCGCTAGACCAAGGAGATTGTTTTTGCATCAGAGGTGGAGCGCCACACCTACCATCAGCTCCTTACTTTACCGCACAGATCCTTGTGCTACTCATACGCTGAGTTGGCGAGGGCTGGTATCGAACCAGGAACCTGGTGGTTTCTAGCCGAAAGCTTTACCGACTGAGCTAAAATTAGACATAAAATTGCTTCAAAATCTTATTATTTCAATCCAGAAAAGATTATCAATTTATTCTATTCAAATAGAATTAATAAGATATATCAAAAGTAGCATTTAAATTGAAATTATAACCCCAACCCCACCCTAACAGGTCATATAAGCTCCATTTATCTCATTAATTAAGATACGTCAGTAAAAAAATATTGCAAGATATTGGAAAACAGTTTTTTTCTGTTATCAATGGAAGAAAAACAAAAAAAATATGAAGTTTACTGGGAACAATTTAATGGATGATAATTTTAATATAAAGTATCATTGTAATTTGAACACTTCTCTAAATATCTACTGGTGAGTCTTTTACGTTTATATTTTATCTAATAATTGTAAGGCATAAAGTTAGAAAAGATATGGCACAAATACATGAATGTTGTGAGAATAATAACATTTTTTTATAATGCCATCATATTAAACTTCTCTATTGAATAGAATAAATTGATAAGATTTTTAGCAATTTTATATCTAAATTCGCTATACAAAAGATCTTTTGGGATGCGGCCATTTTCTATCCTCCTGACATGCCCAAGCCAGCAAAGGTGCCTCTCGCAGATAATAGAGAACATTCTGTTCATGTTGACACAATCCAGCACATCTGTGTTGGGCACTTTATTATCCTTCCAGCAGATGTACAGAATACATCGTAGACACCTGAGGTGGAAGTTGTTGATTTTCCTTTCATGGCTTGTATAAGTTGTTCATGCTTCTCTACTGAAGTATGGTATCAATCTATCTATCTATCTAAATCTGTTTAAATCTATCTATCTTTCTATCCATCACAGTCTGTTCAAATCTATCTATCTATCTATCTATCTATCTATCTATCTATCTCAGTATGTTCATATCGATGTATCTAGCTATGAATCTGATTACTGATAGTGAGTCTTACGTTTCTATTTTATCTAATAATTGTAAGGCACAAAGTTATAGAAGACATGACAAAAATACATGAATGTTGTGAGAATAATAACAATCTTTATCATATCATTATATTAAACTGCTCTATATAAGAACCTCATTATATATACCGTATTTGACAGCATATGAGACACACGGGCATATAAGATGCACCCCCATTTCAGCAGGTGAGATTCAGGGAAAAAAAGGTTTTAGTGTATTTAATCATATATTGTTGAGAACAGTCTAGCTGTGTATTACACAAGCAGAAACATAGCTGTATAAAAGCAATTTGGCAGTACAGGCAAACAATAAGCATAATTTATGGTAGGTAAAAGTACTGAGCGTAAGCTGGGGTTAGTGAGCATCATAGAAAAGATTAGCCTAGGCCTACGGGAGGTCTCAAACTTCACCTACGATGTATAAGACGCAGAGCAATTTTTTCAGCCAACATTTTGGAAAAAAGTGCCTCCTATATGCCGTCAAATATACTCTGCGAATGTAGCAAACTAGCACAACGAGAATACAAAACTAGACACGACTGGGTTGGGAAGGTGGTCCACTGGGAATTATGCAAAAAATTTCATTTTGACCATGCAAAAAAAATGGTATATGCATAAACCAGAATCTGTTCTTGAGAACGAAACGCACAAAATTCTCTGGGACTTTGAAATAAAAACGGATCACCTTATCCCAGCAAGAAGACCAGACCTAGTATTGATAAACAAAAAAGAAAGAACTTGTCAACTGGTGGATTTTGCAGTGCCAGCAGATCACAGGGTGAAGCTAAAGGAAAATGAAAAAATGGACAAATATATGGACCTTGCCAGAGAACTGAAAAAGTTATGGAACATGAAAGTGAAAGTGATACCAATTGTGGTTGGTGCACTTGGAACAGTCCCAAAAGGATTGGAAAAGGGTCTGGAATGTTTGGAAATCAGAGGAAGGGTTGAAACCACTCAGAACACTGCACTGCTGCAATCTGCCAGAATACCCAGAAGAGTCCTGGAGACCTGACGAGACTTGCTGTCACTCAGACTCCAGTGAAAGACCATCAGCTAATGCTGATATGAAAACTCAAAAGGAATAAATAATAATAATAATAAACAATAAGATTTTTGAGCAATTTTATATCAAAATGTATCATAAATAAGCTTCTTGTTAGCATGTATTCTAGTGTGTTGATTGGCCAATTGAATCCACGCTGACACAAAGAGTCTATAAGTTCAAGGTGTGACCTCCAGCACACCTTATATAGCAACATATTCCAACAGTCTGCCTGACTATTTTACCCATAGCTGGAGTGAGAATAGTTGGATTCATACCTTTCCCAAGCGTATTAGTGCTATATGAAATGTAAACAGCCTCTTCCAGGACTTAAACTCATCTTGCTATGTCATTTTCTACAATGATGACCATTACACCAAGTGCCTCCATATATATCCAAATAATTATTTATTTTTATTTTTATTTTTTTATTTTTTATTTTTTCATTTCTAAAAGCCCAGTTAAACCCAAAAATGTATATTAACACTATTTTTTTACGGACATCAAGTGTTTAACTTAATTAAAAAAAAAAATATCCGTCCACATCTAGTTAACTTATGGTTATGAATTTATTTTTTCCCTCTCCTTTCTACATTTGATTAGAAAAAGATTAACATTGTTTAATTTTAAAAAAATTTTTTTCTTTAGTGGACTTGTGGTGATAATGATAAAAAGCATCATTGATCTAAACGTGCATTCCCTCACCTTTTTGTATACTTGAGTGACAAATTTTCCTTTATTTTAACCCCCTCACATACACATTAAGAAACCGTTTCTTTAAATTTTAAACAATCATTTGTCTGTATTTTAATAAATTGGTGACTGTCTGATTCTAAGGACATTTTAAGTAATATTTTGCATTTTCTACAACCTTTTTTTTTTTTTTTTTTTTTTTTAAAGTTTTTAAGCACTTAAGATATCGTTAAGATACGCATCCCGAATTTTTCAGCTTTTTTAAAATTAGGAATGCTCATTTGAAATTAGCAGAGAAGCCTCATGCGCTCTTTTGATCTACCATTTTCGAGAAAATAAACTTTTTCCTCTGAATTCTGAAATAATTTTTTTTTTTTTTTTTTATAACCAAACCATTTACTAGATATTTTCGGGATTTGAAGGAGCTCTTATTTCTCCGTAGTTGTAGGCAAATTGTCAGATAAAGAAGGAACAAACACGAAAGTAAATGCAGACACTTGTATTAACAAAAATTACATGTTTTTGCAAATTTTATTGGTATTTGCTACAAGACTTATCTGTGGGTTAAGCAGTGTTCTTGGAGTAGTGGTGATAACAGGGGTATTCTGTTCGGCGGTAGGAAATGTTGATAAGACGCTTTGTCTCGGTAGTTTCTCGTCCTTCGGTAAGTGTGCTATTGTACCCGCCTTTTAACATATGCCGATACAATGCCTTCGAAGTGAGCTCGTTGTAGAGTTCTATGATAAGTGGGCCCTGTTTTGGGCTTGGTGATGAGAGCTTTTAGTTTTTACATTCTATTTATATAAATGGAAATTTCAATAAATAAATAGATACGAGAGCATCGTCATATAAGATGCTACCCCAGAAGTCTTAGAAATTTGATCATAATTTTTTTTTTTAAACTAAAAGCTCAAAAATTGCTGCAAATTAGAAATCTATATTTTGGCGTCAGTACTTATCATACCAATAACCAACTTTCCTCGGGTAAATCTTTTTGATTGTCAAAAAAAATTGAAAATCGACCTATCCCAATATAAATACGTGTGTTGCTAAACGTTTATCTAAACGTAAATACAAACGTGTGTGTATATGTGCACACAGTTAGATGTTAATCTATGTGCAAATGCTGACGCGTGTATATACATACGTGTACTGCAAAACACCCATCTAGGTGTAATTCAAAGCATGCGTATATACATACGTATGCATCTAAACGCCCACCTAAGTGTAAATGCAAACGTGTGTATATACACTCGTGTGCTGCTAATATGCATAAATGCAGATGTGTGTATATACATACGTTTACTGATTGATGTTCATCCATGTGTAAGTGCAGACGTGTATATATACATAGGTGTACTGCTACACGCCCATCTAGGAGTAGATAGAGACGTGTGCTGTTAAATGATAATTTATGTATAAATGTTGACGTGTGTATGTACACATGTATATACATATGCACACGTCCAAAAAATTAATTTAAGCGTAAATGTAGGCGTATGTATATGTGTATGTGTGCTGCGAAAAGTTCGTTTATACGTAAATGAAGATGTGTGTATATACATACGTGTGCTACTAAACCTTCAATTATGTGTAAATGTAGACGTGAATGTATTCGCACATAGACTGCTAAACGATCATTAATTTGCAGATGTGTCTATTCATACACGTGTGCAACTAAACGTCTATTTATGTGTAAATGCATATATATATATATATATATATATTAACCATTTACATACCAAGTTAGCAAAAGCTAAAGTGAAAGTCACACAGACACAACAAATATATGTTATAATATAAAATAAATCACTACCACAGCTGTGTCCGGAGATCACACACACACACACACACACACACACACACACACACACACACACACACAAAACAACAAACAAGTAAGACCTGCCTTAGCACACACACCCCAAAAAAGGATAGGCCAAATCTGGCATGATATTAAGACATTGTTGGACAGAGGCACACACATAAACACACATAAACACACACACACACACACACACACACACACACACACACACACACACACACACGCCGAGAATTAGAAGGAAGATATCACCAGGCACACAACAGAATGGACAAATCCTAGCAGCTAGATAACTGCTCAATGACTTAGCTTTCAGATATCTTCTGATGAAGGGATCATTATCCCGAAATATTAAGAAAATAAATCAAAGGTAGACAAAGAACATCATAGTTATCTCATTTTTTATACACTAGCATTGTGATAGCCTTTAAAACCAACCAGCAAACCAATATATATATATATATATATATATATATATATATATATATATATATATATATATATATATATATAACAGTGTTTTTAAACTTTATCAGTAATGCAATGAAATGTCATTGTAGAGAAGGACTACATGTCATACGGCTTATATATATGTATAAACACAAATACTGCTAATTAATATATCTACATCTATCTCTCTCTCTCTCTCTCTCTCTCTCTCTCTCTCTCTAATATATATATATATATATATATATATATATATATATATATATATATATGGTAGAAATGTGAGGAGGTTAATCCGACAGCATGTGGAGAAAAGTAGATAAACACGGGATGTTATGGAAACTGGATGTTTATTGTCGACAATGCAACGTTTCGGTCTCTTATTAGTCCATCTTCAGGACCTGGATACAGTACTCGCTTTAATGAAGGACATTCTCAAAATGCTGAAAAAGAAGGTCGTCAGGAGGAGGAGGGGTGGTTGGGGGTGGTTAGTGGATTTTCTTCTCACTAGATGGGGAGTGTCAGAATGGTGGTACCACAGGGGTCACTCTTGAAAATTGGATTGTGAGGATTGCTTTAGATGAGAGAGAGAGAGAGAGAGAGAGAGAGAGAGAGAGAGAGAGAGAGAGAGAGAGAGAGAGAGAGAGAGAGAGAGTCAGTTGTTAGTTATGATTGTTTGCATCAAGTCATTACATATCAAACTCAGTATATATATATATATATATATATATATATATATATATATATATATATATATATATATATTAGTCGTCGAAGCGACCAAATGTCGGTATCTGCCAGACAGCAAGGGAGTCTATCCCCTTTTCACTTTACCGCACAGATCCCTGTGCTACTCATACGCTGAGTTGGCGAACCTTGTGATTCCTAGCCGAACGTTCTACCAACTGAGCTAAACACACACACACACACACACACACACACACACACACACACACACACACACATATATATATATATATATATATATATATATATATATATATATATATATATACCAGTCGAAAATTAACAAGTTATATTCTAATTTACCAATGAGTCAAAAGGAGTCAATCTGGCGTAGGAATGAATACAAATCAGTGTGTATATCAATAATCTTAAGCATATAGCAGGATATAGATAGCCACCCTTCTTCTAGAGAAAGAGAAAGAGAGAGAGACAGACAGACAGAGAGACAGGGAGAGACAGAGAGAAAGAGAGAGAGAGAGAGAGACAGAGAGATCTACCGTAATGGAATCCTCAGCTTAATCACACACATACGCGCACAGACTACATGCGCGCACACGCGCGCGCCAACTATTTCTCTCACAAAAACGGCCTTAACTGCTGACTGATCGGCTGGTTGCTATCGATCTATATACTATTATTACCAAGTCTTTATATATAGTCCTGGCTGATCGATTTATTCACCCAACGTATGAGCACATGCATCACAGGCATCTGTCTTCTAAATCTTTGACTCCGTTTTAAATTGGACCTAACTTGTCTGATTGAAGGATATCTTCTGTCAAAGTTTGAAAATAATTAATAAATAGCATGTCCCTTGTCACAGTCATCACAAGTTCTATTTTTTCTCTCTCTCTATATATATATATATATATATATATATATATATATATATATATATATATATATAATATAAATGTGCATACATTCATATATGAATGTATATATATATACAAATGTACATATATACGTATATATAATATATATATATATATATATATATATAATGTGCATAATTCATATATGAATGTATATATATCTATACAAATGTACATATATACGTATATATATATATATATATATATATATATATATATATATATAAATGATATCATATATGAATGTATATATATCTATACAAATGTACATATATAGTATATATATATATATATATATATATAATATGAATGCTTATATATGAATATGTATATGAATGTATATATATAAATATACATATATATATGAATATATATATATATATAAATATATATATAAATATATATATATGTATATATAATTATATATATGAATGTTTATATATACCAATGTATATATATATAAATGTATGTATATATATATGAATCTATATATATATACGAATGTATATATGTATATGAATGTATGTACATATATATATATATATGAATGTTTATATGTGAATGTATATATGTAAATGTATATATATATGAATATATGTATATATATGTATAAATGTATATATATATATATGAATGAATGTATATATGTATAAGTATACATATGAATCTATATATATATATATATATATATATATATATATATATCCATATATTAATATATAAATATTTGAATGTATGTATATATATATATGTATATAAATATATTTATCATGTACATATATGTGTATATGAATGTATGTATATAATATATATGCATATATTTTAGAATATATATATATATATATATATATATATATATGCATAAATTTGTATATATGGATATATATATGTATACATATATGAATATATATATATGTATATGTGTATACATATGTTAGTCTAGAATTTATTAAATATTAAAAGAAAATTAGTAAAAGATTGTTGTTTTACTGTAATGGTATATATATATATATATATATATATATATATATATATATATGTGTGTGTGTGTGTGTGTGTGTGTGTGTGTGTGTGCATGAAGGTATAAATATGTGTACATATATACATGTATGAATGTATATATATGCATATACAAATAATTTTTATCCATTCAACATTTTCTTTCCTTTATTTATTTTTTCAATATATATATATATATATATATATATATATATATATATATATATATATATATATGTATATAAGATATATGTTATATAAAAAGTAAAGTAAGTAAAATCGTTGGGGTGGTCTAAACTCGGTATCAGCCGGCAAGTAAGGGAGTTTCCTTTTCCTTTTCACTCACTCTAGATCAGGAAGATTGCTTTTGGTGTCTAAGGGCCAGTATAGAACCTGGAACCGTGTAGTTCCTAAGCGTACGATCCAATTACTGAAATAATAATAATAGTAATCACAATAATAATAATAATAATAATAATCATAATCATAATAATAATAATAATAATAATAATAATAATAATATTGATTCGTTGATTTTGATTTATAGATGTAGACTGCGATTTTTATAGATGGATAGCCAGACAGACAGCCTGAAAACACGATTATATATTTTACTTAATCGTCCATGTAAAATTATGTTTGTTTTCGTTTTTACGTTTTGTATTGTTTATGCATTGATATTTACAAAGACAAACTTATTTGTGGTTTTTACTTCGATTGGATGTCACAAATGTGCCAAAGTAGAAACTTTAAAGTATGAACTTTAAGCTAGATAAAACGAATAAGCATGAACACGCACACACACACACACATATATATATATATATATATATATATGTGTGTGTGTGTGTGTGTATGTGTATGTGTGTTAGGAGCCAACTCGCGCACGGAAAAGACCATTTTCTTTTTCTTTCTTTCTTTAATTCTTTTTTTTTTTACTGGCAAGTACCCGATATACAATCACCTCATTCAAGATTCATAAAAGATCTACTATATAGTAAACATACTTGAGTGACCGTAGCATTTGGCACCATATCCTTGAGAGACATAGTCTTCCACATAAACTACACGTTGGAACTTCTCTACTTCGGATGTTGCTGGACAGATATATATATATATATATATATATATATATATATATATAGGGTCATCCACAGACACGTGTTTTAACTTATCAAGTCTCTTCAGTATGGCTAGACATTTTGTAAGCTACCTACAGCCGGAATTGAACTTCGGTCGGTTGGGTGTCAGTCCGGCATCTTAACCATTAGGCTGTTTTCACTTACAGAATGGGAAGGGGATTTTAACTGTTTTAATACACACATCGCTTTGTGTGTAAAGGCCGTCACAGAGTGCTCCATTCAGAGTGCTCCATTCAGAGAAGAGCGTGACCCGTTGGGTCACCCATTGTGATTGGGTTATATTGTTAAAAAATCACAAAAATGTAATTTATTTTAATACATTTTAAATAATTTTTCGGTCAATTTTGCGCACATTTATCGTAAACATGACTGTTAACGCTGTCTAAGTTGACGTAAAATCTGTATTTTACAAAATAAATTAACTCCCCAGCCCGATTGAAACAAATTATCAAAAATCAGGGAATTTTCCAATTTTAATGAAATTTTCAGTGTTGATTTATCAATAAATGAATTTTATAATGCATCAGTTATTTTATTTCAAAACTTTCTGACATAATTAGGTATTTCTGCTATGTTAAACTAATATTTAGAATTCATTTATAATATGAAACGCCTAATTTTAAGTTTCAAATTTCCTATTTTTCGATTCTAAAAACAAATATCTAGTTAATAACTACTTTAGTTTATTATTGTTATCTAATAATTTTTTTTTAGAAACACTATATAGAAAACTTAGGACCCCTTCTTTTTAAACAGAACAAATATCGATGTATTTTTTTTTTTATAAGACAATAGTAGGATGGCCCAAAATTCGTCTGCTCGCGACAGATCTTTTGTTTAAAAAAAATGTTACGCCCCCAACCGAAGGGGGGGTAAAAGTTAAATGACCTAATTAATGAGAAAGTTTTGAAATAAAATAAATAATGCATTATAAAATTCATTCATTGATAAATCAACACTGAAAATTTCATTAAAATCTGATAATTCCCTGATTGTTGGTAATTGTTTTCAATCGGTGCAGTGGCTAAATTTATTTTGCTAAATATGGATTTTACGGCAACTGCCTGATATTTTTCATTTAGAATAATTTTTTGTATATTTATCCTTCACAAAATATAAATATGAATGAATATAAATAAACTTTTGTGTTATTTCTGTGTTGTTATTTTAACATTACTTGCATTCATAATAAGTATATGTGCAGGGCTTGTAAAATAAGCATACAATTAAGTTTGTCTTAAAAATTCCTAAATTTACGCTCACAATTATTGACCCTATAAGTTTTAAAAATTAATAATTAAAGTATTTAAAAAAAAATCTTTTTTAAAACATCATATCAATTTTATTTATTTTTTCCAACCAAGAAAACAATTTTAAATCTTATGTTTACCTTCCCTTGATAAATTTTAAGTAGAGCTTTGTAATAATAAAAAGAGAGCGAGAAAGAGAGAGATAAAGAGATAGGGGTAAAGTCAGTTAATATACGGAGTTATGTATAATGTACGACGAGCGAAGAGGGTATTGAGGGGGCAGCGACCATCTGCTGGCTTTACATGTCACTCCCCTTCACTGCCAGTGAATGAGAGTGACATGCCCTATAGAGAGTAAAAAAGAGGGGTATGTATAATGTACAGACAGAGATGGGTGAGGTTTTGACTTAATTGCAAATTACGACTAATTAGAATCAATTAAACTGGAATTTTTTTCAAACATTAAGTAATCCTAAAACTAAGGAATAATTTATGACAAATTTCGACAAATGACAAATGATCAAGGTCACCAGCAAAAAAGCCTTTAGCGATTGAAAGCTCAAAATCTTAGCTTTAGTATAATAATAGATATATATAGACTACTACCTATCAATAACTAAGGAACTGCTAATGAAAAGCATAGATTTCGGAAAAAATACGCAAATATTTCATTAGAGGATATTGAAATTATAATGTCCTACCGAAAAACAACCCTTCGAAGCAATAATTCAGATTGAATAAAAAAAAAAAGGAAATTGCAACTTCGATTTACCGATGGGAGACTATGATTCAGCCCAATTATCTGACTAAATAGAAATTTACAATATAAATTCACTAGGTAAAATAGTTCCACCGTCTCAAATTGGACTTTACCGGGAAGATGGTGTGATTCTCATTCCTAACAGAAACGGCCCCTAACACAAAGTATTTCGAAAAAATAGTTAGCATCTGCCTAAAGTTAGGACTAAGAATAGAAATTAAACCAAACTGTAAGATTGTAAACTTTCTAGATATAACACTGAATCTAGAAACGAATACCCTCTTACCGTTCCACAGGGAAGGACACATACCACTATATGTTAATAGAAACTCTAATCACCCCAAATCTATACTAGATAAAATACCTCGTTCAATCAACAGATTATCAGCTAATCAAACAACTTTTAAAACAATAAATCCTTCCGAAGGAAAGCGGATTCACCGACAATCTACAATATATTAAGAAACAGGAACTAAACACAATTAATGGGCCAGGAAACGCAAAGTCATCTGGTTTACCCATTCCCCCCTTTATTGAAAAATATCAAACTTAAACATAGGTATAACTTTCCTGAATTTAATGAATAAGCATTTCGTCCAAAATAAGAAATAGAAACACCCTAAAAATTAGCTACTCGTTTGCACCCAATATGAGTAGCATAATCCAAGCACACAACAGAAAATCATTGAATGAATATTACAAGAAGTTGAATGCCGATGAGAATACTTATGCATGTGTAAATAGCAACAGCACCAGAACCAGAGACAACAACTTGAACACAGGGAAATATAATTGTTGAGAAACTCAACAATGTCCCTTAGATGGAAATTATCTGGCCAGCAACATAGTCTATGAAGCCCAAATATCGGCTGGAAACGATCCGGTAAGCACCATATCATCATCATCATCATCATGTCGCGCTTGCAGCACGGATATCCATGACAATCTCTCGCCAACCCTCCCTATCACTCATTGCACCTGGGAGGTCCTCTGCTGAGCATATAGCATCCTCGCATAGCTGGTCAATGTAGGTCCTTGCTGGGCACCCCACACTTGCATGTCCATGTGTTGGCTTCCACAGGAGAACGTCGCTTATGAGCTCGTCCTTGCTTCTCCAGCAGTGTCCTGCATGCCTTGTCCGTCTCACTCGGATAGTTTGAGAGAGGGGGGCAGGTGACCGTACAGCTGTCTCTTCGTGGGGTGCTGCTTCCACGTTTTGTTCAAGACTGCACGTAGCATTCTTGTGCAGCTTCCATCTAGCTTATTTTCAAGACGCTTCGTTAGGGTCCAAGTGGTGCAGCCATATAGCAGCACCGATATAACCACAGCTACTGCAAGATCATTTAAACAAAGTTACTACACCCACAGGTACTCTTTCAAAAGCTCCGCGTTATGTAACCAAACGGAACTGTCCAAACCCTACTGGTCCTTAAAGAACTCCAACTACGAGCCGGTGGTAAAATGGAAAAGAGTCCGAACCTCTAACTTTGCTACAAATTTAAAAGGTAAATGCCCACTTTGCATATCGGAGAAAATAGAAATACTATTATTTAAAAACACTAGAAAACTGCTTAATAAATGCAATGAATCAATAGCCAAATGCAGGCACAGAGGTAGATTCCAAATATAACATTATTCTATCATGTTCATTTATGACCGGCAGTTAAATTACCTTTAGGAGTGGTTTATACAGAGGAACACATGACATAAAAAAAAATCAGTTTTCTACTGACTTAAGAATAATAAAGGAATCCTCATTTTGCATCTGATGAGGGGAACAGCTAGACAATTTCCATAGGTACCCTGAAATAGTCAATGAAGCTAAAAATCTAAATCTTCTCTGTTATTTTTTCCTGATATATATATATATATATATATATATATATATATATATATATATATATGAGCTCTCTTTAGGGATTTATAAAAATCATTGTATGAACACATGTTTGCACCTACAAGAGCATACAGTATGGTTGTACAGTGAGATTTCGAAAATCCCAAAATGAATCATCCCTTACAACCAGTCATTTGGATTACCTTATATATATATATATATATATATATATATATATATATATATATGCAGTCAGGATATATATCACCAGGTCGCACCGACTGCACGGATACCCATCTCTCTCTCTCTCTCTCTCTCTCTCTCTCTCTTTCTCTCTCTTCTATCTATCTCTCTCTCTCTCCCTCTCTCTCTCTCTCTCTCTCTCTCTCTCTCTCTCTCTCTCTCTGCACCATCCAGAATCTGTACAGAGTTGATTGCTGTACGTTTTTGCTGGTCGGTCTACACTGGTGTGTCCATGTTCATGTGACTATATGTAGGCGTTCACAGGGGAACGTCAATTATAAGTTCCTCCTTGTGTCACCAGCAGTGTCCGGCACCACCTCAATCAGTAGAGCGTCGGGCTAGGAATCACAAGGTTCCTGATTCGATACCGGCCCTCGCCAACTCAGCAAATGAGTAGCACAAGGATCTGTGTGGGAAAGTGAGAAGTAGATGGTAAGTGTGGCGCTCCACCTCAGATACCAGAAACAATCTTCTTGGTTTAACGCTAGTGAAAAGGGATAGACTCCCTCGCTGTTTGGCTGATACTGATTTTAGGCCACCACGACGACTTTACTTACTTTATATATGGGTACGTAAAAAAATCCCAATATTTTTTTCAAACATTTTTAAGACTCATTTTCGATCTACTTAACCCATAGATAGTACCCTAACAAATATTACCTCTCCCAGAGTGGAACTGGGAGTAATGTGGATGAACGGGTACTCCACACTCACCTGAGCTCCATTAGATGCAGTTTTATGACATATCCACAAATAGTTAGCTCTACTGATATTTATTAATTTTTGCACTAAAAGCGGCAACCCGGCATTGCCTGGGTAGAGGGGGCGATAAAAATTAGTCGCGCAGATCCATTATTATTAATAATCACGATGCTCCCATAAAAAAATGACCTGGTGGGGCGCCAGAATTTTTTTTCCCAAATATGAATAAAATCCTCATTATTTTTGGACAAAAGGCAAGCTCTAGTGACAGTGAATGTGTATATATATTTACTTTGTCATTAATTGTTTTATTTTCCTAGTTTCATCCGGACATACATACAAACCAACTGCCCTTTATATAGGTGACTAACAGGATGGGGAACCATGTAGGGACCAAAATGACTGCAGTAGTAAGACTACAAGACTAATTGTTAATTAGTGTTTTGTGGTGTGGTACCTGATATATATATATATATATATATATATATATATATAGAGAGTTTCATAATTTGCTTGAAGCATTGTGTATGTATTGGTTAGGAGGTAGATTTAGAAGGCCATCACAATGCAGTTTGGAATAAATAAAAAAAATAATACGGTAACAATGGTGGTGTGTGTTGACCTGTATTTTTTATTATTTCTTGAATTTTCGAGGTAATACCTCTTTATCAAAAGAATTGAACTGAAGCAGTACAGCTATGGCATTTCTTCCTAAATGAATTTTTTTTCTTTTAAAAAAGAAAAAAAATTCATTTAGGAAGAAATGCCATAGCTGTACTGCTTCAGTTCAATTCTTTTGATAAAGAGGTATTACCTCGAAAATTCAAGAAATAATAAAAAAAATACAGGTCAACACACACCACCATTGTTACCGTATTATTATTTTTTATTTATTCCAAACTGCATTGTGATGGCCTTCTAAATCTACCTCCTAACCAATATATATATATATATATATATATAATAATTATTATTATTATTATTATTACAATATAGGCACAAGTGATAACCTACTCCAGTTTCACCATAAAGATCTTCAGGGTTAAATCCACTGAATTAATTAAGATATTGATCAATTGCAGTCGACTACACGTGTGTGTTCTTCGCGATAAACCGTTTATCGCAAAGGACACACACGTGTAGTCGACTGCAATTAATCATTATCTTGTACCTATATTGTAATAAATTTGCTCTACTAACGTATTAAGCACTTTTTAATTGTTATATCGCTGACTTACCTTCCTGAATTTTGCATCATCTAACCATCGTGACCATATTCACCGGTAAGTCACCTTTTCCATTATATATATATATATATAATATATATATATATATATATCCGCAGCTGGATTTTGACCGGAAATTTTCACTCTATAATTTATATATTAATATAATAGTCGTGTTCCTTAAAAGTACGACCGTTATCATCTTGCAACATCATCTGAGACCGCCCAAAGATGAAATGCAAAAATGTTAATCCTGGTTATCTGGTGTTGCTGATCCGCCGAATTCTTATTTCTCATATAAATGTAAATAGATATGATTATACTTTTTTCATATTAAACTATTTTACAATAACTCTTTAGTAATCATATCAAACATTGTGATAATCATTATCATACTGTGGTATATCCACTGGTCCTGCCAGTGTTAGCTATTGCTCTTTTGGCAAGCCCCAACCCTTTTTATCATATGGATGCTTGAAGGTACTGGCTGAGGGTCTTCATGTCACTGATGGTGGGGTTCCAGTTCTGGAGGTCTGGGAAATGTGGAGCACCCCTTCATTACCATTGCTCCCAGGCCCACTATAACCCGGAGTGGTAGTACCTGTCAGGGGTCCCATATATGAGTAAAATAGAAAACATGAGTTTATGAAAAAAAAAATGATTATTCATTAAGAATGAATTTATTTCAAAATTTTGTCGGTATTACATGATTCACTGAGGTTGATATGCCATAAAAACAAACTAAACCAAACCAACAGGTGAAAAATACATACATACCTATGGGAGTAAATATGGAAAATAAATCCGACAATATAAAGAAAATTTGAAAAAAAAAGTGTTCCGAAAATGGGATGAATTTAATTATCGATGTTTAAAACATTTCGGTTTCATTGAACCTTCATCAGGATGTCTCTTGGGGTGAAGAAAATGATGGATGTTTTTATATGTGACAGGGATGAAAACATAACTAAAAAGATTTTCATCTCCTGTCACATATAAAAACATCCATCATTTTCTTCACCCCAAGATACATCCTGATGAAGGTTCAATGAAACCGAAATGTTTTAAACATCGATAATTAAATTCATCCCACTTTCGGAACACTTGTTTTTTCAAATTTTCTTTATACATACCTATGTATGTATCTATCAGTTAAAATCTACCCCTTCTCTGCAGGTGGCTGATGGCCGATGGCCAATTATTTATTTTACTGATATTAATCGTTATTTATTCTATGTATTGATGATTTTGGGTAATGTGACGTAAGCAATGATGTAGTTTTGGTTACAGACAAATAAAAACCGAATATCTATTATTGATAGACTAGTAAGAAGGGCCAGGTTAGCTCCGTCGGTTCACCTCAGACGCTACAATAATCTCCTTGATCTAGCTCTAATGAAACGGGGATAGACTCCCTCGCTGTATGGTTCATACCGACATTAGGCTGCCCCGACGAAAGAACGAGAGAAGAAGAAACACCCTCCGGCCGGTGTAAAAATTTATTTTTGAAAGATTATGCCTGAGGTGGGTGGGAAAATTAAATAAATAGAATAAAACATTTAACATTTTTATTAATTACTGGCTTAAAAAGGATCATATGTACTCCACTCCACTGAGATATTTGTTTAGTTTTACGACCATAGGAACCTCCAAAACATTTCTAAAAAGATTTTGAGTTAATTATTCAGACTCTTATCTTTAGAGAAAAAAAAATGAAAGTCGTTCGAGTAAGATATATTTTGTTCGGATTTCATAAAATCAAATAAGGAGATGTCGACCTAGTAAAAAAAATATTTCCCCTAATATATTTTAGAAGAAAACTATTTTAAACATAAACTCATGTAAAGGTTAATAAGTATCGAAATTTTCGTAAAAATTTGACAATTGACTGATTTTTCATAGAATTTTGATATTTTTACGTAGTAATGATACTGACTATAAAGTAAATACGCATTGATAAACTTACTTAATTCCTGAAATGACTGCGACGCAAGCAGTGACATAGTTTCAGTTACAGACAGATAGAGACCACATCTCTATTATTTATAGATGTTACAATATACAGAAAGTTAGTTTTGTCAGCTGTCAACAAGCTTGGGCATATTGGTTTGATCAATCAATCAATCAATCAATCAATCAAGGAGAGACCTTTCTAAGAGACACTAAGAGACACTAAGAGAGAGAGAGAGAGAGAGAGAGAGAGAGAGAGAGAGAGAGAGAGAGAGAGAAGAGAGGGGGGGGAGAGAGAGAGTAATCTGTGTTGTCAGCATGTCAAACACATTCTCTCTCTCTCTCTCTCTCTCTCTCTCTCTCTTAATATCTCTTAGAAAGGTCTCTCCGCAGATTGGTCTGTCTATAAACATTGTTTTCTGGGCTGCAAAGAAATTAAAATAGTTTATCATGATATTTACCGGGTACCCTACGTTTACGGGTTAGGCACAAGGCCCTATTAATGTGGGACCACCCACGAACCGAAACTCATGGGTGGTGGGTGCAAAACTTGCGTTGATCCCGTCGGCATTCCCCCCTCAAGAAGGCCGCTTCAGGCACTGGGCACTAAACCCAACCCCGTCCCTTTAAATCGAGGGGGCAGGTGTTGCCTGGGATGGGAGGAATGGCCCCCTGGGATCAATGATGTTAGCTTGTAAGGTCCAGGGCCGAAGCCACTGAACCCCCGTCCTAAAAAGTAAGATTATTATTATTATTATTATTATTATTATTATTATTATTATTATTGTTTTTTTTACACCTGCCGTAGCCGGTGATTCACTGGAGGTTGAGTAACAGCAAGTCTCCTCAGGTCTCCAGGATTCTTCTGATTATTCTAGCCGATCCCAACAGTGCCGTAGTCTGGATTGTCTCGATTCTTCCTTTGATTTCCAATTCACCCAAATTCTTTTCCAGAGTTTTGGGCACCGTTCTAAGCGCACTAATTACAATTGGTACGACCTTCATCTTCACGTTCCACAGTTTTCTCAGTTATCTGGCAAGGTCCAAGTATTTTATTTGTTTATCTTTTCGCTTTCTCTCATTTTCACTCGGTGGTCGGCGGGGACGGAAAAATCCACGAGATGACGTGTTCTATTATTATTATTATTATTATTATTATTATTATTATTATTATTTTACTCCTTTTGGGTTTTCACATCAGCATTAGCTGATGATCTTTCACTGGAGATTTCAGCAGTGCAGTGTTCTGAATGGTTTCAATCCTTCCTATGATTCCAGACTTTCCAAGCCCCTTTTCTAATCCTTTTGGGACCGTTCCAAGTGCACCAACTACAATTGATATCACTTTGACTTTCATATTCCATAACTTTTTCAGTTCTCTGGCAAGGTCCAGATATTTGTCCATTTTTTCATTTTCCTTCAGCTTCACCCTGTGATCTGCTGGAACTGCAAAATCCACTAGTTGACAAGTTCTTTCTTTTTTGTTTATCAGCACTAGGTCTGGTCTTCTTGCTGGGATAAGGTGATCCGTTTTTATTTCAAAGTCCCAGAGAATTTTATGCGTTTCGTTATAAAGAACAGATTCTGGTTTATGCATATACGATGTTGTTGTATGGTCAAAATTTAATTTTTTGCATAATTCCCAGTGGATCACCTTCCCAACCCAGTCGTGTCTAGTTTTGTATTCTCGTTGTGCTAGTTTGCTACATTCGCAGAGTATATGGTTAACAGTCTCATCTCTATTACCGCAAAGTCTACATTTACTATTCAGTTGAGTCTTATCAATTTTCGCTTTGATATAGTTAGTCCTTATGGCATTATTTTGTGCAGCAATTTATTATTATTATTATTATTATTATTAATAATAATAATAATAATAATAATAATAATAATAATAATAATAATGTCGTACTGACAGCACGCATACCATGACTCTATCTCTCTCTCTCTCTCACGTATACACACGCACACACACACACACACACACACACTCTCTCTCTCTCTCACACACACACACACACTCTCTCTCTCTCTCTCACGTACACACACACACACTCTCTCTCTCTCACACACACACACGCACACTCTCTCTCCCCCCCTCTCTCTCTCTCAAATACACACACACAGTCTCGCTTTCCCTCTCTCCTCTCGCCAATTGTCTCTATCATTCATCGCCTCTTGCTAGCCCTCTGCACTGCATTCAGAATCCACACAGACCTGCACAGGTGTCCACAGGAGAACGTCACATGCTTTATATCCTTGTTTCTCCATCAATGTCCAGCATGTCTTGTAAATCCTCTAGATGGCATCCAGTGTCCGTACAGAACTGGTCGATGTAAGTTTTTTTTCCATGTGTAGTGAAGGTCACTTATGCGTTCGTTCTTACTTGTCCAGCGTGTTTTCTCCCTCTTACTTTAACGGCTTGCGAGATAATTGCTTTTAATTGTTCAGAAGGATTGAGTTAATTATAATTATTTCCTTGTTTAGCAATCTTTACCAAAGCTGGGAAAATTTGGCTCCTGACCGCCCCCAGTAACGGCAAGCTCTCCGTAGTGGACTGTTCATGTCTGAAGTCACACTAGCGCAACACCATGAAGCCAAGGTCTAGAAAAAAGCAACGACAACAAAGCACTGGCACATCAACATCTACACGGACAATCTTCATTTACGACATCTGTGGTCGAGGCTGTTTTTCGAACATTGGACTTCACAATCACAGGAGACGCTGTAACTTCAGAGGCGCAAGAATTATATAGTCTTCCGAGACTGCAATGCCGATACGAAAGCAATCATTTATCTAAAAAGACAAAATAAAAACATTTTTGAACCCATTTGTGTGGTGGTTGTGGTGGTGTGGGTGGGGGTCTGTACAATAGGGAAAGTCAATTTTTCACTTAAAAAAAAAAAAAAATTTCTCTCAAATTGAAAAAGTTGTTGGTATAATAAATACTGATACCAAAAACTTGATCTCTTACTTACACCATTGTTTGATGAAATAGCATTGAACATCGTTTAAACTAAATATCGTCGTTTTCGCAACATTTAGCCTTGAAATTGGTTAGAAAATTTAGCAATTTCAATATTTAAAACAGAAAAGATTGTCACTCTAAACGAAACAAATAAAATATTATAAGTATAAAATATGTCCCCATCACCAGCGACACCTCTGATATGTTACTTCTTACCTAATAATTGGGATTTGGAGTTTTGAAGAAATATATTTGTGTGGGGCTGAGTGTTGAAATAGGTCGGAAAAGTAAAACGGAAAGTTTGGTGTGGGCATGGAATTTAAGGAATTTAGAAATTACTAAGGATACGAATTATGTTTTTTTGCAGTTTTATTGAATTTATCAACTATTAAACATACAGTTTTGTTGAATTTATCAACTGCATGTTTTAATACAAAAATTTATCAGCTGCATGTTTTAACACAAAAATAACATAATTCGTATCCTTAGTAATTTCTTAATTCCTTAAATTCTATGCCCACACCAAACTTTTCCGTTTTACTTTTCCGACCTATTTCAACAGCCTTGTGTGGTAATTCCTTATGTTAATTTGCAACTTTCGCCACTTGGGACACATTACAGTTCTAAAATCGACCTACCCTAATGTACATGCACATAGACATATACACGGATCACTCCAACAAACACACATCTTGCTATCGTGGCAATCATAAACAGGAGCATTACAATTACACACATACGCAAAATTGATATTTTTGTAAAAAGTGAAAAATCGACCTACCCTAATGTATATCTATATTTTTGATTGTGTCTCTATGCGTACCATGTGTGCCTGTCTTGCATGTCTTGTATCGTGTGTCTGTATGCGAGCACTACTGAATATCACTAAGGGATTTTAAATAAATAGTTTTGATTTAGCAAACTTTTCAAGATTCTTAAGTTCGAAGATGAGAGGATTTTAAAGAACGCTGTTTTAATTTATTCCCCCCCCCTCACCCCGCATGCTTCTTTAGGCGAGCAAAGATGAAAGCGAATACTGAGAGAAAAGAAGGGAAAGAATCTCAGAGATAGTGTGTGTGTGTGTGTGTGTGTATGTGTGTGTGTGTGTGTGTGTGTGTGTGTGTGTTGTGTTGTGTGTGTGTGTGTGTGTGTTGTGTGTGTGTGTGTGTGTGTGTGTGTGTGTTTGTGTTTGTGTGTGTGTGAGCGAGCTGTAAGAGGCGGGGAAGGGGAAGGGGAGATGGAAATGAAAAGGGTAATGGTCTTAGCAAAAACTAAAATAACAAAATAACAAATAAAAAAAAGGTAGGAATAAAGCACAAAATAATGGATTTTAAAAGAAAAGAAAATAGTGTATATATCATACCATATCTATTTTAACAATTTTATTTGTGCAGTTCTAAAAACAAAGTGGGGAGCGATAGTGATAGCTAACGAAAACTTGGTGGGTGTTTTTTGTTTTGTTTTGTTTTGTTTTTTCTTCTTTTGATTTTTCATTTAGCGCTTTAACATCCGCCTTCAAGTCGTTATACATTTTCTTTATTTTCTCTTTCACTTTCATTTTCGTATTGTTCACTCATTTATTCAATTCTTTGTTGTTTTTGCCTCTTTTTTCTTCTTCTTCTGATTGTTCAGTTTTTTTTCTTAGTTTTTTTCTTCTTCTTTCATTCAATTTTTCTACCTTTCGACAACTTTATATCTATTTTATATATATATATATATATATATATATATATATATATATATATATATATATATATATATATATCTGCAACTACACATAGATACACACACATACACAGAAACAACAGATACAACAGAAACGACAGACAGATAGACAGATACAGACACACACACACACATTCATATATATACACGCCACATGCATAGAAAAACTTATTTTCATTCATTTTTTATTATCTTTTAACTTTTGCCAAATGTATATATATATATATATATATATATATATATATATATATATATATATATATATATATATATATATATATATATATATATATATATATATATATATATATATATATATATATAAAAACGCACACACATACAAACACGTACACGGAAACACTCTTTCACACACTCATATATACATATATAACCACACACATAAACAAACGCATATACACACACTCATCTATATATACAAACACACACACATTCATATAAACACACACATGCACAGAAACACACACGTACACAGAAGCACCCCCACAGAAGTATATATATATATATATATATATATATATATATATACATGAGTATACATCCATACGTATGTGTGTACTCCACTGTACGTGTTTGTGCTTCTTTGTACGAGTGTATGTGTGTGTGTGTGTTTCTGTGCATCAGTGTATGTGTTGTTGTTTTTCTGCGTATGTGTGCATGTATGTGTGCGTGTTTGTATATATATATATAATATATATATTATATATATATATATGTGTGTGTGTGTGTGTGTGTGTGTGTGTGTGTGTGTCTTTCTGTATATATGTATTATATATGTGTATTATATATATATATGTATTATATATGTATGTATATATACATGTATATATACATATATATATATATATATATATATATATGAAAGAAAAGGAATATATCTATATATCTATATGTATCTCTCTCTCTCTCTCTCTCTCTCTATATATATATATATATATATATATATATATATATATATATATATATATATATATATATATATATAAATATATTCATTTCTTTTCATTATCATTTTATAACTTTTTTGATATTTTTTATTTTATTTATTTATTTTTACCGTCTTATTTTCTTCATTCCATCCTTTCTTTCTTTCTTTCTTTCTTTCTTTCTATTTTTCTTTCTTTAGGTATTTCTTCTCCTTTTCTTTGTTTTATTATAATTTTTTTATTTTATATATGATTCACTTTTTACAGCATTCTAAGTCAATATTTTAATCTGGTTTTGCTGAAAGTGGGGGGATTGAACCCCGAGAGTGTCTCTTTCGATCTTCACATCAGAGTCGCAGGAAGCGAGAAGGATATGACAGGTTACACAGAAAAGCAAGCCAAAGAATAGATCGCTTAAAATAACTTTTATTCTGAGAGAGAGAGAGAGAGAGAGAGAGAGAGAGAGAGAGAGAGAGAGAGAGAGAGAGAGAGAGAGAGAGGGGAGGAGCAACCACCCTACCACGCACCTACATACCCTCTTAACTTCCCACTTTTCTACATTACGTCCACACACCCATCCCCAGCAAATTTCACCCACTACTCACCCCCACCGTCTATGTGATAAATCTAGATGACAAGAATCAAACAAACACTAAAATGTGTCTGTCTTTTTGAGCTTGTGGGTGAGGGCGTAAGGGTGTCGGGGAGGTTGAAGTATAGGGAAGAAATTAGAAGGTTTGGGTGGAGGTCAGGGTAACTGCTTTTTCGTAGTGGTGGTGGTGATGGTGGTGGTAGATAGAAGAAGGGGAGGGTGGTCTGTTTGGGGCTATCTGTTCACGCGAATCATTTGATTAAGTCTTTGGTAACTGTGTTCACCAGTACAGGCATATGCGCGCGCTTTTTAGAACTCAAAGAATTCTAATACGTACACGTTTGTTTTAAATTGTTTCCTCCTACACACAATCACAAAACGCACACGCACACACACGCACATACACGCAAATAAAAAAATGCGTACATGCATACACTAAAACAGATTGAACTTGCCACACGACATATACATGAATGCATATGTACATTAGGGTAGGTCGATTTTTCACTTAAAAAAAAAAAGCCAAATTCTCTTAAACGCCGAAAGTTGTATGTTGGTATAATAAATACTTGCACCATTGTTTGAGGAAATAACATCAAAAATTGTCTACTAAAATGCACATAAAATCCTAGTTTTATTTAGCCTAGAAATTGGTTAGAAAATTTAACAATTCCAATATTTAAAGCAGAAAAGCTTGCCATTTTAAATGAAACGAATGAAATATTACTAGAATTCAAATTGAAAATATGTCCCCATCACCACCGACACCTCCGATATGCTGCTAATATCAAAAGATTGAAACCTATTTCCTCAAATGAAGGCAAGGTTTTCATTTCACTGTAAATATACACTGAAAATACGAATTTGTTCGAATCAATACAACTGTATGTTTTAACACGAAAATATCATAGAATGTGTTCTTAATTGTTCTTGTGCATTATTTGAAATGAACTTAATTGTTAATAAGAACACCATGGCCGACCAAACATAGGGCTTCCTCAAAGTGAAACAAACAAGGGGGGTTACTCTCATTTATCTAACTAATGTTCAGATTACCAAACTATCTAAATCTAAGTCGTGGGAGTGACCTAAAGTCGGTATCAGCCAGTCTCCTTTTCACTAGTGCTAGACTAATGAGATTACTTCGGCGTCTGAGACGGAACACCACACTTACCATTGGCTCATATTACCGTACAGATCCCAGTGCTATTCATACGCTGAGTTGACGAGGGCCGGTATCGAAACCCGGAACCTTGTGGTTCCTAGTCGAACGCTCTACAGACTGACATGCATCTAAGAGGCACGCTTACCGCAATAGTTATCGTTGTAAAAAACGTAATAAGTGACCCGAGTTCAAATACTGGACGAGGCTGTTTGCGGTTCATTTCGAGCTAATACCATTGGGAAAATCATGAATCCATCTCGCCGCCCTGATCCGCTATGGGCTCCTTAATCTTGGTACAGCAACCAATCTAGGAAAAGGAAAACTGAATTCAAACGAGCTGTACCCTGCCTATAAATTGACTTATGTCGCATCTTGTTTGTGGTAAAAGGGTTAGATGAATACATATGTATATTTGTATATATCCACACAGACAATAGTAGACATACGTCATCATCATCATCATCATCATCATCATCATCATCGTTGTTGTGACCTGGTTAGGGGCCAGAATAAAGACACAAGAGAGGAAATGAGTTAAACAAATATATTAACAAAGAACAGTGGTACAAACATATACAAATGAGAAGGTTTCTTTACTTCTTCAGCAGTTGTCCGACATGCCTTGTCCATTTTACTCGGGTGGTTTGTGTGATAGGGGGCAGGTAGCCGTATAGCTGTTTCCTTGTGGGGTGTTGTTTACATGATTTGTTTACGATCGCACGCAGGGTTCTTGTGCA
Organism: Doryteuthis pealeii; assembly: GCA_023376005.1. NCBI lineage: Eukaryota > Metazoa > Mollusca > Cephalopoda > Myopsida > Loliginidae > Doryteuthis > Doryteuthis pealeii. The sequence continues at coordinate 30,304,526 of CM042179.1, read as the reverse complement.
GCTCCCATCTAGCCTATTCTCTAGGTGCCTCGCCAAGGTCCAAGTGGTGCAGCCATACAGTAGCACTGATATCATTATGGCTTGAAATAACTGTCGCTTTAACTTGTCGGTGAGATCTTGTTTCCAAATAAGGGACAATCTGTTTATAGCTGACCATGCCTTCCCTATGCGTGTATTAACATCGCTTTCTGTGGATGAGATATTACTACCTAGGTACGTAAATTGTTCTACTGGCTTTAGAGGTTTACCGTCGAGTGAGGAGATGTCTCGTTTCTTTTTAAAGCACATGTATTCTGTTTTATCAGATTTCACTGACCAATGTTCCGTGTTGGCTTTTCTAGGCTATGTAGCACGGATTCGGCCTGTGCAGGTGTATTTGCAAGAAGCGCTGGGTCATCTGCCCAAAAGGTTTTCTAACCACGCGGTGATTAGTCGGCATCTTAGAGCAAGGTACCCTGCGTCCGCTCCTTCTGACTAACGGCCGGCACCTGCTAACTAAACTTAATTTCTGTTCTTACGCCTTCCTCCAGCCAATCAGAAGTCGGTGTACAGGTCAGCAAGAGGTTAAATGCTGTCAATGACTTTACCGGCTAACAGTAACATTCAATTTAATCTCGTTATTTGAATCGTCGACGAACTTTGATTCAAAATGTATCTACACTTACTTACATAATTCATAGGCTACACATGAATTATGTATCACACGTTTTTCCAGCTTTTCATTTTCTTTCAATTTTACGCTGGGTTTTGATGAAACAAAACTTTTTACTATTGTGTGGCAGTATTCTAACCTTCATATTTTCCACCTTTCTTAGCTCCTGGGAAAGGTCTTGGTATTTTCCTTAGCTCAGTCGGTAGAGCATCCGTCTTGGAACCGCAATGTTCCAGATTCAATACCAGCTTTCGCCAACTTGGATCTGTGCGGTAAAGTAGGGAGCTGATGGTATATGTAGCGCTTCTCCTCCGAGGCAAAAACAATCTCCCTGGTCTAATGCTAGTGGAAAAGACTCCCTCGCTGTTCGGCTGATACCGATAATAGGCCCACTTTACTTTAAATGCACTCCGTAGTAAAACATGTTCACAATCGAGCAGGGTTATTTTTATAAGATCTTGTCTTTTGATTGGATGAGATAGTCCAATCCCAGAAATTGTATTTATCTAACCCCTCTGGATGTACAGATTGCGGGGTTTAACAGGTTTGAATTCAGACTTTTACTTCTCCTAGTTCCGGTTGCCACACTGTGATTAGTCGGCATCTTAGAGCAACGGACCCCTACGTCCGCTCCTTCTGACTAACGGCAACACCTGCCTTCCTTATCTTAAATGCTGTCAATAACTTACCCGCTAACAGTAACTTTCAATCAAATACACTCCGTAGTAAACCATGTGAGCCTAACATGTACAGATTGTGACACAAAATCAATTTTTAAGCCGGTGAGAGAATAGTAGGATTCATACTTTTTCCAGTGGTATTAGCACTATGTGAAATGCAAACAGCCTCATCCAGGATTTAAACTCCTCTCGTCGTTTCCATTTCCTGCGAAGATAACCATTGCACACGGGTGCCTTTTTTATGCCTTTTTCCAGTCTAGTCTTGTTTGTACTCGTACCATTTGTCCACTGGTTCGATCCCAAAACATTTGAATGGTTGAAAAGCATGTTTGATATTTGGTTGATGTCACATACTTGCAATTTTATGCCACATCCTAACCATGGTGGATGGGTTGGGTAAATACCTTGGGTATCAATCGTGGTGTAATGGTTAACAAGCTAGTCTCACAGATCCATTACTACTGAATAGCGAGTCTAATCTTTGCTGGATGCTCCATACAGGGTCAGATTTTTAAAGCGTCAGAGTGAACCAGGGAGCAATGGTGATGAATGGGTGCTCCAAATTCCCCAGAGCTCTAGAACCGGAACCTTACCATCAGATAGAGTCTAACAGCATTCCCAGGACATGAAGACCCTCAGCCACCGCCTTCTAGGGCATGTATGATAAAAAGGGTTGTCGATTCAAGCAAAAAAAAAAAAAAACGTTTGACAAAGAATAATATTATTACATGCTTTTAGCAGAATTCAGAATTCATGTCATTGTTTTTTTTACTAAAACAAATTACGTATAGAAAAAAAAATTAAAAATCGTTTTTCAACGCGTCATTTTTTTAGGTCATTTTGTAAAGCGGAGTTTAACAGGCTGAATTCATTTTTCTTTCTCCTAGACTGGTTTCCTAGCCAATGTTGAAGAGTCCAGTCTGTCCTATTATTTACTTATAAAACAAAACAGAGCTATGTGAACTGCCAAACACCTCGTCCAGGACTTGAACTCGGGTTTGGATGTATAGATTGATATAGATTTCACGTGATATTTAAAAAAAAAAGAAGATTTTTATGTATCCCCCCAACCTCTCCACCACGATCAAGATGTAAAACAAAATCAATTTTTGTATAGGTTATAAGTATTTACCAACCCCTCCACGTGAGTGTTACATAATTAGGGGCTTGAATAATTAAGGGTTGCAAAAGAATCGGTTTTAGTAAGATTAAATTATGGATGAAAAAGAAAGAAAGAAATATTTTGGAAAAATATTTTGAAAGGAAGAATCTAGCTGGAATGCGTTTTGTGAATTGTTTAGATATTTCCGAGAGAATTAAAAACATTGGAAAGGAACCTTTGGTTAAAATTCCAATATACTCATATAATACAATATAACAATATATAATGGAATTAAAAATATGACGTAAGAAAATAATCAGATCTTTAACGGTAATCATAAAAGAAGGGGCGAATAGTCGAATAATCTTAATTTAAGGGTCGTTTTCACACATGAAGAAACGAAACCAGATATAAGAACGAAGACCCACTACGTTACAACGAGTAAGATGCATGCAACACAAGGTCAATTTCTTAAGCGGAGTTTAACAGGTTTGAATTCGTAGTTTTCCATCTCCTAGACTGGTTGCCTAACCAAGGTTTTTTGCCAGTCTGATCTACTATTTACACATAGCTGGAAGGGGAGAAATTGGATGCATACCTTTCTCAAGTGCATTAGCGCTAAGTTAAACAGCCTCGTATTTGAACTGACGTCGACGAGTCAATTCTCTACGACTCTAACTATTACATTACGCACCTCCACGTAGATTATATTGGATAGTTTTTTTTATATTGTATTGTACAGGTTATATAACTGTATACGTTATATTACCTCACCTTATCCAGAGAACATTGAACTCGATGAGATTAACTCCGTTACACCTTGGTTTGATTTGGTTTGGTTTGTTTTACGGCATATCAACCTCAGTGGGTTATTAAATACCGACAAAGTTTTGAAATAAATCCATTCTTAATGAATACTTTTTTTTATAAAACACAGCTTACTATTTAAACCGTCGATGGGACCCTAACGGGTACTACCACTCCGGGTCAGAGTGGACCAAAGAGCAATGGTGATGAAGGAGTGCTCTACATTCCCCAGACCTCCAAAACTGGAACCTCACCATCAGTTTAACGTCACCGCTTTCTAGCACACATATGATGAAAAGGGTTGGAAATTCAATAAAAAAAAGCAAGTAAAAGTTTTACAAAGAATAATATCTATTAATAATGGAGATTCGCTTCCAGTTTTTGTCTGTAACAAAAATTACGTCACTGCTTACGTCACATTACCCAAAATCGTCATAACATATATGATAATAAAAATAAATACACTGAAAATTTGAACATGCAACGTTAGACAGTCCTCATTGTTTTTTTAAAACAAGTTTTGATAAATACATGACTGGTATTATATATCTATATATAATTTGTTTTATTTTAATACATATTTAAAGTTTACATTTCAAATTGTTTTATTTTTTAATCCTTTAATGAATTTACATCGCCCGAAGGGTGTTTCTTTTATTTTGTACTAGTCATTATTATGACATTTGTTAGCATAATTCATAATTCATGTTTTTTTTTGTTTTTTTTACTAAAAATGAATCACGCATAAAACTTATAGATATGATTATTCACATTCTTATATTCATAGAAAAATTCAAAAATCGTTTTTTATCGCGTCATTTGTTTTTTTAGATTTCATAAAATGAAATGGGGTGGGTACCCTTATCTATTTTAGGAAAAACCTATTTTAAACATAATTTCATCAACAGGTGAATAAGTATCGAAATTTTCGTGAAAATTTGACTCTGAATTTGTTTTGTTTGTTTTGTTTTGTTTTACGGCATATCAACCTCAGTGGGTCATTTACTACCGATAAAGTTTTGAAATGAATCAATTCTTAATGGATAATACAATTTTGTTTATAAATACATTTTTCTATTTAACCCATAGATGGGACCCTAACAGGTACTACCACTCCGGGTCAGAGTGGACCAGAGAGCAATGGTGATGAAGGGGTGCTCCACATTCCCCAAACCTCCAAAACTGGAACCTCACCATCAGATAGAGTTTAACGTCATTCCCAGGACATGTAGACCCTCAATCACCGCCTTCTAGCACTCATATGATAAAAAGGGGTTGGGGCTTGCCATAAGGGTAATAGGGCTGGGAAAATCATATAGGTGCTAGGGCTTGACGTGACCAGCCGATTGATCGGAGGGGGCCTCTTCGACCGCCCGTCTAGCCCAAGATAGGGCCAAAGTGGAGTATTGCATGTCATGAACTGCTCATCCACCTGGGCTCTATCCTTAGGTAATCACGGGTCGCCACCCACGGCCAACAGGTGGCCCCATTGGGGGAGTCTTACCCCTCTGTAGAGGTGCAGTCGGTGCATTCTATTGCCCCAGCCGACAGGGCGGTGAATTGATTTACCTTAATTGATGTTTCTTCTTTTGAATGTACCAACAAATTTTGAAGATAATATTAACCTTTATCAAAGCTTTATTGTGTTAAATATAGAGGAGAGGGGTAAATTTTACGTCAGATTGGACGTTCCTTCGCTAAAAGATCATTTAATATTTGAGTACCGGTTTGTTTTTGTTAGGAATGCATGCATCCAATGTTCGCCCAGTCCCGGCTCATTAGTAATCTAATAAATCCGGGTTTAAATCTGTTGACAATCTGTATTTATTGCATTGGGGTTGCCTTTTATTTGTCTTTTTCTCTTCGCCACTCCTACTCTATCCCTCTACTCTGTCCCTCACGTTTTTTTGTTTGTTTTGTTTGTTTTGTTGTTTTTGTTCCCCCCGTTTCATTTTATTTTGTTTTCCTATATTTATTTATTTATTTAGTTATCATTTTAATCTTTGGGTCAGATGTCCTCGAAGACCGGCAAGGGAGACACGATCGGAATTATGGGGATGAAGGAAGTTAAAAAACATTTAGACCATGCCGCCAAAATGAACGCAGAGGCATTTTCAGGAGCAGAAAAAACACATTTAGAAAATAAACACATTTAGAAAATAAACACATTTAGAAAATAAACACACGGTATAACAACAAAATGGGACACGAACAATAATTAAAAAGGAAAAAAAAAAAAAAAGAAAAGACAAAAACAAACAATCTATGGAAATATCTAATCGCACGCATAACTTCACAAAGGGAATCAAGCACATATTCTACATTAGATTAGCATAGCCCCACTCACATAAAGACAACCGTAGAGTAATGTGCTTACTTACGCACGTGTAGAGAGTGACATCCATAAACTAAAAATAAATAAATAAATAAATAAAAATAAAAAATAAAAATCAGGACCTTTTTTTTTTTAAGTCGATACACGCCATACTATTTCAAAAACTCTGTCATATAGTAATAGTAATTCTTAATGTCAATTTGATATGTAAGTAAAGTAAAGTCGTCTGGGCGGCCTAATGCCGGTATCAGCCAATCAGCGAGGAAGTCTATCCCATTTTCACTAGCGCTAGACCAAGGAGATTGTATTTAGCGTCTGAGGTGGAGCGCCACACCTACCATCAGCTCCTCACTTTACCGCACAGATCCCTGTGCTTCTCATACGCTGAGTTGGCGAGGGCCGGTATCGAACTGAGAACCTTGCGGTTTCTAGCCGAACACTCTACCGACTGAGCTAACCCGATGAATAATTTCTTGATGATAATTCGATATGCAAATTTTATATATGTATGATATGAATAAGTTCTTAATAAATAAAATTATTGATATCATAACAATTTTTGGAATTGGAGGTTTTGGGATTGGCTAACATTAACATGGTCCACACATGGAAAAAATCAGTAAACCTGAAAGGGGTGGGTGACAATTTTTTTTTTTCTGGATAATTTGACATGGAATTACCGTAATATTAAATAATGATTATTTAATAAACTTTGAAAATATAACGTGAATAACTGAGGGAATTGTAACGTTGGTGGTGACATAATTTCGGTTACGGACAGACAGGTACATAATCTCCATTATGATAACTAGCAAATATATGCACCCTCCGGGTGCAAGTATTTTAGTTAAATTTTATAATAAAATATGATATTAAATTAGAAAGGCTAATGAAACTGAATAAGAATGTAGATAAAAAGATTTTGAACAGAGGGGGTATGATTGAAAAATAGAACAACTTTGAAATTAACTCTTCCATCATTTTCCCTTACTCCCGTCTTTCATTGGTAAATTTTCCTAATTAAACTGTTTAGTTAAAATAGGAAGTAAAGAATAATATTAGTTATTTCTTCTTGTTAAGGGATTTTTTAAAGGATTTATTGAAGAGATTTTTGCTCATATTCAATAAGATAAAACCAAACAATTAGAAATCAATAATACTAAGCATATATTTATTAAAATCAATTTTTTAAGATCAATATGCAAATTAGCCTTCCCATTCACACTGTAATCCGCTATTTTGTTGTATATATAAATACAATTACATGTTATTAGTATGTAGATATGGTCAACAGTGTAAGTAATGTAAAACAATTTTATTAATAATTGAGTTTTAAATAAAAATAAAATCATGGAGAATATGATGTAAATAACTAAAGGAATTGTGACTTGTATAGTAATATAGTTTCGGTTACAGACAGACAAACCCACAATCTCCATTATAATAAGATATATATATATATATATATATATAAATATATATAATATTTACCAACCCTTCTACTCTGGTAGGGTGTGACACAAGGCCAATTTCTTAAGTGGGGTTTAATAGATTTGAATTCAGAGTTGTCCTACTCCTAGACTAGTTACCTATCCAAGGTTAAAGAACTCAGTCTGTCCTACTTTCACCCCTGAAACCTCCGATGTGCTGCTTTTTACCTAATAATTTAGCTGTAACAGTGATAACATTTTAAAAGATTGAAATCTATTTGCTCAAACGGAGGCAAAATTTTGAGGAAAAGTATTTCGGCCATGTGTGAGATATTACAGTTCCAAAATTGACCTAACCCGACTAATCACGCTCTCAGCCTTTAAGGCGCATGAGTGACTGTCTAAGCCCTGCTCTGGGTCACCCCATTGCTCAGATTAGAAGATCCCCCCCCCGGAATATTCAAAGAACCTCCCTACTCATATTTAGTGCAATTACTCTATATTTATTAAACCCGCTCCGACGAACCGTCTAGCCAGAGTATTTACGTAGGTTTTGTTAAAGACCAGAAAGGTGTCCCATATTTTTTACTTAAGAGCTACCAGTTGGACCCTCATATACGAAAGCAACAAGAAAACTTGAACATCTACACTTAAAGATAATCAAGAAGAAACATTCGGTTATCTTAAACAAAACCTGCTTTAATAATAACTTTCTGCTAAGATACATAATATATATATATATATATATATATATATATATATATATATATATATATATATATATATATATATATATAAGTGAATTGAGACCCATCTGATGAGACGAAAATTTGGGGAGCCGGTTTAAATCAACTTAGATTTATATGGGCCCCAATTTTCGTCGAAATAAATTTATAATGGGATTACTGTATTGAGTTCTTCCTTCCTTTATTGATATATATATGTATATATATATATATATATATATATATATATTATTATTATTATTATGGACTCTCTCGTCGATTTTCGATGCATGAGGGTTCATGCACAGTAATTTGTTTATAGTGGTGAAGGCTTGTGTTGGACCATCCACACTTTTTGGCACAGTCAATAGGAAAGAATTGGTGCATCAAGGGTTACCACAAACCCAATCAACGACCGACCTCAGGAAATTTGAATTCAGAGTTATCCCTCTCCTAGACTGGTTATCTACCCAAGGCTGAAGGGCTCAGTCTGCCCTACTATTTAATTATATATATATATATATATATATATATATAAGTCGGTATCAGCCAGACAGCGAGGGTGTATATCCCCTTTTCACTAGCACTAGACCAAGGGAATTGTTTTTTAGCGTCTAAGACGAGGCGCCACACCTACCATCCGCTCCTCATTTTACCACACAGATCCATGTGCTGAGTTGGCGCGGGCTGGTATCGAACCACGAATCTTGTCCGTGATACAACATCCATGACTCGCTTCCGTATCAGAGTATAGATAGGCATACATCTTTATATACAGAGATCTATTGATGGTGAGATCTTTGTTCATGAACACTCTGTGAGTGCCTACCAAAAGGTGCTGAAACCAGACCAATCCGCCGTTGCCCTTCACTTGTGAGATCGTTCGTGTTGTTTAAGACAGATCACAGGTAAGTGAACTCCTCTACATTTTTCAGTAGTTAGTGGTTAATGAGAAGTTCAAGAATCGGAGGTTGACAAATAGTGAGAACTACAGTTTTCTTAACATTGATGGCATAGAATCTGAATTAATATGCGAGATTTCCTGCTTACAAATACAGACGTATTTAATCCTTAGTTTATTTTTATTGTTAGATATTTAGCGGTAAAAAAGGAAATGATTTAAACGAATACATTTTTGATCACTTTAACTCAACATGCAATTAAGAGCTAAATTAATTTTTATGTTATACGTACATTTTTTAGAAGATAAAATTATGTTTCAAAACACTTACAATTTTAGGGTTAAATTTTTTTCAAAGGATGAGTTAGCAAACAAAAATCTTAGAATAAACAAACATTGTAATACGCGAATTTTTAGGGATTTTTAAAAACATTTGATTAGTTAATTTGCTAAATTATTTTCCTCTTGTCTCCTCTCTTAATCCTATCTTCCCTTTTATCTCTAACTTTACAAATAAAATTTCTAAAATACTTTAGGACCGGTAATGGATCCTAGTAAAAATATTTGGCTCTCGTAGAGTAATGATTATGCACCCGTGCAAAGGGGTATCCCCATAATGGGGCTACCTGTTAGCCGTAGGTGACGACACCTAGATGCTTAAGGGTTGACCCCTGATGGCTGAGCAGTTCATGACATGCAATATTCCACTTTGGTCTTTAATTGGGCTAGGTCGGCCGTAGAAGGCCTCTTCTGATCAATCGGCTGGTCAGGTCAAGCCATAGCACCTATCTGATTGTCCCAACCCTATTGCCCCTATGGCAAGTCCGAACCCTTTTTTATCATATGGGTGCTAGAAGGTGATACCTTGGTATGACGTTAAACTCTATCTGATGGTGAAGTTCCAAATCTGGAGTTACTCCCTTGTCCATTCTGACTCTGAGTGGTATTACCTGTTAGGGTACCATCGATGAGTTAAATATGAAAAATGAGTTTTAAAAAATGTGTAAAAAAGATAAAATTGATTTTAAGATAACAATTGAGTACCCATTAAGAATGAATAAAAGAAAAAAAAAGTCTTCGGCATAAAATGACTCAACAAGGGTTGACATGCCGTAAAACTCAATCAACAAACCAACTAACTAGCTATAGTGATGTAAAAGGAAACATCCTGAACTCAAAATCAGGGGTGGATGGGGATAGGAACTTCACCCTCGAAACAGGGTGGATGGGGGATAGGAACTTCACCCCTCAAATCAGGGGTGGATGGGATAGGAACTTCACCCCTCGAAATCAGGGTGGATGGGGGATAGGAACTTCACCCCTCAAAATCAGGGGTGGATGGGGGATAGGAACTTCACCCCTCGAAATCAGGGGTGGATGGGGGATAGGAACTTCACCCCTCAAAATCAGGGGTGGATGGGGGTAGGAACTTCACCCCTCAAAATCAGGGGTGGATGGGGATAGGAACTTCACCCCTCGAAATCAGGGGTGGATGGGGATAGGAACTTCACCCCTCGAAATCAGGGGTGGATGGGGGATAGGAACTTCACCCCTCGAAATCAGGGGTGGATGGGGGATAGGAACTTCACCCTCAAAATCAGGGGTGGATGGGGGATAGGAACTTCACCCTCAAAATCAGGGTGGATGGGGATAGGAACTTCACCCCAAAATCAGGGGTGGATGGGGGATAGGAACTTCACCCCTCAAAATCAGGGGTGGATGGGGGGTAGGAACTTCACCCCTCAAAATCAGGGGTGGATGGGGGGTAAGAACTTCACCCCATATATATATATATATTTGCTACTGAAACCACAACATCATCACAGACAGAATGTAGCTGCAGCCTTATAGGAATGCGTGGTGTAATGGTTAAAGTCATGGGAAATGGACTCGTCGCCCCGAGTTCAAATCCTGGACGTGATAATTGCATTTCACTTAGCGCTAATACCCTTGGGAAAGGTATGAATTCTACTCTCCCTCCAGCTATGGGTAAATAGTAGGGCAGACTGGGCTCTTTAACCTTGGTTAATCAACCGGTCTAGGAGAAGGAAAACTCTGAATTCAAACCTGTTGAACTCCGCTTAAGAAATTGACCTTGTGTCACATCCTACTTGTGTAGAGGGGTTGGTATATATATATATATACTTCTCCCTTCTGGGAGGCACGTAGAGTAATGGTTACTAGCGTATGAAATGGACAACGGCACACACGTAATCAAATCCAAGACGAGGCTGTTTGCATTTCACATAGTGCTAATACACTTGGGAAAGGTATGGATATAACTATTCTCTCTCTCTCTCTCAAGCTATGAATAAATAGCTGGATAGATTGAATTCTTTGACAATGGTATGGCAACCGGTCTAGAAATGAAAAAAATGAATTCAAACTCCACTCAAAAATTAACCTTGCGTCGCATCCTCCTCGTACGGAGGGGTTGGTAAACATGGGTACAATAGTGGACAAGAAAGTTTAAAGACAGGTGCTGGACTCCCTAAGATTTATTGGACAACTCTTGCGACGACACTGGATGCGTTGACAAATACATAAAAATGTAAGTCCTAAATAACTTCAGAATGACGACGGCCAGGTCACGCTTAATTCTTTTTACACTGCGTACCACACTTAAACAAAGTATGAAATTGATGATTAGTTCATTATAACTGAATAGATGGACTCAGATTATGATAATAATAATTGGACTTTATGTGAATAGAATGCATTATGAGGTGAATAAATAATGAACTTTGAAATATCGCATCATATAGGTTAAACAATACCAATATATTTTCGTACTGCCGTGGGGAAATTTTGTAGGCAAAGAGGTAAAGCACCGGTTTCCGCAAAATCACGGAAGTTAAGCATAAATGAGTCTTCTCATTACTTACATGTGTAATCATTTAGGAATAGCAAGTAACGTAATCAATCGGTGACCTCTGAGCCAAACTAAAGAAAGCTTAGTAAAACTAGTCTACCATTGTCAGTGAACTTGATTCCCACTGAATGGCAGTACCTATTAGGGTTCCATCTATGCCAGCAGCATGCAAGGACTGTATTTAAGTTACAGCTTGCATGTTGTTCCTGTCTGCTAACTCGACGGTAGTTAGAATCCCACTGAGACGGTGAGTATTGTATTTTTTCTATGATATCTGGGGGATAATTTCTACAATGGTGAAGTTCCAGCTTTGGGGGTTTGGGGAATGTGGACTACCTCTTCATCACCATTGCTCCTTGGTCCACTCTGACCCGAAGTGGTAGTCCGTATTAGGGTTCCATCTATGGGTTAAATAGAAAAATGTGTATTTTTTTTTAATTGAGTATTGTCTCTTACTATTTTTAATTATTTGAAAAAAAAAACACAAACTGAATTGCTCTAGCAATGCAATATTAACAGATTTTTCAAAACAAAAGAAGTTGAATTTTTTTTATATTCCCCAGCACGTAAGCTCCAACATTCTGCCAACTCGACATCAGCCCAGGGAACAAGATTCGAGCCTCTCCATGTAGTCCTGGTCCAGAGTTAAGTATACAATTATTTTAGAATGTTAAGGATGAATCATCATAACACCACATAGCTTTGTTTCTATTGGACGAGCCATGAGACGTGGCAAAGGAGGAGTGAGAGGTGAGAGTGTGAATTGAGTCTGGGAGAGTAAAACATGGGTTTTTGCTCTTGACAGTTGTGACTTGAGGGGTAAATAAAAATCTCACGAGAAAAATAAGTGGCCTTGTGTTATTACTAAAAACTATAATTGGCAGAAGGCAAGATATTCCCCAGCACCTCAAGTTGGTTTCCAGACTCCAAACATCCAGGAATTTTCAGCCAACTCCAGCATCGGCTCAGCAACCAAGATTCAAGCCTCTCCAATGTAGAACCGGAGATAAGCATACTAATATTATTTCTATATCAACACGTCATCTCTCCATTCGGAACTAAGAGCCATAACTTAACAAACGTTGACACGTCATCACTTCATTCCGACATGAGAACATAAACATAATACAACAATTATTGACATAATTCTTGAACACTTTCATCAGAAATGTTTGAAACGCATTCTAAACATTAAGTGGAATTTCAAGACACCTAATATAGAAATCTTTACAAGCGCAGTATGCACGAGCATTGAAACTGTCATCATAACGGCCAAATTCGATGGGCAGGTCATATTTTTAGGAAGAATTCTATTGGTCGAGAGTTGTCACGTCGAGAATTGGGAGAGAAGAGGAGTGAGAGGTTACAGTGTGGAGAGAGTCTGGTACGATGCATTGACAGAGCGAGATATGGACTCTTGCTCTCACATTTGTGACTTCGGGTGGGGGGATAAAAATCTCATGAGAAAAAGAAGTGGCCTTGTGTTACTACTAAACACTCTAAATGGCACAAGGCAAGATGTCACCCAGCACTCTAAGTTGGTTTCCCGACTCCAAACATCAAAAAATTGTCAGCCAATTCTATATGAGCCCAGCAAGCAAGATTCGAGCCTCTCCAATGTAGTACCGGTCCAGAGATAAGTACACAACTATTATTTCTTTATCAACACGTCATCATTCCATTCCGACATGAGTGCCTCAACGTAACAAACGTTGACACGTCATCAATTCATTTCGACACGATTGTCATAACGTAACAAACGTTGACACGTCATCACTCCATTTCAACATGAGTGTCATAACGTAACAAACGTTGACACGTCATCACTCCATTCCATGAGTGTCATAACGTAACAAACGTTGACACGTCATCACTCCATTCCGACATGAGTGTCATAACGTAACAAACGTTGACACGTCATCACTCCATTCCGACATGAGTGTCATAACGTAACAAACGTTGACACGTCATCACTCCATTTCAACATGAGTGTCATAACGTAACAAACGTTGACACGTCATCACTCCATTTCAACATGAGTGTCATAACGTAACAAACGTTGACACGTCATCACTCCATTCCAACATGAGTGTCATAACGTAACAAACGTTGACACGTCATCACTCCATTCCAACATGAGGGTCATAACGTAACAAACGTTGACACGTCATCACTCCATTCCAACATGAGTGTCATAACGTAACAAACGTTGACACGTCATCACGCCATTCCGACATGAGTGCTATAACGTAACAAGCGTTGACACGTTATCACTCCATTCCTAAATGAGAGCGTAACGTAACACCAGCAGTTAATATATCATTTATTAGAATCGGCTTCGTCTATCATAAAGCTATTAGAATTTCCCCGGAAACCGTTCGGTATTCATTGAATTCCAAGTATAGAAATCAAGACTTGCACAAATTATCTCCTAATAGCACAAGAAAGACGTCTAAGACGATTAACATTAATAATTTCGTTTAACTTGGATTATTCTATTACGTCTCTGCAATAGGCTGTTAGAATTCACACATATCACTAACATTTGCATAAGTGCACATATAAGATATATTTGGATTTTCATGTCTACACTATATATATATATATATATATATATATATATATATATATATATATATATATATTGGCAGCATTTTTCTTTTAAACATGTTTTGTTAAACTCTACTGACGATTCTTGTTGAACGAGTTTTTATTCGATCCTTTCTAACTGTCTGGCCATCTTCTTAATGTCAGGGTGGAACTGGTGTGACATATCTATCTGCCATCTTCAGGTGTGAATCTGGTGGAATGTTTCCGTTGTCTTGCTTTTAAAACGAGCAGTATCAGTAGGAATTAGTAGTAGGTGGAGTTCATAAGTTCCGTTTAAACGAACAGTCGTTGTAGAGATTTGTAGGAGTGGGGTGCTCACAAGTTTGTAAGAGAGTAAGGGGAATGGAGGAATACACACACACACACACACACACACACACACACATATATATATGGGGGGTAAAAGTATCCAATTGACTGGTATGTTATGAATAATTATATTTCGGATCATCAGTATCTCCTGTATATCCACAATGCATGCTCATGTTGATGTACATTTATAGATTCATACAAAGATTTTTACAAATCCCTAAGAGAGCTCAATGTATGATAATTGATATATTAATTATATACAGAGCAATTTTACTGATCTTGTAAAAGAATAGAAAGAAAAGGAAAAAAAAAAGATATAAAATATGGGATTAATTACGGTCAGGCGATAGGGGAGGAGGGGTTGGAGAAAGCCAATACGAAAAATCAAATGGACTAGTTTCACTATAGGGTTAGCTTCATCGGAAATCAAGTGTTATTGCACTATTGTATCTATCAGGACATATCTATCTCTCTAACTTGGTCAATATAGTATCTGCCTGGTCATAACTACCTATCTATCGATCTATCTACCTATCTATCTTGGTCAATATATTATCTGCCTGGTCATATATCTATCTATCTATCTATCGATCTATCTACCTATCCATCTAACTTGGTCAATATATTATCTGCCTGGTCATATCTATCTATCTATCTATCTATCTATCTATCTATCTTGGTCAATATATTATCTGCCTGGTCATAACTACCTATCTATCGATCTATCTACCTATCTATCTTGGTCAATATATTATCTGCCTGGTCATATCTATCTATCTATCTATCTATCTATCTATCTCTCTAACTTGGTCAATATATTATCTGCCTGGTCATATATCTATCTATCTATCTATCTATCTATCGGTCAATATTATCTGCCTGGTCATATCTATCTATCTATCTATCTATCTATCTATCTATCTATTTATCTCTCTAACTTGGTCAATATATTATCTGCCTGGTCATATCTATCTATCTATCTATCTATCTATCCATCTAACTTGGTCAATATATTATCAGCCTGGTCATATCTATCTATCTATCTATCTACCTATCTAACTTGGTCAATATATTATCTGCCTGGTCATATCTATCTATCTATCTATCTATTTATCTTGGTCAATATATTATCTGCCTGGTCATATCTATCTATCTATCTATCTATCTATCTATTTATCTCTCTAACTTGGTCAATATATTATCAGCCTGGTCATATCTATCTATCTATCTATCTATCTATCTATCTCTCTAACTTGGTCAATATATTATCAGCCTGGTCATATCTATCTATCTATCTATCTATCCATCTAACCGGGTCAATATATTATCAGCCTGGTCATATCTATCTATCTATCTATCTATCTATCTATATCTATCTATCTATCGATCTATCTACCTATCTTGGTCAATATATTATCTGCCTGGTCATATCTATCTATCTATCTATCTCTAACTTGGTCAGTATATTATCTGTCTGGTCATATCTATCTATCTATCTATCTATCCATCTACTTGGTCAATATATTATCAGCCTGGTCATATCTATCTATCTATCTATCTATCTATATCTCTCTGGTCAATATCTGCCTGGTCATATCTATCTATCTATCTATCTATCTATCTATCTCTCTAACTTGGTCAATATATTATCTGCCTGGTCATATCTATCTATCTATCTATCTATCTATCTCTCTAACTTGGTCAATATATTATCTGCCTGGTCATATCTATCTATCTATCTATCTATTTATCTAACTTGGTCAATATATTATCTGCCTGGTCATATCTATCTATCTATCTATCTATCTATCTATCTTGGTCAATATATTATCTGCCTGGTCATATCTATCTATCTATCTATCTATCTTGGTCAATAATAGTCCCATCTATGGGTTAAATAGAAAACAAGATTTTATAAACAAAATTGTATTATCCATTAAGAATTGATTTATTTCAAAACTTTGTCGGCATTAGATGACCCACCGAGGTTGATATGCCGTAAAAACAAAACAAACCAAATCTTTTTTAATATTCCACCTTGTATTTGCAAGGCTTTGAACGTTATTATCTGAATACGGGTATGTAATGGGGAGAGAGGAGTAATTGGTTTGGTTTTGTTTTAAGGCATATCAACCTCAGTGGGTCATTTAATGCTGACAAAGTTTTGAAATAAATCAATTCTTAATGGATAATACAATTTTGTTTATAAATACATTTTTCTATTTAACCCATAGATGGAACCCTAACAGGTACTACCACTCCGGGTCAGAGTGGACCAGAGAGCAATGGTGATGAATGTGGTGCTTCACATTCTCCAAACCTCCAAAACTGGAACCTCACCATCAGATAGTTTAACGTCATTCCCAGGACATGTAGACCCTTAGTCACCGCCTTCTAGCACCCATATGATAAGAAGGATTGGGGGTTGTCATAAGGGCAATATGGTTGGGAAAATCATATAGGTGCTAGGGCTTGACGTGACCAGCCGATTGATCGGAGGGGGCCTCTCCGACCGCCCGTCTAGCCCAAGATAGAGCCAAAGTGAAGTATTGCATGTCATGGACTGCTCATCCACCTGGGTTCTATCCTTAAGCATCAGAGGTTGCCACCCACGGCCAACAGGTGGCCCCATTGGGGGAGTCTTACCCCTCTGCAGAGGTGCAGTCGGTGCATTCTAACGCCCCAGCCGACAGGGCGGGAGAGAGGAGTAAGGAGAGGAGATAGTTCTTACTTGTTCATTAGCATCTCCTTTTGGACTGATTTTTCTTCTTCTGTGCTGGATGTCATATCTTTATTGGAATAATTATGCGTGACTTAATATTTTTCTTATTCTTCATTAAAAGTGTTTTTTCAACCGCAAGGTGAGAAGTTGGCATCTTAGGAGCGAAGGATCCTTACGTCTGCTCATTTTCACTAATGGCTAAAATCTGACTAACTAGAATTAACTTCCGTTCTCACGCTCTCCCATTGGCGCAAAACTAGGTGTCAAATAAAGGTCATTCCCTATCATTAATAACACCATGTGATTTTTAATCTTTAAAGAATTCAAAATCTAACTACATTTACAAACATAATTCGTAGGTTACCCACGACTTATGTAACATTTTGTTCCATTTAAACAAGGAAAAAACATATAAAGAGATCCAAACCTTAGCTGATACAACATATAATAATTTTTATTCTTATTTTAAGAACTGAAAACACTATTTAGGCAATACTTCCCTGAGTTTACATTTTTTCTGCGAAATTGAATTTCGTTTCTGATTAAGGAAATTGCTAGGTTTAGGGTTAGGGTTATGGCTAGGGTCAGGGTTAGGGTTTTGGCTAGGGTTAGGTTTATGGCTAGGGTTAGAGTTAAGGTTATGGCTAGGGTTAGGGTTTTGGCTAGGGCTATAGTTAGGGTTTTGGCTAGGGTTAGGGTTGTGTCTACGGGTAGGGTTAAGATTATGGCTAGGGTTAGGGTTAGGGTTTTGGCTAGGGTTAGGGTTGTGTCTAGGGGTAGGGTTAATGTTATGGCTAGGGTTAGGGTTATAGCTAGGGTTAGGTTAGGGTTTTGGCTAGGGTTAGAGTTAGGGTTATGGCTAGTGTTAGGGGTATGCTTAGGATTTTGGCTAGAGTTAGGGTTAGGGTCATAGTTAGGGTTATGGCTAGGTTTAGGATTAGGGTTAAGGTTAGGATTAGGGTTAGGGTTAAGGTTAAGGCTAGGGTTAGAGTTTAGGTTGTTATGGCTAGAGTTAGGGTTAGGTTTAGAGTTATGGCTAAGGTTAGGGTTTTGGTTAGGGTTTTAGTTAGGGTTAGGGTTGTGGTTAGGGGTTGTGGTTAGGGGTATGGTTATGCTTATGGTTATGGCTAGGGTTAGGGTTAGAGTTAGGGTTGTGGTTAGGGTTGTGGCTAGGTTTGGGGTAATGGGTTAGGGTTATGGCTAGGGTGAGTGTTAGGGTTTATGGCTAGATTTAGGGTTAGGGTTAGGGGTATGGTTATGCTTATGGTTATGGCTAGGGTTAGGGTTAGAATTAGCGTTAGGGTTAGGGTTAGGGTTAGGGTTAGTGTCCCCTATTTAAAATATTAAATGCAAAAACAAAATTCCATGCTGTTATTATTCAAATTCTATTTTCATAATCAAATCTTCATAACCTTTGCTCAAAAAGTAAGATCTGGTGATAGTGAATGTGTATATATATATTTACTTTGTCATTAATTGTTTTATTTTCATATTTTCCCTCGGACATACACCCATACATACATACACACAAATGCTCTGTATATATGTATAGATAGATGTTTATGTTTTTAAATATAAGTCGTGTGTAATAATATTCTATCAGGTAAAACCAAATCATGTTATACAAACGCTGGACCAGCCGCTTTTCGATATTTAACCGTCTGAGGATTGCTTAATATGCATGAAATTTTAGTAACGGTAAATTAGTACCATAATATTCTATTTGAGTTCTAAATCTGCTCTGCTAATCTAGCATTGAGCACTGTTATATGCAAACACTTTATTTGCTAGTCTTCATTATGTCTTATTTATATGCATATATTATATTATATTAGGGTAGTTCGATTTTCAACTTTTTAAGATCAAAAAGGTTCACCCGATGAAAGTTGGATATTGGTATGATAAGTACTGACTCCAAAAAAATAGGTTTCTAACTTGCACCCATTTTTGAGCATTTAGTTTTAAATGTCGTCTAATCTGAAGCCTCCCCAAATCCTTTTTATTAGGGTAAGTCGATTTTCAAAGTTTTTTGAATATCAAAAAGATTCACCCAGTGCGTATTGGTATGATAAGTATTAATACCAAAAAGTAGGTTTCTAACTTGCATCAATTTTTTAGTATTTAATTTTTAAAATCGTCTAATATGAAGCCTTCCCAAATCCTTGTTTATTAGGGTAAGTCGATTTTCAAAGTTTTTTGAATACCAAAAAGATTCACCTAAGAAAAGTTGGATATTGGTATGATAAGTATTGATACCAAAAACTAGATTTTTAACTTGCACCAATTTTGGAGCTTTTAGTTTTTTAAATCGTCTAATATGAAACTTCCCAAAATCCTTGTTTATAATACATTTAGATATAAAATTGCTATAAAATCTTATTGTTTCATTCTAGAAAAGATTATCAATTTATTCTATTCAAATAAAATTAGTAAGATATATCAAAAGTATTAAATTGAAATTATAACCCTTACCCCACCCCCAACAGTCGATGGATCTGCGAGACTAACTTTTTAAAAATTATATCCCTCTACCCAAACAACGAAGGGTAGCCGATTCTAGTTTAATATAATATTTTATTCCATTAAAACTTAAATACTTGCACCCGGGGGGTGGGGGAGGTGCATATATTTGCCAGTCAATGTGATTAAAGATCCGAGCTGGTTAGCCACAATTTCTTGCATGAACCCAATACACTGCAACCTCCTCCCCCATCTACTTCTATGCAATCATCATCATCATCATCATCATCATCATCATCATCATCATCATCATCAATATGACCATAATTGGAAATATCGCCATCACACTTACACATGCTTTTGCAAAGCAAACACAACCGAGAAAAAAAAAGGCCATGATAAAAACAAAAGCAAAAAAAAAAAAAAAAAAGAAGAAAAAAAAAGAAAAAGAAAAAAAAAAAAAAAAAAAAGAAAGAAACAAAAAAGAAAGAAAGAAAGATTCCCAATCATTTAAAGTGTCCAGAATTAATCAGAAAGCAAGCTAGTTACTATTTTACCATCCATCTCAACCTTACTACCCCACCCCACCCACCCAATTGCATTTGTCCTTTAAACCACGCCAAGGTCTGATCCCTGTCAGGAAGCCAAAGGCCCTCGGGACAGAGTAGCCAACACAGGCTATTTAACGTATCAAGAGCAAAGACCACTCACGCGTAATTTTCTACTGCTGAAGTTTTGATTGGTATTAT
Organism: Doryteuthis pealeii; assembly: GCA_023376005.1. NCBI lineage: Eukaryota > Metazoa > Mollusca > Cephalopoda > Myopsida > Loliginidae > Doryteuthis > Doryteuthis pealeii. Next base: position 30,284,169 of record CM042179.1, on the reverse strand, counting down.
TTTAGCTCTTGCTGCTGCTGTTGCTGCTGCTTCTGCTTCTGCTGCTGCTGTTGCTGCTGTTTCTGTTGCTGCTGCTGGTGATGGTGATGATTAACTGTGGTCATTTTTTTTATTAGTAAAAATTAGCGACGATCATGAATCTGATCATAACAATGTGAATAAAGTCTTCATGATAATTATCTATAATTGATTTTTCCAGGCTGTAGTTGTATCAGTGCTACTGTATGGCTGCACCACTTGGGCCATAACGAAACGCCTAGAGAATAAGCTAGATGGGAGCTGCACAGGAATGCTGCATGAGATCTTAAACAAATCTTGGAAGCAGCACCCCACAAGAAAGCAGCTGTATGGCCACTTGCCCCCCATCACACAAACCATCTGAGTTAGACGAACACGACATGCTGGACACTGCTGTAGAAGCAAGGAAGAATTCATAAGCGACGTTCTCCTGTGGAAGCCAGCACATGGGAACGCCAGTGCAGGCCGTCCAAAAAAGACATGCATTAACCAACTGCGCGGATATTGGATGCTGTGCAGAGGACCTGCCAGGGGCAAAGAATAATAGGGACGATTGGCGAGATATTCTCATGGATATCCGTGCTGCTAGCATGACATAATGATGATGATGATGATGATGATGATGATACAAAAGCTGAGTGAATCATTGATTGTTTGCTAAAGGACTTTTTACTATTTAGTTTGATGACATGAAAATTATACTAAATTATTCCTTAGTTTTATGATTGAGTTATGTTTGAGAAAATCCATTTTAATTGCTTCTAATTACTCGTAATTTGCAATTAAGTAAAAAAAAACTGACCCGTCTCTTACTCACAATCTGCCTGTTACTTTCCCCCTCTCTATATATATCTTAATTACCCCCCCCTCGTTATATATGTTAGTTTCTTTATGAGACTATAGAGAGTGATTTAAAGAATGTGAAATAAATGTGTATGTTAAATTTCGGAAGCAGATAGTCCGAAGCTTAAATTAGGTCAAACGTTCCCTTTCATAGAATTCTTACAAAATGATTTAAATGGGTTTTAAAAAATTCTCCGGTCGCATTTATTTAAAAAAATTAATTCACTTTGCAAATTCACTTTTCCCTAATCCCAATTATCTATTCAGAGCTAAATAGTGGGGGCGTCTAT
>CM042179.1:30253018-30278018 GCA_023376005.1 Doryteuthis pealeii | reverse complement strand
AGAAGAAGAAGAAGAAGAAGAGAAGAAGGAGAAGAAAGAAGAAGAAGAAGAAGAAGAAGAAGAAGAAGAAGAAGAAGAAGAAGAAGAAGAAGAAGAAGAAGAAGAAGAAGAAGAAGAAGAAGAAGAAGCTGAAAGAAGAAGAAGAAGAAGAAGAAGAAGAAGAAGAAGAAGAAGAAGAACAATTGAAAAAATTAATTCCTTTAACGAATGTCTTAAGATATAAAAATGGTTTGGTTTAAGATTATGGTTAGGTTTAGGATTAGGGTTAAGGATATGGTTAGAAGATAGGGTAACGGTTAGGGTTTCGATTTAGGGTCAGAAGATGGGAGAGAGTACTCGATGTTGGTCGACTTATATACATAAGCGGCCCTAATATCTGTAAGGTCTTAAGGAGCCTTCACGGCGAGGCAGTCTTTAAATGTTGTTGACAAATAAACATGTATATTTACACACACGCGTCTTGGAGTTATTAATGACGAACACTCGACTACTCCAAGTTGGTTTAGTTGGTATGAAAAAGTTACCAATTGACTATAAGCATCCAGTGTTTTCATATTTGGTTCACTTCTTTTTCTTCTTGTTTTTCTTCTTTTCTTTTTCTTTACTTTTTTTTTCTTTTTTCTTCTTTTTCCTTTTCTTTTCTTTTTTTTGTTTTGTTTTGTTTTTGTTTTCTTTTTCTTCTTTTTTCCTCTTTTTTCATTTCTTATTTTATTTCTTCTTTTTTCTTTTTTCTTTTTTTCTTCTTTCTTCTTTTTTCTTTTTTTTTTTTTTTTTCTTCTTACTTTTTTTCTTCGTTTTTTCTTTTTTTTTTTCGACCGCCCTTCGACTAGCTTGGGGTGTTACATGTCATGGACTACTCATCCACCAGAATTCCGTGTCGCCACCTACGGTTAACAGGTGGCCACATTGAGTGGTTTCATCCCTGATAGACAGGGCATACCCGAGGAAGGCCGGTAGATAGAGCGGCCGAATCGTTGTTTACACATACCACATTAAAGATGAGGACAAATCCAAAAATAAAAATTACATACGTCAGACCTTATCTAAAAAAATCAGACAAATGATTTACTAGTCCTGTCAGCTGGGGCTTTAAAATACACCGGCTGCATCTCTGTAGAGGGGTAAGATTTCCCCACTGGGGACACCTGTTTATCGTGGGTGGCGACCCATGATGCTTAAGAACGGAACCCAGGTAGCTGAGCAGCCCATGATATGCAACACTCTACTTTGGACCTTTCTAAGGCTAGACGGGCAGTCGGAGAGGCCCCTCTGATCAATCGGCTGGTCACGTCAACCCCTACCACCTATATGATTGTCCCGACTCTATTGCCCTATGGCATCCCCCAAACCTTATCATATGTGTGCCAGAAGGCGGTGGCTGAGGGTCCTGTGTATGACGTTCAACTCCAATTGATGGCGAGGCTCCAGTTCTGGAGGTCTGGGGAATGTGGAGCACCCACATTTCTTCAAGGTCCACTCTGACTCGGATGGTTTAAATAGAAAAAAAATGTTTATAAAAATTGTTTAAAAATTTTTTCTACCAAACTATCGCTTATAACAAACTTAAACTTTACCCTATAAATTTAACCATTAAAGTGATTTCCCATCCACTTAGCAACAAATATTATATACCCCTCTGTATACCGGGTATATAAGGCGAGAGGGGGAGAAAAGGTTAGGATATGAGCTCTACTTGTTCTTACTTCCTCGGTGGTAATCTTCCTTTGGGCTGATTTCTTCCTTCTTCTTTTGGGCTGGTTGTCTGTGCTCATTACTTGTTTGTAATAAATAAGCAAGATTTTTTTTAGATGTCTATGCTTTATTGTAAATCTCCCAAGCCCAAAAGGGTTTCTACCGCGGTGAGAAGCCGGCATCTTGCGAGCGGCAATCGTAACGTCTGCTCCTGTCAATTAACGGCCGAAATCTGTCTAACAAACCAGTTCCCTTTCAAACGCCTTTCCATTGGAGGAAGTCGGGTGGGGAGTCAACTAAAGAACATTAACTAACAATAATAGATACACCGGCTAACGGTAACTTTCCATTTAACCCACTCCGATTTTGAATCTTCAACGAAATTCAATTAAAAAATCTAACTACATTTCATACATAATTCGTTGGCAATCCACGAATTATGTAACACAAATTGCAAACAACCTAGTGTCAAAATCAAGAACAACCGGTTAAATCAAACTTAACGGACCTAAATTCCACCATCGTATATCACCCCGCCGAAATAAATAAAAAAAAATACCAAAAAATCAGAGAATTAACCGAATTTAATGAAATTTTCAGTGTTGATATATTAATGAATAAAAGATATAATTAACCAGTTATTTTATTTAAAAACTTTTATATTTTTTCAGGTCATTTAACTTTTAACCACGTATCTTGGAGAATCTGTGTTACGCCTCAAAGATACGTGGTTAAAAGTTAACTGACGTAAAAAAATATAAAGTTTTTGAATAAAATAACTAGTGCATTATATCTTTTATTCATTAATATATCAACATTGAAAATTTCATTAAATTTGGTTAATTCCTTCGTGACGAGTTAAAATGTGAACCTTTCAATAGCTTGAGGAGCTAGGGTGATTATTGGAGATCTGATCCAATAGTACCACTACTGTTCTTCTACAAGGATAACCTTGGCATTAAATAACCCATGAAGGTTGATATGTCATTAAACAAAGAAAACAAACCAAACCAGGCCAGAATGGACCTGGGAGTAATGAAAATGAAGGGGTACTCCATATTCCCCAGATCTCCAGAACTGGAGTTTCACAATTAGATACAGTTTAGAGTGGTACCTCTCTAAAAAGGGGGTATCCAGGATACCCCCTTTTTAGGGAGGTACCCGTCTGCAGAGGAGACAATCAAAATATTGGTATTAAATTACCTGATACGAACTATTTAAACAATAGCTGGGGTGATGATGGGGTATTCATACCTTTCCCGTAAATATTTTCCAAATGTGAATTTAATAGCACGACTAACTCGCTTACTACGACGTCAAGTGCGGTCATTCCAAATAGAACTATGCCCGAGTAAACTACAATTGTGTTTAATCCGTTGATTGTCCAGCAATGGTCAGACCATACGGTGCACAAATGACCACTGAAAAAAGAAATGTTGTAATTGGGTTGGGAAGTTCTGTCACCAATCCTACTTGCTCGATTTGACACAATCAGTTCTGTTTATTGTCGTACATATTGACTGACTAAGGCTTCTAAAATCACAATGACGTTGCAACTCCGCTGTAAATTATTTGTGGATTGATTGATTGATTTTAACGGCACGCCAACCCATCCAGGGTTATTTTATACCACGCGGTACATTGTGATGGATGGTCTAATTTATTGCCATGTCTTTTTCAAGAGTTTTTCACTTAAATCGAACTTGAAGATTTTGCGTCTGTCTGTAACCGAAACTATGTCGTTACCAACGACACAATTCCCTTAGTTATTTACGTTATAGTTTCAATGGTTATTAAATAATCATTATTTAATCTCAGTTGGCATTTTATTTATTAACAATGTCTCTGTAAAGGTCTAGCTGAGATAGATTTGCCTCAAAACAACTCATATTATTAATGTGTTTAAAATCCTGGGGTGTGTGTTATATATTATTAAGAAATTAATGTTTACATAGTATATGGCGTGAATAATTTGCATACCGGTTTTAACAACAAAACCTTGTTTAATAGATAATCACTTGATATTATTTTCTATTATTAGTGTTTTATTCTCAAATGAATTAAAAGTAATCATACATATAGTTTTATGCGTATGAAAAGGTGGAATGAAAACATCACACAATGCTGTTAAAGAAGAAAACAATTTATAATATAATCATAGCTGATACTGATCAATATTTCGATTTTACAAAAATCATCATCACAGCTCATTCACTCCGTAGTTGTTTGGGTCGGAGAAGAATGTCAAATCAGTTCACAAACAAAAAACCCTAATATTGCAAAAAAGAACGAAAGTCGTTACATTATTCACCAATGTGGGCATTCGTGCCATATATATGTCGGTCATGTCTCTAACATATTCCGCCCATAACTTTTTTTTTTACTTTATATATAAAAACAAAATACAGTAAATATCTAATCATTTATGAAATACAGAACTTAAAAATAAAAATTTTAAAAAATAAAAAAATAATTAATCGTAAAAAATTCCTTTACTAAAAATCTTTTGAATTCCAACCGTCACATTTCTTAATACCCATCCCCTTCCGTTTAAATTGTTTCGTCTTGTTGCCAACATCTCAAAAATCCGCTACATTTGGATATGTTTTACTGACAAAATGTATACATAGAGACATGACCGACATATATATGGCGCGAATGCCCACGTTGGTGAATAATGTAACGACTTTCGTTCTTTTTTGCAATATTAGGGTTTTTTGTTTGTGAACTGATTTGACATTCTTCTCCGACCCAAACAACTACGGAGTTGAATGAGCTCTGATGATGATTTTTGTAAAATCGAAATATTGATCAGTATCAGCTATGATTATATTATAAATTGTTTTCTTCTTTAACAGCATTGTGTGATGTTTTCATTCCACCTTTTCATACTCATATTGTCGGATTCATTTCCTTTCTTTTAACTTATATATAGTTTTATATTGAAATCTATTAGAATAAAGAACTTTTCTGTTCTTGTAATATTTTTTAAATCTTCATTTCGTTAGTCTTTCTAATTCAACGTCTATTGATAATGGAGATTAGATTTATATATGTCTGCAACTGAAACTACGTCAATGCTTACATCACATTAACCTAAATCTTCATTACATAGAATAAATACACTTAACATTTGAGTATGCAACCTTAGACGGTCTTCATAGTTTTTAAATCATGTTTTAATAAATATATGCCCGGTATTATATATTTACATATATTTTGTTTTATCTTTATACATAGTTAAAGTTATCAGAATTAATTTTCTATTTCAAATTGTTTTATTCTATTTTGAATCCTTTAATAAATTTGATGATTTTACTTATGTTACAAACCCTTTGATATTTTGCAATAACTTTCAAAAATATATTTTACATCGCCTGGGAGGCGTTTTTACGAGTATAGATAATAATAATAATAATAATAATAATAATAATAATAATAATAATAATAAGAAGAAGAAGAAGAAGAAGAAGAAGAAATATACTTTTCTAAAGAAATATACTTTTCACTCAATTGGTGGAAACTATTCCCAGAAGAACAGAAAGGATGCCGCAAGGGAAAAAGAAGAACACACGATTTACTGTATATAGACCAATACATTCTTAAAGAAGTAAAAAATAGACGGGAAAATATCGCAATGGCCTGGATCGATTACAGAAAAGCCTATGACATGGCCCCACATACCTGGATTTTAGAATGTTTAAAAATGTACAAAATTTCCATCAACATCATAAACTTCATTGAAAAAGCCATGGAAAACTGGCGAGTTCAATTGAAAGCTGGAAAACAATCCATGGCAGAAGAAAAATCCAAAGAGGTATCTTCCAGGGAGATTCATTATCACCACTACTGTTTATTATAGCAATGATGCCACTCAATCATATACTTAAAAATGTACAGGGGGATACAAATTCACTAACTCACAAGAAAAGATAAACCACCTTATGTACATGGATGACAACAAATTTTCCAAAAAATGAAAAGAGAATTAGAAACCCTGGTACAAACTATTAGAATATACAGCCAATATATAGGAATGGAATTTGGAATTGAAAAATGTGCAATGCTAGTAATAAAACAGGATGAAAGAAAATTAATGGACGGAATACAACTACCAAATCAGGAAACTATAAAATCTCTTGAAGAAAATGAAAGTTACAAATACTTAGCAATTTTAGAAGCAGACAATATCAAGCAAGCAAAAATGAAAGGAAAAGTTAAAAAAGAATATCTCAGGAGAACTAGAAAACTTCTAGAAACCAAACTTAACAGCAAAAATCTGATCAAAGGAATCAATATCTGGGCTGTCCCCATTATAAGATACTCAGGACTATACTTAAAATGGACAAAAGAACTCAGACAGATTGACCAAAGGACGAGAAAACTAATGACCATGCACAACGCTCTCCACCCTAGAGATGATAGAGATAGATTATATGTGTCAAGAAAGGAAGGGGGAAGAGGTCTTGCCAACATAGAGGACTGCGTAGAAACCACAATCCAACAACTCGAAGACGACACAAAAAAGAGCAAATACAGATTACTTATGGCGGCCAACAATAGTAGATGTGACATAGGGGCAAACAGAAAAACAACAAAGACTAGAAAACAAAGATGGGAAAGAACACAACTATATGGGCACTTCAAACGACAAATTGGAGAGGTTGCCCATGAAAAAAAACCCTGGATGTGGTTAACAAAAGGAAACCTTAAAAGAGGAACTGAATCACTAATAATTGCTGCACAGAATAATGCCATAAGGACAAACTATATCAAAGCGAAAATTGATAAGACCCAACAAATAGTGAATGTAGACTATGCAGTAATAGAGGTGAGACTGTAAACCATATACTATGCGAATGTAGCAAACTAGCACAAAGGGAGTACAAAACTAAACACGACTGGGCCGGGAAGGTGATCCACTGGGAATTATGCAAGAAATTAAATTTTCGCCATTCAACAAAATGGTATATGCATAAACCAGAATCGTTTCTTGAGAACGAAACGCATAAAATTCTCTGGGACTTTGAGATAAAAACGGATCACCTTTTCCCAGCAAGAAGACCAGACCTAGTGTTGATTTAAAAAAAAAGAAAGAACTTGTCAACTGGTGGATTTTGCAGTTCCAGTAAATCATAGGGTGAAGCTAAAGGAAAATGAAAAAATGGACAAATATCTGGACCTTGCCAAAGAACTGAAAAAGTTATGGAATATGAAAGTGAAAGTGATACCAATTGTAGTTGGTGCACTTAGAACGGTCCCAAAAGGATTGGAAAAGGGTTTGAAAAGTCTGGAAATCAGAGGAAGGATTGAAACCATTCAGAACACTGCACTACTGCAATCTGCTAGAATACTCAGAAGAGTCCTGAAGACCTCAGGAGACTTGCTGTCACTCAGACTCCAGTGAAAGATCATCAGCTAATGCTGATGTGAAAACTCAAAAGGAGTGAATAATAATGATGATAATATATATATATATATATGTGTGTGTGTCATCCATATATATATATATATATATATATATCACCAAACGGTGCATCGGCGGGATGTACCAATAAAATACCCTGTTCTCCCTGGAATAACTTCTAAATGTGGGAAAATGTGCAAGACTTTGGCAGGGCTAAAGAGCCACTTTCGCGCAGCTCACCGTTGAACTTGTTGAACATTTTGAAGCTCCCCGTTGTATTCTTTGAAGTGTTGAACTTAAAAAATGTTTTATCAAGCAAACTCGTGTTTTCAAGTATTGCCATTGCTTGATTAAAAAAAAAAAAAAAGAAAAAAATAGATAAAATTAAATAAATAAAAATTCAACAGTTCAAAGAATATAATGGTGAGCTTCAAAAAGTTCAACAATGAGCTGCACGAAAGTGGCTCTTTAGTCCTGCCAAAGTCTTTGCACACCTTCCCACAATTACAGGTATTTCCAGAGAGCACAGGGTATTTTATTAGTCCATCCCGTCGATGCACAGATTGGTGACTGATCAGGCCAGCTTTGCTCATACATAGCCTTCCACAATGGTCATATATATATATATAATATATATATATATATATATATATATATATACCACATTTATACGAATACCTACTCATATAAACACACCTGTACCTATAAGCAGACACATTATTGTATCTAAACATGTGCACCAAGAAGAAGTTTATAGCTTTTAAAGTGTATTTCAACAGGGGTATTCGTTTTAGCTCAGTCGGTAGAGCATCCGGCTAAGTACCACAAGGCTCTGTGCTCAATACCGACCCTCGTCAACTCAGTAATATTAGTAGCATCGCCTGGATCTGTGCGGTAAAGTGAGAAGCTGATAGTAGGTGGGGCGCTCCACCTCAGATGCAGAAACAATCTCCCTGGACTTGCTCTATCGAAAATGGGATAGACTCCCTCGCTGTCCGGCTGATATCGACTCTACTCTTCCTCTACTTTAGTTACTTTTTTTTTTTTTTGCTTGTCAAATATGTATTTCCTTAAAACATTAGGTAATCCTTCAAGTATGGTAAGAGCATCCTATCATGATTTAATGGTTAGCAAACTAGTCTTTCAGATCCATTACTGTTGAATTGCAACATGGATCCTAGCTGGATGCTCCATACTTGCGACCTTTTGTGACATCCTTTCTTTTCTTGCTTTCTTTCTTTCTTTCTTTCTTTCTTTCTTTCTTTCTTTCTGTCTTTCTTGCTTTCTTTCTTTTCTTTCTTTCTTCTTTCTTCTTTTCCTTTCTTTCTTTCTTTCTTTCTTGCTTCTTTTCTTGCTTTCTTAATTTCTTTCTGTCTTTTTTTCTGTCTTTCTTTCTTTCTTTTCTTGCTTCTTTTCTTTCTTTCGTTTCTTTCTTTCTTTCTTTCTTCTTCTTTTTCTTCTTTCTTTTTCTTTTTTGGTTTTTTCCTTCTTTCTTTCTTTTCTTTCTTTTCTTGCTTTTTTTTTCTCTTTTTCTTTTCTTTCTTTTCTTTTCTTTTTCTTTTCTTTCTTTCTTTCTTTCTTTTTCTTTCTTTTCTTTTCTTTCTTTTCTTGCTTTTCTTTCTTACTTTCTTTTTTTCTTTCTTTCTTTCTTTCTTTCTGTCTTTTCTTGCTTTCTTTCTTTTCTTTCTTTCTTTTCTTTCTTTCTTTCTTTTCTTTCTTCTTGCTTCTTTTCTTGCTTTCTCTCTACTTTTTCTTTTCTTTCTTCCTTCTTTTTTCTTTCTTTCTTCTTCTTTCTCTTTCTTTTCTTTCTTTTCTTTCTTTCTTTCTTTCTTTTTCTGCTTTCTTTCTCTTTCTTTCTTTCTTTCTTTCTCTTCTTTCTTTCTTTCTTTCTTTCTTTTTTCTTTTTCTTTTTCTTGCTTTCTTTTCCTTTCTTTTCTTTCTTTTTTTCTTTCTTTTCTTTTCTTTTCTTTTCTTCTTTCTTTTCTTTCTTTCTTTCTTTCTTGCTTTCTTTCTTTTCTTTTTCTTTCTTTCTTTCTTTCTTTCTCTTTCTTTTTCTTTCTTTTCTTTTCTTTCTCTTTTCTTCTTTTTTTTCTTTCCTTCTTTCTTTCTTTCTTTCTTTTCTTTTTCCTTTTTCTTCTTTCTTCTTCTTTCTTTTTTCCTTTCTTTTTCTTTTCTTGCTTTCTTTCTTTTCTTCCTTTCTTTTTTTTCTCTTTCTTGCTTTCTTTTCTTTTTACTTTCTTTTCTTCTTTCTTTCTTTCTTTCTCTGTCTTTTCTTGCTTTCTTTTCTTTCTTCTTCTTTTTCTTTCTTCTTTCTTTTTCTTTGCTTTCTTTTCTTGCCTTTCTTTCTTACTTTCTTTTCTTTTCTGCTTCTTTCTTCTTTTGCTTTCTTTTCTTTTTCTTTCTTTCTTTCTTCTGTCTTTTCTTTCTTCTTTCTCTTCTTTTCTTTCTTTTCTTGCTCTTTTCTTTCTTTCTTCTTTCTCTTCTTCTTCTTTCTTCTTCTTTTCTTTTTTTTCTTGCTTTCTTTTCTTTTTCTTTTTTCTTTCTTTTTTTCTTTTCTTGGCTTCTTTTCTCTTTCTTCTTTCTTTCTTTCTTCTTCTTTCTTTTCTTTCTTTCTTTCTTTCTTTTCTTGCTTTCTTTCCTTCTTTCTTCTTTTTCTTTCTTTCTTTCTTTCTTTCTGTCTTTTCTTGCTTTCTTTCTTTCTTTTCCTTTCTTTCTTTCTTTTCTTTCCTTTCTTCTTTCTTTTCTTACTTTTCTTGCTTTCTTTCTTGTTTCTTTCTTCTTTCTTTTCTTTTCTTTCTTTTCTTTCTTCTTTCTTTCTTTTCTTTTCTTTCTTTTCTTTCTTTCTTTTTTCTGCTTTGCTTTCTTGCTTTCGTTCACTTCCTTTTCTTTTTCTTTCTTTCTTTCTTTTCTTCTTCTTGCTTTCTTTCCTTCTTTTCTTCTTTTCTTTCTTTCTTTCTCTTCTTTCTTCTTTTTCTTTCTTTTCTTTCTTTTCTTCTTCTTTCTTTCTTTCTTTCTTTCTTTTCTTCTTTCTTCTTTGCTTCTTCTTTCCTTCTTTTCTTTCTTCTTCTTTTTTTCTTCTTCTGTCTTTTCTTCTTTCTTTCTTTCTTCTTTCTTCTTCTTTCTTTCTTTCTCTTTCTTTCTTTTCTTCTTCTTGCTTCTTTTTTGCTTTCTTTTCTTACTTCTTTCTTTCTTTCTTTCTTTCTTTCTTTCTTTCTTCTTTCTCTTTCTTTCTTTCTTCTTTTTTCTTTCTCTTGCTTCTTTTCTTGCCTTTCTTTCTTACTTTCTTTTCCTTTCTTCTTTCTTTCTTCCTTTTTCTTTTTTCTTTCTTTCTTTCTTTCTTTCTTTCTTTCTTTTCTTTCTTTCTTGCTTCTTTTCTTGCTTTCTTCTCTCTTTCTTCTTTCTCTCTTTCTTTTTTCTTGCTTTCTTTCTTTCTTTCTTGTTTTTCTTTTCTTTTTTCTTTCTTTCTTTCTTCTTTCTTTCTTTCTTTCTGTCTTTTCTTGCTTTCTTTCTTTTCTTTTCTTTCTTTCTCTTCTTTCTTTCTTTCTGTCTTCTTCTTTCTTTCTTTTCTTCTTTTCTTTGCTTCTTTCTTCTTTTCTTGTTTTCTTTTCTTTTTTTTCTTCTTACTTTTCTTTCTTTTCTTTCTTTCTTTCTTTTTTCTTTCTTTTTCTTACTTTCTTTTCTTGCTTTCTTCTTTCTTTCTTGTTTTCTTTCTTTTTTCTTTCTTTCTTTCTTTTATTCAGTCGGTTCTCTGGAGAATCTAACTTAAAATCTGTTTTCACTGAACGGACGTGTGGTTGGTTTAGTGTTACAAATTTTCCCTGTAAACTGCTCTGCCCCTCCGGTTTCCATGTTTGTCCCCCAGGACGTTGTCGTTTACAGACTGTTTATTCTGTAGGCTTTCTCGCTAGCTCATCGATTGAGGATGGTCCGAATGTTTGCTCTACCCTGCGAAAGAAGCTTAGAGGAAATGGGCAAAGAGAGAGGGAGAGAGCGATCACACACACAGACACACACGCACACACACACAATTATGACTGGTTTGTTTGTTTTTGTTTTCCGGTATATCAACCTCGGTGGGTCATTTAATGCCGACAAATCTTTGAAATAAATTCATTTTTGATGGGTACTCCATTTTTTTATGAACACATTTTTTTCTATTTAAACCATAAATGGGACCCTAACAGGTACTACCACTCCGGGTCAGAGTAGATCTGGTAGTAATGGAATTTCACTATCAGATAAAGTTTGTTATACCCAGAACATAAAGATCCCCAGCCACCGCCTTCTAGCACATATATAATAAAAAGGTTGGGGTTTGCCATAAGGGCAATATGTTTGGGACAACTGATTATTTTTTTATTAAACAAAATGCTGTATAAAATCTAAGAGAATAGGTGAAAAGTGGTCATTAGTTATTTCAATATGACATAGGGCTAGAAGAACGGAGCCCCCAGTGAGTGTCGAACTCACTAGTCAGTAATATTGGCCAGTCTACATGAGTTTACTGATAATTATTCAACAGTGAGGCAGTTTGAAATACTCAGCTTAGCTTAGTTTTTGACACAAGGCTGCAAGTATGAAGCACCCAGTGAGAGCCGAACTCACTAGTCATTTAAGGGTCAAGCTAGACGAGGTTGCAAATTATTATTCCACAGCGAAGCTCTCCAAAGCGGAAGTTATATGAAAACAATCAATTTGAACTAGCAAATATATTCACCCTCCATAGGGTGAAAGTATTTAAGTTTTAATGTAATAAAATAAATTAAATTAGAAAGGTTAATGAAACTGAATAAGAATGCGGATGAAAAGATTTGAAACAGAGGGGGGTATAATCGAGAAATAGAACAACTGAAACTTCTTCCATCACTCCCGTCTTTCATTGTTAAATTTTACTAATTTAACTATTTAGCTAAAATAGGGAGTAAAGAATAAAATTACAGTTATTTCTTTTTGTTAATGGATTATTTTGAAAAGATTTATTCCCAAGATTTTTTATCCTATTCATCAAAATAAAAACCAAACAATTAAAAATCAATAATACCAATCACATATTTGTTAAAATCAAATTTTAAAAATTAATATGCAAATTAGCCTTCCCGTTCACACTGTAAACCGTTACTTTGTTGTATATATAAATACAATTGCATGTTATCAGTATGCAGATAAAGCCAACAGTATTAATAATGTAAAACAATTGTATTAATAATAGAAATAAAATCATGGAGAATGTTACGTAAATAACTAAGGGAATTGTGACTTGAGTAGTGATATAGTTTCGTTTACTGACAGAGAAACACACAATCTCCATTATAATAAGATGTCGGTAGCATGAATAAACTAAGAAATAAATCGACGTAAATGATAAGAAAATAAACACAAGAAGTTGAACATAATAAAATTAGGATATGGATAGGAATAAATCGATAGCGGGAAAAGCTGGAATGAACGAGTGGAGCAAAAAGCATAGAAAAAATAGTGAACGTGTGAATAAAAATATTAGACAACGAAGAAGGAACGAAGAAAGAACGAATGAATGATGAGAAAGAAAGAACAAAGGAAAGACGGTTAGACAGTCTGGTTTGATTAAAAATTAACGCATGCTGAAAGGAAGAAAAAAAAAAGAAAAGAAAAAGAAACTGTGTGGTGAAGGTGGTTAAAAACGAAAGTGAAAGTAGATGGTGAAATTGACAGCAGTCACTTCATTCTACTCACTTTACCCACCCCCAACCCGGCCAACTACCCCATCCGCTTAATTAATAAGTCACCTCTAGAAGGGAATCAGGTAGTGGTTGGATGGGGGGTAAAAGTGAAACTGTCTCCAAGGAGATACCTGAACGTCGCTACTTCCATTGCCATTCTGGCCGTGGTTGCTACGGTAAGGATTATAAAAGCACAGAATATGAATGACATGTGGCTGGTCTTCGTGTCTACATCCACCCCACCCTCTTTTGACAAGAGAGCAATCAGGTTGATAATTTTAAAACTAAAAGAGAATTTCCTCTCGTGAAAGAAAAAAATCTGCAGCTTAGATTTTGATATCTTATTATAATGGAGATTGTGTGTGTCTGTCTATCTGTAACCAAATAACAATTCCCTTAGTTATTTACATCACATTTTCCATGATTTTATTTTCTATTGTAACCTCAGTTATTAATGAAATTCTTTTACATTATTAATACTGTTGGCCTTATCTAGGTACCAATAACGTGCAATTTTATCTATAAGCGGTTTACACTGTGAACGGGAAGGCTAATTTGCATATTGATGTTAAAAATTTAATTTAAATTAATATGTGCTTGGTATAATCGATTATTGTTTAAAAAAATAAATATGAATAAAAAATACAGTTACTTGTAGGACATGTAGATATACCACAGTATGATAATTTACTTATTACAACGTTTGATATGTTTACTTAAGAGCTATTGCTAAATAGTTCAATACTAGCAGGACCTGTGGATATACCACACTATGATAATTTAATCATTACAACGTTTGATATGTTTACTTAAGAGCTATTGCTAAATAGTTCAATACTAGCAGGACCTGTGGATATACGACAGTATGATAATTTAATCATTACAACGTTTGATATGTTTACTTAAGAGCTATTGCTAAATAGTTCAATACTAGCAGAACCTGTGGATATACCACAGCATGTTAATTCAATCATTACAACGTTTGATATGTTTACATAAGACCTATTGCAAATAGTTAATTATTAGCAGGATGTATAGATATACCACCGTGTGATAATTTAATTATTACAATGTTTGATATGTTTACTTAAAAACTATTGCTAAAAAGTTCAATATTAGCAGGACGTATATATATTTATACGACAGTCTGATAATTTAATTATTACAACGTTTGATGTGTTTAATTAAGAGCTATTGCGAAATAGTTCAATACTAGCAGAACATATGGATATACCACCGTATGATAATTTAATCAGTACAATGTTTGATATGTTTACATAAGAGCTATTGCTAAATAGTTCAATGCTAGCAGGACCTGTGGATATACCACAGTATGATAATTTAATCATTACAACGATTGATATGTTTACTTAAGAGCTATTGCTAAAAAGAGTTCAATTCTAGCAGGACCTGTGGATATACCACAGTATGATAATTTAATCATTACAACGATTGATATGTTTACTTAAGAGCTATTGCTAAAAAGTTCAATTCTAGCAGGACCTATGAATATACCACAGTATGATAATTTAATCATTACAATGTTTGATATGTTTACTTAAGAGCTATTGCTAAAAAGAGTTCAATACTAGTAGGACCTGTGAATATACCACAGTATGATAATTTAATCATTACAACGATTGATATGTTTACTTAAGAGCTATTGCTAAAAAGAGTTCAATACTATTAGGACCTGTGAATATACCACAGTATAATAATCTTGTTAAACATCGCATAAATGCACTAAAGGAGGTCATTAGTGATGTTACACCAGTATCCTTACAGATTTCGGGTTTTGCATCATTATATCTGTTCAACTGGTAGACCTGACATCTTATTGGCCTAATAATTTCCAGATTCGCTTCCAATAGAAATAATCAAATCCTTCTATATCTATAATTTACAAGGAAATTAACTTTTAATGAAAAACGAAATTGTTAAGCGTTAACATAGCGTTAATACCCTTGGGAAAGGTATGAATCCATATATTCTCCCTCTAGCTATGGGTTAAATAGTAGGGCAGACTGGGCCCTTCAGCCTTGGGTAGGTAACCAGTCTAGGAGAGGGATAACTCTGAATTCAAAATTCCGTCCAGCTATGGGTTAAATAGTAGGGCAGACTGGGCCCTTCAGCCTTGGGTAGGTAACCAGTCTAGGAGAGGGATAACTCTGAATTCAAAATTCCTGAGGTCGGTCGTTGATTGGGTTTGTGGCAACCCTTGATGCACCAATTCTTTCCTATCGACTGTGCCAAAAAGTGTGGATGGTCCAACACAAGCCTTCAGCACTATAAACAAATCACTGTGTGGGTGTTCATTGCGTGTATTAACCCTCATACGTTTATATAAATACCCACACACACACATATTAATATAGGCTCCCATAAATTTGGTATGAGCTCTCTAATTGGTAATTTAAATTAACTCTCACTACTAAGTATATAAGCAATGATTGTTTCCCCGGAAGTTTGATCTCTCTGTGAACGTAAAATACATAAACAAACCTATGTACTTAATAGTTTAAAAACACCAGTCCCCGCTACAGTTGTCAGTGGACGAGGGGATAAGATATCAGGCTGTCAAACGGACAGTCTGAGTTCGACTCTAGCCAAAGATAGTTGTGTCTAGCCACACTGAAGAGGCGTGAAACGCAGAAACACTTGTCTGTGGATGACTTATTAATATATATATATATATATATATATATATATATATATATATATATATATATATATATATACAGGTGATGAGACCAGATGTATTTTACGAATAGTTCATAAATTCTTATATATTGGCCCGGGAATACGTACCAGCCACACAGAGACTTATTAGGTACATGTATAACATATGAGATTGATGGAAAAGACTTAAATAAAAAGTTAATATTTAAATATACGCTCCTTACTAGATTTTGGAATGCGTCGTCCGTGGTGTCAAAACTTAGGTCACTGGGGAGTTTTGAGTCTTTCTACATCCCCTCACCAGGTGGACCCTATCAGAGAAGATGAAACTTGTTTTCAAACGCTAGAAAACATTTGACTTTTATTGATTTTGAAGGAGTGTAGACTATTCTACAGCGCATTTGATTGGCTGTTGCCAATAACCCATCAAATACGCGGCATGATCTATTTAAGTGATCTACGGGAACTTTATCACTTTTTTTCTCCTTTGCAGATGGATTCAGAGCTTTTGTAAAACTGTAAGGTTACGAGACATTCTTACAAACTTCAGAAACACATTTCTTATTTATACATAGTTAACTTTTCGTATCATTTAAAATTGCAATGCAATGGTTATGCTTGTTTAGGTTTAAAAGTCTAAACACGATTAAAACAATTAAAACCGGAATTAGTTAAGAAACGCTATGCCAACTAAAATCTGTTTTGACCATTAAATTTTGACCATGAAACAGCTATATTTTCAGTTTTGGTCAAGAAACGCCAAAGCCAATTAAAATGCTGAATTAAGGTCCTTGTTTAAAATTGCTAGTACACACACACACACACACACACACACACACACACACACACACACACACACACACATATATATATATATATATATATATATATATAATACCTACGAATGTCTATATTTTGGGTGTTCAAGCTAAAAAATGTTATATCAACAAAATAATTGATTTAAAACTTTAAAATAAAAATATTATGTTTTGCACGCCGTTATTTAACGTTTGACTATTTATTCGCAGTTAAACAACTAACGATAAAAATGTTTGTTTTTTCTTAAAAGTATGTTCGTATAAATACATCTTCGAAGCGCGTGGTGTAATGGTTAAAGTCATAGGAAATGGACTCGTCGGCCCGAGTTCAAATCCTGGACATGGTAATTGCATTTCACTTAGCGCTAATACCCTTGGGAAAGGTATGAATCCTGCTCTCCCTCCAGCTATAGGTAAATAGTAGGGCAGACTGGGCTCTTTAACCTTGGTTAGGCAACCGGTCTAGGAGAAGGAAAACTCTGAATTCAAACCTGTTAAACTCCGCTTAATAAATTGACCTTGTGTCACATCTTGCCTGTGCGGAGGGGTTGGTAAATATATATAAATACATCTTCGAGTGGATCAGTTAAAATCGTGGACAATATGACCTTTAAGCACCCCTTTTTGATCTCGATTAAGAAAGGACATGTTTTTCATTTACACCGTCAATATCCGGTTGTTTTAACAGACGATCTTTAGGTTTTTTAAAATCATAAAACTAACCCCTAACCCTAACCCCTAACATTAACCCCTAACAAACAACCGGATATTGACGGTGTGAATGAAAAACATGTCCTTTCTTAATCGAGATCAAAAACGGGTGCCTAAAGGTAATATGGTCCAAAATCACTAGCATGAAAACGAAAAACGCACGCATACCTTTCAAAAAACAAACCCAACCACAAAAAATGAATGATAATTTAATTATTACAGCGTTTGATATGTTTACTTAAAAACTATTGCTAAATACTTCAATATTAACAGGACCTGTGTATATACCATAGTATGATAATTTGATTGTTACAAAGTTTGATATGTTTACTTAAGATCTATTGCTAAATAGTTCAATACTAGCAGGACCTGTGGATATACCACAGTATGATAATTTAATTATTACAATGTTTGATATGTTTACTTAAGATCTATTGCTAAATAGTTCAATAATAGCAGGAAGTGTGGATATAACACAGTATGATAATTTAATTATTACAATATTCAATATGTTTACTTAAGAGCTATTGCTAAATAGTTCAATACTAGCGGGACCTGTAGATATACCACAGTATGATAATTTAATTATTACAAAGTTTGATATGTTTACTTAACATGTAAGTATAATAATCCTGATTTAAATCTATTTCTCAAACTTTTTTCTTTCTTTCTTTCCTTCTCTTTATCTTGGTTGTTGGATGTTTTATTTTTTTTTTTCATTTTTCTATTACTTCTAGCCAGTCCTTTTCAGTGAACAATTTCACTTCTTCCTTTGAATAGTTTCCCTTCGAAAAACCTCATAAATTTCAATCTTTTTAACATAGCAATCCCAAAATCTCATATTATTACAATAAAATAGGATATATGTATCAAACAAACTGAGGGAGAATCAAATTAAATTAAACATACACGTGATTATAACATCAATTAGAATTAACAATTGCTTAAACTAACAATTAACATAAATTAAGTATTGCGGTATAATATCAACAGGTGAAATTTCTTGTCTATAAGTAAATGCATATATATATATACATAGACACGTCCATATATCCCTGTACATATGGAAAAAACACACAACCATATACTCATACTCACAAACATCTATACACGTATACCTATAAGTACACACACACACACACACACACACATATATATATATATATATATATATATATATATATATATATATATATATATATATATATATACATGTGGAATTAAACAATTTTGTTTAATTCCACATGTATAAATGAAAGAATACTGCCCAAATACACACACACACACACACACGCGCGCGCGCTGATATATATATATATATATATATATATATATATATATATATATATATATATATATATATCAGCAATAAAGTATGCAGCAAAAATATATAGGAAGGTATGAAGACGAAAGAAAAAATTATGGTGACAGGATATCAAGAGAGAACGAGTGAAATATTAAAGGGAGGTAAGGTATTAAAATTCTTTACGGTGAAATGGAAAGATAAAATGACAGAATGCAGTATAAAATATTGGTCGCATCCTTATTCATTTTATTCAAGAAAACTTGGTTAAAAATAATCGAATCTTTATTGCTTTTAAGTTTTTTTTCTTTTATTATTTAAAAGTTTTCTAACAATTTTATGATGTTATGATTTTGAAAGGCGTTTTTTGGACCATTATCAAGGATATTTGTTATTATTTACTATTTTTTGTCGCTAAGGTGACGCTAAATAACACTGGCCGTTTATTAATTTGGACCATATGATCTTTAGTCACCCATTTTTGATCTCGATTAAGAAAGGACATGTTTTTCATTTACACCATCAATATCCGGTTATTTGTTAGGGGTTTGGGGTTAGGGTTAGGATTAGGGTTAGTTTTATAATAAAAAAATCTAAATATCAACTGTTAAAACAACCAGATATAGACGGTGTAAATGCAAAACATGCCCTTTCTTAATCGAGATCAAATAGGGGTGCCTAAATGTCATATGGTCCATTTAAGAAAAAATTATCATTATGATACGGGTGACAAAACTCGAAAACGTTTTAGATAGATAGGACAATTTTTTAATTCTAAATCACGTTTACCTAGCTCGTTAGATGTATTCAAAAAACAAAAACAAACCGCCAGCGTTATTGAACGTCACCTTAGCGACATAGCTGGAGGTGAGCGATTTATACATTCCCCAAAAGAATTAGTCCGAAAAGGAATGTTATAGCGGGACTGGCATTCGAACTTGCTTACTACAATGTGGCAGTCCAGCACGTTAGCCACAACGCCACTGCCCCCCACCACGTATCGGAAGAGTATTTGAATTAAAGAATGTATAGGCACATTCTGTTGTATAAATATAGACCCTTATTAATTTTTGACTATTTTTTAAAAATTTAATCTTATTCTATTTCTTGTCATGGTAACTCGCAGCTCATTTTACGTTGTACGATCATAAACAGTATGAATAAGGTTTCCGATTTATTTGTGAATAAGGCTTCCGATTCATGTTTGTCATTTAATAATAGTTGAATTAATGTAGAATCGACCAGAACTTTGTGATAAAACATTTTTGAAAAAAGGCCAAACTCGTCAAAAATCTATTACTACCTTTATTTTTGCTTATATCTCTTGGTTGGTTGGGTTTTACGGTATGTAAAGCCATTGGGTTATTTTATGCCGAATACATTTGTTGGTGAGTTGGTTTGATGGTTGGTTGATTTTTACGGCATGTAAAGCCATTGGGTTATTTTATGCCGAATACATTTGTTGGTGAGTTAGTTTGATGGTTGGTTGATTTTTACGGCATGTAAAGGCATTGGGTTATTTTATACCAAAGCAAAAGTTGGACCAACTACACTTTTTTGCACAGTCGATTGGTAAGAATTGGTACACAAGGAATACCACAAACCCAATCAATGACTGACTTCAAGTTTTTCAAATTCAGAGATTTCCTTCTTCTAGACTGATTACCTATCCAAGGTTAACGAGCCAAGTCTATCTTATTATTTTAACCATAGCTGGAGGGAGAATATATGGATTCATACCTTTCCCAAGGGCATTAGCGCTATGTGAAATGCAAACAGCCACGTCTAGGATTTGAACTCGTGGCAACGAGTTCATTTCCTACGACTCTAACCATTATGCCACGCGCCTCCATGTTAATAGTATAGATGCTAGGACGAACTCACACATGACGTTCTCCTGTGGACACTTACATATGAACAGACCAGTGAAGGTCGACTAACAAAAGCAACATCAATTCGCTCTGCGTGGATTCTAAATGTTACGCGAAGGGCCTCCCACGGGTGATGACCGATAGGGACAGTTGGAGAGAGAGAGAGAGAGAGAGAGAGAGAGAGAGAGAGGAGAGAGAGAGAGAGAGAGAGAGAGAGAGAGAGAGAGAGAGAGAGGATGGATATTCGTGTTGTCAGCGTGACATGAGGATAATTTATTTATTCATTTCGATGATTTTTCAATAAATTAACATTACTGAAATTTATTTTATCATAGTTTTTAGCAAGTATTTTCTATTCATCTTATTTTTGAATTTTTAAACGGCAACTGGTCTAGGAGAAGGAAGACTATTAATTCAAACCTGTTAAACTCCGCTTTAAAAATGACCTAGTCCTGCATCTTGCTTGTGGCGGAGGGGGTTGCGTAAAATGCGCATATAAGGGATAAATAGAATTATTCCCACTCGATAGACCCTAAAGTCGAGATACTTAATAACATGTTTTCTTCATATATATATATATATATATATATATATATATATATATATATATATATATATATATATATCGAAAATGTAATTTAACCATAACCTTCTCCCGCTCATCTGATCCAGCTTTCCTTCGTTTCAACAGCAATTCCCGTGCCCTGAGCAAGGCCATAGGCGACACGTGTTTCTTTATTATTCGCACACACGTGTATTTGTGTGTGTGTGTGTGGGTAGGGGGCGAAAATAACATAAACTCGACTGAATGGTACGCCCTCCCTCTCCAACACCACCGTGCAAGATACAAAGACTTTGAGAAGAAGCAAAAGAAGAAAATTGTTAAGCTCGGGGGTGGGTGTTGTTGTTGTTATCAAGAACCAATAAGATTTTAAGGCGCTATATTATCCTCGGCCAATAAGCAGTGCCTCAAGTGAGCAACGGATTTCGTGGATTTTTCCCCCAAAGGTAGGACTCGCGGACTCGCAGCATGGAATGCTGTAAATACACTAAATGTGAAAAACGGCTTACTGCTTCTATACAATGGGCGTATAGTGTAGTGTAATGGATAGTGAACTAGGCTAGAAGACCGTTGTTAGTGAATTTGATTCTAAATGGGTGCCAGAATTTTTGACTTTGCGCCAAACAAAGAAAATCACACACACACACACACACACATATATATATATATATATATATATATATATATATACTGCTAAGTCTAGCCCCACTGAGGAGACCTGATACGTCGAAACACGGTGTCTGTGGGTGACTAATATATATACACAGGCACACACATACACATAAGAAAAAAAATTATTTCTAAAGGTAAATTTATTTGTAGATGGTAACGTCGACATTAAAATGTTTCGGTTTGTTATAAAACCTTCATCAGATTATTAATATAAGCATTGTGTTGTATAAACTGCTAGAATTATTTTCTAATGAAAATGAAAGCACAGAAAGTATTAGAGAAATTTTGCCGGCCATATATATATATATGGCTGTAAAATATGTAAATTAATCTGAAAATTATCTAAATAAAGTTTTCGAAAAAATATTAATTTATTTTGATGTTTAAGCGTCGACGTCTACATAAAAATAAATTCATCTTTTCTCGAAGACTTTTCTCCAATATATATATATATATATATATATATATATATATATATATATATATATATATATATATATATGAGTATCCAATTGCGGCTTTAACTTTTCCGTCGCAGTGGCATCAGTAAATAATTCAAAAGTATATATATTAAAAACACAGAACAGTAATAATACTAATGATATTATTAAAAAAGAAAGGAAAAATAAATGGTCTACCATGGTTTCAATCACATTGAAATGATTTCATCAGGACCATACCCCACGTTTAACTAGGTCGATGTAATTCCTTAGTTAAATTAAATATATTTTTCGGATAATAACGGTTGAACGCTACGTTTTCTTCCTCTCAATCTTTGCGTGCGGCCTGCACACGAAAATTGAGAAAATCAATGTATCGTTTTACACGTATATTCATTCCTTAATTCTCATTTCTGGATTGTTAACAATTCAATTCTAATTATAAATAATAGCTAGTAAAAGCAGTTAAAATGTAATTCTAATTATATTTTAGGGGTTTAATTTTATTAATTCATAGTTTTTATTGTTCTTTTTTATTTTTATCCTATTTAAAATGAATAACTATTTCAGAAAAAAAATCAATTTATTTAGTTAAATTTAGTAATGTAGTTCTAACAATATTTTAGTGACCGACCCAACCTATGTCTACAATTGTAGATTGATTCAAATCTATTATTTAAAAGGTTTTTCTTATCCGGGAATTTAATTATTGTTAAATGTTCTTGTAGACAAAAGATAGCATGGATCATTTAGAGATCTGCACACATTTGATTTTCTTAGGATATTCCATTCAATAATTGGTGTCATATTTTTATTTTTTAAATCCCAAATATATCTTGATAGAGTTGTTGCGTTTCCAAGCTTAATATTAGTAAATGAATGCTTATGGTTTGTAAATCTAGTTTTGAACTCCGACTTCCACATAGAATTTAGTTATATTTGGCTATTGGGCAGATGTTACTGAGGCCTAGTGAATTACGCCTTTAGTCAAGCATCTTCCCTTCGTGGGGCACATTGTAGGGTTTCATCAATTGCATTGTTTCTGTTTATCCTGACTATTATTTCTATTTTGTGTATGGTTATTTATTTTATTATTGTGCTTCTGAATAATCCCTTCTATATTATATGTACAAGAGAAACTAATCTTTAAATTGTTCTTTTTAAGAATTGTATGTAATATGTGGTTGTCTGGAAAGTGTTTGATAACTAAATTTAAAAACATTTTACCTATTTTAGTTTTTACTTGTAAATTGAACGGAGTGTTGTACCTGATTATCTTTCTAATTCTCGTTCTAACTTTTGTTCTTATCTTGTGGATCGCTTTTATGCTCATTGTTAAATTTAATTTTTTTTTGTATCCGCTATCATGTAATGCTTTATTATATGAATTGCTAGTATTGTAAAAAAAAATTGTTCGTCAGAGCAATTCTTAACAAGTCTACCTTCTATTGAGTATGGTATTTTCCTAATTATTGAAGGTGGGTGGTTAGATTTTAGGTCTACATATAAAAGATTTGCATTGGGTTTCATAAATGGTTTAAATTTACCGGGTATAAAGTTGAAAATTACGATTTTAATGTTCGATTGAATATCAAACGATAGTCCCATTTCTTTCATTGTTCGAAAAATGAATTTTCTAATCCGGTCGCATTTATACCCAGAAGAATCATTTACCAACATCAAACCATCATCTCTATAAATTCCAATATCTTTTATTCAACTAAGGAATTACATCGACTTAATGAAACGTCGAAACAGAATGTGATTAATTGATTTAATTTGATATCAAATTGATTCGAGGAAATTGAGTTACAAGTGGAATGAATTAAACTTGCAAGTCAAGGTACCACTTGGAGGGCTGGAACGGATTAATGGCATTTCAGTTTATTTCAAAGGGGAAAATTGATTTGATATACGATGAAATTGAGTTACAAGTGGAATGAATTAAACTTGTAAGTCAAGGTAGCACTTGGGGGTTGGAACGGATTAATGGCATTTCAGTTTATTTCAATGGGGAAAATTGATTTGATATACGAGGAGATTGAGTTACAAGTGGAATGAATTAAACTTGTAAGTCAAGGTACCACTTGGGGGTTGGAACGGATTAATGGCATTTCAGTTTATTTCAATAGGGAAAATTGATTTGATATACGATGAAATTGAGTTACAAGTGGAATGAATTAAACTTGTAAGTCAATGTACCACTTGGGGGTTGGAACGGATTAATGGCATTTCAGTTTATTTCAATGGGGAAAATTGATTTGATATACGAGGAGATTGAGTTACAAGTGGAATGAATTAAACTTGTAAGTCAAGGTACCACTTGGTGGGCTGGAACGGATTAATGGCATTTCAGTTTATTTCAATAGGGAAAATTGATTTGATATACGATGAAATTGAGTTACAAGTGGAATGAATTAAACTTGTAAGTCAAGGTAGCACTTGGGGGTTGGAACGGATTAATGGCATTTCAGTTTATTTCAATGGGGAAAATTGATTTGATATATAAGGAAATTGAGTTATTAACTCAACGAATTAAACTCCAAAGTCAATATACCACTGTATGATAACAAGTGTTTTTTAAAAGTTATTGTTTAAAATATAACCTCAAAAGGTATTCTACAGTAGTTAATACAGTATCTTTTCAACGGGGTTTCAGAAAGGTATACCAAGAAAAAGATACACCAGGAAAGGTACACCAAGGAAAAGGTATACCAAGAAAGGTACACAAAGAAAAAGGTACACCAGGAAAGGTACACCAAGAAAAAGCTACACCAAGAAAGGTACACCAAGAAAAAGATACACCAAGAAAGGTAGACCAAGAAAAAGATACACCAGGAAAGGTACACCAAGAAAAAGGTACACCAAGAAAGGTACTCAAAAAAGCTACACCAAGAAAGGTACACCAAGAAAAAGATACACCAAGAAAGGTAGACCAAGAAAAAGATACACCAGGAAAGGTACACCAAGAAAAAGGTACACCAAGAAAGGTACTCAAAAAAGGTACACCAAGGAAAAGATACACAAAGAAAGTTACTCCAGGAAAGGTACACCAAGTAAAAGGTACATCAGGAAAGGTACACTAGGAAAGGTACACCAAGAAAAAGGTGCACCAAGAAAGATACACCAAGAGAAAGGTACACCAG
>CM042179.1:30213018-30250518 GCA_023376005.1 Doryteuthis pealeii | reverse complement strand
TTCTGTAACTATAGTTTCATGAATGTTATGCAATCTTCAGACGGTTAAATATTGAAATATTGAAACTGTGGCTTGTTCAGTGTTTAGATAACGTGAATTGTGCTCACGCGATGGAATGTTATTACGTAAGACTTATATTTAAAAACATAAACTTGCTTAGGTCTTAATGTACGCGGTGTTCAGATGAACAAAGAACATTAAAAAATGAATAAATGAATAAAATATAAGAAATAAAATAAAATAACGTAAAATAAATAATTCTTAATATTAATAGAGGGGGTATGAAATATGGGATTAATTAGGGTCAGGTGGAAAATGACATAAGAAAAATTTGTTTAAACGTCTACATTTGGAAAAGAGTTCACTTCTTTTGTTTAGTAAATTCAATTCGTATTTTGGAGAATACAGAATTTATCTTCGATGCATAATCTACTGTTGTATTGGCTACCTTTGTAAGCTTTGCCTTTTTTAATAATTTCTCATTTTATTATAGATGTTTTACCCATTGTGTCTTTAATACACAATTTTTCTTCAATGACATATATATATATATATATATATATATATATATACATTTTTTGATACCCTGTCCGGTGGCAAAAGCGGTTTGGTAGCACAATGATTGGCAGTCCTGCCTTAGCTACCGAAACTGTGTTATCACTCCTAGTTGGCAGCTGATGAGGGCAGGGTATCGCACGTGCTATCACACGTTGTATGGCGAATATATATATATATATATATATATATATATATATATTCACGTGATTATTACGCAAAGCTTATATTTATAAACACAACATAACACGCTTTGTTCTTAATGCAAGCGAGTATCCAGATGTTAAAAAAATCAAATTAATAGAGAGTAAAACATTTCTTAATCTATTAATAATGAAGATTCGCTTCCAGTTTTTGTCTGTAACAAGAACTACGTCACTGCTTACGTCACTATATCCGAAATCATCATAACAAATACACTCAAAATTTGGGCATGCAACATTAGACAGTCCTCATTGTTTTTTTAAAACAAGTTTTAATAGATACGTTCCCGGTATCATATATTTATATATAGTTTTTTTATTTTTATTTTAATAGATATTCAAAGTTAATAGAACTTAGTTTCGATTTCAAATTGTTTAATTTTTTTTATTTCTTTAATAAATTTGATGATTTCATGATTTATGGTTCAAACTCTCCAACATTTAATTTTTAACTTACACCTCCTCAAGCAATATCTTAAAAAAAATTATTTTTACATCGCCTGGAGGGTGTTTTTTTTATTTTGCTAGTGGTTATAATAGAATATTTATGTAA
Organism: Doryteuthis pealeii; assembly: GCA_023376005.1. Taxonomy (NCBI): domain Eukaryota; kingdom Metazoa; phylum Mollusca; class Cephalopoda; order Myopsida; family Loliginidae; genus Doryteuthis; species Doryteuthis pealeii. The sequence continues at coordinate 30,249,207 of CM042179.1, read as the reverse complement.
GGAAAATCTGTGTTGGATTTAAGATTTTAAGAGTTTAAGGGATTACGTTTAGTAAAAAGTACTATTTTAAGTTCGCTTTGTCCGGTGGAGTTGCAGAATACACCAACTGCAGGGGGATAATACCCCATGATAGGTCCAACTGTTAGTCGTGGGTGGTGAACTATAAAGCCTGAAGACAGGATCATCGTCGCTTAGAGGTCCCTGACTCAAGTACTAAGTGTTCCCGTGACATGCAGCACTCAATTCGACCTTTACTTGGGCTAGACGGGCGGTCGGAGAGGCCCTATCTGATCAATCAGATGGTCATTTCAAGTCATATTAACTACATGAATGTCCTGACTGTATACTTCAAATAGTAAAAATTTCTGACTTAAATTTCTTAATTTCTGACTTAAATTTCTTAATTTCTGACTTAAATTTCTTAATTTCTGACTTAAGTTTCTGACTTAAATTTCTTAATTTCTGACTTAAATTTCTTAATTTCTGACTTAAACTTAAGTTTCTGACTTAAATTTCTTAATTTCTGACTGACTTAAATTTCTTAATTTCTGACTTAAGTTTCTGACTTAAATTTCTTAATTTCTGTCGATAGTTTAAATAATTTAAATATAAATATAATTTAAATATAAATTATGGCATCATAATTAATTTCTGTCAATAGTTTAAATTCTGCCGATAATTTAAATAGTAAACATTTCTGACTTAAATTTCCTAATTTCTGACTTAAATTTCTTAATTTCTGACTTAAATTTCTTAATTTCTGACTTAAATTTCTTAATTTCTGACTTAAATTTCTTAAATTTCTGACTTAAATTTCTTAATTTCTGACTAAATTTCTTAATTTCTGACTTAAATTTCTTAATTTCTGACTTAAGTTTCTGACTTAAATTTCTTAATTTCTGTCGATAGTTTAAATAATTTAAATATAAATATATTTAAATATAAATTATGGCATCATAATTAATTTCTGTCAATAGTTTAAATTCTGCCGATAATTTAAATAGTAAACATTTCTGACTTAAATTTCCTAATTTCTGACTTAAATTTCTTAATTTCTTAATTTCTGACTTAAGTTTCTGACTTAAATTTCTTAATTTCTGTCGATAGTTTAAATAATTTAAATATAAATATAATTTAAATATAAATTATGGCATCATAATTAATTTCTGTCGATAGTTTAAATTCTGCCGATAATTTAAATAGTAAAAATTTCTGACTTAAATTTCCTAATTTCTGACTTAAATTTCTTAATTTCTGACTTAAATTTCTGTATAAATTTCTTAATTTCTGACTTAAATTTCTAACTTAAATTTAGACTTAAATTTTAGACTTAAAAATAATGACTCAAGTACTAAGTGTTCCCGTGACATTCAGCACTTTACTTGGGCTAGACGGGCGGTCGGAGAGGCCCTATCTGATCAATCAGATGGTCATTTCAAGTCATATTAACTACATGAATGTCCTGACTGTATACTTCAAATAGTAAAAATACGACTAACACCCGCCCTTTTTATCCTATGGGTGCTAGAAGGCGGTGGCTGAGGGTTAACCATTAGTTTATTACTTCTACCAATTTATGAATACACACAGTTAATAAAAATTATTTATACTAGTCTATATAACCAAACTAATATTTACGTATAAACTATTCGTTTAAAAATCACGCCCACACATACTGTTACGTACTGATGTTTTCACGGTACCAAATCGATATAATGTTGTATACCCTTTCTTTACTTCTTTACTTCTTACTTGCTTCTATATCTTGGACATCCATTCTTCTGGCCGGCTTTGCTATTCTGATCGTCTATCATCTTGGTCTGGTCTAGCGTCTGGTGTTGACTTGGGGATTTCGGTCTGGTTTTCTGTTAGGGATTTCTCCTCATCAGAAGCCCTGTGTCATTGTTAGTTTTTAGGTAATAAACACAAGACTTCGATTTACTTTTGATCTTATTCTATTGTTAAATACTCAAACCAGACGTCTGCGCAGTGAGACTCACATCTTACGAGCTCGGCTTCTAACTTCTAACTGACTGAGTTGCTTCTATCCGTAAACCGGAACAGGGTCTTCTGTGCCTTCCGGTTCTCACGATTTATCACTGGAAGGCAAGGTGAGAGTGAGGTCAAGCGCCGTCACTCACCCTCAAGGCCATCAGCTGCACTAATCGCCATTATGATTTCTACATTATTGCCATAAATATTAGGTGACTAATAATTATGTAACAATACTCCACACACACACACACAGATATATCTAACTGCTATCTATCCCTTGTGGGTTGAGCTCTCTGGAAAGGAATTTTACAGACGACTGCTGTTTATACTGAAATTGCAAGGTTCTTAACACGCACAGAGCTCTCCTTAGTAGCTTTGTACATATCTATGCATTTATCAGTAAAGGTTCCCTTCATGGTTGAGGGTGTGATGATAGTTCGGTGGTTAGAAGTACTGACTGACGAACAATCAGTCGAGTTTCGATCATGGCAAGAAGTAGCTTACAAAGTCTAGCCGCACTGAAGAGACATGATACATCGAAACCGGAATGTATGTGGATGACTAAACACACACACAGACACACACAGACACACACACACACACACACACACATATATATATAAATATATATATTATATATATATATATATATATATATATATATAGTATCCAATTGCCACTTTAACTTTTCCGTTGCAGTGGCATCAATAGATAATCCAAAAGTGCTCAATATAATAAAAACATAGAGCAACAACAACAACAACAACAACAACAACAATGATGATAATAATAATAATAATAATAATAATAATAATTATAATTATAATTATAATTATAATTATTATTATTATACTTATAATTATAATTATACTTATAATTGCTGCACAAAATAATGCCATAAGGACAAACTACATCAAAGCGAAAATTGATAAGACCCAACAAAATAGTAAATGTAGACTTTGCGGTAATAGAGATGAGACTGTTAACCATATACTCTGCGAATGTAGCAAACTAGCACAACGAGAATACAAAACTAGACACGACTGGGTTGGGAAGGTGATCCACTGGGAATTATGCAAGAAATTAAATTTTGACCACACAACAAAATGGTATATGCATAAACCAGAATCTGTTCTTGAGAACGAAACGCACAACATTCTCTGGGACTTTGAAATTAAAACGGATCACCTTATCACAGCAAGAAGACCAGATCTAGTGTTGATTAACAAAAAAGAAAGAACTTGTCAACTGGTGGATTTTGCAGTGCCAGCGGATCACAGGGTGAAGTTAAAGGAAAATGAAAAAATTGACAAATATCTGGACCTTGCCAGAGAACTGAAAAAGTTATGGAATATGAAAGTGAAAGTTATACCAATTGTAGTTGGTGCACTTGGAACAGTCCCAAAAGGATTGGAAAAGGGTTTGGAAAGTTTGGATATCAGAGGAAGGATTGAAACCATTCAGAACACTGCACTGCTGCAATCTGCCAGAATACTCAGAAGAGTCCTGGAGACCTGAGGAGACTTGCTGCCACTCAGACTCCAGTGAAAGACCATCAGCTAACACTGATGTGAAAACTCAAAAGGAATAATAATAATAATAATGATAATAATCTTATTATAATGGAGATTGTGTGTTTTTCTGTCTGTAACCGAAACTATATTCCTACTCAAGTCGCAATTCTCTTAGTTATTGACATCACATCCTCCATGATTTTATTTTTATTTAAACCTCAATTATTAATAAAATTATTTTACATTATTAATACTGTTAACCATGTCTACATACTGTATTTACCGCGTACCCCACTTGTACGGGTCAGGCACAAAGTCCCTATTAACGTGGGACCACCCACAAACCGCTCATGGAGTGGCAGGTGAAAAATTGCGTCGATCCCGTCGGCATTCCCCTCAAGGGGCGCCTCAGGCACTGGCCCCCAAACGGCAAGGTCTGGGCAATAAACCCAGCCCTGTCCCTTTAAATCAAGGGGGCAGGTGTTGCCTGGGGGGATGGCCCCCTGGGATCGACGCTATTAACTTGTAAAGATCCAGGGCCGAAGCCACTGGACCCCCGGCGTGCCAGGTCTACATACTGACAACATGCTATTATATTTATATATACAAAAATAGTGGTTTACAGTGTGAACGGGAAGGCTAATTTGCATATTAATATTAAAAAATCGAGTTTAATAAATATTTGCTTAGTATTATTGATTTCTAACGGTTTGGTTTTATTTTAATGAATATAAGCAAAAATCTCTTCAATAAATCTTAAATGAAATCCATTAACTAGAAAAGATAAGTGTCATTTTATTCTTTACTTCCTCTTATAACTAAATACTTAAATTAGAAAAAAAATAACAATGAAAGACAAGAGTGATGGAAGAGTAAGTTTCAGTTGTTCCATTTTTTATTATACTCCCTCTGTTTCAAATCTTTTATTATACTCCCTTTGTTTCAAATCTTTTTATCTGCATTCTTATTTAGTTTCATTAGCCTTTCTGATTTAATACAATATTTTATTACATTAAAACTTAAATACTTGCACCCGGAGGGTGCATATATTTGCTAGTAATAATAATAATAATCGGTCTAATATGGTTTCAAACTCAATTATTTTATCAAGACCCTACCCTACGCTTAACTGGGTCCATGTAATTCGTTAGTTAAACCGAGGAAACTTATTTTCGAATAACAACGGTTGGTCGCTATGTTGATTGATATTTTTTTATCTCAATTATCGCGTGCGGCTTATTCTATTCGTTTATTCATTCCTTAGTTCTCATTTCTGTATTGTTATTAACATCTATTAATAATAGAGATTGTCTGTATTTCTGTCTGTAACAACATCTACGTCATAGCTCTACGTCCCAGCTTACGTCACAATATTCTTATGCTATATACACCCAAAATTTGAGTAAGCAATTTTAAAAATTGTTTTTTACTCTCGTTCTTTTTATTTATTTTTTTACAGTAACAAGAAATTAACTAAAAAGTTTACAAATGAATAAATACCTACGATTTTGTGTAAAATTGATGTGGAAAATATTCAAAATAATTGTTTGATTATTACATGCACGCAACATTTTATTTGAGAGGGACGGGGCTCAGTTTTCATTTCAAATTGTTTTATTTTTTTAATTTTTTTACACCTTTAATATATATGAGGATTTGTCTTACTTATGACACAAAGCCTCTGACATGGAATTTTTAACTCCCACCCTCTCAGGTAATGTCTTTCAAAAGTTAATTTTTACGACGCCCCGAGGGTGTTTTCTGTTGCTAGTATATATAATGGAAATCGTTATTTTCAATAGTTTAAAAAGTCCAAGGTGGACGATATTGTTACCAAGTATCCCTTTCAAATTAACACATCATCAACTCCAAAATTTTTTTTTTTTAGATAAGAGTTCAATAACATTTTTGGGTAATTTTCGGATACTATCATCCCGGTCTACTACTCTAAAATACGTTAGGCAGTGCCTGCTTGGTCGGTTATTTGGCTAATATAGTTATTTACTAAGCTTAACTTAGATGTGGCAGAAAGCCAGACGTGGGTGGCGCCCAATGAGAATCGAACTCACTAACAATGGTCTGCGAATCCAACTTGCTAACCATTACACCACGTATTTTGGTAATATAGTTATTAAATAAGCATAGCTTAGATGCGGCACATGACCAGAAGTATCGGGCACCCAGTGAGAATCGAACTCGCCTAGAATAGTCGGCTAATCTAGCTTGCTAACCATTACCCTACATGAGATGCCCGTATTTTGGTAATATAAGATGTGCTGAAGATCACAACTTGAATTCATAAACTCTTCCAAACTGCGTTGGCTGAATCGGCCAATCAAAACACTCAAAACATGTATTTGATTTACTATTTAAAGGCGTCAATAAATTGTCGCTCAATTGCTCGTTTGATGTACAGACTAACGGACAAGGATTATACAATTATTTAACACGGATCAAATGAAAAGGATTATAACTGATACTACATCTTTCTACTTCAAGAAAGTGTTACATATCGTGCAACGGAAGAGAAATCTTCCGGAAAAAAAGACAAAGATAAAGATATATATTAAAAAAAGGGAGAACGGGAGAAAGGTCTTCCGGTCACGAAGCAGGGAGAAGATGAAGAAATATATAAAATAAAAAAGGAAAATAGAAGTGAAGTCTTCCGGTGAGGAGACGGAGAGAAAGATAAAGAAATATTTAAACAATGTCCGTTATCATATCAAAAGATAAAAATTCGTGGGCATATTTATCGTATATAAAGGCTAGCGGATTCGGAAGTCAGTCAATCAGTCCCCAGCGAGCAGCCGAGAAGGTAACCTCGTCGCCTCCCGTCATCAACCACCCTCGGGCAGTTCATTGTGAACACTGTGCTCTTCACCATCCTACCCAGACATTTTCATCGTGAACATTCGTCGCCCCTCACCACCCACACACAGAAGAAAACAAAAACGGGTCATATTTTTATATGCACGTGTCTATGGTTTTATTGAAGTCTACAACAAAAGGAACAAACTGAGCCAGAAGGAATCTCCACTGTAAAACTGGTTTCACCTAAAATGGCCACACGAATCGTAATACTACTGAAAAGTGACCCGTGTTAGTTATGAACCGTATAGCAGTTTGAAGGCGTTTAGTATTCTGATGTTTTATTTGTATTTGTTAAATAATATATTGATTGATTTTATTTTCGAAACTCGGTCGTATTTATTTTAAAAGATGTGGCATTTGTTTTGAATTAGAATGAAAAAGGAATATCTAAATATTCTGATTTTTTATTTGTATTTGTTTAATAATATATTGACTGTTTTTATTTTCGAAACTCGGTCGTAATTATTTAAAAAGACGTGACAGTTGTTTTGAATTAAGATAAAATCAAAACACTGAAGAAAAAAAAGATATATAAAAAGTGTGTGTGGGAGTGAGGTTAAGATATTCACATTTTCTTGTCCATAAAAAAATCGGGGGAGTGGTGTAAAACATCGCTTTCTTATCGCACTAATTTGTCGATTAAAATGCCTTCAAACCACTAAAAAGATATTTTAAAGGAGAAGGGGCTAAAATATTTACATTTACTTGTCGAGAGAAAACGGGTGTGTGCGTGAAATATCGCTTTCTTATCGCATTAATTTGTCGATAAAAACACCTTCAAACTGCTATACGGTTCATAACCATCATGTGTCACTTTTTCACCAGGTTCCGCCTAGTGTATTTTAGGGCTGGAGGCCTAAAAGTTTTCTTCTTCTTCGGCATATACAATTTTGTTGTATGGTCAAAATTTAGTTTTTTTGCATAATTCCCAGTGGATCAGCTTCCTAGTCCAGTCGTGCCTAGCTTTGTATTCTCGTTGTGCTAGTTTGCTGCATTCGCTTAATACATGGTTTACAGTCTCATCTTTGTCACCATATGCTCTACATTTGCTGTGTTTTATCAATTTTTCTTTGACATAATTTGTTCTTGTGGCATTGTTTAATGCAGCAATTATTGGCGATTCAATTTCTCTCTTGAGGTTTCCTTTTCTTAACCATGTTCAAGTTCTTTCATGTGCAACCTCCCCAATTTGTCGTTTGAAGGATCTATATAATTGTTTTTCTGCCCATTTATGTTTTCTTGTTTTTAAAAATTTTTTTTATTTGTCCACATGTTGCAGCTGCTGTTATTGGCTGCCATAACTAATCTTTGCTCTTTTTTTTGTGTATTCTTCGAGTCCTTGAATTGTGGCCTCTACGCAATCCTCTATGTTGGCAAGTGCTCTTCCACCTTCTTTTCTTGATACATATCACCTATCTCTATCATCCTTTTTATGGTTCCTTTTTGTGGGTCTTTCTGGATTAGGGTAATTATTCATTTTTATCATCCATTCGGATACATTCATTTCCTGTAGATATCTGTTCAGTTGTTGGGCCATTCTCACGTGGATGGAAGTGATCATTTTAAAACTAGAATCCATGTATGCCATCATGGCGTGGGGCATTCCTGTTTGCAACTTTCTTGAGTGATTATTATTATTTGCTCCTTTTGAGTTTTCACATCAGCATTAGCTGATGGTCTTTCACTGAAGTCTGAGTAACAGCAAGTCTCCTCAGGTCTCCAGGACTCTTCTGAGTATTCTGGCAGATTGCAGCAGTGCAGTGTTCTGGATGGTTTCAACCCTTCCTCTGATTTTCAAACTTTCCAGACCCTTTTCCAATCCTTTTGGGACTGTTCCAAATGCACCAACTACAATTGGTATAACTTTCACTTTCATATTCCATAACTTTTTTCAGTTCTATGGCAAGGTCCAGATATTTGTACATTTTTTCATTTTCCTTTAGCTTCGCCCTGTGATCTGCTGGCACTGCAAAATCCACCAGTTGACAAGTTCTTTCTTTTTTGTTTATCAACACTAGATCTGGTCTTCTTGCTGGGATAAGGTGATCCGTTTTTATCTCAAAGTCCCAGAGAATTTTGTGCGTTTCGTTCTCAAGAACAGATTCTGGTTTATGCATATACCATTTTGTTGTATGGTCAAAATTAAATTTTTTGCATAATTCCCAGTGGATCACCTTCCCAACCCAGTTGTGTCTAGTCTTGTATTCTCACTGTGCTAGTTTGCTACATTCGTAGAGTATGTGGTTTACAGTCTCATCTCTATTCCCGCAAAGTCTACATTTACTATTTTGTTGGGTCCTATCTATTTTCGCTTTGATATAGTTTGTCCTTATGGCATTATTTTGTGCAGCAATTATAAGTGTTTCAGTTTCTTTTTTGAGGTTTCCTTTTCTTAACCATGTACAGGTCTTTTCATGTGCAACCTCTTCAATTTGTCGTTTGAAGTGTCCATATAATTGTTTTGCTCCCCATTTTTGTTTTCTAGTCTTTGTTGTTTTTCTGTTTGTCCATCTGTTGCTTCTACTATTGTTGGCCGCCATAAGTAGTTTGTCTTTGCTCTTCCTTGTGTAATCTTCAAGTTGTTGGATTGTGGTTTCTACGCATTCTTCTATGTTGGCAAGACCTCTTCCCCCTTCCTTTCTTGACACATATAATCTATCTCTATCATCTCTAGGGTGGAGAGCCTTGTGCATGGTCATTAATTTTCTCGTCCTTTGGTCAATCTGTCGGAGTTCTTCTTTTGTCCATTTTAAGAATGGTCCTGTGTATCTTATAATGGGGACATCCCAGGTATTGATTCCTTTGATCAGATTTCTGCTGTTAAGTTTCGTTTCTAGAAGTTTTCTAGTTCTCCTGAGATATTCTTTTTTAACTTTTCCTTTCATTTCTGCTTGCATGATATTGTCCGCGTCTGAAATTCCTAAGTATTTGTAACTTTCATTTTCATCAAGTGATTTTATAGTTTCCAGATTTGGCAGTTGTATTCCATCCATTAGTTTTCTTTCACCCCGTTTTATTACTAGCATAGCACATTTTTAAATTCTAAATTCCATCCCTATATCCTGGCTATATATTCTAATAGTTTGTATTAGGCTCTCCAATTCTTTTTCATTTTTTGCAAAAAAATTTATGTCATCTATGTACATAAGATGGTTTATCTTTTCTTGTGAGTTAGTGAATTTGTATCCCCCTGTACATTTTTTAAAGTATATGATTGAGCGGCATCATTGCTATAATAAAGAGTAGTGGTGATAACGAGTCTCCTTGGAAGATACCTCTTTGGATTTTTACGTCTGCCAGGGATTGTTTTCCAGCTTTTAATTGAACTCGCCAGTTTTCCATAGCTTTTTCAATGAAGTTTATGATATTGTTGGAAATTTTGTACATTTTTAGATATTCTAAAATCCAGATATGTGGGACCATGTCATAGGCTTTTCTGTAATCGATCCAGGCCATTGCAATATTTTTCCGTCTATTTTTTTACTTCTTTAAGAATGTATTGGTCTATATAAAGTAAATCATGGGTTCCTCTTTTTTCCTTGCAGCATCCTTTCTGTTCTTCTGGGAGAAATTTCCGCCAATTGAGTGAAAAGTATATTTCTTCTTTTATAACAGCAGTTAGAATTTTCCACATCATGGGTAGACAAGTTATTGGTCTATAATTGCTAGGGACGTTTCCTTTTGGTGGGTCTTTCTAGATTAGTGTAGTTATCCCTTTTGTCATCCATTCGGGTACCTCCGTTTCTTGTAGGCATCTGTTCAGTTGCTGGGCCATTTTTTTGTGGATAGACGTAAATATTTTGAAACAGAATCCATGTATGCCATCATGGCCTGGTGTTTTCCAATTTGCTACTTTCTTGAGTACTGATTTAAGCGTAATTATATAAACACTTGCTACAGGTCCTTCCTCAATTTCCATCAGTTCATTCTTAATATCACTTATCCACTTTGACTGCTTATTATGTTCTTTCCTCATCCATATATCACTCCAAAACTTTTCTGCTTCTGTTGCATTTGGGTGTTCACTAATGTTTGTTTTTGCTCCATTAATTTGTTCGTAAAATCTCTTTTCATGTTTTGGAAGGTCCTATTTTCGATACTTTTTGAGTCTTCCTTCTATAGCCGATATCTTTTGTTTTACTTCTTCCAATTTAATTTGCTGTTGTCTTTTAACCTTTTTAGCTACATGTGTATTTGTGTTTTTGTTTAACGTATTTGTTCGTTGTCCTAGTTTTTTTATTTGTTCTTCCAGTCTGGACTCCCACCCAGCTTTTGTGTTTCTGTTTGGTTCTCTGTTTGTATTAGTGTTTCGAAGGGGTGCATCAATTCTATCGCAGACTAGTTTTGCTCCTGCATGGATAAGGTTGTTAAGTTCAGTGATATTGTTTGTTGGGATGTTCGCTAATATTTTGTTTATTTTTTCCGTTTCCTTTTTTACTTTTTTCCACTCTATGTTTCTTAGGGATGGTAATGTACTCTTCTTGTCATTCATGATTTGTTGTATAAGTTCTATATCCATTCTCTGTTCTGGTGTTAGCTCCTGTGTTGTTAAAATAGGTTGTATTCGGTTTTGGTTGCCAGCGTCTTGTTCACTTTGTTTGGTTGATTCCTGATCGATTTGTATTCCTTGATTTTCCTGTCCACATATTTCTATTATCTCGAGATCAGAGAATAATTTTTTATTCAGGATCATTCTCGCCTGGTCTGCCAGCCTTTGGTTGGTTGTGCTGAAATTATTGTTGTCATTCCAAATCTGAAGCATTCTTTTTCTATAACCTCGCTGTGTTGGGTTGCTCTTAAGATAACAATAGAGTACTTGTGTGTTATTTTCTCTAATCCACACTTTTCTTTGTCTCTCGGCTGCCACATCACTGGGTCGTCTCTCGGCTCCCACATCACTGGATCGTCTCTCGGCTGCAACATCACTGGGTCGTCTCTCAGCTGAGCTACTATTTTTCCATGTGTATCTGGAAGAACAAGAAGAGCAACAGCAGCCTACATGCATATAAGGTTGATCATCTACCCCCTGTTTTATACAATGGGTGTACTGATCAATTATTTGTTCTGGGGATGATTCATCTTTTGTTGAATATCTGAAATGAGAAGTTGAGCCAACATTCGCAGGATGCGGACCGGGTACCCCATGTTGGCCATCAAGGGACCACTTGCCCATCATGACCCACATACCTGAAGTCTGCGTTCCACGGCTAATATATTTTAATTCGGACATTTTTCATGAGGTGGTATAGTGTGGTTATACCTGACCCAGGGGGTTGTTTAAGGCCTGAGCCCCTGACCCAGGATAAAAAAAAAAATTTGCGCTTAGTTAACGCTGACAAAATATGCTCCCCACACACGACCAGAACCCCCACGGCTGCCCAGAGCATCTCATCATCCACAATATCGCCCATCAATTCCTTCTGTATCTATACTATGCATATTGATGAGCGACACTGCACATGGCAAAACACTCAAAGGCGGAAGACACAGCCGCATATGGGAAACCTATTTTATGTCAGTCAATCATTTCACTATGATCATAAAAGATCATTGATGAAGTTCACTTATTGTATGGTGTGATTTTATGTACCATACAAGTACATGTATAACTAGTGCAACTTGTGCGAGTAGCAAATGATATTGTAGGTACTTTGAGGGTTAAACTATATGGTGAGAGAACTCATCCTAATTACTATTTATTATGGTTTGATGAATAATGATAGTAAATGTATCTATGAACTTAACCTCCATTCATGATTTAATCATTATGCATAGGAGATAGTAGCACCTAATAAATCATAAATTTTTAACTTAGTATAAGTCCACATGACCCCTTTTATTGTTGAATAAGTAACCCTAGTTATAATAGGTATTTATACTAGTTTATCGTACAAAATATATCTTATGTACATTGAAAGTTTTAAGCAAGTTGTATTAAAGCTAACACAAGTATAATAATCAACCTTAAGATATATCTTAAACAAAACAAACTTCAGCAAGTTGTTAGTCAATATTAGCAATTTAAAATTAGAATTAAAACATTATTATTATTATTATTATTATTATTATTATTATTATTATTATTATTATTTGCTCCTTTTGAGTTTTCACATCAGAATTAGCTGGTCTTTCACTAGATTCTGAGTGACAGCAAGTCTCCTCATGTCTCCAGGACTCTTCTGAGTACTGTAGCAGATTGCAGCAGAGTGCTGGAGACCTGAGGAGACTTGCTGTCACTCAGATTTCAGCGAAAGACCATCAGCTAATGCTGATGGGAAAACTCAAAAGGAGCAAATTATAATAATAATAATAATAATAATAATAATAATAATAATAATAATAATAATAATGTTTTAATTTTAATTTTAAACTGGTGGATTTTGCAGTGCCAGCAGATCACAGGGTGAAGTTAAAGGAAAATGAAAAAATTGACAAATATCTGGACCTTGCCAGAGAACTGAAAAAGTTATGGAATATGAAAGTGAAAGTGATACCGGACTTGGAACAGTCCCAAAAGGATTAGAAAAGGGTTTGGAAAGTTTGGATATCAGAGGGAGGGTTGAAACCATTCAGAACACTGCACTGCTGCAATCTGCCAGAATACTCAGAAGAGTCCTGGAGACCTGAGGAGACTTGCTGTCACTCAGACTCCAGTGAAAGACCATCAGCTAACACTGATGTGAAAACTCAAAAGGAGTAAACAATAATAATAATGTTTTAATTCTAATTTTAAATTGCTAATATTGACTAACAACTTGCTGAAGTTTGTTTTGTTTAAGATATATCTTAAGGTTGATTATTATACTTGTGTTAGCTTTAATACAACTTGCTTAAAACTTTCAAGTTGTTAGTAAATATTAGCAATTTAAAATTAAAATTAAAACATTATTATTATTATTATTATTATTATTATTATTATTATTATTATCATCATCATCATCATCATCATCATCATTATTATTATTATTATTATTATTATTGTTATTATTATTATTATTATTATTATTATTATTATTATTATTATATGGAATATTAGCTACAATCACCAAGCCGCGATATTATGAATATCAGTGTGAAAAACGAAAAAATAGACAAATACTTGGATCTGGCCAGAGAACTGAACATCCCCCCCCAAAAAGCCCCCCCCAAAAAAAAAAAAAAAAAAAAAACCAACCAAACATACAAACAAACAAAATTGCAAACCGTGAAATATGAAGGAAAAAGTCGTACTAATTATAAATGGGCACCATTTACAATTAGTACGACTTTTTCCTTCATATTTCACCGTTTGCTAGTTTGTTTGTTTGTTTGTTTGTTTGTTTGTTTCGAACGGTCCCAAGGGTTTGGAAATCAGAGAAAGAATCGAGACCATCCAAAGAACAACATTGTTACGATTGGCTAGAATATTCAGAAGAGTCCTAGAGATCTGAAGAAATTTACTATCCCTCAGCCTCCAGTGAAAAACCATCAGGTATTGCTGGTGTGAAAAAAAACTCACATGGAGTGAAATACTACTACTACTACTACTACTACTACTACTAATAATAATAATAGATATTCGGTGTCTGTAACCAAAACTATGTCACTGCTTACGTCAGGACTTGTGTAGGTTTATCACTGATCATTTGATTTATAGTCAAAATCATTAATACATAAATCTTATTCATCATCGATGGCTCTATGAAAATCTGAGTTAGATTTGCCTCAAATCAGCCCATGTTATTAGTGCATTTAAAATCCTGCAATGTGTCTTATATATCGCTAAGAAATAAAGGTTTACATAATATATGGTGTTGGTAATTTGCATACTGGTTTTAACTTTGTTTTTAATCCTATGAATGACTTTTTAATAATATAGATTAAATTAAAATATAATTAAAATAAGTGTAATATTTTGATATGCGTTACAATTTAATACCGTTAGTCTTTCTAATCTATTTCATTATATGAAAACTTAAATACCTACGCCCGGCGGAGGGTGGGTATTCTTGCTAGTAGTAATAAAAATAGTTAGTTGTAAGGAAAAAAATATCATATCAATTAATTAAAAATTTTTTTTTTTTATATACGAATGAAATCTGATAGATACTACAATTACTACGGAGGGTGCTTATTCTTGCTAGTAATAATCTTCATACAATGACTGCTATTTACACAGTAGCATTGCAAGCAACAAAGCCTTCATCAGATGATGACTCTAGGTTCAGGTATGGTTTCGGGGCCGAAGCATCATTACCACTAACCCAGAGCACCCCAGAAGTATCTTCTGATACCACCAGACTTTGTCGGTTTGATGTTACAATGTAGGACTGTCATATCCACGCTAATGCGGTTAGAGCTTTCTCCTGGATCTTTTTAAAGTATTTCCTCTTGCCTGGTGGAGAAAGTCCAAGTTTAGACAAAAATGCCAAGGTTCAGTTGGTAATAAATCCCCGGCATCCGACTTCGATGGGAAATACATTTGTTATCCATCCGTTTCTAACGTATTGTTCTCGTAGGTCTTCATATTTTTCCAACTTACGTTGATGGTCCCAATCAAGATTTTCTTCAAATGGAACTGTCAATTCAACGATAAAAACTTTCTTTTGATCAACAGACCAAATGACAATATCAGGACGCTGGGCCGTTAACGTTATTTTTGCTAAATATTATTCTTCGATGGAAAAAAATCCCCACAATCCACGAAAAAAGTGTTAAGAGCCTCGGTCGCTGCTACTCCCTACCAATTACTGATCGGCATCGTTGGCAGGACATTATGAAACAACTAAAGGATGGCCTTCGCTCCATTGATAAATGTGATTTCATAAATAAAGACAAAATATGGTGCATTTATTTTGGATTAATTCCTAAATTATCATGGCCCATGCAAACATATGAGGTATCACTGACAAAGGTTGAAAAAATGGAGCGCTTAATCAGTAATTATGTAAAGAAATGGTTAGGGGTACCTAATTCCTTAACAAATGTGGCACTATACAGTTCATCAACGAAGCTAAAACTTCCGATGGTGTCACTTGTTGAGAAATTCAAATTAGGTAAAGTGCGACTTTTCCAAATGCTGCGTGACTCTCGCGACCCACTGGTAAAGAACGCCCAGCCTTCCGTAATAACTGGTCGAAAATGGAAGGCACAACAAGCTGTAGAAAACGCAGAATCATCCCTCAAGATGAAAGAAATAATTGGAACTGTGGCAAAGGGAAGATCAGGTCTAGGTCTTCACACACAGCGTTGGTGGTCTAAAGAATCCACGTTAAATAAAAGGATTATGATTTCGGAGGAAATCCACCAAGTTGAGGAAGTCAAGCGTATTGCTACAGCAGTGGGACAAAGTGTTGTGATGTTAGTCCCAACAGTAAAAAGAAGTCAAGTCGAGATGGGGTAAAATAAGACAAGTGTATTTACAATTAATGGTACATGTACGACTAGCTTGTCGTTAACGGGAACAGTGCTCCCTTTCCACTCGGTGTCTCACTATTTATAGTGAGAACCGGTGCATGTTCTCCACTGTAGGAACGGCCGGTACAACACAAAGTAAACAGGGCGCATGGACCAGGTGGGAGAGTGCAAAAGAGAGAGCTGTAACATGTAGCGACATCAGACATAGGGAGCCTAAAAAATTAAGTTTCCTGATAAAAGCAGTCTACGACATATTACCAGCAACAGTCAATCTTTGGGTCTTGTACTAGCAACAGAAAACACCCTCAGGGCGTCGTAAAAATTAAGTTTTGAAAGACATTGCCTGAGAGGGTGGGAGTTAAAAATTCAATGTCAGAGGGTTTGTATCATAAGTAAGACAAATCCTCATCTTATTATAATGGAGATTGTGTATTTGTCTGTCTGTAACCGAAACTATATTACTATACAAACCACAATTCCCTTTGTTATTTACATCACATTCTCCCTGACTTTATTTTATTTAAACCTCAATTATTAATAAAATTGTTTTACATCATTAAGACTGCTGACCATATCTACATACGAATAACATGCAATTGTATTTATATATACAACAAAAGAGCGGTTTACAGTATGAATGGGAAGGCTAATTTGCATATTGATCTTAAAAATGTGATTTTAATAAATATATGCTTAGTATTATTAATTTCTAATTGTTTGGTTTTTAATAACTTTGATTAGTATAACCGATTAAAAAGCTCGCTTCTTGTGATTTATGTTAATAAACCATGTATGATTGCTGTAATTATTATATCAAACTTATAATATGAAAGTTACCCCAGGCATACATATACACAGTAGGGTAGGTCGATTTTGAAAATGTAACGTGCCCCATGTGGTAAACGTTGCAAATTAACATAAAGAATTAACACACAAAATTTCTTCAAAACTTTGTCTTCGTTTGAGGATATATATTTCAATTCACTATTACTTGATTCGACATTACATAACCCGGAAAGGGTTAATATGCGTAAAACCAACCAAAACAACCAAACGTTGACCAAGCAGCCTAATCTCCAACCAGGCTCTGTACAATAAGGTAGATCGATCCTTAGAACTGTAACGTGCCCCATGTACCAACAGTTACAAATTCGGAGGTGTCGCATGAGGTGTCGCATACATCAGGTGTCGCATACATCAAATTCGGAGGTGTCGCATGAGGTGTCGAATACATCAGGTGTCGCATACATCAAATTCGGAGGTGTCGCGTGAGGTGTCGCATACATCAGGTGTCGCATACATCAAATTCGGAGGTGTCGCGTGAGGTGTCGCATACATCAGGTGTCATACATCAATTCGGAGGTGTCGCGTGAGGTGTCGCATACATCAGGTGTCGCATACATCAAATTCGGAGGTGTCGCGTGAGGTGTCGCATACATCAGGTGTCGCATACATCAATTCGGAGGTGTCGCGTGAGGTGTCGCATACATCAGGTGTCGCATACATCAATTCGGAGGTGTCGCGTGAGGTGTCGCATACATCAGGTGTCGCATACATCAAATTCGGAGGTGTCGCGTGAGGTGTCGCATACATCAGGTGTCGCATACATCAATTCGGAGGTGTCGCGTGAGGTGTCGATACATCAGGTGTCGCATACATCAAATTCGGAGGTGTCGCGTGAGGTGTCGCATACATCAGGTGTCGCATACATCAAATTCGGAGGTGTCGCGTGAGGTGTCGCATACATCAGGTGTCGCATACATCAAATTCGGAGGTGTCGCATGAGGTGTCGAATACATCAGGTGTCGCATACATCAAATTCGGAGGTGTCGCATGAGGTGTCGAATACATCAGGTGTCGCATACATCAAATTCGGAGGTGTCGCGTGAGGTGTCGAATACATCAGGTGTCGCATACATCAAATTCGGAGGTGTCGCGTGAGGTGATACATCACATGAGGTGTCGAATACATCAGGTGTCGCATACATCAAATTCGGAGGTGTCGCGTGAGGTGTCGAATACATCAGGTGTCGCATACATCAAATTCGGAGGTGTCGCATGAGGTGTCGAATACATCAGGTGTCGCATACATCAAATTCGGAGGTGTCACATGAGGTGTCGCATGATTTCTAGTTAGAATTTTTTATTTGTTTCGTTTTCAAAATGACAACCTTTTCTGTTTTAAATATTGAAATTGCTCAAACTAATTTCTAGGCTAAATGTTACAAAAACTAAGATTTTTTTAGCAGACATTTTTGAAGCTATTTCCTCAATGTGCACCATTGTGGGTAAAATATCTAGTTTTTGATTTATTATACCAACACACAACTTTCATTGTTTGAGAGAATTTGATATTTTTTAAAAAGTGAAAAATCCACCTACTGTAATACACAGTGAACTCATATATGGATTTTCCTATCACGAAACAATACATAATTCATTTTCGTCTTATACATAATATCAAGTCCTCATGAGATTTTTTTTGTTTTATTTTTCATTTAACTATTTCGTAGGGTAGCCTAATCTTTCATTCTTTTTTCTTGCATTGTAATATTTACACTTCTACAGGTAATAACAACTGTGGTGTTTACGGATTTCTTTTCACGCGACCTTCTACTCACTCACACGTGTTTTTTTGGGGTGTTTTTTTTTTTATTTTTGTCAGCGGGGGCGGGTGGGGGTAATCTTCGCTTCTTCCCTATTTTGTTCAGAAACTCTGAATCCATACAAAGCGAAAATTGCAAATATGGTAATTGGATTTCTTATGTTTTCGGGCTTTCATTCTGTTTTGATAAAATCCATCCAAGTTTTCGCGTTCTTTTTATTTTTTTCATTATTTCTTTTTATTATTTTTTGTTTATGTTTGTTTCTTTTTTTGTTTTTTTGTTTTCATGTCTAGTTTTCATATTTTTTCTGATCCAATATATATATATATATATATATATATTATATATATATATATATATATATAGGCATAGGTTTAAAACTTCTTGGACATATTCGGCATTAAATACTTTTTTTTATTGTTTAATGAACGCCTTTCTTTATTCTCCTCCTCTCTTTATCTACCTTTTTCTCCCCTCCCTTCTTTTTTTTCTCCCTTTATTTCATTTTTCTTCCCTTCCCTTTATTCCCTTCTTCTTCTTCTTCTTCTTCTTCTTCTTCTTCTCTTCTTCTTCTTCTTCTTCTTCTTCTTCTCTCTCTTCTTCTTCTTCTTCTTCTTCTTCTCTTCTTCTTCTTCTTCTTCTCTTCTTCTTCTTCTTCTCTTCTCTCCTTCCTCTTCTTCTTCTTCTTCTTCTTCTTCTTCTTCTTCTTCTTCTTCTTCTTCTTCTTCTTCTTCTTCTTCTTCTTCTTCTTCTTCTTCTCTTCTTCTTCTTCTTCTTCTTCTTCTTCTTCTTCTTCTTCTTCTTCTTCTCTTCTTCTTCTTCTTTCTTCTCTCTTCTTCTTCTTCTTCTTCTTCTTCTTCTTCCTTCTTCTCTCTCTTCTTCTTCTTCTCTCTCTCTTCCTTCTCTCTTCTCTCCTCTCCTCCTCTTCTTCTTCTTCTTCTTCTTCTTCTTCTTCTTCTTCTTCTCTCTCCTCCTTCTTCTTCTTCTTCTTCTTCTTCCTCCCTTCTATTCTAAATTCACATTTAAAAACAACCATCATTATGGGCTAATCGAATTCACAATAAGCTCCACGAGATACAAGATGTACTCAATCAGTGGCCGGTAGGCCACAGATAAAACAGAAAAGAAAAATTAATACTCTTCAGACCTCGTATTAGCTACACCCACATCACCCATTCTCACCTTTTAAAAAGGGAGGACGCCCCAGTATGCTCAACATCCTAGGCACTGCTCACTGTTAAACACATCTTACTAAACTGCAACAGTCTTAGATAAATCCGCACAAAATTTTACCATAACTTAAGTGACCTCTTCAAAACTATCAAATCAGAAGACATCTTAAATTAAATATTTTATAAAAAAGAAGAACGTCCGCCAAATGTATTATGTTCTCAGAAATTAATAACTCAATGCCTGAAGAAGATGACAGATCAGAAACACGTGTCGCGTATATAAGATAAAAAGAATAAAACATTTTTTCTGAGAACATAATACATTTTGCGGACCTTCTTCTTTTTTATAAAATATATATAGATAGATAGACATATATAGATCCTTATATATAGAGAGAGATCCTTATATTATATATAGAGAGATCCTTATATATATATCTATATATCTATATATATATATATATATATATATATATATATATATATATATATATATATATATATATATATATATATCAGATAAATGGAAATGAATCCATTGAATGATTAAAATGAAATATTAAAACCACAGCCATTGACCAAGCTATGAATAGCATAACAAACCACTAAGCCTCCAAATGTATTATATACACAGACTTAAAAACTATCAAACCAGAAGACATTTTAAATTTTCTAAAAAAAGCAACCTTTTTAAGAAGATTTAAACAAACCGATTCTTTCACTAAAACTGACCAAACAACGTAATACCACCACAAAACCCTTACTGAAACCCATATGAAAAACAATTTCTCCATAATCCTTTCTGGCATTAAATGACCCACAGAGGTTGATATGCTGTTAAGCAAAAATCAAACTCAAACTCTCCTCTCTTTTTCCCCCTTTTTCTTACCCCTTCATTTTTGCTTCTACCCTCTGTATCTCCTTTATTTCTTTTTCTTCTTTTTGGTTAAGGTACATATTTCATCAACCCCTCTGCACAAGCAGGATATGACACATGGTCAATTTCTTAAGCGGAGTTTAACAAGTTTTAATTCCTGTTTTCCTTCTCCTAGACCTGTTGCCATATTAAGGTGAGAGGACAGAGTCCGCCCTACTATTTACCTTTTACTGGAAGGAGAATAGTTGAATGCACACCTTTCCCAAGGGTATTAGCGCTATGTGAAACACAAACGGTCTTGATCAGGATTTGAACACGGAAGTCTATTTCCTACGACGTTAACCAGTACATAACGCCGTTTCCACTTACTAAATTGAATTACAAAAATCAATAATCAATGACGTAATAATAAATTTACAGCACACAGTGAGAGACAAAGTCACTAGGTTAACAATTACCAAAATGTAAAAAGTAAATACAACTTCCTAACCACTACACAATTATTGCTGACTTATCTTTCTTCCCCCAAGATCAAATATGGTCTAGAGTCGGGTTTAATGTGGGACTTACTCGCATATCCTCATAAATTTGAATTGTCTTTCATTACTTCATGTCTGGTTTCTGAATTTTAAAATGAATTCGTATGTAGATGTATATGAAAAATGTGCAGATGAAAATTTATATTTGAAATATGAATTCATTTTTCTTAGTTTGATTGGTATATATATATATATATATATATATATATTATATATATATATATATATATATATATATATTTTAATATACCAAACTTGTTGGTAAATCCGGTGGGAAAAAAGCAAATAGTTTGATTGTAAAAAATATACTACCAAACATCAACCGGGAAAAAAATTTTTGTAAAAAAGAAAAGACCAAGATAATCGCACCAACAAAAATAATCTATTAGTACAATATTTTGGCCAAAAGAAAAAAAAAACAATTTATATGCATATATATGTATATAAGATATATATATATATATACAAACCCGCCAGGAGACTAAAGCTAATAAGTAAAATGTGCTCAATACCTAAGTAGAGCAAATAATATATATATATATATATATATATATATATATATATATATATAAGCCTCTCTTGGACATTCCAATAATTAACTCATTTTTTATAGCACCAAATAATCAATGAATAATAGAGAAGGGAGAAACAAGACGAGAAGCAAATAACTAAAACAAAAAGTCCAATAAACACTTAATTTTCTGAATTATTATTTTATTAAGTCATCACTATTTTTCACCCAATAAAATTGTGATTTTATAAGATCTACGACCTAAGACAATGAAAGTTTAGTGTGTTAGTTTTATGGCACGTCAACTTTTCTTGGGTTATCTAATGCTGATGACAGTATTTTCTGAGATTTTAAATTCCTTTTTTGACTTATTGATATATTCTTTTTACTCAGAGATCACCTGTCATCAGGTGACCATCAGATACCTCTCCCATTTCAACAAACCGTGTTTAACTCATGCAAGTAGCTGGTTATATCATACTGCGGCCTTGTACCAGACTTGTGTGATGGCTTGCATATAAATAGTTACCCATAGCAGGATACTCACCAGCAGCATGTAATGTAATGTTAATTTTTTTTCCTTCTCCTAGACCGGTTGCCACATTAAGGCTATAGAGCCCTGTCTGTATTTACTCAATCTCTCCACCATGAAGAGGATGTAACCTGGACCGGTTGCCATATAAAGTTCAAAGGTCCCAGTCTGTCTTACTAATCATACCTTTCTCAAAGGTATTAGCGCTCCGTGAAATGCAAACAGCGTCGTCTAGGATTTGAACTCTGGTCATTTATATTTCCTACGACGATAACCATTACATTACACGCCTCCAACTCATTAAATTGAACTACAAATATCATAATTGAAAAAATATCATTGCTATGCTCGGATAGACAAGGGACATCTGAAGAAGGCCGGAGGGTCAATGACTGAAACATTGTTATTTTATATATCCCGATAAAGATGAGGAAAACTGTTCAAGTGTTCTGGGGATGACATTAAACTGTATCTAATGGTGAAGTTTCAATTTTAGAACTCTGGGGAATATGGTGTACCCAGTTATCGCCATTACTCCCAGGTCCACCCTGACCTGGAGTGGTAGTATTTGTTAGAGTCCGATCTATGGGTTAAATCAGACCGGGGAAGGATTACTCGTTGCTATTGGCATAATATTATGTTAATAAATTCAACTTTCGCTTTTGGAAATCCGATCTCACTGACAAGCTAAAGCGACAATTTCTTCCAGGCGGTGGTTGTATCAGTGTTGCTGTACGGATGCACCACATGGACCCTAACGAGGCGCCTTGAGAATAAGCTGGATGGGAGCTGCACAAGAATGCTGCGTGCAGTCCTGAATAAATCGTGGAAGCAGCACCCCACGAGGAAACAGCTATATGGCCACCTGCCCCCCATCTCACAAACCATTCGAGTGAGACGGACAAGACATGCCGAGCACTGCTGGAGAAGCAAGGATGAGCTCATAAGTGACGTTCTCCTGTGGAAGCCAACACACGGACATGCTAGTGTGGGCCGCCCAGCAAGGACCTACATTGACCAACTAAGCAAAGTTGCTGCACAGAGGACCTCCCTGGGAAAATGAATGATAGGAAAGGTTGGCGAGAGATTGTCATGGATATCCGTGCTAATAGCGCGACATGATGATGATGATGAAATTCAACTAAATCATTTAATTTACCAAATTATTACATTAAAATAGGGCCGGCTTAGCTCAGTCGGTAGAGCGTCCGACTAGGAACCACAAGTTTGAGTAGCATAGGGACCTGTGCGGTAAAATAAGGAGTTGATGGTAGGTGTGGTGTTCCGTCTCAGACGCCAAAACAATCTCCTTGGTCTAGCGCTAGTGAAATGGGGATAGACTCACTCGTTGTCCGGCTGATACTGACTTTAGGCCACCCCGACGTCTTTACTTTTTTTTTACTTACTTATTACGTTAAAGAAAATATTATTCATAAAAGATAAGCGTATAAACATATAGCATCTGCGAGCTGACGGTAGCTACACCACAACAAAAACAATCAGAGAGAAAAACTTAGAAAGGGGTTCTAATTCTCATATGATATCATTTGAACCTTGTAAATATCAGGTAGGATTTTCAAGATATTTTGCTGAGTAAGAAAAGTTAACTAAAGGGGGAAACTATACAACTTTTAAGATCTTTAGGGGTGAAACTTTTTTTTTTTTCAAAATAAGCTCACTGAATCAAGTATCAAACTCTGCCTCCAGTCAAACACACCAGAGGCATGCTTGCTAGGCGTATTAATAGGAATGGCATTGTGGCTATTATAATCTCATATTTCTAATCAGCCTTTCTCCTCCCTTTTTTCTTTTCTCTCTCAAATATTATCTGTTTATTAATTAGATAGGTATTGAAAACTAACCCATATTGTCTCAGAAATACCATCAAGTATAAAGCCTGGTACCTTGACTCTATATATATATATATATATATATATATATATATATATATATATATATATATGTGCAGGATCTATGCTGTAAAGTAAGGAGCTGATGGTAGGTGTGGCGCTCCACCTCAGACGCCAAAACAATCTCCTTGGTCTAGCGCACATATGGTCCTCAAACGTGTCATAGAAAACTCTCAACTATTTCACTGTTCAAGGCAAATAAGAGGTGTCTACTCACACGTTTTCACAATATTTTATCCTTTATTTTAAATGTTGTTTGAGAGCCACATATGGTCCTCAAACGTGTCATAGGAAACTCTTAACTATTTCACTGTTCAAGGCAAATAAGAGGTGTCTACTCACACGTTTTCACAAGATTTTATCCTTTATTTTAAATGTTGTTTGAGAGCCACAAATGATCCTCAAACGTGTTATAGGAAGATCTTAACCATTTCACCGTTTAAGGCAAATTAATATCTGTCCACATTTCTTCGCAAGATTTTATCCTTTATTTTAAGCACAGTTTGAGAGCCACATATGACCCTTAAACGTGTCATCGAAACATTTCCCTGTTCAAAGGAAATTATGTGTCTACTTACATGTTTTCACAAGATTTTATCGTTTATTTCAAATGATGTTTGAAAGTCACATATGTACCTTAAGCGTGTTATATATATACCAACCCCTCCGCACGGGCCGGATGTGACACAAGGTCAATTTATTAAGCGGAGTTCAACAGGGTTTTCCTTCTCCTAGATCGGTTGCCTAACCAAGGTTAAAGAGTCCAGTCCGCCCTACTATTTTCCATAGCTGGAGGGAGAGCAGGATTCATACCTTTCCCAAGGGTATTAGCGCTAAGTGAAATACAATTACCACGTCCTTAAGCGTGTTATAGGAAACTCTTTACCCTCTCACTATTCAAGGCAGATCGGAAGTGTCTACCCACACGTTTTCGTTTGATTTCATTCTTTGTTTTAAATACGACTTGAGAGCTACATGTAGTGAGTAAGGAGGATGTGGTAGAATGTCAAAACTACAGTTGGCTGTTTGAGCTATTCCAACCTGAGAAGAATAAACGGGTCCGTTATCCCGGAGCAAGAGCACACCCAGCTTCCCTCTTCTATAGGATAGGTCGATTTTCAATTCTTTTTTAATATTAAAAAGATTCCCCCGTTGCAAGTTTGTTATTAGTATGATAAGTACTGGCACCAAAAAGTAGATTTCTAACTTGCACCAAATTTTGAGTATTTAGTTTTAATCGTCTAATATGAACCAAGAGAATTGTTCAAACTACAATGGTAGCTTATATCAAAATTATCATCATTTAATTTGTTTCCAGTAGAATTCATATTTGTTTGTTTTGTTCCATTGATAGCAGAAAACTGTTTTTCTTACACTGTTTTTACTTACATATTTCAATTAGTAAGATAAATGGAAACTATCTGACCTGTTGGGGTGGGATGGGGGTTATAATTTCAATTTAAATGCTACTTTTGATATATCTTATTAATTTTATTTGAATAGAATAAATTGATCATCTTATCCGGATTGAAATAATAAGATTTGGGGGCAATGTTATATCTGAATATATCATAAAGAAGAATTTTGGGAGGTTTCATATTAGACGATTTTTAAAAAACTTAGAAATCTACTTTTTCATGTTAGTACTTATACCAATAACCAACCTTCATCGGGTGAATCTGTTTGATATTCAAAAAGAGTTGACAATCGATCTACCCTACTCTACGAATCTACTTGATGGATTCCTTCAGTTGTCTTAATCGAATCTTAATTTTTATGAATATCTATAGTGAAATAAATTCATGTAATTTTCCTAATTCAATTATAATAGGTATGATATATATCCCAAGCGTATTTATCTAAAGTTATTTTAGTTTTTATTTCTTTGCATATTTTTCCAATGATTATTGAATTTATTAAATTTAGATGAAAATTCAATTAAAGGATAAACTTATCTCTTTCGGCAACGATAATCTAAAAATGAACAAGTATTCATTCGATTGTTTGCTGATAATTTTAACTTTGTCATGTATTGAGATTTTAAAGCTTTTAAAAGACGGGGTAAAATTGAACCACTTTCCTTCATATGTAAAAAAACAAAAAAAAAAAAAACAAAAAAAAACAAGAAAAGTCGTCGGGGTGGCCTGAGTCGGTATCAGCTAATAAGCGAGGGAGTCTATCCCTTTTTCACTAGACCAAGGAGATTTTTTTGCGTCTGAGGGGGGCACCATACCTACCATAGCTCCTTACTTTACCGTACAGATCCCTGTGCCATTCATACGCTGAGTTGGCGAGGGCCGGTATCGAACTAGGAACCTTGTGGTTTCTAGCCGAACGCACTACCGACTAAGCTAACCCGACCCATAACACTTGTAACTTATAATTCAGAACATTCCCTTGATAGATAGATACGAACAGACAGATATATAGATAGATTGATAGATAGATAGATATGAACAGATTGGTAGATAGATAGATAGATAGATAGATATGAATAGAGGGATATAGATAATTAGATAGATAGATATGAACAGTGATACATACATACATATATATATATATATATATATATATATATATATATATATATATAGAGAGAGAGAGAGAGAGAGAGAGAGATAGGTATGAACAGACTCATAGATAGATAGATAGATAGATAGATAGTCAGAAAGACAGACAGACATATGAACAGAATGACAGATAGATAGATAGATAGATAGATAGATATGAACAGACTGAGATAGATAGATAGATAGATAGATAGAACAGACTGAGATAGATAGATAGATAGATAGATAGATATAGACTGAAATAGATAGATAGAAGATAGATAGACATACAGATATGAACAGATGATAGATAGATAGATAGATAGATAGATAGATATGAACTGCCGAATCAAGTTATATTGATAAACAAAGAACTCAGGTTGCTTACAGTACCTGCTGTTGGGTAAATGGCCACCCAATTAGATAACTGGACAGGCTCATCGCTGCTTAACTTCAGTGATCTAGCGGGTTGGTTGATTGTTTTGTTTTACGGGATACCAACCTTCTTTGGGGCATTTAATACCGAATCCAATTATTTTGATAAACAAAGGACCCATGTAGTTTATAGAACCTACTGTTGCTTAAGTGGCCACCCAATTAAGTACATCGCTGTTTAACTTCAGTGACCTAACGTGTTGGTTAAATGTTTTGTTTCATAAATGACCTTCTCCTGTTGATACCAATACATGGACACACTAGTGAAGATCGACCAGCAAAAACCTACACCAATCATATCTGTACGGATTCTGGATGCTGCACAGATGACCTCTTAGGGGTTATCGATGACTGATAGGGATGTTGGAGAGAGAGAGAGAGAAAGAGAGAACGAGATGGGAGAAGAGAGGGGGAAAGAGAGAAAGAGATGGGAGATGGACAAGGACAGGGAGAGAGAGAAAGAGGGAGATATGGTTGGAGAGTAGTTAGAGAACGTGAGATGGTTGAAAGTGAGAGGGAGGGAAGAGAGGGAGAGAGAGATGGACAAGGACAGGGAGAGAGAGAAAGAGGGAAATATGATTGCAGAGTAGTTAGAGAACGTGAGATGGTTGAAGAGAGAGAGAGGGGGAGAGAAAGAGAGGGAGAGAGAGAATGGGACAAGGACAGGGAGAGAGAAAGAGGGAAATATGATTGCAGAGTAGTTAGAGAACGTGAGATGGTTGAAGAGAGAGAGAGGGGGAGAAAGAGAGGAGAGAGAGATGGACAAGGACAGGAGAGAGAGAAAGAGGGAAATATGATTGCAGAGTAGTTTGAGAACGTGAGATGGTGAAGAGAAGAGAGAGAGAGGGGGAGAAAGAGAGGGAGAGAGAGATGGACAAGACAGGAAGAGAGAGAGAAGAGAAATATGATTGCAGAGTAGTTAGAGAACGTGAGATGGTTGAAGAGAGAGGGGGAGAAAGAGAGAGGGAGAGAGATGCACAAGGACAGGGAGAGAGAGAGAAAGAGGCGGGGAAATATGATTGCAGAGTAGTTAGAGAACTGAGATGGAGAAGAGAGAGAGAGAGAGAGAAAGGAGAGAGAGAGAGAGAGGAGAGGAGAAAGAGAGGAGAGGATGAACAAGGACAGAAAGAGGAGAGAAGAGAGAGAGAGGAGAGAGAGAGAGAGAGAAAAGGGAGATATGATTGCAGAGTAGTTAGAGAACGGAGATGTTTGAAGAGAGAGAGAGAGAGAGAGAGAGAGAGGAGAAAGAGAGGAGAGAGATGGACAGGACAGAGAGAGAGAAGAGAGAGAGAGAGAGAGAGAGAGAGAGAAGAGAGAGAAAGAGGAGATATGATTGCAGAGTAGTTAGAGAACGTGAGATGGTTGAAGAGAGAGAGAGAGGAGAGAAGAGGGGAGAGAGAGATGGACAAGGACAGGGAGAGAGAGAAAGAGGAAATATGATTGCAGAGTAGTTAGAGAACGTGAGATGGTTGAAGAGAGAGAGAGGGGAGAAAGAGAGGGAAGAGAGAGATGACAAGGACAGGGAGAGAGAGAAAGAAGAAATATGATTGAGAGTAGTTAGGAACGTGAGATGGTTGAAAGAGAGGAGAGAGAGAAGAGAGAGAAAGAGGAGAGAAAGAGAGGGAGAAGGATGACAAGGACAGAGAGAGAGAGAGAGAGAGAGAGAGAGAGAGAGATGAGAGAGAAAGGGAGATATATTGCAGAGTAGTTAGAAAACGGAGATGTTGAAGAGAGAGAGAGAGAAGAAGAAGAAGAGAGGGAAGAGAGGAGAGAGATGGACAATGGACGAGAAGAGAGATGAAGCAGAGAGAAGAGAAGAGAGATGAGAAGAGAAAGAGGAAAGAGGAGATATGATGCAGAGTAGTTAGAGAACGTGAGATGTAAAAGAGAGGAGGAGGGGAAGATGAGGAGAGAGAGATGGAACAAGGACAGGAAAGAGAAAGAGAAATATATTGCAGGATAGTTAGAGAACGTGAGATGGTTGAAGAAGAGAAGGGGGAGAAGGAGGGATAGAGAGATGACAAGGACGGGAGAGGAAAAGAAGGAATATGATTTGCCAGAGTATATGAGAGTGAGAATGGTTGAAAGAGGAGAGAGAGAGAGAGAGAGAGGAAGAAGAAGAGAGAGAGAGAGGAGAGAGAAGAAGAGAGGGGGGGGAGAGAATGACAAGACAGAGAGAAGAGAGAGAGGAGAGAGAGAGAGCAGAGAGAGTGGAAAAGGGAATATGTTGCCAGAGTCAGTTAGAGAACGGGAGATGTTGAAGAGAGAGAGAGGAGAGAGAGAGAAGAGGAGAAAGAGAGGGAGAGAAGGACAAGGACAAGAGAAGAGAGAAGAGAGAGAGAGAGAGAGAGAGAGTAGAGAAGAGAAAGAGAAGAGAGATATGATGAGAGTAGTTAGAGAACGTGAGATGTTGAAGAGAGAGAGAGAGGGAGGGGAAGAGGGAGAGAGAGATGGACAAGAACAGGAGAGATGAGAAAGAGGCGAAATATGATTGCAGAGTAGTTAGAAACTGAAGATGGTTGAAGAGCAAGAGAGGGGAGAAAGCGAGGATTAGAGAGATGGACAAGGACAGGAGAGAGAGAAAGAAGGAAATATGATTAGCAGAGTAGTTAGAGAACGTTAGGATGGGTGAAGAGAGAAGAGAGGGAGCGGGAGAGAGGGAGAGAGGATGGACAAGAAGGGAGACGGAGAGAAGAGAGGGAAATATGATTGCAGAGTAGTTAAGACGTGAGATGTTGAAGAGAGAGAGGGGAGAAGAGAGGATAGAAGATGGAACAAGGACAGGGAGAGAGAGAAAGAAGAAATATGATTGCAAGTGTTAGAGAACGTGAGATGGTTGAAAGAGAGAGAGAGAGAGAGAGAGAGAAGAGAAGAGAGAGAGAGATGACAGAAGACAGGAGAGAGAGAGAAGAGAGAGAAGAGAAGAGAAGAGAGAGAGATTGCAGAGTATTGCGAGTTTAGAAACGTGAGATGGTTGAGAGAGAAGAGAGAGAGGAGAAAGAGAGGGATAGAGAGATGGACAAGGACAGGTAGAGAGAGAAAGAGGGAAATATGATTGCCAGATAGCTTAGAAACGTGGAGGTTGAAAAGAGAGACGAGAGAGAGAGAGAGAGAGAGAGAGAGGAGAAAGAGAAGAGAGATGACAAGGACAAGAGAGAGAGAGAGAGAAAAGATATATTGCAGAGTAGTTAGAGAACGGGAGATGGTTGAAGAGAGAGAGAGGAGAGAGGGAGAGAGAGAGAGAGAGAGAGATGAGAGAGAGAGAGAGACGAGATGAGAGAGAAGAAGAGAGAGAGTTGGATATCCGAGCTGCCACTACCACCTGATTAGGAAGATATATGAAGGCTGTTCTGGTTGTAACAAGAAGTATTGCCTACC
This sequence comes from Doryteuthis pealeii, assembly GCA_023376005.1. Classification (NCBI taxonomy): domain Eukaryota; kingdom Metazoa; phylum Mollusca; class Cephalopoda; order Myopsida; family Loliginidae; genus Doryteuthis; species Doryteuthis pealeii. The sequence goes on along the minus strand of CM042179.1, from coordinate 30,218,922 downwards.
TGTTGCTTTGTGTTTACAGCTTTCAGAAGGAAACTGAAAATAATTGGTCAACAAAAGAAAACACTTTTGGACAACTCATTAAATTCTTTCATGATAACATTTGGTTTGGTTTGTTTTACAGCATATTGACCTCGGTAGGTTCATTTAATGCCGACTAAGTTTTGGATTTAGGGTGTATGAGTCAGGCTTACCAGTTTATGGTGGTGGAGTAGTTTGGAGTTATATAGATTTGGGTAATTTACTCATCATACCATAAGGTCACATGTATTAAGGCAGAAAAACAAAGAACTCATAAATTTAACAAAATAAAATGTGTATTGAAACAAAAATTACAATAATCAAAATACTGATCAAAGTCCTGCAGAAATGCTTTTTTAAGTGTTAATGTAATAAGATAATAAGAGTTGTTGAGTTGACTCCAACTGAGAAAGGGTATTGTTCAAAATCAAATCAGCAGTCAAGTATTTTAGAGAGAGAGAAAGATATAGCTTATAATACCTTCTGCAGTTATGGAAATATTTCTTTAAAATCAGAAGCATGGAATATTCAGGCAAGTTGTTTTATGCTTATCTGCCCAGTATGGACAATTTGCCAACCCTGTCGAGGCCGCTCGAGCCTTGATAAGACAGGCAAATAAAAGCCTGTCTTGCTGAGTTAGCTGGTAGGATGAAAAACCTAGCTAGGTTAGCATATCAGAACTCAAAATTAAGAAAGAGTCTAGCAATACAAGTTCCTTATTAAGGAAGATGTAACAATGGTGCAATGGCGGCATGGACAGTTGGATCCCCGGATAATGCTTGGGTTGCTCAAGGAGGAAGATTTTAGCGAAGAGTGGTTGGACGAAGCTATATTTGCTGTCGTTGTAGAAAGAGGAAACAAAAACAAAGATCTATATCAGAAACAAAAAAGACATAAAAAAGTGCTATATCTCAATTAAAAGCGAGTAAAAATGTAGCAAGTGTGGCAAGGTTGGACACATTGAAAGAGATTGCCCGTAGCCAACAGATGAGCAAATTGATTCTGACTCAATGAAATAAAACAAACTAGACGGCCATCAAAATTTAACCGAATCCATAAACTTGAATCCATAAACTTGAATCCATAAAATTACTCAGAAGAGAAGCGACCATGTCAAATTCTTGCGGAAAAATAGAAATAAGGGGTAATCTGAACATTAGTTACATAAAGGAGAGTAAGCTCCCCTTGTTTGAGGAAGCCATTTGTTTTGGTCAGCCATTTTCATTTCACCGTAAATTTACACTGAAAATACGAATTTGTTCGAATCAATATAACTGCATGTTTTAACACGAAAATAGCATAAAATGTGTCCTTAATAACAATTAAGTTAATTCTAAATAATTCACAAGCACAATTAAGAACACATTTTATGATATTTTCGTGCTAAAATATTCATTTGTATTGATTCGAACAAATTCGTGTTTTCAGTGTAGATTTACGGTGAAATAAAAATGGCCGACAAAAACACACGGATTCCTCAAAGTGAAACAAACTAGGGGAGGTTACTCTCATTTATGTATCTAATGTTCAGATTACCAAATAAGGACAGTACAGATAAGTATAAGTATAGAATAGGCAATGTGAGAAGCAACTGCCCACAAATTTTACAACAAAGATATAACCAATGGAATCATTCCCAGAATAACTGTTCTCCCATAGATGTTGTTCGTGCAGCGTATGTCGAATATCTTGTCTTCCTCCAAGTCGACTTAAAAAATTCTAGTTAATCTAAATTACATTTTCTACTATGTTTTCTTCTTACATACTAGGCTTCACTCATTTCATTTTCTTCTTCTTTTTCCTCTTTTTCCCCATTCTTCCTTCTTCTTTTCTTTCTTCTTCTTCTCTTCTTTCTCTTCTTCTTCTTCTTCTTCTTCTTCTTCTTCTTCTTCTTCTATCTCTTCTTTCTTGTTCTTCTTTTTCTTCTATTCTTCTTCTTCTTCTTCTTCTTCTTCTTCTTCTTCTTCTTTCTTCTTTCTTCTTCTTCTTCTTCTTCTTCTTCTTCTCTCTCTCTTCTTTTCTTATCATTTCTTCTCTTCTTCTTCTTCTTCTTCTTCTTCTTCTTCTTTCTTCTTCTTCTCTTCTTCTTCTTCTTCTTCTTCTTCTAGATTTTATTGCTTGATTTTTTTCCACATTGTATTAAAAGTTTTTCTTTCTTTTTTTTTTGACACCTTCGTAAGTGATTGTAGATTCAGATGGATGCAAAACTCAGACTCCAAATAAAGCAGATACCAACAGAAATTAGACCTAATATAATATGATATATATAAATAATATATATATATATAAATATATATATTTATTTTATATATATATATATATATATATATATAATATATAATTATATATATATATATATATATATATAAGTAAAGACATCGGGGCGGCCTAAAGTCGGTATCAGCCGGTCAGCGAGGGAGTCTATCCCCTTTTCAATAGCGCTAGACCAAGGAGATTGTCTTTGGCGTCTGAGGTGAAGCGCCACACCTACCATCAGCTTCTTACTTTACTGCACATATCCCTGTGCTACTCATACGCTGAGTTGGCGAGGACCGGTATCGAACTAGAACCTTGTGGTTTCTAGCCGAACGCTCTACCGGCTGAGCTAACCCGGTCCCTATATATATATATATTGTATTTGTGGAAAAAGTGACTTACCGGTGAAAATGGTCACAGTGGTTAGTTGATTGAAGTTTCACAATAAGACAGCGATATAACAAATATAATGTAATCTATACGTTAGTAGAGCAAATTTATTATCATAAAGGTACACGATAATAACCTACTCAAGTTTCACCATAAGGATCTAGCAGGGTTAAATCCACTGGATTAGATATTGATTAATTGCAGTCGATTTCACGTGAGTGTTTTTTATTGCGATAAACGGTTGATTATAGGTCTGCGGTCGAAGAACGCTGGTTTGAAATTCTATGCCATCAATGATCAGAAAAGAGGAGTTCTCACTATTTGTCCAAATATTGACCTCCGATTCTTGAACTCCTCATTAACCACCAACTACTGAAAAATATAGAGCAGTTCACTTACCTAGGATCTAATACAAATAATTTTCACACAGTTATATGGAATCAAGTATTCCTATCTAATACAAATAAATTGCACACAGTTATATGATATCAAGTAATTCCTGTCTAATACAAATAATTTGCACACAGTTATATGATATCAAGTATCCTTCTAATACAAATAATTGCAACAACAGTTATATGATATCAAGTATTCCTATTCAATACAAATAATTTGCACACAGTTATATGATACAAGTATTTTTCCTATTCAAGCACACAGTTATATTATATCAAGTATTCCTATTCTAATTCAAAATATTTGCCACATTATTGATATCAAGTATTCCTATTCAATACAAATAATTTGCACACAGTTATATGATATCAGTATTCCTATTCAATACAAATAATTTGCACACACTTTATATGATATCCAAGTATTCCTATTCAATACCAAATAATTTGCACACAGTTATATGATATCAAGTATTCCTATTCAATACAAATTAAATTGCACACAGTTATATGATATCAAGTATTCCTTTTCAATACAAATATTTGCACAAACGTTATATGATATCAAGTATTCCTATTCAATACAAAATAATTTGCACACAGTTATATGATATCAATATTCCTTCTAATACAAAAATTTGCACACAGTTATATGATTCAAAGTATTCATTCAGCACACAGTATATGATTCAAGTATTCCTTTCAATACCAATAATTTGCACACAGTTATATGATATCAAGTATTCCTTTCAATACAAATAATTGCACACAGTTATATATAGTATTATCCTTTCTAATAACAAATTAAATTGCACACAGTTATATGATTTCATGTTCAAATGATTTATTTGACTCATAGATGAAACCCTAAGGTACACTACACTGTGTCAGAGTGGACCTAGAGTAATGACAATGAAAGAGGTACTCCACCCTTGTTCTAAAGTGTCATGATATTTGTCCGAATTAGTTTCGTGTTAAGAAAATCTGCCCACGAGTCATTTTGAATATTGTATTGAAATTCTAAAAAAATAATTTTCAAATTGGATCTAGTCTAATTGGATTTCTTCATATGAGGCTTTTCTCTCTTTCTCTCTTTCACTCTCTCTTTCTCTCACTTTCTCTCTCTATATATAAATATATATTTCTCTCTCTCTTTCTCTCTCTTTCTCTCCCCTCTCTTCCCTATTTCTCATTCTTTCTCTCTATATAATATCCTGTTTCTGTTTCTGTTCCTCTCTCTCTATTTCTCTCTCTCTATTTCTCTCTCCTCCCTCCCTCTCTCTCTCTCTCTCTCTCTCTCTCTCTCTAATATATATATATATAATATATATTATATATATATAATCTCTCTCTATATATATATCTTCTCTCTCTCTCTCTCTCTTCTCTTCTCTCTCTCTTTCTCTCATCTCTAATCTTTATCATTCTTTGTATTCAAAAATCTAATCTTCACTAAAAAAAAAATGAGTTTTCTTTGTAGGTACCCAGCAGGTTATTTCCTTCCTTCCTTCCTTCCTTCCTTCCTTTGTTGTGGTCTTGTTTTTGTTTTTGTTTTTTATCTATTTTCTTAATATTTTTCTGTTTCTTTTATGCGTTTCTTCAATTTGTCGTGTGGAACCTAATGAAGATAGTTTTCAAATGTTTTATTCCGTTTGTTCATCTCCTTCACCGTGTATAAGATCTCTTCAGTTGCTTTTTATTCAACGTATCGCGCGTTTTCTTCTTCCGTTGATAAAAATTAAAATATTTGAAAAAGACAATCTCTTGTCTGTAACTGATAAGAAACTTTATTGAAAGCGTAAAATGATAAAATGATTTAATTTTGACATCGAGTCACTCGATATCATTTCCTTTGTTTACTTTTCTCTTTTCTTCCAGATTTTCAATTCTTCATTTTCCTTCATCCTTTTCGTTTCTCTTCGTTTCTTTTCTCCCAGATTCCAGTTTTTTTATGCTTCATTTTTCCTTCATCGTTTTCGTTTCTTCTTCGCTTCTTTTCCTTCCAGATCCAGATTTTCAATTCTTCATTTTCCTTCATCCTTTTTTTATTCTTTCGCTTCTTTTCTTCCAGATTCAGATTTAAATGCTTCATTTCCTTCATTCTTTTCGTTTCTTCTTTCTTTCTTTTCTTCCAGATTTTCAATCTTCTTTTCCCTTCATCTTTTTGTTTCTTCCTTTCATTCTTCCTTCCAATTCCAGATTTTCATTCTTCATTTTCTCATTCTTTGTCGTTTTCTTTGCTTCTTTTCTTTCAATTTCAATTCTCATTTCCTATCCTTTTCGTTTTCTCTTTCGCTTCTTTCTTCCAATTCTAGATTTTCAATTCTTCATTTTCCTTATTCTTTTCGTTTCTTCTTTCGTTTCCTTTTCTTCCAGATTTTCAATTTTTCATTTTCCTTTACGTTTTCGTTTCTTCTTTCGCTTCTTTTCTTCCAGATTCCAGATTTCAATTCTTCATCCTCTTCTTTCGTTCTTCTTTCGTTCTTTTCTTCGAGAGATTTTCATTTTTCATTTTCCTTCATTCTTTTCGTTGCTTCTTTCACTTCTTTCTTCAGATTCCAGATTTCCAATCTCATTTCCTTCATTCTTTCGGTTTCTTCTTTCATTTCTTTCTTCCAGATTTCAATCTTCATTCCTTCATCTTTCGTTCTTCTTCGTTTCTTTCTTCCAGATTTTCAATTCTCATTTTCCTTCATCGTTTTTCGTTTCTTCTGTTCGCTTTTCTTCCAGATTCCAGATTTTCAATTCTTCATTATCCTCATCGTTTTCTTCTCTTCGTTCTTTTCTTCCAGATTCAATTCTTCATTCCTTCATCGTTTTCTTTCTTTTTCGCTCTATCTCTCTC
>CM042179.1:30173047-30212918 GCA_023376005.1 Doryteuthis pealeii | reverse complement strand
CAGAGAGAGATTTCTTCATTTTCCTTCATCGTTTTCGTTTCTTTCTTTCGTTTCTTTTCTTTCCAGATTTTCAATTCTTCATTTTCCTTTCATCCCTTTTCGTTCTTTCTTTCGTTTCTTTTCTTCCAGTATTTTCATTCTTCATTTTCCTTCATCGTTTTCGTTTCTTTCTTTTCTTTCTTTTTTCCAGATTCCAGATTTTCAATTCTTCATTTTCCCTTCATTCTTTTCGTTTCTTCTTTCACTTCTTTTTCCAGATTTTCCAGATTTTCAATTCTTCATTTTCCTTCATTCTTTTTCGTTTCTTCTTTTCGCTTCTTTTCTTCCAGATTTTCAATTCTTCATTTTCCTTCATCTTTTCGTTTTCTCTTTCGCTTCTTTTCTTCCAGATTCTAGATTTTCAATTCTTCATTTTCCTTCATTCTTTTCGTTTCTTCTTTCGTTTCTTTTCTTTCCAGATTTTTCAATTTTTCATTTTTCCTTCATCGTTTTCGTTTCTTCTTTCGCTTCTTTTCTTCCAGATTCCAGATTTTCCAATTCTTCATTTTCCTTCATTCTTTTCGTTTCTTCTTTCGTTCTTTTCTTCCAGATTTTCAATTTTCATTTTCCTTCATCTTTTCGTTTCTTCTTTCACTTTCTTCCTTCCAGATTCCTAGATTTCCAATCTCTTTCATTTTCCTTCATTCTTTTCGTTTCTTCTTTCATTTCTTTTCTTCCAGATTTTCAATTCTTCTTTTCTTCATCGTTTTCGTTTTCTTCTTTCGTTTCTTTTCTTCCAGATTTTTCAATTCTTCATTTTCCTTCATCGTTTTCGTTTCTTCTTCGCTTCTTTTCTTCCAGATTTCCAGATTTTCAATTCTTTCATTTTCCTTCATCGTTTTCGTTTCTTTCTTTCGTTTTTCTTTTCTTCCAGATTTTCAATTCTTATTTTCCTTCAGATAGTTTTCTTGTTTCTTCTTGTCGCTTCTTTCCTTTCAAATATCTTTCTGCTAACTGAATAAAAAAGAAAACGCGCCAAAGGGCTTAAGTAATAACCGCCCCAAGGTAGCAAACGGTTTAAATTTCAGTTTCAAAATGAGCCAATTGTTGCCAGGCTTACTTAACCGTTTATTATAAGAATGCGCTGGAAACACTGATAATGTACAAAAATGTAACTGTACAAAAAACAACAACAACAAAAAAAAAAAAAAAAAAAAAACAATAAAAAACATATGTTTAAGAATGTTATAGGTGATACACCCTATAAGACTAATGGAATGCGCCGACGGGTTACTATAACTAACAGGGACAATTGTGGCTTGGCAGTAAGCCAATGCGAGTAAGCCAATAACTCTATTTGTCGGACGTAATTTCCACTTATCTGTATTGTATTTGTCTACTTTCTGTTAATACATTTTACTACATTTGTTACTCGTCGTTTTGTTCTTATTTGACCCCTTAAAACCTCATAACAAAGAACAAGCACCCACCACCACAACAAGAGCTGATGGAATTCGAGAATGACCTGTTTGGAATAATAAGAAAAATTAATTTCAGGAAAAATTAAAATGAATTCCAGAAAAAGATGGTGTCAGACGTTAAGAAGATAAAAGAATCAAATAAGGTCTACATAAATTTCCAAAAACATATGTAGCGTGACAAAGAGTCGAAGAATAAGAGATAGAGGTGAGAGTCTGGGATCAGTTTGGAACGAAGGGATGAAGGGTGATCATTTTCTCTCACTCAGGGCAGTTTGAGTTGGGCAAAAATAAAAATATCTCTTGAGAAAAAAATAAGTTTCGTGTTGTGTTGTTACTAAAAACTATAAATGGCACAGGGCAAGATATCTTCCAGCATCCCAAGTTGGTTCCAGACTCAAAACATCAAGGAACTGCCAGCCAACTCAACATCAGATCCAATAGCCAGATTCGAGCTTCTCCAAGTAGAACAAAACTAGAGATAAGTATAACACGATTATTGTTATTAACACGTCATCCCTCCATTCCAAACGAGAGCCACTACGCAACATAAATCGTTAATGTTTCTAATCATAAGTGCGTGTATTAAATGTATATATATATAATGAGCATGTGGGCGTGTATGTAAATGTATATATATATATATATATATATATATATATATATATATATATATATATATTAATTTTTACTTGAAGGCACTTACAACGCATGTATCGCATAAAATTCGATACTTTTTCTTATAGAAAATGAACTTGACAAGTGTAATCCCGGCAAAGGATTGCTCGGTGTGTAGAATATCGTACAGACTGTTCGATATATATATAATATATATATATATATATATATATATATATATATATGAAAAATATATGGAAATTAATCCGACAGTATGAAATATAACATTATGAAAAAACATATGATGTTTGTTATGTGATTGCTGACAGGCCTGTTTCGACCAAAACGATAAGTTGGTCATCATCAAAGAGCGACATAGACGAGAAGAAAATATCCGTTAAAAAAGACTGTCTTTTTAAAAAACAGTCTTTTTAACGGATATTTTCTTCTCGTCTATGTCGCTCTTTGATGATGACAACTTATCGTTTTGGTCGAAACAGGCCTGTCAGCAATCACATAACAAACATCATATGTTTTTTCATAATGTTATATTTCATATATATATATTATATATATATATATATATATATATATATTTGTGTGTGTGTGTGTGTGTGTGTGTGTGCGTGCGTGCGTGTGTGTGTAAAATGTATATATATGTAAATTAATTAATTAATTAATTAATAATAATAATAATAATAATAATAATAATACATAAATATTTTTTTTTACTATATATTTCTTTGTATAGAACCAAGTCTGCTACCATATTGGTTTATGCTATTTAAACTTAATTGTTTAATTGGAGCAATCATCGGGCAGCGAACGTTTTTTGAAAATATTAACGGCATATTCAAAGTGGTTGTGCGTTTCTGTAAATATATGCACGTGTTATTTGGTTGTTTACGTGTGTGATGTATAAGAGCGGATGCGCATATTCTGTTCATACGCATGCGTATGCTGGCATGCACGCACATATAAACGCACGTAAAAAGCGCGGCGTCACTCTCTCACATAAACGTTTATATATGCACGTATAGATTTTGTATTTGATGTTCGTGTTTGTTGACGTGTGTGTGTGTGTGTGTGTGTGTGTGTGTGTGTGTGTGTGTGTTTAATGCGTGACAGGTTGAAATTGTCTCCTGTTCAATATTACTAGAATATTCAAAAGAGAAATTCAAAGAGGCCGTTTTTATTGTTATTATATTAGTAAGAAAATGAAGTTTTCTTTGGGAAACAAGGATAATAAGACTAGTTATGAAATGAATTAATTCTGTAATAAAGTTTAGAATAATATATGAAAACTAGTTTCTGACTTAAAAACAATATGAAGGTGAGTCCTGCAATATTGGTATCTTGTATGCAATACTATGGTCCAATGCCAATTGCAATGCGTATTATGGTGTTGAGTTAGTAATATAATAAATGTAGATATTATAAGATATTATTTGTATGTTCAAAGTACAATGATAAGATTACAAAACAGTATGCAGGTTAGTTCTGCAATATCAATGTCACGATATCACATACTGATAATATTGTATAATACACAGATATCAAGCACTCTCCTAATAATAATGTTTATTGGCTTACTACTGTCTCTTCAAGTGTAATAGTGCCAACTATACAAATTGGTATATATTTAAAGAAAGGTATCGAAATATCGAAAATCTAGAGAAGGAAGAGACGATTGAATCTTTGGTTAGAAGTGTGTGTGTGTGTGTGTGTGTGTGTGTGTGTGTGTGTGAGAGAGAGAGAGAGAAACAAAGAAAGAGAGATAGATAAAAAGAGAGTAAAAGAGAAAGAAGGAAAGAATGAGAGAGAGAGATAGAGAGATAGAGACAAAGAAAGAGAGATAGATAAAAAGAGAGTGAAAGAGAGAGAAAGAAAGAAAGAATGAGAGAGAAAGAGAGATAGATAAAAAGAGAGTGAAAGAGAGAGAAAGAAAGAAAGAATGAGAGAGAAAGAGAGATAGATAAAAAGAGAGTTGAGTTAGTAATAGAGCTTATAGGACAAGATGTTTTTCTATCCCTTGAAAATACACATATTAACTAAACTGAAACTGTTCGTCAGGGATGCCCCTACCCTCACTCCGTTCATTGAAGATTTCGGGTCTTAACATCATCCCAATTGGATCATCTGTCAGCCATTGATGGTGACCTATAATGCTTAAGGACGGAATCCAGGTAGCTGAGAAGTTCATGACACTCCATCTTGGCCCTTACTTGGGCTAGACAAGAGGTCGGAGAGGCCTCTCTAATCAATCGGCTGGTCACGTCATGCCCTAGCACCTATACGATTTTCCCAACTCTGTTGCCCTTATGGCAAACTTCTAACCCTTTTATCATGTATGTGCTAGAAGACGGTGACTGAGGGTCTTAGCTTTCTGTGTATTGTCGTTAAACTACATCTAATGGGGAAGTTTCAATTTTAAAGCTCTGGAAAATGTGGAATACAACTTCATCACCATTACTCCCGGGTCGACTCAGGCTCAGAGTGGTAGTACCTGTTAGGGTCCCATCGATGTGTTGAATAGAAAAATGTGTTTCAAATGTGTTTTAAAAATTAAGTTTAAAAATAAGACAGAGTTGTTTTTATTAATTTGAATACCTGTCCCGCACTTGAGCAAGTGATAGCTTTCTAAATTATGTAGAAGGAGGACCATTCCAGCACCCAATCATATCTGCTGGAAGTTCTTCCCATTATTTGAGGGTATACCAGATTGTATTTAGAATTCTCACCAACTCCATTTATTATTATTATTATTATTTACTCCTTTTGAGTTTTCACATCAGTGTTAGCTGATGGTCTTTCACTGGAGTCTGAGTGACAGCAAATCTCCTCAGGTCTCCAGGACTCTTCTGAGTATTCTGGCAGATTGCAGCAGTGAAGTGTTCTGAATGGTTTCAATCCTTCCTCTGATATCCAAACTATCCAAGCCCTTTTCTAATCCTCTTGGGACTGTTCCAAGTGCACCAACCATAATTGGTATCACTTTCACTTTCATATTCCATAACTTTTTCAGTTCTCTGGCAAGGTCCAGATATTTGTCTATTGTTTCATTTTCCTTTAACTTCAGCCTGTGATCTGCTGGCACTGCAAAATCCACCAGTTGACAAGTTCTTTCTTTTTTGTTTATCAACACTAGGTCTGGCCTTCTTGCTGGGATAAGGTGATCCGTTTTTATTTCAAAGTCCCAGAGAATTTTATGCGTTTCCTTCTCAAGAACAGATTCTGGTTTATGCATATACCATTTTGTTGTGTGGTCAAAATTTAATTTTTTGCATAATTCCCAGTGGATCACCTTCCCAACCCAGTCGTGTCTAGTTTTGTATTCTCGTTGTGCTAGTTTGTATTATTATTATTATTATTATTATTATTATTATTATTATTATTATTATTATTATTATTATTATTATTATCTTTTGAGTTTTCACATCAGTGTTAGCTGATGGTCTTTCACTGGAATCTGAGTGACAGCAAGTCTCCTTAGGTCTCCAGGACTCTTCTGAGTATTCTGGCAGATTGCAGCAGTGCAGTGTTCTGAATGGTTTCAATCCTTCCTCTGATATCCAAACTTTCCAAACCCTTTTCTAATCCTTTTGGGACTGTTCCAAGTGCACCAACTACAATTGGTATAACTTTGACTTTCATATTCCATAACTTTTTCAGTTCTCTGGCAAGGTCCAGATATTTGTCCATTTTTTCATTTTCCTTTAACTTCACCCTGTGATCCGCTGGCACCGCAAAATCCACCAGTTGACAAGTTCTTTCTTTTTTGTTAATCAACACTAGGTCTGGTCTTCTTGCTGGGATAAGGTGATCCGTTTTAATTTCAAAGTCCCAGAGAATTTTGTGCGTTTCGTTCTCAAGAACAGATTCTGGTTTATGCATATACCATTTTGTTGTGTGGTCAAAATTTAATTTTTTGCATAATTCCCAGTGGATCACCTTCCCAACCCAGTCGTGTCTAGTTTTGTATTCTCGTTGTGCTAGTTTGCTACATTCGCATAGTATATGGTTAACAGTCTCATCTCTATTACCGCAAAGTCTACATTTACTATTTTGTTGGGTCTTATCAATTTTCGCTTTGATGTAGTTTGTCCTTATGGCATTATTTTGTGCAGCAATTATAAGTGATTCTGTTTCTCTTTTGAGGTTTCCCTTAACCATGTCCAAGTCTTTCCATGTGCAACCTCATCTATTTGTCGTTCGTCCATATAATTGTTTTTCTTCCCATTTTTGTTTTCTAGTCTTTGTCGTTTTTCTGTTTGTCCATCTGCCGTTTCTACTATTGTTGGCCGCCATAAGTAATTTGTCTTTGCTCTTCCTTGTGTAATCTTCAAGTTGTTGGATTGTGGTTTCTACGCATTCCTCTATGTTGGCAAGACCTCTTCCCCCTTCCTTTCTTGACACATACAATCTATCTCTATCATCTCTAGGGTGGAGAGCCTTGTGCATGGTCATCTCTAGGGTGGAGAGCCTTGTGCATGGTCAAAATTATTATTATTATTATTATTATTATTATTATTATTATCATTATTACCCTTCTTAATTCTTTAATATAATAATCATTATACGAATCATTTAAAAGCTTGGACCCTTCTTCATTTATATACGTGATGACAGATAGAATGGACGACTGGAACCCACCTGAATCACGGAAGAGAATAACTTGCGCCGGCCATCAAAATAAAGAGATTTTGGTTGCTGCCCAATGCTCCCTGAACACTGTAAAAACAATCTGACATGAACTAGAGAATTGCAATGGAGACTATGAGGCTGTGGCTAGAAGAAAGCAACATAACAGATGATCTGATTGTGTTCGTACAGCAGAATTCCTCGAAGATCTGCAGAAAAAAGTGTTGGAGAACCCTGACATTGGAATTCTGGCTTTGTCACATGAATTGAATGTTTCAACCTCTACCATAAAGCTTAACTCAATGAAGACCTTCGCTACAACTCATACAAGCGTCGCAGAGGTCAACTGCTCCCAGAAAAGGCCCATGAAAATCGTCTGACAAAGGCGAAGAAACTTCTGAGCAAAGTGAAATATCCTGCTGAACCACAAACAATCTGGTTGATGAGAAAATCTTTTGCCAAGATCAAAAGCACAACATGCAGAATAACAGATAACTTTCATACAGTCTAAAGGACACTCCTCGTCTCATGCAGACTAAATTTCCCCAAACTGTGATAGTTTCGGATGTGTGTCCTCTGAGGGTGATGTGATGCCTCTGCATTTTTTCAGAGAGGGTATCAGGTTGAATTCAGATGCCCACGTGGAGTTGCTAAACACTGTATTCAAGCCCTAGATAAAAGCGTAGACAGTGGTAGGCCATATGTATGGCAGCAGGATTCGGCCCCCATCCATACCTCTGGGAAAAGTCAAAAATGGTTATCGACGAATTTTGACGACTACACCAGTCCCAATGTTTGGTCTCCGAACTCCCCAGATCTTAAGCCCATGGATTATTATGCATGTGGCGGTGTTGAGAAAGATCCCAATCGCCGTGCCAGTACTACAAAAGCCCAGTTAATCGACAGAATTAAGGTAGTTTTTGAGACCCTTCCCAGGGAAACTGTAACATCAGCTTGCTCCAGGGTCCAGAGCAGAATTGAGGATATGGCGGTTATTTTGAGTGAAACTCGTTGACAGTATTGTAATTTCCATGCCTGTTGAATTTCTTTACAGTCCTTTAATTTTTTTAGTTACCGAGCACTTTTTCTTTTTCCTTATGAAACTGTCACATTTCTCTTGAACACCCTATATATATATATATATATATATATATATATATATATATATATATATATTATATATGTGTGTGTGTGTGTGTGTGTGTGTATGTGTGTTTGTGTTAAATACACACGCGTAAAAACCACAAATTATAAGTAAAATAACTAAGAAAGAGATTAACTTATTCGAATTATTAATAACGGAATAATAATTCACTGAATGGTTCTAAGATTTTTTTAACTCTTACTAGCAAAAAACAAAAAACAAAAAAACACCCTCCGGGCGGTGTAAATGTAAGTTTTTGAAAGATATTGCCTGAGGGGGATGAGAAAATTAAATAAATAAAATATTTATTGATAGTTTTTATAAATTAATTACTTACTTAAAAAGCATCATATTCACTCTACTCCACTGAGATATTTGTTTTGTTTTACGACAGTAGGGACCTCCAAAACGTTTCTTAAAATTTCTGATTTAATTATTCAGACTCTTATCTTTAGAGAAAAATTTAAAACAGTACGAGTAAAATATATTTTGTTCGGATTTCATAAAACTAAATAAGGAAAGGGTCGACCTAATAGAAAAAATATGTTCCCTGATATATTTTAGAAAAAATAACTATTTTAAATACAAATTTATGACGTAGTTTTGGTTACAGACCGAATCTTTATTATTAATAGATATTCAATGTAAAAGTCCGTTAATATCAGCCTGAGCAAAAATGAAATTCCAGAGAAAGAGAGAGAGAGAGAGAGAGAGAGAGAGAGAGAGAGAGAGAGAGAGAGAGAGAGAGAGAGAGAGAGAGAGAGAGAGAGAGGGGGGGGTCTTTCATTGTTTCTTATCATAAAAGTGCAGTTTATCCAAACTAAGTCAATTTATTTATTTATTTATTGTTATTTTGGCTTTTGGACATGGAACCATACAAAAATAACATGGCGTAAACATATCTCCATTTTGTGTTGAAAGACTAAGAAGTGTTCCAAATTGGTTTCAGGCTTTCTCGAAGAAGAACTATTGTTACTTTGAATAAATTTATAACACTAGGACTTCTGTTCCATTGTTTCTGGATTTTTTTGGTAGTCTTCTCTTTTTATCATTTCTCCTTTATTTATTTAGAAAAAGGGGCATCTCCACTAGGGTAGGTCGACTTTGGAACTGTAACATCTCTGTTACGTTTTTGTTCAAAACTTATTGATAGGTGTTGTGTTCCATCTCAGATGCTAAAATAATCTCCTTGGTCTAGCGCTAGTGAAAAGGGGATAGAATCCCGCGTTGTCTGGCTGATATCGACATTAGACCGCTCTGATGACTTCACTTACTTTACTTTACATTTGCATATACAATAGGGTAGGTCGATTTAGGAACTGTAACGTCTCCAATGTTAAAGGCAAATGCTTTAAATTCACACACAAAATTACTACACAAAATATTGTTTTTCAAAACTTTGCCTTTGTTTGAGGAAATAAAATGTAATGCTTTAAAATGTTATCACTATTACAGCTTACTTATTAGGTAAAAAGCAGCATATCGGAGGTGTTATTGATAATGGGGGGGGGGTATATTTTAAATTTGAATTCTAGTTATAATATTTCATTCGCTTCGTTTAAAATGACAGCCTTCTCTGTTTTACATATTGAAATTGCTAAATTTTCAAAACCAATTTTAAAACTAAAATAAAACTATCTCAGAAGAGAATTAAAACAAAAAGTTAGTAAAATAAAATAAAAAATAAAAATGGAATAGAAAAAACAAAAAAAAACAAAACAAATTACACCCGACATAAATAGAAACCTTTAAATAATAAAAAAAGTTGACCATTGAAATTGGCACGACTCTTTACACAACGATGTAGCTGCTGGGACTTTTCATCAAAAGCAGGTGTACAGCCAAGTAGCTACATTTTCAAACCAATTTTTAGGCTAAATGTTGTGAAAACAAGGATTTTTTTATGCATTTTAGTAAACGATCTTTGATGCTATTTCCTCAAACAATAGTTCAAGTAAGAGATTTAGTTTTTGGTATCAGTATTTATTATATCAACCCACAACTTTGGTTGTTTGATAGAATTTCATATTTAAAAAAAGGGAAAAATCAACCTACCCTTATGGACATGCCAGTACGGTCGTCCAGCGAGGACCAACATTTGTCAGTTCCTCTGTGCAGAGGACATCTCGGGGACGGTTGGCGAGATATTGTCATGAATTTTTACATTTTTGAGGAAATAGCATCAAAGATCATCTACTAAAATGCACCAAAAATTCTCGTTTTCACAATATTTTGCATAGAAATTGGTTTGAAAATGTAGCTACTTGCGTGACATGAAAATGGTTGTATTTTCTATTGTTTTTACATTTTATTTAAAGGTTTCTGTTTATGTCATGTGTAATTTGTTAAGATGGAAGATGCTGAGAAATGTGGCTGTACACCTGCTTTTGTTGAAAAGTCCCAGCAGCTACATCGTTGTGTAAAGAGTCGTGCCAATTTCAATGGTCAGCTTTCTGATGAACTTCTCATTAATAATGGAGGGAAGCAGGATGATATACCAACACCAAATTGTTCTCACTTTATCGGAAGCATCTTGAAGTTGTCCAGGAGTTTGTCTACCTTGGTAGTTCTTTATCTAGTGACGGTTCTCTTGATGTGGAAATTAAACAGAATAAACAGGGCATTTGAATCTTTTGGTAAGTTAGAAGACAGGGTCTGGTCTGATAGTGACTTAACTCTGGCAACTAAAATGTCTGTGAATCAAGCATGTGTGTTGTCCTCTTTGCTATATGCCTCTGAAACCTGGACGTTGTATCAATCTCATATGAGGCAGCTTGAAAGATTCTATCAGCACTGTCTTAGACATATTCTTGATCTGAAGTGGGACAGCCATGTTCCAGATACAGCTGTCTTGACCAAAGCCAAAACAACTAGCATTACTGCAGTTGTGATGAGAAATCAGATGCGTTGGGTGGATCATCTTGTTCGGCTTGACTATAGACAACCAATACAGCTATTTTATGGTGAGTTCTTTTGGGTAAAAGACTCCAACACAAGCCAAAAAGAAAAAAATAAACCGTTTCGAGATAGTGTTAAGGAAAGTCTGACATATTTTGGTATTCCTGCCGATAATTAGTAAAAGAAATTTGTATTAAACCTGGGAACAATGGTCATGAAGGGATACTCCTCATTCCCCAGACCTCCAGAACTGGAACCTCACCATCACATATGATTTAACATCATTCCTAGGACATGAAGACCCTCAGTCACCGCCTTCTAGCACTCATATGATAAAAATGGTTGGGGTTTGTCATAAGGGCAATAGGGTTCGGACAATCATATAGGTGCTAAGGCTTGATGTGACTAGTCGATTGATTGGAGGGGGCCCGTCAAGCCTAAATAAGGGCCAAAGTGGAGTGTTGCATGTCAGCCCCCAGTGTTCCATCCTTAAGTGTCACGGGGCGCCAACTATGGCCAACTGGTAGCCTTATTGGAGGGGGGGTCTTGTCCCTCTCCAAATGTGCAATCGGTGTATTCTAAAGCCCCAACCGACAGGGCTGTGTTGTTTTGGTTTAGTTTGATACGTTTCATATCTGGCCCCTAGTTTTGTTGTGTTTTTCAACCGTTTTCTTCTTATCTTTTCTATTTTTCAAATTTGTTTGTAAAATCCTTTCACCAAGATTCTAAATATTTTTATACATATTTACCAACCCCTCGGCATGAGCAGGATGTGATATAAGGTCATTTTTTTTAGTTTAACAGGTTTGAATTCAGAGTTTTCATTTTCCTAGATGGTTTGCCTAACCAAGGTTAATGAGTCCAGTCTTCCCTGCTATTTATACATAGCTGTGGGGAGAGCAGTGGGGAGAGCAGTTGGATGTATACCTTTCCCAAGAGAATTAGCGCTATGTGAAATGTAGACAGCCTCGTCTAGGATTTGAACTCTGGTCGACGAGTCCATTTCCTATGACTCTAGCCATTACACCACGCGCCAAATATTTCTTTATACGCTTCTCATTTTTGTCTTCTTCAAAAGTCTGTTTGTGGTAAAAGATACACAGAGAAATAGTGTGCTTGAGACATATTTTATTCAGCACTTGTAACTGGTGTTAACATATACTTATTACATAAAAACAATAAGTAGAACAATTCACGAAGACAAACTTACAAGAATGAGGAGGTTCAAATGTGTGTAGTCAAACGCATTGATTTTGTCCGAATATAATTTTCCGTTTCTATCACTGATACGTCAACTATTATAGGCCATGAGCCAGGCCATCCTGTAAGGGTGTTAACTCCTCTACAAACAAAGAAGAAGAAGAAGAAGAAGAAGAAGAAGAAGAAGAAGAAGAAGAAGAGAATGGAAGAAGAAGAAGAAGGAAAAGAAGAAGAAGAAGAAGAAGAAGAAGAAGAAGAAGAAGAAGAAGAAGAAGAAGAAGAAGAAGAAGAAGAAGAAGAAGAAGAAGAAGAAGAAGAAGAAGAAGAAGAAGAAGAAGAAGAAGAAGAAGAAGAAGAAGAAGAAGAAGAAGAAGAAGAAGAAGAATGATTGATTGATTGGTTGATTGATTACTTTTAACGGCATTTCAACCCATCTAGGAATATTTTATACCTAGATGTTTGGATATTACTCTCATTGTACATTGAAATTTATATTTTTGTATAGTCGTGTGAATGTGTGTTTGAGTATTTTGCTAATATGACCACACTTTTCTATCTGAAATGCAAACAGGTTCGTGCTGGGTTTGAACTCGTTTCACCGTGTCAAACAGGATAACCATTTACATTAAAAGAGCGCCTCCATTATTGAACATGTCTGCGAGTTTCAATTTTCATTTTCACTTTTGTTTTGTCTGTGCGCATGCGTGAATGAATCCATTTTTTAATTGTTTTTTTTTTAGATATTTATTTGAGCAGTATTCATTTTAAAATTTGTTTTGAAGTCCGCAGATTTCAGTTACGTCTGTGTATGCGAGCTTCTTTCTTGTGTATTTCTGTGTATAAGTGTTAGTTGTTGTTTTTAATTTTTTTTTTCAGACTACAAGACTCAGTGCGCAAGCGTGAATCTGTTGGCGTTTCTTGATAAGAAAAAAAAATATGTTAAGATTGTGTACAAGGCTGTGCAGACTTGTTTATTGTCTAAACTCATGACATCGACAATTATAATTTTATTTGTTCGTCACTTCTTTTTTTTTTCTTTCTTTTTTTCCTCTTCTTCCTCCTATCTTTATTTCTTTCCGAGCGTTTTTCATTATATAACTGAAAAGTCTCCTTGTAAACGCGATCTGGTATTACTGTTATAAGAATTAATGTGGTCTTAACTTCGGTAGCCAAAACCACTTCTTATACGTTAGGAGGCCTCAAAGAAGCGAATATACACAACAATTTCCAACAAAGAGGTACATAACAAAATACAGACTTTGTTGCTAAAACCACTTCTTATAATACGTTAGGAGGTCTCAGAAAAGCGAATATACACAACAATTTCCAACAAAGAGGTACATAACAAAATACAGACTTTGTTGCTAAATCCACTTCTTATAATACGTTAGGAGGCCTCAAAGAAGCGATTTTACACAATTAAACGTATTATAAGAAGTGGTTTTAGCAACAAAGTCTGTATTTTGTTATGTACCTCTTTGTTGAAAATTGTTGTGTATATTCGCTCAATCAAGCGAATATACACACTATTCAACAAAGAGGTACATAACAAAATACAGATTTTGTTGCTAAAACCACTTCTTATAATACGTTAGGAGGCCTCAAAGAAGCGAATATACACAACAATTTCCAACAAAGAGGTACATAACAAAATACAGACTTTGTTCCTAAAACCACATCTTATAATACGTTATGAGGCCTCAAAGAAGCGAATATACACAACAATTTTCAACAAAGAGATACATAACAAAATACAGACTTTGTTGCTAAAACCACTTCTTATAATACGTTAGGAGGCCTCAATCAAGCGAATATACACAACAATGTTCAACAAAGAGATACATAACAAAATACAGACTTTGTTGCTAAAACCACTTCTTATAATACGTTAGGAGGTCTCAATCAAGCGAATATACACAACAATTTTCAACAAAGAGGTACATAACAAAATACAGACTTTGTTGCTAAAACCACTTCTTATAATACGTTAGGAGGCCTCAAAGAAGCGAATATACACAATGTTCAACAAAGAGGTACATAACAAAATACAGACTTTGTTGCTAAAACCACTTCTTATAATACGTTAGGAGGCCTCAATCAAGCGAATATACACAACAATGTTCAACAAAGAGGTACATAACAAAATACAGACTTTGTTGCTAAAACCACTTCTTATAATACGTTAGGAGGTCTCAAAGAAGCGAATATACACAATGTTCAACAAAGAGGTACATAACAAAATACAGACTTTGTTGCTAAAACCATTTCTTATAATACGTTAGGAGGCCTCAATGAAGCGAATATACACAAATATTTCCAACAAAGAGGCACATAACAAAATACAGACTTTGTTGCTAAAACCACTTCTTATAATACGTTAGGAGGCCTCAATCAAGCGAATATACACAACAATGTTCAACAAAGAGGTACATAACAAAATACAGACTTTGTTGCTAAAACCACTTCTTATAATACGTTAGGAGGCCTCAATCAAGCGAATATACACAAAAATTTTCAACAAAGAGGTACATAACAAAATACAGACTTTGTTGCTAAAACCACTTCTTATAATACGTTAGGAGGCCTCAATCAAGCGAATATACACAACAATGTTCAACAAAGAGGTACATAACAAAATACAGACTTTGTTGCTAAAACCACTTCTTATAATACGTTATGAGGCCTCAAAGAAGCGAATATACACAACAATGTTCAACAAAGAGGTACATAACAAAATACAGACTTTTGTTGCTAAAACCACTTTTTATAATACGTTAGGAGGCCTCAATGAAGCGAATATACACAACAATATTCAACAAAGAGGTACATAACAAAATACAGACTTTGTTGCTAAAACCACTTCTTATAATACGTTAGGATGCCTCAATGAAGCGAATATACACAACAATTTTCGACAAAGAGGTACATAACAAAATACAGACTTTGTTGCTAAATCCACTTCTTATAATACGTTAGGATGCCTCAATGAAGTGAATATACACAACAATTTTCAACAAAGAGGTACATAACAAAATACAGACTTTGTTGTTAAATCCACTTCTAATAATACGTTATGAGGCCTCAAAGAAGCGAATATACACAACAATGTTCAACAAAGAGGTACATAACAAAATCCAGACTTTGTTGCTAAAACCACTTCTTATAATACGTTAGAAGGCCTCAAAGAAGCTAATATACACAACAATGTTCAACAAAGAGGTACATAACAAAATACAGACTTTGTTGCTAAAACCACTTCTTATAATACGTTAGGAGGCCTCAAAGAAGCTAATATACACAACAATGTCCAACAAAATGGTACAATTTATGATGTCATAAATTGTATGGCGTATCTGTAAGTGAGGATTTAAATTCGGGTCTGTCAGATTTAGAATCAAGGGAGTCCATCGAAAATTACCAGTGACTGTGGGTTACCTTTTTGCTCATAAGGTCATTAATCCTCCCCCACATATTATACGAATAGATTATTTTTATTGCCACTTTTATCACCATTATTATATTTGTCACTCCACTAGAGTTTTACACACTTGCCTTAATCGTTGATTCTTTGAAGGACAAGTGACAGCAAATCTCTTTAGCTCTCCTGGACTCTTCCTAGTATTCCTGCTGATCTATTATTATTATTATTATTATTATTATTATTATTATTATTATTATTATTATTATTATTAGTTTTTTTTAAATTATTATTCCCTAGCCTGCTGAACTTATTATGATACAGTAAACAATTTTAACATTAAACAGTAATAATATACTTTTTAAAAACTAAACGCTATGAATTTATATTTTAAATGTAAAAAAATATTTAACTATAAACATATTTACATACATACATTTACACACCTCTAATATATATATATATATATATATATATATATATATATATATATATATATATATATATATATAATTTAAAATTTATTACATGAATGACCAAGTAAATTAGATATCAAGATACAGAAATTTATATAAAAAATAATAAAATTACAATAATGATAAAACATAAGTTTCTTCTTCAAGATCACAGGTTAATATATATATACAAAATTTAAATTCATTTTTCAATTGTTACATGTCACTGAATATTCCCCACAAACTTTCAGACCGTAAGCGTCTCTCAAAATTTTTTCAAAAAAAATTATTTTTTCGAACACTTCCGAATTCTCTGTATTCTTACCATTTTAATTTCAAATATCAAACATCTGGCCCTGACGACGACCGTTTTTCTGTATACTTAAAAACAAAAACTTTTTACATATTTACATTTTCTATTATTATTATTTTCTTTTCTTTTGTATTTAAAATAATAATTAATAGATTACATTGTGTACAGGGACATCCTCTCGGCCGAAACACGTGTGGGCACTCCATTAAAATTTTTTTTATCCATTCAACATTTTCTTTCCTTTATTTATTTATTTTTCAGAACACACACACACACACACACAAACACACGCACACACACACACACACACACACACACACATATATATATATATATATATATATATGTGTGTGTGTGTGTGGGGGGGGTAATTCCATTTCAAATCATCAGGGCCATGTCACCCACACCCTTCAATTTTTCTGAAATTTTGTACAGATGTAGACTAGGTTAAAATTAGACAATCCCCCAAATTTGTGTTATATCGATTTTCAACTCGAAAAATTTGATGGTGGACGAGAAAAATGGCGACATTTTGTAATCTATTTTTGTCTATAAAATGTGTTCTACTCCTAAAAATTGTTTTATAGAAGTTTTTAAGCCTGAAGAATCTAAAAATGTTATCAAAATAGGCATAACTTTATTCACTTTATTAATGATTTCTGATTTTTTCAATGCAAGATCAATAAGTGAAAAAATCACAATGTGGCACTACATATAATTTTCTTTTTCCTTTGAATTATTATTCTACATATATTGAACATTATTTGTACCAAAAATGGAGTTTGGTTTTTGCTCACAAGCGAAGTTACAACATCAGTTAAGATTTAGCACTTTTACGTACAACTATTGAATAAGCACCATATGAAGCAAAATAACTGTCAGAGTTCGATAGAAATTATCAGGATTATGTTGGTGGAAGGATATATTTAAAATGATATAACACTATATTTCCCATGTATTAATCATATTGCCTACAAAATTCTGACTATATACAAACGTCAATATCAGCACCACATTTCATTTTAGAATTGAACATTGGAAGGTAACAAAAAGGATAACAATATCCTTGGTACCACCATTTTTCCCTGTGAAATTTACCCCCCCACCCGTATATTTAACTAAGTAGAGCAAATTTATCATAAAATGGGAACAAGAGATAACCTACTCCAGTTTCTCCATAAGGATCTTCAGGGTTAAATCCACTGAATTAATCGAGACACCGATTAATAGCAGTCGATTTCACGATTAAAATGTTCGTTGCGAAGGAACGCTGACTTTCGATTCAAAAAGGTCTCACACCGGAAGTTGATTTTTGTAATATTCAAAAAGTAAACAATAATTTAGAATCGATTTGTGTTAATGTATTCATCTTATATTGTATTGATCTTATTATTAATTTATTTTAAGCCTCGATTATAATAACAGAATTACCGTGAATACAATATACGCCAATGCGTATAACCACGCTCACTTCATAATAACTCTAATCAAAACAAAACAATATAAATAGATTTGATCACCCCCCTTTAAAAAAAAAAAAATGAAACCGCTTTTAAACATTATGACACATACAATTGTTAGACAGCTGCATCCTAGCAAATACATTAACACAAATCGATTCTAATGATTCAATGAACACACACGTGAAATCGACTGCTATTAATCGGTGTCTCGATTAATTCAGTAGATTTAACCCTGAATATCATTATGGTGAAACTCGAGTAGGTTATATCTTGTACCCATTTTATTATATATATATATATATATATATATATATATATATATATATCCGTAGATGGGTTACCAAGTAAGTTAGTATGAGGATGATTTTAAGTTGGACATTTCTTCATACAGCAGAATGTAAGATTTGTTCAGGTCTAAGTTAAGAGCTTGATGTTCAATATTATTGAACTGATAAATATAATTGTTAAAGAAAAAGGCTTAAAATTGATCATTTTGTGGTTATAGATCTATTTCTACCCACAGGTATCTGTGTATTCTTATAAGTATTATCAAACCACTGGCTTTATTGAAAATTAATAAAGTAAACGGTCTGATGATTCTTCAGACTATCCCGACGACTTTACTTTTACTTATATTATGTATTTAGGCAGCAACTTTAAATAAGTACTGATTTGGATGGTATCATATATTTTTCAGGATCAGTAACGGGCGTATCCTTGTGTAACGTATTGCGTCTTCGTTTCTTCGTGTGTAAAAAACATCCTTAAATTAAGATCCTGTGCTTATCAAAAACAAACTCGACCGCAACTCTTGTCAACAATATTTATTATGTCTGCGATTGGTCGTTTGTAGTAGTAGTCAACGCAAATGTTACACTGGGACCTTCAATATTGGCTTACCTTAAATTCGTATTCTTTTGAACACTGTCTCTTTTTCACTTCAACTCATAATGTTGCATGATCTATGTGGCGGCATAGATTATTGGCAACACCGTGTAGAATGGAAATTTACAAACGGTTGGGGAGACCTCTGACCTCACTGAATCACGTGAAATCACGCGAGAGCTGGTTAACTGATCAGTACCAGATTGGACGTGAGGCAGGAGGAATGTCTTGTCTTAGCTGGGGCTCACTTGCACACGCGCGCGCTGTGTTTAAGTTAGAGAAAGAAGTTTAGTTAAGAATAAAAAGTCTTAACATGGTGTTGTTGGTTGATGCATGCCTTGACAAAAAGACGGACCAAGAAGAAGAAAATGAATCAAATATGAATAACCAACAAGAACCAAGAAATATAAGTCAACATGGGGAGAAAGAATAGAAACGCATAGAGATCACCAATGGCCAAAGAAGTAAGTAATGCAAGTTATGCATCTCTCTGTCTACCTTTTCTATCTCTCTCCCCTCTCTCCCCTCTCTCTATTAAAGATCTCATGGTTTATATACTCGAAACATGAGTGAGGGGTATATAACAATAATCTTGTTTATGAATTTAAGGTCGTAATGACTTTCGAGTGCCATTTGCATTTCCATGTTGTACATCTTAATACAATTGCAATTTTCCCGCACATTTCCTCGAAAATTAAGCGCGGAATCTTTTTACTTTCTGTGTTTCTCTGCTATTTGTTTCGTTTCGTTTTATTACGTTTCGTTTCGTGCAATTTGTCCTTGCTGTTCGTGTTTCTCCTTATTAGCCTGCGTTATCATTTCTAGTTTGTAATTTTCGTCTTTTGCGTTATTATTTATTGTTTTTAGCCGCAATTCATTTTTTTTGTTCTTTTTTTTTTCGATAGGATTAAGCAAGTCTGTTGATCTGATACGTGGTAGTTCCTGGTTTCAATTCTACACAGTCATTAGACAAGTTTCACCGATGCTTAAATGATACAAACAGAATCAGAAAACGATTTCGTATTTATTCAGAAGTGAATAGCGCACCCTGCCTGGTATGATGGTTAGCAAGATGAATTAGCAGACTTTTGTTAGTGGGTTCACATTGGGTACCCCATACACCAGTCCTTGTGCCACATCTAAGCTATATCGCATATGTTCAGAAGTGAACGTGTAACATTTTTCTTTTTCTTTTTTACTATCGGTTTTTAATAAAATAAAATTGTATTCAAAGTTCGGGCGTCAGAGTACAATTGGTAAAGCTATACAGTAGCACTGATACGGCTACACCCTGGAAGAATTCTTGCATTATATTATGAGTGAGATCAGATTTCCATATGATCAATCTTACACCAGGTTTTTTTTCTCCCTCCATCGTCTACTCAGTTGATGCTGGGTGGCCGCTTTTAGTTTAGAATATGGGGCGTAAAACGCAAGTATAGGGATCTATAGGCAAAATTGCTTATTACACACTTGATCGGCTTACAACACATTGTAAAAGTAATATATATATATATATATATATATATATATATATATATATGTGTGTGTGTGTGTGTGTGTGTGTGTGTGTGTGTTGAATTAAACAAAAGACACATCTCCTGTTTAAGGATTTTATTTTTGATCTTTTCGAGTTTTCTGACCAACTTTTTAATATTTGGGTGGAATTCGTAGATTAGTCCACCAAAGTTCATGTCCCGAGTACTTTCGGCAATTATTTTCCTTCCAGCCTCCACTAAACTAATTTGGAAAAACTTGAACATCCCTGATGAAAGTACTCGGGACCTAAACTTTGGTGGACTAATCCACGAATTCCGACCAAATATTAAAAATTTGGCAAGAAAACTCGAAAGATCACAAATAAAATTGTTAAATAGGAGATGTGTCTTTTGCTTAATTCAACATGCATAAATGAAAAAATGCTGCCCAAATACACACACACACACACACACACATATATATATATATATATATATATATATTTATAGTCGTCAACAGACACCATGTTTCGACATATCACGTTTCTCTAGTGTGGCTACAAATTTCCAGACTACCTCCAACCGGGATGGAAATCCGATCGTTTCACCATCAGTCAGGCTTCTTAATCACTCGGCCATAGTCACCTACAAACTGAGAGGACGATTTTTAACTGATTAATACACCCATCTCTCTCTCTCTCTCTCTCTCTCTCTCTCTCTCTCTCTATATATATATATATATATATATATATATATATATATATATATGTGTGTGTGTGTGTGTGTGTGTGTGTGTGTGTGTGTGTGAGTGTGCGTGTGTGCAAAGGCCGTCAGAGAGTGCTCCATCTTTTTTGTACGAGAGCGTTGTCTTTAAGCTTAGTTGGCGGTCGTCCCTGAAATCCCTTCCAAATTGCTCAACCCAATAATGGATGGGGAGCATATATATATATATATATATATATATATATATATATATATATATATATATATATATTCATGTTGTTTTTTTTAAAGTTGAGCGTTATTACGAAGCATCTAAAAATAAATGAATGAACTCGATGTTATGGAGTATTGGATTCACTAATTTTTTTATTATTATTTTTTATCATAAATTTTCGGGTTCGTTAGATACCCTTTATCAAATGACTGTTGTTCCTGTTCAACGGATCTTTTGTCTCTGTTGTTATTGACAGCGGCAGCGTCTGTAAAAAAATTATAATAATGGAGTATTCCGATGTCAGCGTTCAGTCCCCTCACGTGAGTTTGTAATTTTAGAATCCATTTAGTTTCTGCTTGTTTTCGAGATTGCGTTGTTGGAAATGTGTGTTCTATTAGAATGCATTTGAGGTGTGTAAGGTTGTGTGGTAGGGTGTTAAAGTAAAGTGCTATTGTACTATGCGGAGATTTGAGTTTTATTGTGGATTTGTGGTTATTTAATCTTAGTCTAAAAGATGTTGATGTTTCTCACACATATCCGCTATTTTGCATTGTGTGCAGTATATGTAATATATGATATTAGCGCTATCGCATGTTAGGTGTGGCGGATGGATTGTTATGTTCGTGTGGGGTATTTTTATTACGGTTTCTGTGTGTATATGGCTGCAAATTTGGCATCTAGGCTTGTTGCATCTTTTGTTACCTTTCTGTACGGTATTATGTAAATGTTTTCTGGATGCTGTGAGGATGTTACGTAGGTTAGGTGGTTGTCTTTTTGCGTTGATGGGCGGGGTTTTGAAGATGGACTTTGCTGTGGGGTCGGTTTGTAGGGTTTTATATTGTTCGGTGAGTAGCTTAGTTAGTTTGTGTCAACCGTAGTGAAATACCATAGGGATTCGGTCATTTGTTTGGTGTGGTTTATATTTTAGTAGTTCCTGTCTATTTAGAGATGATGCTTTATTGAATGCTTTTTTTTATCAATTTTATGGGGTAATCACTATTTAGGAATTTTCTTGCTAGGTTGGATATATTCTTGTTGGTCTTCACATATACGTCTTAGTCTTATGCATGCACTATAGATTATCGTTTTTTTAGTTTATGAGGGTGGTTGCTGTTATAGTTTAGAAATGTGTGGTTATCAGTGGGTTTGGTGTAGAGAGTGGTGTTTATGGTATTATTTCTTAATTTTGTGGTAATGTCTAGGAAATGGATCGAGTTGGTGGAGTGTTCTATCGAGAATTTGATGGATTGGTGGTAGCTGTTAAAGTGTGTGTGGAAATCTAGGAGGCTGTTGAGGCCATGTGTCCATATAAGAAATGTATCATCTATCTATCTATCTATTTATCTATCTATCTATCTATATCTATATCTATATCTATATCTATATATATATATTTAGGGGCCGGGTTAGCTCAGTCGGTAGAGCGTTCGGCTAGAAACCACAAGGTTCCTAGTTCGATACCGGTCCTCGCCAACTCAGCGTATGAGTAGCCCAGGGATCTGTGCGGTAAAGTAAAGAGCTGGTGGTTGATGTGGCGCTCCACCTCAGATGCTAAAAAACAATCTCCTTGGTCTAGCGCTATTGAAAAGAGGATAGACTCCCTCGCTGACTGGCTGATACCGACTTTAGGCCGCCCCGTCGACTTTACTTTATATATATATATATATATATATATATATATATATATTACTTGAAGAAGTAATATATATATATATACATGTGTGTGTGTGTGTGTGTTGTGATAATTTAAAGGAACGAGATAAACCATTGTGATTCAGAAAACATAAGATATCTATGCACGCTTTAAGATGCATACTGGATACAATGTAATAAGATATATAATGTAATAATATAATGTAATAAGAACTGCTTAAAAAAAGAGATATACGTATTTACCCAATCACTCCGCTTTAACAGGATGTGTCACAAAGGTCGTTTTTCAAGTCGTGTTTAACAGGTTTTAATTCAGTTTTCCTTCTCATTGACCGGTAGAGAGAGAGAGAGAGAGAGAGAGAGAGAGAGAGAGAGAGAGAGAGAGAGAGAGAGAGAGAGAGAGATTCACATATTTCTCAAATACAGAGTAGTTGGATTCACATATTTCTCAAATACAGAGTAGTTGGATTCACATATTTCTCAAATACAGAGTAGTTGGATTCACATATTTCTCAAATACAGAGTAGTTGGATTCACATATTTCTCAAATACAGAGTAGTTGGATTCACATATTTCTCAAGGATATTATTGTTACGTTATGTTCTCCTTTCGGGAATGGAGCGATGACGTGTCAACGTTTGTTACGTTCTAGCACTCATTGTCGGAATGGAGTGATGATTTATTGACAGTAGAAATATTTATATACTTATCTCTCTGGACCGGTATTACATTTGGAGAGGCTGGAATCCTGGTTGTTGGGCTGTTGTTAAGTTGACTGGCAATTCTTAGATGTCTGAAGTCTGGAAGCCAACTTGGCGGTGGGAAGGATGGGAGGACATCTTGCCTTGTGCCATTTAGAAGTTTTAGTAATCACAAGGTTATTTCTTTTTCTCATGAGATTTTTTTAAAATCCCTCCCCCCCAAAGTCACAACTGCCAAGAGCAAGAGCCCATGTTTTACTCTCTCAGCGCATTCTACCAGACCCAGCCACACGCTCAGTTCTCACTCCTCCTCTTTCCCGCTTCACCACGTCTCACGGCTCGTCAATAGAAACTATGAAGATTTATCCATAAACTTTTCATCTAACACGTAATTCTTGCTAAAAAAAACTCTTCCGTGCTAATTTACACGTCAGTGTTACACTCATATATATTTATATATGTGTTATATTTATATATGTATTTATATATGTGTTACACTCATATCTCTCCATCCCAATTATGTTACATTATCGCAATGAGAACTGCAAACAATCTCGTCCTGTTCATTTCCTACAAGGATAACCATTCCTAAAAAAAAGGAAATGTATGAGAAAATAAAAATTTCGTCAAACCGAGAATATGCTGGAGAGAGAAAAGTTGGAATTATATCTTTCCCCGAGAATATTTGCACTATATGAAATCTTAACAGCCACGACCCGGAATTGAACTCGGTAAGCCGTATCTAATTCCTACGACGGTAACCATTACACCAAAAACAACTTGCGTGTGCGTGTGCGTGTGAATGCATTGAACAGAAATTGATTTCCCAAGTCACACGCGTTATGTTTTTGTTTTTATCAGGTAATTTCTGTGCCTTAACAGATTTATACAGACCAATACATTTTCTTTATTCGCAATCATTCAATTTATTGTAGAGGATGAAGACATATAATAAGATCATATTTACATGTAAATATTATTGAACATGTACACAAACGCACACACATACACACACACACACACACACACACACACACACACACACACATATATATATATATATATATATATATATATATATATATAGGTCATATTTACATTATATATTCATATATGTACATATTATTGAACGTGCATAGAGACATATATATATATATATATATATATATATATATATATATATATATATATATGAACTTATATATATATATTGCACTATATGTATATATATATATAATAAGGCCATATTTTAAATTACATATTCATATGTGTACATATTATTGAACGTGTATACACACACACACACACACACACATATATATATATATATATATATATAATAAGGTCATATTTACATTACATATTCATATATGTACATATTATTGAACGTGTATACAGAAAATATATATATATATATATATATAATATATATATATATATATATTATATAACTTATATATATATATATATATATATATATATATATATATATATATATATATATATATATATATATATAATAAGGTCATAGTTACATTACGTATTCGTATGTGTACATATTATTAAACGTGTATACATACATATCTCTCTATATAAACTGTAAGACATGAAGACCCTCAGCCATCACCTTCTAAGCACATATATGATAGGGATTGACGGGATCAGCTGATTGATCCGAGGATGCCTATCTGACCACCCGTCTAGCCTAAGTAAGGGCCAAAGTGTGGTGTTGCATGTCATTGACTGCGCAACAACCAGCATTCCCTCCTTAAATATCACGGGTCGCCACCCACGGACAAGTGGTGGCCCCATTGGGTGTGTGGAATTCTTAACCCTCTGCAGATATGCCGACAGGGCTCGTGAGTAATGTAAATATGACCTTATTATATAGAGAGATATGTATGTATACACGTTTAATAATATGTACGATTAATAGATGCGATTTAAGGATGTCTGCAATAGATGCGATTTAAGGATGTCTGCAATAATGATCTCAGGTGCTTTGTTATTACTCCTTCCAGTTTGGCTTAGGACTGTTCTCCGTAGCGGGCTATTCATATCTGAAGTCACTCTGGCATAACACCATGAAGCCAAGAGGTCCAGAAGAAAGCGACTGCAACAAATCACCGGCACATCAATATCTTCAGAGACAGCTTTCACGTGCGACATTTATGATCGAGAATGTTTTTCGTACATTGGACTTCACAGTCACAGAAGTCGCTGTAACTTTAGAGAAACAAGAATTATATAGTCTTCTAAGACTGCAATCCTGATAATTATTTTTATCAATTTTTTATACAGATTACACTGGGGAACACTATTTTTGTTGAGCTGAATCTGACATTTGTTTTTGACCTCTGAACCAAAAATGATCCCACTTTTTCTATATCACATCAACGTTTTCAGCTACGGGATACCCTTGATATTTTTCAAAAACCATAAAAGTACAGCATCTAACACATTTGTCTTCATTTTACAGAATGATTTAAAAATTTACATATAATGGGAAATAATAAAACATTAAACTGGGCAATAAAACTTTTTGTTGAGTTAGATCTGACACTTGATTTTGACTAAGTATTGGACTCTAAATCCATAATTTACCTCAGTTTCTTCTCAATTAAATCAACCTTTTGAGTAACAGAATACCTTCACTTGGTTTAAAAACCATTAAAATTCTGCATCTAACATATTTGTGTTTCTTTTATAGAATGTTTAAAAAATGTATAATGAAAAATAATAATAAATTGATGAACTATAAAGTTTGTACAAATTCATCTTGTTCATACAAAGGATATTGTTACTGTAACCGTTAAGACAAATTGTGTGCAAATAGTTAAGTTAAAAATTTACATGTATAGTTTTTCCAGAGTGTTCAATCTGAAAATTTCAGCCATCATATTTACATCCCATATACTTTGATACTTCAATGAATTTTAAATTCATCTTGTTCATACAAAGGATATTGTTACTGTAACCGTTAAGACAAATTGTGTGCAAATAGTTAAGTTAAAAATTTACATGTATAGTTTTTCCAGAGTGTTCAATCTGAAAATTTCAGCCATCATATTTACATCCCATATACTTTTATACTTCAATGAATTTTAAATCTTTGTGGAATTATTCATTTTTCTCATTACTAGCTACACCAAGGTTTTCCAAGAAGTTTGCAAGATGGCTATGCAGAAAATGGAACTTGATGCTCATGTTGCAATCGAGGGTTTTCTGGCTATCCAGTAATTTCTGGACAATTTCAGTGCAATTCTTTGCTCACTCATTTCCAAGAAAGTTCTTGACAAGGTAAAGACCTTGTCAAGAACCAAGCATTCTTTTCGAGTTCTAACATTATCCTGATGAAATGTTCATCTTTGACCATCAAACACACTGGTCTTGATTTGTTCAATACACAGGACAAGAAATGACAAAATGTGGAACTTGAAACACCTGCCTTCAATTGGCAATGCTTTAATGAATTGCTTCAAGATACCTAGTTTTATGTGCAAGGTGTGAACATAATTTTCTTTATGTCAACAAATGAATCATGTAGAATGTTGGGATCAACGGGTTTGAGGTTAGATCTTGAAGGCCAATTCCCCTCCAACCAATGCGTCTCTCAAGCTCTACTGCCACACACTGGAATTTCAGCTGAATAAGGCACTAGACGTATAGCTGATGGTAGACTAGGATACTCAATTTTACATTTGTTTTTCTTGTTACCTGGTGAAATTTTCATTAAACATTGGTAGGTATTTCCCTCTCATCCCACTTATGAGGGCGTGACACAAGGACATTTTAATGTGGGCCCACCCACAAGCCGAGACTCACGGGTGGTAGGCACAAAAAATGCATCGATCCCGCAGGCGCTGGGCAATAAACCCAGCCCTGCCCCTTTAAATCAAGGGGACAGGTATTGCCTGGGGTGACAGCTCCCTGGGATCGACGCTATTAACTTGTAAGGTCCAGCGGCCGAAGCTCACTCGACCCCCGATCGAAACCGGTGTTAGATGTGTTGGACATATCTACATCTTCATTAAACATAGGTAACAGTCTGTGAAATGATATTTTGGCTCTCGCCAAATCATAGTGATGCCAAATGCCAGCTTATCACGTGTTCCCTTGGTCCACATCTATAAACTCTTAACACACTGCTTGCGCATCTAGTAAGGGGTCCATGACTTGTCTTAATCACTAAGTTTTAATTTAAAAAACATGCTAAATAGACTAGCTTCACAAATGAATTGATGTTTGTTCTTTGATTGGGAATCCACCAAGTCACTAGACCTGAAAGATTCTCCTTCCTATTCAATAAAATAATCAACGCAATCAGTTGACCAAGCCTATTACATATAGATAAGCAATACCATTGTGCTTATTTGGGGAGTAAGCTATAGAGAGAAAAAACTTGACGTGATGAAAGAAAACTGACTGCAGTTTTGAAATCAGTATGCCAATATTAGTCTAAATCAAATGAAAAATCAGACTTAACAGAAATGATGTCCAAAATTGTTCCCCAGTGTAATTATTTATTAAATCCAGTTTTGTTAAAATCCTTATGCAAATTATTCCAACCATATACTATGGAAACCTTTATTTCTTAGAGATATATAACACTTATATCAGGATTTTAAATGCATTTATAAAAT
This sequence comes from Doryteuthis pealeii, assembly GCA_023376005.1. NCBI lineage: Eukaryota > Metazoa > Mollusca > Cephalopoda > Myopsida > Loliginidae > Doryteuthis > Doryteuthis pealeii. The sequence goes on along the minus strand of CM042179.1, from coordinate 30,185,014 downwards.
TAGCGACTGTCTTCCCTTGTTGGAATGGAGTTGAGTGGAAAAGGGTTATCTTGCGCATCTAGTGAGGGGCCCAGGACTTGTCTTAATCACTAAGTTTTAATTTAAAAAACATGCTAAATAGACTAGCTTCACAAATGTGCTGATGTTTGTTCTTTGATTGGGAATCAACCTCAGATCTGAAAAATTCTCCTTTCTTTTCAATAAAATAATCAACACAATCAGTTGACCAGTCCTATTACTTACAGACAGACAATACAATTTTGCTTATTTGGGGAATAAGAAAAAACAACTTTACGTGATAGAAGAAAACTGCAGTTTTGAAATCAGCATGTCAATTTTAATCTAAATCAAATGAAAAATCAAATCTAATAGAATATATTTATATATATTTATATAATAGTATATTATATATATATATATATATAATATAAATATATAATGGCATATATATATATATATATATATATATATATATATATATATATATATATATATATATAGTATATACATATAATGGTATATTATATATATATTTATATAATAGTATAATATTTATGCCCAAAATATAATATTTATGTCCAGTGTTATTGAATGTATATTACATGTTTTGCATTTGCATACACACCATTAAATACACAAATGTATGGCATCAGCAGGAATATTTTTGTATTTACTTTGTCATACACCTGATTTGATGTGCATACAAATGTGTATTGCTTTTCATACACATTACTGGATGTATATACGGGTGTGTATTACGTACGTATATGTTTTAATTGCTTTTTCATACATTGAGATGGAGCGCCACACCTACCATCAGCTCCTCACTTTACCACACAGATCCATATGCTACTCATACGCTGAGTTGTCGAGGGCCGATATCGAACCCGGAATCTTGTGATTCCTCGGCTGCCGTTCCAGCGACTGAGGTAAACACGTGTGAATTTATGTTCATATTGGCTTCCGTAGCTAAAAGTGATGTACTATTGATTGAACAGCGTTTGATATGCAAATTTTGCCTATGATAGAATTCACGTTGATTACTACATTCCGATGAGAAAAAAAAACGTAATCCTTACCCCCAAGAGATATGTCTTTTGCTTCTTGCATTTGAAATCTTGTATAAATATATAATTTTACTTGATATTGCTACAATTCCAGAACTAGATTAATCTACGAGGATTTATTCATGGTAGATACCGTAGATCTAAAAAAGAAAAAAGAAAAAAGAAAAAAAGAAAAAATAACAATCACAAAGGTAAAAATCCATTTCTCAATTCACCATATTACATTATCTATGGCATTATTAGACTTTAACTGAAACAGTAAAATTTAATAAGTAATAAATTTTGAAAATTTAACTGATACATAAATTGCTAAAAGTTTTCAGTCAAGTGCTAGAAAGAGACTTAAACTTTATCAATTAAGGAGTTACCCTTGCACCGTATATATTCATAATATACCTAGACTTCGTACGTCCCTAGATCCCATAAAAGAAAAAGGTCTCACACTAAAAAGGACAATAAGCAGGCGATATCAAGCAAAAACTATTACGGATGCGGCCTACGCAGATCACCTAGCTCTTCTTAAAAACACACCCGCACAAGCCGAATCCCTGTTACATAGCCTAGAGAAGGCAGCACGGAAAATCGGTCTCCATGTGAATTCCAATAAAAGAGTACATGTGCTTTAAAAAGAAAGGAGACATCTCCACACTCGATGGTAAGCATCTAAAGCCAGTAGAACAATTCACGTACCTAGGTAGTAATATCGCATCAACACGTATAGGAAAAGTCATGGTCAGCTACAAACAGATTGTCTTTTATATGGAAATCCGATGTCTGCGATAAGTTAAAGAGACAATTCTTCCATGCCGTGGTGGTATCAGTGCTACTATATGGCTGCATAACTTGGACCTTGACAAGGAGCCTGGAGAATAAGGTAAATGGGAGCTGCACACGAATCCTGCGTGCGATCTTGAACAAATGGTGGAAGCAACAACCCACAAGGAAGTAGCTATACGGACACCTGTCCCCATCACGCAAACCCTCCGAGTAAGATGGACAAGGAATATATATATATATATATATATATATATATATATACATATATATATATATATATGATAAAGAAGAAGACTTACCGGGGAATAGAATACCGTGTTAATCGCAACATCAACCGTCGATACAAATATTAACCGAATAAGTCTGGGTTATAAAGAATATAAAAGTACCCAATACGTTAGTAGAGCGGATTTAGAAGAAAGGTATGGATACATAACTTACTTTAGTTTCACCGAAAAATGACAATTAGGATTAATCGTAATGAATTAATCAAGAGTTCTTGATTAATTCATTACAATTTATGCTGATGACCCTTTTCAGTGAAACTCAAGTAGGTTATCTATCTATATCTTACTATTATATATATATATATATATATATATATATATATATATATATATATATATATCTTTACAATTATATCTTATATCTTACTATATATTACTTATACTATATCTTACTATTATATATCTTATTATAATGGAGATTGTGTGTTTTTCTGTCTGTAACCGAAACTATATTACTACTCAAGTCACAATTCCCTTAATTATTTACGTCAAATTCTCCATGATTTCATTCTTTTAAACCTTCAGTTATTAATAAAAATTGTTTTACATTATTAATACTGTTGACCATATCTACGTACTAATAATATGCAATTGTATTTATATATACAACAAAATAGCGGTTTACAGTGTGAACGAGAAGGCTAATTTGCATATTGATATTTAAAATTTTATTTTAATAAATATGTGCTTGGTATTATTGATTTCTAATTGTTTGGTTTTATCTTAAGAAATATAAACAAAAATCTCGTGGATAAATCTTAAAAGAAATTTATTTACAAGAAGAAATAACTGTAATATTATCCTTTACTTCCTATTTTAACTAAATAGTTAAATTAGGAAAAGTTACCAATGAAAGAGGGGAGTAATGGAAAATGATGGAATAGTTAGTTTCAAAGTTGTTCTATTTTTCAATCATACCCGCTCTGTTCAAAATCTTTTTATCTACATTCTTATTCAGTTTCATTAGCCTTTCTAATTTAATATGATATTTTATTATAAAATTTAACTAAAATACTTTCACCCGGAGGGTGCATATATTTGCTAGTATTATAATATATATATATATATATATATATATATATATATATGTGTGTGTGTGTGTGTGTGTGTGTGTGTGTGTGTGTGTTTAACACATACATATACATTGTCATTTTTGACAGAAACAAAATTATACCAAAATATACAAACGTAAACCAAATCAATACCATACAGAAGTAATCCTTTAACACCATCCCCGATTATGCTAACATATCGTCGATATACATTACATTCTCTTTCATTTAGCCTTATTAGGCTTATGCTAGGTTAAGCAGTGATGAGAGTGTTCAATACTTAATTGGATGATCACTTAAGCAACAGCTGGTAATATAAGCAACCCGATTCCTTCGTTTATAAAAGAAAAATGACTTGATTCGGCATTAAATGTTACAACGATTGATATGTCATACAATCAAAACTTTTTTCTTATATGTTGCTTCACTTATTCATCTTTTTCCCCTCTCTCTCTCTCTCTCTCTCTTTCCCCCTCTCTCTCTACTTCCCTCTCTTTCCCCCTCTCTCTCTTTCTTTCCCCCTCTCTCTCTTTCCCCCTCTCTCTCTCTCTCTTCGTTTCTTTGTCTTATGGCATATCAAATTCCGTGGATTTTAAAGGCACACTGACTTGTTAATTTGAAGTCATTTTTATATAGGTGTTATATGGGCTCCGATTTGGTCTTTTTCTTTTCGACTCTGCTTGAAATTCAACGCGCGGACGTATTTGTAAGCACCCCACATGACTTGCCTTATCCAATCAGATTCTAGAAATTGCTTAATTATTTTTTAAAATCTCATTTATACAAAATTGTGGAAGTTTTTGAATTTGGATAGGAGTTAAGATTGGCGCATCTTTTACGTTTTTTTTTATTGGCTATGAAATATAGGAGTTTATCCTATAAACCTCTATATAAAATAACTCCACACGGGTTGATATGCCATTGAAACCCATCAACCGATCAATCAAAGATTTGAAGCGATAGTTTGGAAGAGTTTAACTTCATACCCAGGGCATGAAGACCCCCAGCCATCGCCTTCTAGCACCCATATGATAAAAAGGGTTGGGGTTGCATGATGCCAATATGGTGGGGACAATCATATAGGTGCTAGGGCTTGAGGTGAAAACATCTCTGACCGCCCGTATAAGGGTCAAAGTGGTGTTGCATGTGATGGACTTCTCATCCACCAGGACCCCGTCCTTAAGCATCACGGTTCGACACCCACAGCCAATAGGTAGGTCTTATCCTTCTGCAGAGTTGCAGTCGGTGTATTCTAAAGCCCCAACGACAGGGTTGAGTACTTCCTGTATGAACTACAAAAGTATAAATATAGATGCATAACGTGTATTATTCCCTATCCTCTAAGCATAAAATAACCCGGGACGGGTTGATATGCCGTTAAAGCCCATTAACTCCGTAAACTACCATTTTCTATGCCAGGAAATCGACACAATTGTAGGCCAGAACCTTTGACTCGTGGCTCTGCATACAAAAGAGAGAGAGAGAGAAGAGAGAGAGAGAGAGAGAGAGAGAGAGAGAGAGAGAGAGAGAGAGAGAGAGAGAGAGAGAGATGCTGCTGCTGCTGCTGCTGCTGCTTTTTACCTCATTAATTAAGCTGTAACAGTGATAACACTTTAAAATATTGACATATATTTCCTCAAACGAAGACAGAGTTTTGAAAAAAAAAATTTTGTGTGGTAATTCTTTATGTTAATTTCCAATGCTCGCCACATAGGAGACGTTACAGTTTTAAAATCGACCTACGCTATTGTACAGCCACTCTTTTTCTTCATTTAATGAAAAAAAAGGTTATGAAAATATATATAAAGAAAAAGCAATGCTAATATGAAAAAGAAAAAAAAAAGAAGAAAAAAAACGAATGGCGTAGTTGAGTATTTGATAGACACTGGAAATTGTGACAGAAATTCTCTTCACGGCTACTGTCGACAGGCTAGACATCTTCTGTCACATGGTACTTAATGCCGTTGACAGAAAATACAAAAATGATGTGTCGGCATATACTTCGTTTTTTATCTATCGACAACATCAGACAACATGTAAGCACGACTAGAATATAAAAAAAATATAAATGGAATGATATATGTTAGTGAAGATATATGCGTGTGTGAATAAAAGGCACGTTACATTGGGGTCGTGAGTAACTATGGACCTTTCTAGATGTACAAGAATGCCACCTCGCGTGGTGTAATGGTTAGGAAGCTAGATTTGCACATCGTTGTTAGTGAGTTTGATTCTCGCTAGGTGACCTATACTTCTGATCTTGTGTCGCAACTAAACTAAGCTTGTAGGAAACTACTCTATTGGGCACCGCAGTGTAATGGTTAGCAAGCTAGATTCGTAGATCAATGTTAATGAGTTCGATTCTCACTGGGTGACCTATACTTCTGACCTTGTGCCACATCTAAGCTTAGTTTAGTAAATAACTATATGCTGAACAAAGGGACATTTCACGTGGTGTAATGGTTAGCAAGCTAGATTCACAGACCATCATTGGTGAGTTCGATTCTTATTGAGCGCCCCATGATTCTGGCCTTGTACCACATGTAAGCTAAGCTTAGTAAATAACTATATACCGAAAGTATGTGGGCACATCACGTAGTGCAATGGTCAACAAGCTAGATTCGAAAATGTTTAAAACCTCGGCAACTTTTACATAAGAATTAATATGATAGCGCTCAATGCATTTGTAGAGCAGGTTTAATAAAATGGTATAGTCAGAAAATCTACTCGAGTTTCACCGTGAGGATAGGATTATCTACGATGATTCCCAGATAATCACGACAATATATATATATATATATATATATATATATATTGTCGTGATTATCTGGGAATATATATATATATATAAGGGGCCGGGTTAGCTCAGTCGGTAGAGCGTTCGGCTAGAAACCACAAGGTTCCTAGTTCGATACCGGTCCTCGCCAACTCAGCGTATGAGTAGCACAGGGATATGTGCGGTAAAGTAAGGAGCTGATGGTAGGTGTGGCGCTCCACATCAGACGCTAAAACAATCTCCTTGGTCTAGCACTATCGAAAAGGGGATAGACTTCCTCACTGACTGGCTGATACCGACTTTAGGCCGCCCCGTTGACTAACTAACTAATATATATATATATATATATATATATATATATATATATATATATATTATGGATTAATATCCCGTAACTAAAGTGTCATGCTTACTTGCAATCATCATCATCATTATATATATATATATATATATATATATATATATATATATATATAGTCATTCACAGACACGTGTTTCGACTTATAGAAGATAGAAACCGGATTGATTCAGAAGCAGTCGGACAGCTTACCGCTCGGCTATAGTCACCAACAGAAAGCGACAGTGATTTCAACTGTTTTAATACACACATCAGTATGTATGTAAAGGCCATCATAGAGTGCTTCATCCCTTTTATAGGAAAACGTTGCGTGCACCACAAACTCATCTAAGTCTCATGTCTAGTACATAGAATAATGTATTAGTGTCAGGAACATGAACAGTCTACAGTAATAATATACGTGTATGTGTACAGTGCTCAGGTGCAACACAACTTATCAAAGTCTCATGTCTAGTACATAGAATAATGTATTAGTGTCAGGAACATGAACAGTGTACAGTAATAATATACATGTATGTGTACAGTGCTCAGGTGCAACACAACTTATCAAAGTCTCATGTCTAGTACATAGAATAATGTAGTGTCAGGAACATGAACAGTCTACAGTAATAATATACATGTATGTGTATAGTGCTCAGGTGCACCACAACTCATCAAAGTCTCATGCCTAGTACATAGAATAATGTACTAATGTCAAGAACATGAATAGTGTACAGTGATAATATACATGTATGCACACTTTGTAGGCATGTCCATGTGTGTTAGAAACATGTAAATCAATAAGGTGCTCAAGGTTGCTGTTGGTAAGATGATTATAAGCGTTTACCAGGTCAGTTGCCATACACCGGAGTTTCAACGAAACCATTCCCTCGGCAGCAAGACGTTCAGAATATGGCAAATGCCTGATGGAGGGTATTCGTTTGGTTGCGCGTCTCTGTACAGTTTCCAGGAGGTCAATGTTCTGAGCGAGCTAGGGGTTACAGAGTAGTGATGCAAATTTCAAGTGTGACCGCACCATAGCTTTATACTTTAAATAGATAGCAGTGGAGGCGCTGACAAAGATCTTGCTGAGTTACGCCAGGAAACTCTCGGTCTTCTTGACAATTTTAGAAATGTGCGTCTTCCAACGTAAATCGCTGCTGACAGTAATACCCAGTTCGCCTTCACAAGAAGACTTCTTGGTATTAGTGTTGTGAATGGAGTATGTGTATGATGCAAGATCTTAAAAAAACATTTTTTGAGGCAAAGTTAACTCTCTCTCTCTCTCTCTCTCTCTCTCTCTGTATATATATATATATATATATATATATATATATATATATATATATATATATATTCCTTTTTTTATAAAGAAAGAAAGGGGAGAAAAAAGACATGCTACACAAAAATATAACAAGAAAGAAAGAAAGAGAGTGAGTGAAAGATAGAGAGAGGGAGTGAGCGCGCATAAGTGATAATGGTTGTCCCCCATTAATAGGGCCTTGGGCCTAACTCATACACCCGGGGTACGTCGAAAATACCGTACTAATAACATGGGCCTTTCGGGGCCTGTGTCTATAAATGAAATTAACGGCGTTGAACCCAGGGGGCTATACCCCCAGGAACCCCCCCCCCCTGATTTAAATACCATATTCATAATATGGGCTCTTCGGGGCCTGTGGGCCCAGTGGCATGGGCCACTGGACTATGAATGAAATTAAAGACGTGATCCCAGGGTGCCGTCCCCCCCTGGCAACACATGTCCCCTTGATTTAAAGGGGCACGGCTGGGTTTATTGCCGAGTGCCTGAAGCGCCCACCTCCTGAGGGGGGATGCTGACGGGATAACGCATTTTTGCACCCATTAGCTTTGGTTCGTGGGTGCCCCACATTAACAGGACCTTTTATCTGACCCGCATAAATGGGGTGCGTAGTAAATACAACATTAATAATGTGGGCTGTCCTTGAGTCAAATCTATCTGATAGAGATATTGTTTATAAATAAGATAATATGCCAAGTAAGATTAAATAAGGAATATTCAATAAATATGGAGAATAAAACGTGAGTAAAGGTAATTGTGGCGTAGTTTCGGTTACAGACAGACAGACAGACACACAATCTCCATCATAATATCCACAGATCCTGCTAGAAAAATACAGGTTGTCCCAAAATAATGAATACACTCTTTGAATCGTTATAACTTATTCAATTTGTGTATTTTGACTTGTTTAATTAGATTGATACAAGAAAAAGACTACAAAAAAAAGAGTGTATACATCATTTGGGGACATCCTGTATAGATATTCGTGTTTGATAGGTAAGTTGTTTGCGCCCTCCGTGCTAAGTTGTTAATTACCCCAAGATACTTCGATAAAATTATTCAATCATAAATAAAACATAAACTGTAGACATATATAACGTGTATTGCACTGATCCTTCACCTTCAATTATTATCATCTCGCTGTTTTATATCTTTCCATACCAATATGACATACCAAATTAAAAGAAGAAAAAAACGAAAAAAAAAACAAAAAAAACGATTGTAGTAAACTGCGAAGAAACATCCTAAAAAAAATCAACGACAAGGGATTAATAACAATAAAAAATAGAGACAAACTTTGATTGACAAGAATGAATATAGACATATATCATGCGTATGGAAGTGCGTGGTGTAATGGTTAAAGTCATGGGAAATGGACTCGTCGCCCCGAGTTCAAATCTTGGACGCGGCAATTGCATTTCACTTAGCGCTAATATCCCTGGGAAAGGTATGAATCATACTCTCCCTCCAGCTATGGATAAATAGTAGGGCAGGTCGGGATCTTTAAACTTGGTTAGTCAACCGGTGTAGAAGAATGAAAACTCTGATTTCAAACCTGTTGAACTCCAATTAAGAAATTGATCTTGTGTCACATCCTTCTCGTGCGGAGGGGTTGATAATATATATATATATATAAATATATATATAAATATATATATATAAATAGGGGTTGGTAAATATATATATAAATATATATATAAATACGCATGATATATATATATATATATATAATATATATATATATATATATATATAGTATATTATGAAAAAACACAGGTTTAAACCTGGGCGGTCTGAGAGGCCCCCTCCGATCAATCGGCTGGTCACGTCAAGCCCTAGCACCTATATGATTTTCCCAACCCCATTGCGCTTATGGCAAGCCCCAACCCCTTTTTATCATATGGGTGCTAGAAGGCAGTGGCTGCGGGTCTACATGTCCTGGGAATGACGTTAAACTCTATCTGATGGTGAGGTTCCAGTTCTGGAGGTTTGGGGAATGTGGAGCACCCCTTCATCACCATTGCTCCCTGGTGGAGTGGTAGTACCTGTTAGGGTCCCATCTATGGGTTAAATAGAAAAATGTTTTTATATAAAAATTGTATTATCCATTAAGAATTGATTTATTTCAAAACCTTATCGGCATTAAATGACCCACTGGGGTTGATATGCCGTAAAACAAAACAAACCAAACACTCATATTTTAGTATATTTAACCCATAGATCGGACTCTAATAAGTCCTACTCTCCTGGGTTAGAATGGACCTGGGAATAATGGCGATGAAAGGTGTTGTGGTGTTTTAAGTGTAAAAAATAAGACAAACGACTGGTAACAATGTATACAAATGTATTGAACAACAAGGAGTAGAAATTTACAGCAAAGAAAGTGGAGATTGCGTTCGACCCATACAGTTACGAGCTGACAAGTATTTGCTTCGCATCAAGCCACAATTGTTCCTGGTACTTATAGTAGCCGTCGGCGCATTCCATTTATGTCAATAGGTTATATCACCTATAACAAAAGGGTACACGACACTCCCCGCAGCTACAGAACTGGAAATTTACCACAAGATGCAAGAGCCTTATCTAAAATTGTTTTAAAATTATTAAAAATGAATTAAATGTGTAATATTATTTTGCTTTTTTATTGATGGTCATTATGTTACTACTTATTGATTTAGACAAAAGTTTGACCTTAAATAATCGATTTAATTAATTTTAATTCGTTTTAAAAAAAAACATTAGCAGACATTAGCAGACGATTTTTGTGTATTCCTAATATATATATATATATATATATATATATATATATATATATATATATATATATAGAGAGAGAGAGAGAGAGAGACTCATCATATATATATATATACGATTTTTGTATATTCCTAATATATATATATATATATATATATATATATATATATATATATTATATATATAGAGAGAGAGAGAGAGAGAGAGAGGAGAGAGTGAGACTCATCATATATATATATATATATATATATATATATATATATATATAATACTCATTATATATAGACTCATTATATATATATATATATATATATATATATATATAAAATTTGTTATATATATATATATATAAAATTTTGTTTTATTCCTTCTTGTTGGGTACTCAATTTTTTTTTTCAAATTTAACTTTTTTAATATTCATTTATTGAAATCTATTTAACCCATAGATAGGGCTCTAACAGATGATATCACACCAGATCGAGTAGACCTGGGAGTAATGGCAATAAAAGGGTACTCCACATTCCCCAGGGTTACACAATATCAAGTTTAACGTCATATCAAGATCGCTAAGATCCTCAGCCACTGTCTTCTAACACATATATGATAAAGAGGGTTGGGGTTTGCCATAAGGGCAATAGGGTTGGCGCAATGATATAGGTGCTAGGGCTTTATGTAACCAGCCGATTGATCGCCCGTGTGTAATTTTTCTTATTTCTGGTTATTGCGATATTTTCAAGAGATCCTGTTATATATCTTATTATAATGGAGAATAAATACCTGGGCCGTCCCAATTATAAGATACTCTCGGCAAAGAGAAGAACTCAGACAGTTTGACCGAAGGACTAGAAAATTAATGACAATGTACAAGGCTCTATACCCTAGAGACGATAAGATAGGCAATATGTATCAAGAAAGGACAATAATATATGTTTTAGGGCTTTGATTTATTTGATTTGGGGATTGTTTGAGGTCTTATAAAAATGCTTGTTGGTTTTTGCATTGGTTACATTTTATGGCATGTCAACACTTGTTGGGTTATTTTATGCCGAAAATGTTTTGATCTATTTATTATTGTTGGGTATTATTTAAAAAAATTTAATCTCAAGTTTTTATAACACATTTTTAAACTCATATTTTAGTGTATTTAACCCATAGATGGGACTCTAATAAGTCCTACCCCCTGGGTCAGAGTGGACCTGGGAATAATGGTGATAAAAGGGTATACGACACTCCCCACAGCTACAGAACTGGAAATTTGCCAGAAGATGCAGTTTACCGTCATACCTATGATACACCCCGAATATCGTTCTCGGTAAAAACTGGGTAGATAATTTCTGCTATCAGTCGATTTTCTAAACCAATTCTACGTATGCATTGAACTCTTATATATATTCGTTATTATTCCAACTCATTCGGTATTTTTCCTTGACAGTCATAATTGTGACCCACTCGTTTTTTTTTCTGTTCCGTGTGTGTTTGTGTGTGTGTGTGTGTGTGTGTGTGTGTGGAAAGTAATAAATAAATGGGGAAATAAGTGTCGTGAGGTTGATTCATTAATATTCAAAAATTATTGTTGACATTTAAATCGTTTCGATT
>CM042179.1:30160547-30168047 GCA_023376005.1 Doryteuthis pealeii | reverse complement strand
ATATATATATATATATATATATATATATATATATATATATATATATATATATACAGAGATAGATAGATAGATAGATATATTGATTGATAGATATAGTGGAAAAATGAAAGTGAATCCGATAATATGTCGAAAAAATAAATAGATAAAGGAAAGAAAATGTTTCATACTTTCAAAATATGAAATATATTGTTCTGAAGAAGGCCGTTTTCTCTGTATACTTAAAAAATATATTTTTCTATTATTATTATTATTATTTTTATTTTTTTATTTGAAATAGTATTAAATAGAATACAATGTGTACAAGTACAAACTCTTGGCTGAAACACGTGTCGGCACTTCATTAAATCATTTTTATCGATTCAACATTTTCTTTCCTTAATCTCTTTATATTTTTAACATGCTCTCCTATAAAAGGAATGGAGCACTCTATGACGACCTTTACATGCATACAGATGTGTGTATTAAAAGAGTTAAAATTCCCTTCGCATTCTGTGGGTGAAGGTAGCCAAACGGTTAAGCTGTTTGTCTTACTGCTGAAATGGTCGGATTTCTATCCCGGCTGTAGGTAGCTCACAAAATGTCTAGCCTCCCTGAAGTCGAAACACGTGTCTGTGGATGACTGTATATATATATATATATATATATATATATATATATATATATATGTGTGTGTGTGTGTGTGTGTGTGTGTGTGTGTGTGTGTGTGTGTGTGTGTGTTTTCATTCAATTGTGTGTGTTTCTAAAGACAGGATATAAGTTAAGAGTAAGGAAATGAATCCGACGGTATAAGTATAAATAAAAGGATATGAAAACACACAATGCTGTTCAAATGAAAATATTTTATAAATCAAAATATTGTTCAATATTAGCTATGAATATGATATAAAATATTTTCATTTTAACAGCATTGTGTGTTTTCATATCCTTTTATCTATACTTATACTGTCGGATTCATTTCCTTACTCTTAACTTATATATATATATATATATTATATATATATATATAATATATATATATATATTTGTGTGGGGGGTGCATGTGTGTAGTTGATAGTGTGTCTATATATACACACAAGCAAGCACGAATAGACATATTTAGACGTTACTATTTCTTTTTACTTTTTTCAGATTCTTGTTGTTTTCCTTTCTATCTCTTGAAATAATCTTAAAGTTGCAGGTTGCAATGGACATGTTCGTGACTCAATACTTCTTTTGCTCTTTGCTTTTTAACTTTAATATTTATTTTATCTGTTTGTTTTCACTGTTCTTTTTCTATTCTAGCTCTTTTTTCTTTTTCTCTATCTTTTTTCTCAACATAGGACACATTCATGTAACATTCCACCACCTCTCTCACTCTCTCACTTACACATACACACACATACACATACTCTCTCGCTCTCTTTCTCTCTCCCTCTTTTATTTTTATATATAATTTGGTAAAGAAACAGGCTTAAAAATCGGTCATTTTGCGATTATAGATCTATTTCTACTCACAGGTATCTGTGTATCCCTATGAGCTTCCTCACACCGCTGATTTTATTGAAAAATCTTTTTAAGCCTTTTTCTTTATCAAATTATATTGCTCTATTCAATAAAATTGAGCAGCAAGCTCTTAACATAAAAACCAACTAACATTCCGCTGTTAAAAGAAAGGTCCAACTTAGAATCACTCTAATACCAACTTATATATATTTACCAACCCCTCCGCACGAGCAGGATGTGACACAAGGTCAATTTCTTAAGCGGAGTTAAACAGGTTTGAATTCAGAGTTTTCCTTCTCCTAGAGTGGTTACCTAACCAAGGTTAAAGAGCTCAGTCTGCCCTACTATTTATCCATAGCTGGAGGGAGAGTAGGATTCATACCTTTCCCAAGGGTATTAGCGCAAAGTTAAATGCAATTATCACATCTAGGATTTGAACTCGGGGCGACGAGTCCATTTCCCATGACTTTAATCATCGCACCTCGCGCTTCCTAATACCAACTTATAACCAATCTACGGATATATATATATATATATATATAGTCTGTTCCTCTCTCTCTCTCTCTCTCTCTCTCTCTCTCTCTCTCTCTCTCTCTGTTTGTCTGTCTCTCTTTCTTTCTCTATCCATCTATTTATCACAGGCTGCTCTCTTTATCTGTATCAATCTATCTCTCACTCAGTCTCTTTCTCTGTCTCTGTCTCTGTCTCTGTCTCTGTCTCTGTCTCTGTCTCTGTCTCTGTCTGTCTGTCTGTCTGTCTATCTATCTATCTATCACAGTTTGTTCATCTCTTTATCTCTCACTCAGTGTCTTTCCCTTTCTTAATCTCTCTCTCTCACTCCATCCCTCCCTCCCTTTTCTCTCTCTCTATCTGTCCCCCTTTCTCTGTCTGTCTGTCTGTCTATCATTCTATCTCAGACTTTTATTCATCTATCTATCTATAAAATAGCCTTTGGGAAACAAACATTGATTACCATAGCTTTAGTATAATAATACATATTCGTATCAGTGCGCGTCTTCTAGCACCTATAAGATAAAAAGGGTTGGGGGTTTACCATTAGAGCAATATTGTCGGGACAATCACTTAGATGTTAGAGCTTGACGTATCCAGCCGATGAATCGGAGGGTAACTCTCTTGAATTTTCAAATTTATAACGCCAAAAGAAAAAAATACTATTTACAAAATAAAGAATAAACATATGGCACATAATTCATTACATTCTGTTTTATTATGTTTTTATAAAAACATAATAAAATAGAATGTAATATGATATAAATAATATATTTATTCTTTATTTTTCAATAAAGAGCTAAGATTCTTTTTAATAGTACATAATAAAATTAGGCTTTTTTTGTGGGAGGATCTGGAAAAGATTGATGGCATTTCAGTCTATTTCAATAAGGGAAATTGATTTGATATACAAGGAAATTGAGTTACAAGTGGAATGAATTAAACTTGTAAGTCAACCACTTGGGCTGGAACAGATTAATGGCATTTCAGTTTATTCCAAGGAAATGAGTTACAAGTGGAATGAATTAAACTTGCAAGGGTTGCAGTTTATTTCAATGGAGAATATGATTTGATATACGAGGAATTGAGTTACAAGTGGAAGTCAATGAGGGTCTGGAACGGATTAATGGCATTTCAGTTTATTTCAATGGGAATATTGATTTGATATACGAGAAATTGAGTTACTGAACGAATTAAACTCCAAAGTCAATATACCACGGTATGATAACAAGTGTTTTTAAAATTTATTGTTTAAAATATAACCTCAAAAGATATTCTACAGTAGTTAATACAGTATCTTTTCAACGGGGTTTCAGAAAGTTACACCAAGAAAAGGTACACAAGGTACACCAAAAAAAGGTACACCAGGAAAGGTACACCAAGAAAAGTACACCCAAGAAAAAGTTACACAGGAAGGTACACCAAGAAAAAGGTACACCAGGAAAGGTACACCAAGAAAAAGGTACACCAGGGAAAGGTACACAAGAAAGGTACACCAGGAAGGTACACCAAGAAAAAGGTACACCAAGAAAAGGTACACCAAGAATAGGTACACCAGGAAAAAGGTACACAAGAAAGGTACACCAAGAAAAAGGTACACCAGGAAAGTTATACCAAGAAAAAGGTACACCAAGAAAAAGGTACAGCAAGAAAGGTACTCCAAGTAAAGGGGGTGGACGACCGAAATATCTAATCAAATCTCACTATGATCTACAATATGTCCTGGGTATGATAAACAATCTGATGGTGAATTTCCATTTCCGGAGTTCTGGGAAATATGGAGTACCCCTTCATCATCATTACTTTTAGGTCCACTCTGAATCGGAGTGGTAGTACCTGTTAGGATTCCATCTATAGGTTAAAGTGAGAAACATGAGTTTAAAAAATTTTGTTTAAAAATATATATTAAAAAATTGAGTACCTATCAAGAATGAATAAAACAAAAATGTCTTCGGCATGAAATGACTCAATGGGTTGACTTATTTATGTATTTTCCCATTAAACTAACCCTAGACTCTAACCCCGTCTTCTTTTTTCCATAAATAAATTTTTCCATAAATACATTTTTTTCAATAAATAAATAAATAATTTATCAGTCAATCAGAGTGGTTCCCCTTTGTTTATGTTGGAGTTATAAGAAATAACCGTAACTTTCATATAAGAGTAGTAGAGAAATAATAGGAAGAAATACATGTATTAAGGATAACAGAAAAGGTTTAATAAGTAAAGATACAAGGTGAACAGAGTAATTAGCAATTAGAATTTGGCCTTAAGTTATCAAAGACCGCCAATATAATTAGCGGGCAAGTACATTTAAAATTGCTAGTACCTCTAGATTGGAAGAAAAGAGTAATGCTTATTGCTGTACATTCCAATTTAAGTATAAAAAATGGTCTTCTATCAACAACTTGGCTGTAAAACCCAAACAACCAACCAATCTGATGGTGAATTTCCAATTCTGGAGCTCTGAGGAATGTGGAGTGCCCCTTCATCACCATTACTTGCAGGTTGATTCTGACCAGGGGTGGTAGTACCTGTTAGGGCCCCATATATGGGTTAAATAGAAAAACATAAAGAATTAATAAAAATTTCTTCGGCATAAAATGACCCATTAAGTTGTCATGCCGTAAAATCAACCAACCAACCAACCATTGATTTATAAACTTACATTCTTATTACAGGTGGGAAAACTCCATTGTCTTGCTAATGAATTAAATTCTGCACACAGACATCAACTTATTATCATTACTAGATCTCATCCAATTAACTGATAATGCAGGCATTCAATCTTTCACACACACACACACACACCCCCCCCCCACACACACACACATACATATATATATGCACAGACATACACACACATATACGCACAGACACAAAAACATACATACACACATATACACATATACATATATATACAAAAAATATGCACACACACACAAAATATATATATACATACACAAAACACATGCACACAAATATATATATATATATATATATATATATATATATATATATATATATATATATACAAAACAAACAAAATATACACACACATACATTAAAGGCCCGAAAGCAATTGCGACAGAATACTACTCAACATTTGATTAAAAAGCGAGAATCATTTTATTAATATATACTTATGCTAATTGCTAGCTTCATCATATATATATATATATATATATATATATATATATATATATATATATATATATATATATATATATATATATAGCAATTGGTAATTTGCTTGAAGCATTGTTAAGTATGTTATAATATATAATTAATTTGAAGGCAATTACAATGCGTATAAAAATAGAAATAAAAACTAAAAAATAACATCTTTTTGTTTTTATTTTTATACGCATTGTAATTGCTTCAAATTATTAATATATTATATAAATATATATGTTTTCTTGGTAGCAATAAATAAATCCAAACAAACATAACTGTTTCAATATATATATATATATATATATATATATATATATATATATATATATATATATATATATATTACACTTTATGGTATTTTGTGTGGTTGGTGTTTTTGGGGGGTGGAGGGGGAAAGATTGAACCCTGAATCACACTATCCTTCACCCAAAAGAACGCCAACCACACAAAACACCACAAACAAAGTATAGAAGTAATATTACTTTTTTACCAAGCCCTTCCCATCACTCATCATACCAAAATATATAAATTCAATTACTGACGACTGTATAATTAAGAATTATCCAATCCGTTATAACAATTTCTATAGATACCACAAAACTTTAAAAAAGAGCACTTTTTGCTTTAGTAAATAATTTTCCAAATTATATTCCAATCAAAATCCATTAACTTCATTTTTTTAAAAATATTACCTCCTATACTTTGTGAACCGGAAGTCAGCGACCAGAAGTCAGCGACCGGAAGTTAGCGACTGACTAGTTTCTACATAAATCTTGAATACACAATAGATCGAGATGAAATCAAACACACACAACACACACACACACACACACACACCGAAACACACAACACACAACACACAAACAAACACAGACACACGCACACTCAAACACACACACACACACACATACACACACACACACACACACACACACATCCGCACATCCGCATACACACAACACCACACACACACGCACCGAAACACACCGAAACACACAAACACACAAACACCCCAAACACACACAGACACAAGCGCACTCGAACACACACACACACACACACACACACAAACAACACACACACACGCATCGAAATACACACAAACACACAAACACACAAACACACAACACACACACACACTCCAACACAAACACACACACCACACACGCACCGACACACACCCAGACACACACACACATACACATTACGCGTCATCCCAAATCACAACATTTCACCGCTAATACACAGCTAATAAATAGCATCTAGGAGAAAAACTCTGAATTCAAACTGTTAAACTCCGCTAAGAAATTGACCTTGTGTCATATACAAATATATATATGAATGAATATCAAAGCCGTCTCCTGTCTAGAGTGGCTAGGATTTTAGTAGTATGACCTCGATATTGGTGATGTTCGTCTGGTCAAGAATTTCAATATTTGTGACAAAATCACTCCATAGACTTTTGGAAACATGTTTTTACGCTTAGTATTGCCGAGACATGGAATAAACTGTCTGCATCCGTTGTAGGCTGCCGAAACACGCACACATACATGTATATTATTACTGTACGCTACTCATGTTCTTCGACATGAGACTTTGATGAGTTGTGGAGCACCTGAGCACTGCACACAATAAATTTCATTATTATATACTCTATACCAGGTCAAAATTGGCATCAATCCTTCAGGGTGTTACAATTTTATTTTCGGCCAGGCATGTATACTCGGTATCAAAGGTATTTTTAAAATTATTATTAAAACTCTTAACATCCTGTTGAGAATTTTCCAAGCCCCATTCCTATAAGTATTTATAAAAAATGCTTAAAAATGTCCTTTTCTTTTCCAGTTACCCGACTTATTTCCCTTGAATCAAAGACTTCTAAATATGTTCAATATTACATTTAAACAAAGGCTATCGTTTGGGGCAGATTAGGAAAACTAATATGACTTCTGGACGGATGGAATACGGCGGTATAGGATGTTATCCAACACCAAGATAGAAATAATTTTAGAGTCCAGTGATGAAAACACATTCTTCATTGAAAGATCCAAAACTAAAGCAAATTTACTAATAAAAAATTACACTCCCCCTTTCATTTTTAAAAAATATTTCATCAGCATAGTCAATGATTACATGAAGATTGAATCAATTTAAACCAAAAGAATGAATGTAATGTTCAAAATTAGCAATTTTTCTGATAATCTAAACTTTCTATTCTATCTTTTCAAAATCCACTTTTAAAAACAAAAACATCAACTGTGCATATCCGATAAGATATCATTTGCAATTCACCATTTTACTCTTGTCCTGTGTATATTGTTAAACTGAATA
>CM042179.1:30153047-30155547 GCA_023376005.1 Doryteuthis pealeii | reverse complement strand
TTTTATTCTCTAACGTGTTAGAAACAATCCTCTAAAGGATTTTATATGGAAACTAATCAAAATAAGTGTAATCGTTTTATAATAGCTTTTATCTAATTTTGTTAGTCTTTCTAATTTAATATATTTCATTACATCAAAGCTTGGATAATTACGCCCGGTGGGTACATATTCTTGCTAGTAGCAGATAATTTACAATGAAAATGCACTGCAAATATTTTACGATGAAACTACATTGGAAATAATTTTCAAGGCAAAATAATTTCAAATAATTTACAATATAAATGTATAGCAGTTGATTTACAATGTACATGTATTACATATAATCTACAATGAAAAATGTGTTGCAAATAGTTTACAATGAAAATATATAGCAGATAATTTACAATGAAAATGCATAGGAGATAATTCAATAAAACAAGAGTGTCGATAATTTTTTAATCTACCTCGTAAACGTCCTAAAATCCGTGAACACAGATATGTATTTACCCAACCCTCCACCACAAACAGGATGTATATAGTGCTTTATTATAAATATCACTAACGATATGGAAAATTTGCTGGGTTAACATATATAGGGTTTTTATTTGGTTTCATATAAGGCTCAAAATTACCTGTAATGAGATTGAATTTAACACCTAGAAAGTTCACAATTTTTGTTCGGTTTAATGTCAACATACAATCCCATGTTCTTCAGTGTTACGATGATGTATTTTTTGTCCGGACGAGTTTTTAACGACCAATAAGCTGTCATCACAATAAATCCCAACATCCCTAATGTCCAGGTTTTTGTTAAGTTGTAGATTATTAGGAGACCAAGTAGGTACGAGACTTGCGCTGAATCTAGGGCACCCATGGCTACGTCAAAACCTGTGCTATTACGTGTCTTCACCAATTGTTCTTCGTTGTTCCCTAAGACTGCTTTTTTTTTCTGGCTGATTTTATGACACCTACTTGGACTACTAATAATCATGGGATGAAAGGCACAAAAATGTGTGGATCCCCTAATTGGGCACCTCAGGCCCTGGGCAATATACCCAACCCTGCCCCTTTAAATCAGGGGGAACGTGTTGCCTGGGGGATGGCGCCCTGGGATCACGTCGTTATTTAATACTTTACCAGTCCAATGGCCAAATCCATTTGATACACGGTTCCGAAGAACTGCTGCGCAATGATACAGCCGATATTACTAGTGCGTTTAAAATCCTGTAATGTGTCTTATATATCACTAAGAAATAAAGGTTTACATAATATATGGTGTGGTTGATTTGCATACGGATTTTTAATAAAACCGGGTTTAATAAATAATCACTTGGTGTTATCGATTTCTAATATTATTGTTTTATTCTCCAACGTATTAAAATCAATCCTATGAATTATTTTATATAGAAACCAATTAAAATATAATCAAAATAAGTGTAATATTTCTATATGCTTTCTTATCTAATTTCCTTGGTCTTTCTAATCTATATTTCATTACATTAAAAGGATGCATATTCTTGCTAGTTTAAATGAATATTAAAAAGCAAATAACAAAATATCAAAAAAGCAAGCTTGTTTTATTTTGATATATATTTAAAGGGCTGAGTGTTGAAATAGGTCGGAAAAGTAAAACGGAAAGGTTTGGTGTGGGCATAGAATTTAAGGAATTAAGAAATTATTAAGGATACAAATTATGTTATTTTTGTGTTAAAACATGCAGTTGATAAATTTTTGTGTTAAAACATGCAGTTGATAAATTCAATAAAACTGCATGTTTTAACACAAAAATAACATAATTCGTATCCTTAGTAATTTCTAAATTCATTAAATTCTATGCCCACACCAAACTTTTCCGTTTTACTTTTCCGACCTATTTCAACACTCAGCCATTTAAAGTTATTTAATGTTTAGATTTTTACGTGGAAATTATTTACAAACAAGAAATAGTAATTTTTTCAGTATCAAGAGCTTAACTTAAAAGTTTAAAAATAAATACCAACGATTTTGTTTAAAATTTATTTGCTAAATGTTCAAAAATAATTATTTAATTAATAATTCATAGTTGCACGCAACATTTTATTAAAAGGGGACATAAGTAAGTTTCATTATTTTTTAAATTTTTTTTACTCCTTTAATAAATTTGATGATTTTACTTACTTATGATACACACCCTCCGACACTGAATTTTTAACTCCGCCTCAATCAGGCAAAATCTTTCAAAAATCAATTTTTACACCGCCTGGTGGGTGTTTATTTTTTGCAATGAAAAGTGATGTAAATACAAAGAAAATGTCTCGATTAGTTTCTGAGAGCTTCTTTGTTTTACATATTTCTCGTTCTTCCATATTTTCTAAATATTTTCTAAATATGTGAATATCCAAGATAGAGTGACCTTAAAGGTCATTGCATGGTTTTTGTTTAAACCAAAGGTTAATTAAACTACATCTAATGGTGGAGTTCCAATTGTGGAGCTCTGGGGAGTGTGGAGTACCCCTTTACTGCAATTATTCCCTGGTCTACC
>CM042179.1:30120547-30148047 GCA_023376005.1 Doryteuthis pealeii | reverse complement strand
CGTTACATTTTCTTTCTTATACGTTACATTTTCTTTACCCTCGATTTTCTTTCATTTAACCATATTTATTACATTTTCTCTCATTTAGCCTCATTCATTTAGACCTGTTCGTTACATTTTGTTCATTACACCTTAGACATTACATTTTCTTACATATTCATTAAATTTTCTTTAATTTAGCCATGTACGTTACATTTTCTTTCATTTAGCCTAATTCGTTACAATTTATTTCATTTAACCTCATTCATTAGACTTATTCTTTACATTTTCATTTACCTTATACGTTATATTTTTTCTTATATGTTACATTTTTTTATATCTAGCCTTATTCATTACATTTTTATTCATTACACCTTATATGTTACATTTTCTTTCATTTAAACTTATTCGATTTCATTCCTTTCATTCTGTTGTTTCTATCTAATTCCGACAATCCTATTTCATTCTGTTAATCCTATACATTCATATTTAATTCATATTTTATTGTTATTCATATTTCATTCCTATTTCATTCTGTTAATCCTATTTCATTCTGTTATTCATATTTTCTTCCTATTTCATTCTGTTTTTCATATTTCATTCCTTTCATTCTGTTATTCCTATTTCTTTCATTTCTTTCAATTATTCTTCGTTTCCTATTCTGCCATTCAAATCTTTTTTTATTTTTCATCCCGAAACCACTTTCATTTAATTTCATTCATTCTGAGTACCATGTCCCTCTCGTCAATATTGATACACTTGTCCCCTGGGAGAGCCTTTCATCACACTACAGCCACCAACAGCACCATCAATAAAGTAACCACGGCGCTATACTCTCATAATTTCTAACAGCAATCACCACTGTTTTACTTTCATTTTTACTATCACTAAAAAGGCAAGAAGCAGGCGATACTCCACACAAACTATTACCATTTCAGACTACGCAGATAATCTGACACTTCTTGCAAATACATTAGCAGAATCGGAACTTCATTTTACTTTTACTATCACTTTTACTATCACTAAAAAAGGCAAGAAGCAGGCGATACCCCGCACAAACTATCACCGATTCAGACTACGCAGATGATCTGACATTTCTTGCAAATACACCAGCCGAATCCGAATTTCATTTTAATTTTGCTATCACTTTTACTATTACTAAAAAAGGCAAGAAGCAGGCGATACCCGGCATAAACTATTACCGATTCGGACTACGCAGATGATCTGACACTTCTTGCAAATACACCTACAGAAGCCGAATACACCTACACAGCCTACAAAAGGCAGTACTGAACATCGACCTCCGATAAACATGAACTCCGATAAAAGTGAGTTCATGTGTTTTAAAATTGAAGGAGATATCTTCACACTCGATGGTAAACTCATAAACTCGGTAAACAGAAAACGACGTTAATGTTGTTACAGTCTGTTTGGCCATCCTGTAGGCCTTAAGCGAGAGCGCTTGTCCAGTGGAACTGGATCCTTGGTAGTCCTCTGATAATGAGTCCTTTGGTTCTTCTGGTAAAGAGTCCTCAATTCCTTTGTCAATGGTCGCATTATTGTTGTTGATTGGCCGGAGGACTAAACCACATGACCTTGGCTAGTCTATAAATTCATGTGGGGAATTAGAGCACACCTTATATCACAAATATTCCAACAAATGCACACATTGGAAAGGCATGGTCTGCTATAAACAGATTATCAGTCATATGGAAATCCGATCTCATTGACAAATTAAAGCGACAATTCTTCCAAGCCGTAATTGTATCAGTGCTACTGTACGGCTGCACCACCTAGATACTAACGAAGTGACTAGAGAATAAGCTAGATGCTAGCTGAACAAGAATGCTACGCGCAATATCAAACAAATCGTGGAAACAACATCTTACAAAAAAACAGCTATACTGTCACTTGCCACCTATCACACAGACGATCTGAGCGAGGCGAAAAGGACATGCTGGATACTGCTGAAGAAGCGGGAACGAATTCATAAGTGACGTTCTCCAATGGAAACCAGCAGTTGGGTACGCCAGTGCGGGCCGCCTAGCAAAGGCCGAAATTGACCAGCTCTGCGACGGATACCGGATGCTGCGCTGAGGACCTCCTGACAAGGAGTAAAAATAGAGACGGTTAGCTAGAGTATTACTTAAGCATAACATTTATTATCTAAATGTCATGTCACCCCAGTAGCACAGATATCCATAATAGCTACCCGATATATACAATAATATCAATTTATCCTAAAAAGGTAACGTTAAAAAGCTTATCTAAACTAGCAACAGAAAACACCCTCCGGGCGTCATAAAAATTAATTTTTGAAAGTCATTGCCTGAGAGGGTGGGAGTTAAAAATTCAATGTCAGAGGGTTTGTATCAGAAGTAAGCAAAATCATCATATTTATTAAAGGAGTAAAAATAATAAAACAATTTGAAATGAAAACTGAGCCCCGTCCCTCTCAAATAAAATGTTACGTGCATGTAATAATCAGACAATTATTTTGAATATTTTCCACATCAATTTTCCACAAAATCGTAGGTATTTATTTATTTGTAAACTTTTTAGTTAACTTCTTGTTACTGTAAAAAAAAAAAATTATAAAAAAAAGACGCGAGTAAAAAACAATTTTTAAAATTGCTTACTCAAATTTTGGGTGTATATAGCATAAAAATATTGTGATGTAAGACAGAAATACAGACAATCTCCATTATTAATATAGATGTCATGTCATCCCAGTAGCCCAGATATCCATAATAGCTACCATTTATTTACTATAATATCATAATTTTTCCTAAAAAGGTAACGTTAAAGCGACTAGAGAATATGCTAGATGGGAACTGCAGAAGAATGCTATGTGCAATCTTAAACAACACTTGAAAACAACACCCCACGAGAAAAAAGCTGTACGGCCACCTGTCCCATATCACACAAACCATCCGTGTGAGGCGAACAACACAGACCGGACACTACTGGAGAAGCATAAAATGAACTCATAAGTGACGTTCTGTGGAAGTCAGCCCATGGGCACGCCAGTGTGAGCCGTCCAGTGTGAGTCGTTCAGCAAAGACATACATTGACTAGCTCTATACGGATACTTAATGCTACGCAGAGGACCTTCCGGGCGACAATAAATGGAAGGGACGGTTGGCGAAAGATTGTCATGGATTGCCATGTCTGACGAATCCCGTAGGACATCCTCTATGAAGAAATTTCATCTGGTAAGAGACAGATTGGTCGCCTCCAGCTGCGATTTAAGGATGTCTGCAAAAATGATCTAAGGTGATTTATCCCTTTCAAATGACAATCTGTCTCGGGACGCCCTCGGTGGAGGCAAGCTCTCTGTAGCGGACTATTCATGTATGAAGTCACACTGGCGCAACACCATGGAGCAAATAGGTCCGGGAGAAAGCGACAGCAATAAAGCACTGGCACATCAAAATCTTCAGGGACAGCCTTCACATACGACATCTGTGGTAGGCGCTGTAACTTCAGGGGCACAACAATTATATAGTCTTCCGAGACTGCAATGCTGATATAATCGGTGGGGCTTAAGACATGCCAACTAGATCCGCTGAAGAGAAGTAAGTACTTCTAAAATAAGGGGTGTCTTGGGTATAAGTTTTTACTTTCGTTTTTTTCTCTTTTTTCCTTTTTTTTTTCGTTAATTGTTTGTTTGTTCCTTTCTTTCTTTCTTTCTTTCTTTCTTTCGTTTGTTCGTTCTTCCCTTCTCTCTTCCTTCCTTCCTTCCTTCCTTCCGTTCTTCCTTCCATTCTTTCTTCCTTCCTTTCTTTCTTTCTTTCTTTCGTTCTTTCTTTTTTCTTCATTTCGTTCGTTCGTTCTTTCCTGTCTTTTTTTACTTTCTTTTTTCTTTCTTTCTTTCTTTCTTTCGTTCGTTCGTTCGTTCGTTTTCTCTTTTGCCCTTCCTTTGATCTTCCTTCCTTATAATATATGTTACCTATACATACATACATACATACACACACACACACACACACACACACATATATATATATATATATATATATATATATATGTTACCTATAATATATGTTACCTATATATACATATATACATATATATATATATGATGACAGAATACCTAAGATTCTGTTGTATAGTCAGCTTGATGGTGGTAAAAGAAACGTGGGTCGACCATTGCTCAGGTTTAAGGACAAGCTGAAAAGTAACCTCTCAGCTGCAAATATAGATTACGCTACTTTTGAGAGCACAGCACTCAATCGCAGAATGTGGAGGACTTTGTGTTGCAATGGTATTAAAGTTTTTGCAGCATCGGAGGTCACCAAGCTGCGTCACGCTAGAGAAAGGACATTCAAATAAAGCACACACTTGTTCCATCTGTGGACTTCTTTGCAAGTCATTGGCAGGGCTGAAATGTCACCTGCGATTAACACACAAGGTTAGATGAAAGAGGTTGTCTGAACCTCATACGTCGAAATCGACGGAAGAGTCCATTAATTAATTAATATATATATATATATATATATATATATATATATATATATATATATATATATATATATATCCTTGTTTTAATCAATTTAAGTAATTTCACGCAGAAAAGCCTCGACGATTCTAACGGTGAAACTCAAGTAACCTTACTCTGATTATAGCAGTTCTCTAAAGCAGCTCTACAAAAGCACTTTTATATTCAATCATAATTACGACTTATTCGGTTAATTATTTTTTATCGACAGTCAAAAATGCAACTGTCCGATTTTTGTCTCCTTCATTAATTTACCCCCCTTTAAAAACCCCCCACATATCTATCTATCTATCTATATATATATATATATAATATATATATATATATATATATATATATATATATATATATTATATATATGGTAGCAGAATGTTTCCATGAAAATAAATATATACAAAAAAATATATAATCATTTATTATTATTATTGATAATAATATTGCTCTATCACATATATTGAGCACTCTTCTAATAAGACTGTATGTTGGCTTATCAGTGTCGCCTTCAAGTGTGATAATGTTAACCATACACATTGGCATATATATATATATATATATATATATATATAGAGAGAGAGAGAGAGAGAGAGAGAGATAGATAGATACATATGTCCATGAATACATACATAGATACTTAGATATATGCACACACGTATATATATATATATATATATATATATATATATATGTGTGTGTGTGTGTGTGTGTGTGTGTTTATCCATGTGTCTATGTATGTATTAATGGATGTGTGTGAATGTGTTTTATATGAATTATCACGTGTGTGCAATTATGAGAGTCTACATATGATTTTGTACACGTGTTTTATTTTTATGTTTGTTTGATTTTAGTATTAATTTATTTTTGTTTAACTAAAGAATGACTTGAATGAAGTCGGGGGGGGGGGGTAACTGAATCGAATTTAATTTTTTTTTTTTTGTTTTTTTTTTTTTTTTTTGAAAGGTTAAAAAACGACAAAATCAAATCAAAGAAAACAACCCTCAAGCATTGTTTGAAATTTTATTGGCAGACATTTTTTTTTCTTTTTTTCTTTTTTTTTCTTTTTTTTTTCTTTCTTATTTCCAGCGCGTCTGTCAGTCACCTTAAATAACTTTTAAAAAGGGTTTCATCGATTCTTTCAGTCGATAAATACCTTGATAAATAAATAAGTAAATGGAAAAAAAAAAATTGCTCACACTTTATATATATATATATATATATATACATACATATATATATATATATATATATATATATATATATATATATATATACACCACGTGACTTCCGAAAATCGTTTTATTAACTTTGTGCAAATTTAAAAGAGGTTTTACGGTTTTAAATTTTGATGCTTTGTCTTGTATAAACTATTATTATGTTAACTAGCAAAAAAGAAGAAAAAAACGCCCTCCGGGCAATGTAAAAATACATTTTTGAAAGATATTGCCCGAGGGGGAATGGGAAAGTTAAATAAATCAAATAAAACCTTTGATATTCTTTAAATTAATTACTCACTTAAAAAACATCGTATTCACTCCTCTCCACTGAGATATTTGTTTTGTTTTACGTCAATAAGAACCTCCAAAATGTTTGTAAAAATTTATGATTTAATTATTCAGACTGTTATCTTTTGAGAAAAAAAAATAACAATTAGACAATTGATTTTTCATAGAATTTTTATATTTCTATTTAATAATGATATTGGCTATAAATTAAATACTCATTGATAAACTTATGCAATTCTTGAAATGACTGTGATGTAAGAAGTCACATAGTTTCGGTTACAGACAGATAGAGACGGAATCTCTATTATCAATAGATATATTTATGTAATGAATTATCATGTTAATATATTCATGTAATATATTATTATGTTAATGTATTTATGTAATGAATTATTACGTTAATATATTTGACATATATCATTATGTTAATATATTTATGTCATATATTATTATGTTAATATATTTATGTTATATATCATTATGTTAATATATTCATGTAATATATCACCTTATTATAATGAAGATTGTGTCTTACTGTAACCGAAACTACGTCCCTACCAACTTCGCAAAATTCCTTACTTATTTACGTTATATTCTCAATGATTATTAAATGATCAATCATTATTAATATCAATCAGCATTTTATTTATTAACAATGTCTCTATTAAGGTCTAGCTGAGATAGAGTTGCCTCAAAACAGCCCATATTATTAATGAGTATAAAATCCTGCAATGTGTCTTAAATATTGCTAAGAAATAAAGGTTTACATCGTATAATGGTGTGAATAATTTGCATAGTGGTTTTAAACAAAAACGTGTTTAATAAATGATTACTATGTGTTACTGATTTCTAATATGGTTTTATTCTCAAACGTATTAAAATCAATCCTGTGTATAATTCTATATTGAAATCAATTAGAATAAAGAGAAAATGAGTGCAATCATTTTTGTGTTCGAATTTGATTTCATCAGTCTTTCTAATTCGATATATTTAATTCTATTAAAACTTAAATACCTGTGCCCCGGGGGTGCATTTTTTGCTAGTTATGTTAATATATTCAGGTAATATATTATTATGTTAATATATTCAGGTAATACATTATTATGTTACTATATCTTATTATAATGGAGATTTTGTGTTTGTCTGTCTGTAACCGAAAATATGTCACTACTCAAGTCACAATACCCTTAGTTGTTTACGTCACATTCTCCATGATTTGATTTTTTTTATCTAAACCTCAATTATTAATAAAATCGCTTTACATTATGAATACTGTTGACCATATCTACATACTTGATATTTACCACGTACCCCACGTGTACGGGTTAGGCACAAGGCCTTATTAATATGGGACCACCCTCAAGCTGTGACTCATGGGTGACGGGTGCAAAAAATGCGTTATCCCCCTCAAAGGGGGCACCTCACGCACTGGGCAATAAATCCAACCCTGCCCCTTTAAATCAAGGGGGCAGGTGTTGCCTGGGGGGACGGCCGATTAGCCGGTTGGTCATATCAAGACCTACAACCTATATGATTGTCCCGACTATATTGCCCATGTCTTACTCTCAGTGTATTCTACCAGACTCAGCTACACTCTCGCCTCTCACTCATCCTCTCTCCCACTTCGCCGCGTCTCACGGCTTGTCCAATAGAAACGAATCTATGTGGCATTATAATGATTTATCCTTAAACTTTTCTATTCTCATCTAACACATATTTTTTGCTAAAAAGCTTTCCGTGCTAATTTAACGTCAGTATTGTTGGCAACCTTCCGTCTATTTTAGACGATGGCGTAGTTTTTTTTTGTTTATTGTTTATTAGTGTTTATTTCTGTTTTTTTTTTGTCTTTTTGTTTTGTTGTCTTTTTTGTTTTGTTGTTTTGTTGTCTTTTTTGTTTTGTTGTTTTGTTGTCTTTTTTGTTTTGTTTTGCTGGTTTTTGTTTTGTTTTTACTTACTTACAGCCACGTGAGTGGCTGAACAGACCGATCCTCGAATGGCAGTCTCTGGTGCAATGGGTGCAAACAAAAGGTGATGCTTCCTGTAGGTGTTGGGGGTGCTGACTCATATATCTCCCTCTTCATTATGTTACAATCATATTGTTAACATGCCTATGGTGTAGTTTGACTTGTTTTTTTTACGGCATATAAATTCTTTTCAGATAATTTAATGCTGAAACAAGTCATTTTAATAAAAAGTTTCTGTTTGAAGTTCTTAATATCTTCAAATTGGTATAAATAGTTTTCATTAACTTCATTTGGTTTGATTTAGTTCGTTAATGGTATAATAACCCTATGGGTTATTTAATGCTAAAAGTTGGTACTCAAGTTTCCTTAACAGGTGTACATAGTTTGTACATAGTTGCGTAGATATATTTTATATATGATTCATAATTTTCGGTATATTTTTATTTCTCTCAAGAAATCCACGTTGGTATTCTAAAGAAGATCCCTCATATCATTATGTTGAAATATTTCTTTCTGATTGGAGCAAAAACTCTAGGGGGAAATGTTTGACGATGTGGGGTATTTGGTATGTCCCGCACTAAAT
Source organism: Doryteuthis pealeii (assembly GCA_023376005.1). Lineage (NCBI taxonomy): Eukaryota > Metazoa > Mollusca > Cephalopoda > Myopsida > Loliginidae > Doryteuthis > Doryteuthis pealeii. Next base: position 30,139,521 of record CM042179.1, on the reverse strand, counting down.
TGAGCATAAAAGAGTGTGTAAGTATTGTATGTCCAATGAGCAGTATTGCTTCTTCCTCTCGGGATATTCCGGCCCCCATTCTCTTAATGTTAACTTACAAAGGACTCAGTTTGCTTAAGGGGTCACCAAATTAATTATTAGAACAGGGATATCACTGCTTAACTTTGATGATCTAACAGGCTGGTTGGTTGTTTTGTTTTATGGCATATCATATGTTATGCCATAAAACAAAACAAAACAACGAACCAAAAGTTAAGCAGATATGAGCATGTTCAATCCTTAACTGGGTGACCACTTAAGACACAGCAGGTAACGTAAGCGACCTGAGACATTTGTTTATCAAAAATGACTGCATTAAATGACCCAAAAAGTGTTGGAATGCCGTAAAACAAAAGCATGCATAATGCTAGCATTCAAAACCATATTTTTTTATCCTCATTATTTGTAAGTGGACTTCATAACCAAACGTTCATTATTTTTTACCAGTGAGTGACGAGTATATTTGAATAACTTATATCGGCATTGTAGTCTTGAAGTTACAGCACCTTCTGTGACTGTGAAGTCCAATGTTCGAAAAACCGCTCAGACCATCGAGGTGGCATGTGAAGGCTGTTCCTGAAGATTTTGATGTGCCGGTGCGTTGTTGCCGTCGCTTTCTTCTGGACCTCTTGGCTTCATGATGTTGCGCCAGGGTAAATTCAGACATGAACAGTCCGCCACGGAGAATACAGGGTCCAGGTTTCACTTCCATACAAGAGGATGCTTGTATATCTGAATAATTTAAGTCTGTTTAATTAGTAGAATCAATATTTATGAAACACAACGTATAATAATTTGTGATTCTGTGGTCCTATGCCAGTCACGGTACTTGATAAGATGACTTAGTTCTGTGACTACTACATGTGTCTCCGGTTAGTTGCTCTGTCGATGCTTTCTGTGCCTACGTCGTGTTCCTTTGATCCACAGAACTGGGATCGATGCAACTTGGTCAGAGCGTCTTTGGGATGGGTCTGAAGATCAGTGGAAATGCACTGTCGTAGTTATTGGCAACCCTAAGAACGAGACAACACACTATTAAGAGTAACAATGATTTTATTAATATATATAACAAATGAATATATTTTGCACACCAAGTCGGAGAGAAACGACACGGTGGGAGCTTTGTCTGGCGTTTTGTCCATGCTAATTAGCATTGAGTTATTCAACATAGTTCTTTATAGTAGATCTAATAGTTAATATTTTCTTCCTTTTCAAACACTATGGGAAATGAAAAATTATATTTCAGGCCACAGTAACCCCGGGCTCTGTTTTAGGGATTTTTAGAATAAGTAACTTTTTCCATTTAATTTTTCTATATCTAATAACAATTTTGTCAATAAGTCTGTTTGCATTTATACTGCTTGGGGCGCCCGTGAGTGAGCAGTAACGATTTAAGCTCAGAAAGTACATGTGCATTTATGGGTAATCGCCAGAAGGTGAATAATTTTAAGATAATTAAAATGATAAATAAAAAAACACCTTAAACAGAGCACGAGGTTTAAGTAGCCTGAATGTTGTGTTTATATGCAATAAAGATGAGGACAACAGTCCGAAATATCATAATTATTCATATCAAGCTTCATCTCTTAAATACAGACAATATGACTTATTTTAAGGTAATTTAAAAACCACCTTAAACAGAGCCTGAGATTACAGTGGCCTGGACATTGTGTTTATACACAATAAAGATGAGGACAACAGTCCGAAATATCATAATTATTCATATCAAGCCTCATATCATAAATACAGACAAGATTACTTATTTTAAGATGATTAAAATGATAAATAAATTTTTAAAAAACACCTTAAACAGAGCACGAGGTTTAAGTAGCCTGAACATTGTGTTTATATACAATAAAGATGAGGACAACAGTCCGAAATATCATAATTATTCATATCAAGCCTCATCTCATAAATTCAGACAACATTACTTATTCTAAGGTAATTAAAAACACCTTAAACAGATCCCGAGGAAACAGTGGCCTGAACGTTCTGTTTATATACAATAAAGATGAGGACAACAGTCCGAAATATCATGATAATTCATATCAAGCCTCATCTCATAAATACAAACAACATTACTTATTTAAGGTAATTAAAAACACCTTAAACAGATACCAGGAAACAGTGGCCTGAACGTTCTGTTTATATACAATAAAGATGAGGACAACAGTCCGAAATATCATAATTATTCATATCAAGCCTCATCTCATCAATACAAAACAACATTACTTATTCTAAGGTAATTAAAAACACCTTAAACAGATACCGAGGAAACAGTGGCCTGAACGTTCTGTTTATATACAATAAAGATGAGGACAACAGTCCGAAATATCATAATTATTCATATCAAGCCTCATCTCATAATCCAAACAACATTACTTATTTTAAGGTAATTAAAAACACCTTAAACAGATACCGAGGAACAGTGGCCTGAACGTTCTGTTTATATACAATAAAGATGAGGACAACTGTCCGAAATATCATAATAATTCATATCAAGCCTCATCTCATCAATACAGACAACATTACTTATTCTAAGGTAATTAAAAACGCCTTAAACAGATCCGAGGAAACAGTGGCCTGAACGTTCTGTTTATATACAATAAAGATGAGGACAACTGTCCGAAATATCATAATTATTCATATCAAGCCTCATCTCATAATACAAACAACATTACTTATTCTAAGGTAATTAAAAACGCCTTAAAGATCCCGAGGAAACAGTGGCCTGAACGTTCTGTTTATATACAATAAAGATGAGGACAACAGTCCGAAATATCATAATTATTCATATCAAGCCTCATCTCATCAATACAGACAACATTACTTATTCTAAGGTAATTAAAAACACCTTAAACAGATCCGAGGAAACAGTGGCCTGAACGTTCTGTTTATATACAATAAAGATGAGGACAACTGTCCGAAATATCATAATTATTCATATCAAGCCTCATCTCATAAATACAAACAACATTACTTATTCTAAGGTAATTAAAAACGCCTTAAACAGATCCCGAGGAAACAGTGGCCTGAACGTTCTGTTTATATACAATAAAGATGAGGACAACAGTCCGAAATATCATAATTATTCATATCAAGCCTCATCTCATCAATACAGACAACATTACTTATTCTAAGGTAATTAAAAACACCTTAAACAGATCCGAGGAAACAGTGGCCTGAACGTTCTGTTTATAACAATAAAGATGAGGACAACTGTCCGAAATATCATAATTATTCATATCAAGCCTCATCTCTAAATACAGACAACATTACTTATTTTAAGGTAATTAAAAACACCTTAAACAGAGCCGAGAAACAGTGGCCTGAATGTGTTTATATGCAATAAAGATGAGGACAACAGTCCGAAATATCATAATAATTCATATCAAGCCTCATCTCTAAATACAAACAAGATACTTATTTAAGGTAATTAAAAAACACCTTAAACAGAGCCGAGGAAACAGTGGCCTGAACGTTCTGTTTATATACAATAAGATGAGGACAACAGTCCAAAATATCATAATTATTCATATCAAGCCTCATCTCATAAATACAACAATATGACTTATTTTAAGGTAATTAAAAAAACCCTTAAACAGATCCCGAGAAACAGTGGCCTGAAGTTCTGTTTATACACAATAAAGATGAGGAAACTGTCCGAAATATCATAATTATTCATATCAAGCCTCATCTCATAAAATACAAACAATGACTTATTTTAAGGTAATTAAAAAACCTTTAAACAGATCCGAGGAAACTGGCCTGAACATGTGTTTATAGAAGATAACTTATTTCAAGGTAATTAAAAAAACATCTTAAACAGACCCAATGTTACAGTGGCCTAATGATGATGATGATGATGACAAACCCTCTGACATTGAATTTTTAACACCCTCCTCAGTCAATATCTTTCAAAAGTAATTTTTACATCGCCCGGAGGGTGTTTTCTTTCTAGTTTTAATAAAGAATGAAACATCTCATTACAATTGAGGGAATTCAAACATTTTATACTTGAGATTTATCCCTTTGTACCAAAAGGTAATATATCTATTTGTTAACCTTTTCCAGATTCAAAGATTTATCATAACTCAGTACAAATATAGATAGATAGATAGATAGATAGATAGATAGAGAGAGAGAGAGAGAGAGAGAGAGAGAGAGAGGAGAGAAAGAAGAAGACACCTAGTATTATTTGTATCATTTGGACTATTGTCTTCATCTTCATTACCATCTGTACAACGTTTCGATCGATGTACCCTCCGGCCTTCTTCGCATATTTCTTGTCGGACTCGGGAACCTACTTTTCGAACTCGGTAACCTTCTTGTCGTAATCGGGAGCCATCACGGAACTTTGAACCTAACCCTTTATTCAGTCCACAGGGGTATCCTGTTCTCATTCCGCTAACCATAGCTGGCGTGTGTTCATTATTATTCTATGTTACTGCTGCCCCTGACCTGGATTGAACCTGCAGTCCAGAGATAACTGTCGCTTAGAACTGTCTTATCCTAACTCCTTTATCCACTAGGCTATGTGTTCAATTCAGAGAAAAAGAAAACATCTGTTGGATAGATAGATAGATAGATACTAAGTTAGTGATGCATGTTATTAAAATGGGAGGAAGAGGTGACAAACAAAAATATATGAGAAATTAAAAAAAAAAAAAAACGAAACAATATGGAAAGAATAAGTTGTAATGTAACAAGAATTTTTTTTTAAATCAAAAAGAAAAATATATAGACCTATATCCAGAGTCAACGTTGGTCCCTGGATTCTCTGTCAACTCTAGATTTCTTGAATGAATTTTCTTTCGCTGATTTTACTTGCACCCCATTGTGGTGTAAGAATTAGCAAGCTAGTCTTGCAGATCCGTTATTACTGAAAAGCGAGTTTAATCCTTGCTGGAAGCCCCATATTTATGACCTTGTATATTATATATATTTAATTTTCTTTCACTGACTTTCTTGACCATGTATATTATATATATATAATTTTAATGATTATATTTATTTTGACCTTGCATATTATATATATTTAATTTCAATAATTATATTTATTTTGACCTTGTATATTATATATATATTTATTTTCCTGTCACTTCTTTTACTTGCATCCCATTGTGGTGTGAGAACTAGCAAACTAGTCTTGCAGATCCGTTATTACTAAAAAGCGAGTTTGATCCTTCCTGGAAGCCCCATATTTATGACCTTGTATCAAATTGTATCAAATTGGTGGGGTAAATTTTTTTTTTTTACTTTTCTTGTTTTACTTTGACCATTTCTAATTCTTTGTGTTCCTTCTCTTTTCTCTCTGTGTCCTGTGTAGGATCTTAAACTGCATCTAATAGTGGGGTTCTAATATTGGGGCATTCATATCAAACAGATTTTTTATTTTATTTTATAAGCAAAAATATTCTAATGTTCTACTGAGTCTTTTTTCTTCTTAAATTCGTAAATAATTATTAATATTTCATCATCATCATCATCATGTTGTGCAATTAGCACGGATATCCATGACAATCCTCGCCAACCTTCCCATTCATTTCCCAGGGAGGTCTCTGCACAGCATCCAGCAAATCTGGTCAATGTGGTCGCACTAGCATGTCTGTGACACGAGAACGTCGCTTATGAGCCCGTCCTTGCTTCTCCAGCAGTGCCTTGTCCGTCTCACTCGAAGATGGGGGCATTTTATGCTTTTTTATTAGATGGAAGAGTTGGACTGTGAAAACGCGTTGGGTGCTTTTAAGACTTCTGTTTATGGGTTGTGTGAGAAAGTATTGGGGGTATTGCGAGTGTAAACATCAGATTGGTTCGATGAGAATCATACTACTAGATTCAAAGGCTAAGGGTTGGGCGTAGGATGCTTTTAAGACTTCTGTTATGTTTATGGGTTGTGTGAGAAAGTATTGGGGTATTGCGAGTGTAAACATCAGGATTGGTTCGATGAGAATCATACTACTAGATTCAAAGGCTAAGGGTTGGGCGTTGGATGCTTTTAAGACTTCTGTTTATGGGTTGTGTGAGAAAGTATTGGGGGTATTGCGAGTGTAAACATCAGGATTGGTTCGATGAGAATCATACTACTAGATTCAAAGGCTAAGGGTTGGGCGTTGGATGCTTTTAAGACTTCTGTTTATGGGTTGTGTGAGAAAGTATTGGGGGTATTGCGAGTGTAAACATCAAGATTGGTTCGATGATAATCATACTACTAGATTCAAAGGCTAAGGGTTGGGCGTTGGATGCTTTTAAGACTTCTGTTTATGGGTTGTGTGAGAAAGTATTGGGGTATTGCGAGTGTAAACATCAGGATTGGTTCGATGAGAATCATACTACTAGATTCAAAGGCTAAGGGTTGGGTGGGATGCTTTTAAGACTTCTGTTTATGGGTTGTGTGAGAAAGTATTGGGGGTATTGCGAGTGTAAACATCAAGATTGGTTCGATGATAATCATACTACTAGATTCAAAGGCTAAGGGTTGGGCGTTGGATGCTTTTAAGACTTCTGTTTATGGGTTGTGTGAGAAAGTATTGGGGGTATTGCGAGTGTAAACATCAGGATTGGTTCGATGATAATCATACTACTAGATTCAAAGGCTAAGGGTTGGGCGTTGGATGCTTTTAAGACTTCTGTTTATGGGTTGTGTGAGAAAGTATTGGGGGTATTGCGAGTGTAAACATCAAGATTGGTTCGATGAGAATCATACTACTAGATTCAAAGGCTAAGGGTTGGGCGTTGGATGCTTTTAAGACTTCTGTTTATGGGTTGTGTGAGAAAGTATTGGGGGTATTGCGAGTGTAAACATCAAGATTGGTTCGATGAGAATCATACTACTAGATTCAAAGGCTAAGGGTTGGGCGTTGGATGCTTTTAAGACTTCTGTTTATGGGTTGTGTGAGAAAGTATTGGGGGTATTGCGAGTGTAAACATCAGGATTGGTTCGATGAGAATCATACTACTAGATTCAAAGGCTAAGGGTTGGGCGTTGGATGCTTTTAAGACTTCTGTTATGGGTTGTGTGAGAAAGTATTGGGGGTATTGCGAGTGTAAACATCAGGATTGGTTCGATGATAATCATACTACTAGATTCAAAGGCTAAGGGTTGGGCGTTGGATGCTTTTAAGACTTCTGTTTATGGGTTGTGTGAGAAAGTATTGGGGGTATTGCGAGTGTAAACATCAAGATTGGTTCGATGATAATCATACTACTAGATTCAAAGGCTAAGGGTTGGGCGTTGGATGCTTTTAAGACTTCTGTTTATGGGTTGTGTGAGAAAGTATTGGGGTATTGCGAGTGTAAACATCAGGATTGGTTCGATGATAATCATACTACTAGATTCAAAGGCTAAGGGTTGGGCGTTGGATGCTTTTAAGACTTCTGTTTATGGGTTGTGTGAGAAAGTATTGGGGGTATTGCGAGTGTAAACATCAAGATTGGTTCGATGAGAATCATACTACTAGTTTCAAAGGCTTCATAAACCACCAACCCAAAAAATGTAGAGGAGTTTATGGTGAACTCACAGAAGGCACTCGAAGTTCAGAAGGCATCCCCTCCCCCGAAAAAAAACGGTTCGAAGACCATATGAATAAGACTGAAGAAATGCACCATTACAAATTCAAGCCTGGAAGATCTGTCCTCCAACAGACAGGGCTGGCAAGACACGTGCCGCACGGGAGCAGCGCGGCTCAATATCGAGATTGATTGGGCTGCAGAGCGGCGATGTTTTCGTCGTCATGAACCACCAAATTGTAGGTGGAAATTTCCCTTGGAAATGTGTGCGACTGCATCTGCAATCGGACTAATTAGCCACATGACGGTCCCCAATGATGAATGACGTCATAGTGACGTCACAGTGACGTCATCGTCTTCTGCAGGAAAGGATCCTGTATCCACTCAGAGCTGGTTATAAATATAATATAAGTAAGTAAAGTAAAGTCGTCGGGGCGGCCTAATGTCGGTATCAGCCATACAGCGAGGGAGTCTATCTCCTTTTCACTAGCGCTAGACCAAGGAGATTATTTTGGCGTCTGAGGTGGAGCGCCACACCTACCATCAGCTCCTTACTTTATCGCACAGATCCCTGTGCTACTCATACGCTGAGTTGGCGAGGGCGGGTATCGAATTAGGAACCTTGTGGCTTCTAGCCGAACGCTATACCGACTGAGCTAACCCGGTCCTATAGATGGTTATAAATAACCATTTATATTTTCTTGTTCATTTAATTATCTTGTAATTATTTTCCCTCTTTTTTTTCATTTGTTTTTTTCTTTTTATACTTTTCCCAGTAAGTTCAATTTCATATTTTCTTTTTGCTTATTTCTAATTTCTTTGCTTTAATATAAATGTATTATTTGTCTTTTTCGGACTATTGTCCGCATCTTTATTGTCATGAAACTTTGAACCGAACCCTTTATTCAATCTTGACCAGGATTGAACCTGCAGCCAAGAGATTACTGTCACTTAGAATTGTATTAACCCAACACCTATATCCACTACGCCATGCGTCCAATTGAAAGGCTCCTGATTACGACAGCGAGATTCCAGAGTTCGAAAAGTAGGTTCCAGAGTTCGAAGAGACGGTTCCCGAGTTCGAGGTTCCCGAGTCCGACAAGAAATACCTGAAGAAGGCCGGAGGGCATATCGGCCGAAACGTACTAAAGATAACAATAAAGATGAGGACAATAGTCTGAACAATCTATTAATAATGGTGATTTGGTATCTATTTGTCAGTAACCGAAACTATGTCACTGCTTACGTTACATTACTCAAAATAGTCAATACATGGAATAAAGAACAATCTCGTATTATATACACTGATAAATTTGAGTTTACAACTTTAGACGATCCTCATTGTTTTTTAAAACAAATTTTGACAAATACATGCCGGGTATTATGTATTTATATACAGTTTGTTTTAGTTTAATATATATTCAAAGTTATCAGAACTAAGTTTCCATTTTTAACTCTTTTATTAAATTTGATGATTTTACTTACTTATGGTAGAAATTCTCTGACATTAAATTTCTTACTCCAACCCCATCAGGCAACATATTTCAAAAATTGACTTTTACACCGCCCGGAACGTGTTTTTTTGTTTTTTGTTTTTTTGTTTTTTGCTAGTCCAAATAATACAAATTATCAAGCCTCATCTAAAAAATTCCGAGAAATAATATTATAAGTTTATTTTACACATTTCTCTATCTTTGTTTTCCCAATTTTTCCTTTTTTCTCTTGCACATTCCGATTCAATCTTTTCTTTTTCTATCACCTTTTATTTTATTTATTATTCATTCATTTTTTTTTCTTTAACTCATTTCTCTGGTTCAAAACTGTTTTCTCTTCCCTCGCTTCATTCTGTCAGCTATCATTCATCCTTTTCTTTTCTTTTTTCTTTTTTTTGCCTGCCATTTTCCACTCTCGCTATCTTCCCATTTTTATTGCCAATAAAAAAAAAACCTAATGTTTTTGTCTCACCAATAATATTTCTGATTATTGCAGAAATATCAAAACAGACAGCCAGCGCGTCTAGATTTCAATTTGCCCAACCTTTGGTGCTCACCGCCCCACTACCGGAAGAAGTCATCGAAAGTGTCAACGTTGGCAGCCATTTTAAACAACCTCGTTACATTCAATCATGGCGACGGTTCTTTCAGGTTATTTTTCATTCGAGTGCACCACCATTTCTAAAAGCCTTTCGCCTGCTCACTTTCAAATTCTGACGTCGGTTATTTGAGCGTCCTTTATCTGAAAATGGTTTTAGATGCTTCTAAGCGACATTTTTCCGTCGATGTTTTACCATTCCTTCTAAAGAACATTTTCGAATTATTTTATTTCTTTTTACTTTTTCTTTTCTTTAATTTTTGTTGTTGTGTGTGCAGAAGTGAGGGTTAGGGGTGAAAGACTTGACTAAAATGATTAATATTCTATTTTCTCCTTGTTTTCCCCTCCTCCCATTACCAGAAAAGTATGGATTTTAAAAAAATGCTATAATTCCCTTTGGGTTTTTTTCTCTTTTTTTTTATTAAACTTTTGTTTATTTTGCTGTTTTTATATGACTACATTACAAGTGATTTTTTTTTCTCAATTTTTTTTTTCATTTCAGTTTTAACGTCACACAATAACAGCTAAAATTTTTTCCGATGCATTTGTTTAAAGAAATAAAAAAAAGTCACACATGAAAAACAAAAAAAAAGTCACACATGAAGAACAATCCCCCACCAAAAGAAAAAAAAAACGAAAAAAAAAAAACATATGTTTATGCTTTTTTGTTTAAAATATTTAACAAATTTTATTTTATTCTTTATTTTTTATTTCTTCAAGATATTTTTTTTAATTGAATCTTTTTTTATTTGAATTTCCCTTTCTCGCAACTGCCGCTTCCACAGCTACCGCTACCGCTTCCGCCTTTTTAAAAATTAAAACCACTTCGTTGTTTGATTTACCAAAGGGACACTGAGTTTTTCTATCTTCTGCTCAAACTACTCCCTTACCACCATTTCATTTCACTTAAGACCACTTTTTTTGAATGAGTGCATCTAAAAAGGTTAAAAAAAAAAACAATTCGCAAATTATATCTGAAATTATAACTTCCACAAAAATATAAGGAAAGATGAAATACACTTTCCTTATACATAAACGTTTAATGGGAGGAAATTCATCGCACGCATCATAATATCAATTCCGTGCACTTCTTTGGACCTAGCTCTCTGGCAAGGTCAAAAGTTTTCTTTAGCCCTCAAGTAAGGTCTATATCTTCCCTTAATTTTCAATCTGTGGTCAGCTGGAACCACAAAATGTACTAGATGACCCGTTCTTTAATAGTTGGATTCATATATTTTCTCAGGGGTATTAGGACTATGTGAAATGCGAACAGACTCGTCCAGGATTTGAACTCGACAATAAACATTCTTTTTCATTTATACTGAAATATTTAACAATCCCTCCACACTAGTAGGAATAGTGCACAAGGTCAATTTCTCAAGCGTAGTTTAACATGTTTGAATTCCGAGTTTTCTTTCTCCTAGACTGGTTTCCTAACTAGAGAGCCTTCATGTCTTAATCGAGAGCCTTCACGAGTTCGACAAGAATCAAAACAATGAAGCAGACTTCAAAGTCTCAAGTGTCAATGTTTATCATTAAAATACAACCAAAAACAATTCAATGAAACTATTTGATTAAATGTCCCTAAAATAGAGAAAGCTTAAAAGGTCATGCTCATTTCAATTATTAATGTATCAAATCTCAAAGTCTATGAATAAAGGAAGAGAAAGAGAAGCAATAAACACAGTGTGATATTTTAGAGTGCTTATTCTGATTTAAAAAAAAAACAGCCTAAAAGATAATATAATATAGAGGGAAAATAGGTTATTAATTGTTAATCAAATGATTATTTTGAATATTTTACACGAAATTTGTAGGTATTTATTTATTTGTAAACTTTTTAGTTAACTTCTTGTAACTAAAAAAGGGATGAGAGAGAGAAAAAAAGTTAAATTGATTACAAATTTCGCAAATATTTTATTGATAAAAATATTGAATATAGTGACGATTTGGGGTTTTGTGACGTAAGCAGTAGAGTAGTTTCGGTTACAGAGAAATGGAGCCCGAATCTCTATTATTGATAGATTATACACCTTGTGAGTTTTTCCCACTTGTGTAAGCTTATGATCTTTCGCTGGAGTGTGAATGATAACAAGTCTCCTCATGTCTCGAGGACTCTTCTGAGTATTTTAGCAAATTTTAGCAATGCTGTTGTCTGGATCGTCTCTATTCTTCCTCTGATTTCCAATTCCTCCAGTCACCCTACTATTATTATTATTATTATTATTTTATTATTATTATTATTATTAATAAAAACAGCCTAAAAGATAATATAATATAGAGTGAAAATAGGGTTTACTGATAAAATCAAAAACGAAACAATTTAAATAAATCTACAGAGGTGCTGATAGGTACACATTCTGCATCCCTGACGCACAAAAATCTAAAAAGATGCAGTAAAATCATATCCATGTGTCCCAGGTTTTTTGTTGTTTTTCTTCCCTCGCCATTTCAAGTTAATTGTAAATATATTTGAATAGTTTCTTAGAAATGAATTACGCAGGATATGTTACAAGGTTGGAATTGGACGGCTTTAGTTGGGAAGAAAAGTTTAGTAGGAAGAGAAGTTTTCCCAGTCTGAGTAGGTTCCCGAGTTCGACCAGAAACACTTGAAGAAGACAGCAGTGCACATTGGTCAAAACGCTGTGTTTATAATAATAATAATAGTCCGAATAATTCAAATAATACAAATTATCAAGTCTCATCTAAAAAAAAAAAAAAATCAGAGAGCTAGTATAACAACATATGTTTGTTATTTTGACTTTACGGACTGTTGTCCTCATCTTTATTGTGGTATGTAAAAGGACAATGTTTCGACCGCTGTATCCTCCTTTGATCAACAAACCCATTCAAAATGATTTCTCTGGTTGAGTCAGAGCTATGCTCATATAGAAAAGGGAACACATGAAGGAGGCAGGATACAGCAGTCGAAACATTCTATTTTACATGTCACAATAAATAAGAGGACAACTGTCCGAAAAATCAAAATTAAACACATCAAGCTTTATCTAAAAGATTTCTGCCAAATAAATTTTTTATTGGAAAAGATATACCGATGCTTGATGAAGGCTCTCACGTTAGGAAACCAGTCTAGGAGAAGGAAAACTCAGAATTCAAACATGTTAAACTCCGTTTAGCACTAGTTCTGACCAGGATTAGGTGTCCCGTTTGTATCTCAAAATCCCAAATAATTTAATGCGTTTAATTCTCCAAGATTTGAACTGGGTCTTTCGATTCCTATTTCATACGAAGAAATTCAGCATTTTCCTTCTCGTTGGCTGGTTTATCAAGGTTACAGAACCCAGTATGCCCTACTACTTATTTATTGCTGGAGAGAAAATTGTTGGATTAATACCTGTCTCAATGGTATAATGTGAAAAAAATATATGATACTCACCAAAACACGCATGTTCCTATCACGTAAGGTGTTGGTGAACAGTCGGTTGAATAACATAACCCTATAATGAAAAACGAATAAAAGATTTGTTTGACATTCCTGTATGTGAAAACGATCCTTAAATTAAGATCCGTGGTAACCTGTGCTGAATAAAAGTAAACTCCGAGCACAAGTATTTAAGTTTTAATACAATTAAATCCTGCATTGAATTAGAAAGACTAAATAAATGTCCCACCGTGGTTGATAGGCCGTAAAACAAAACAAAACAAACAAAACAAAACTGGTAATACTGTTAGTACCCGTTAGGGTCTCTTCTGTGAGTTGAATAGAACAATATGAGTTTTAAAATATGTTTAAAAAAATTGAGTACCCGTCAAGAATGAATATAAAACAAAACATCTTTAGCATAAAATGACCCAACAAGGGTTGACATACCGCAAAATCCAACCAACCATGAAATACATTTCACACATATTAATAATGGAGATTTGCTTCCGGTTTTTGTCTGTAACACAAATTACGTCACTGCTTACGTCACATTACCCAAAATCGTCATAACATAGAATAAATACACTGAAAATTTGAACATGCAACATTAGACAGTCCTCATTGTTTTTTAAAACAAGTTTTTAATAAATACATGACTGGTATTATATATCTATATATAGTTTGTTTTATTCTAATACATATTTAAAGTTGACATTTCAAATTGTTTTATTTTTTAATCCTTTAATGAATTTGCTGATTTTACTTACTTAGGGTACAAACTCGCGACATTGAATTTTAAACTCCCACCCCTCGGGCAATATGTTTCAAAAATCTATTTTTACATCGCCCGGAGAGTGTTTTTTATTTTATACTAGTAAAAATAAAGAAAGGAATTATTATAAAACCACAAATCAAAAGGTTTAGGCAAGGAAGTTAGACAAATGATCATTTTATGAAAGAAAGACACAAGTGGCAAGGATTGATCACATATTCTCATTATCAATAATCGGACAGATATTTTTGAGGTTCTATTTCAGGAAAACAAATTAAGTAAGTCGATGGCCACTATAAATTACAGATAAACGAACGAAAGACACACACACACACACACACACACACACACACACACATATATATATATATATATATATATATATATATATATATATATATATATATATATATATAAGATAAAGATATAAAAATCCTTAAGAAAGGAAAAAGATAAAAAACAATACAAAAATTGAATCCGAAAAGAAGCGTCTATTTAGGACAGTAATTGGAATGTGTTTTTTTTCTTATTTTTTTTCTTAATCTGACAATATCTTTTTACATCTCTGAAAATTGAGGGCATTTTATTTTTGTGGGTCGTATATATTATCAACTAATTTTTTTTTTTACATTTTTCTTTAATTCACTGATCCATTTATTGATTCATCTAGTCATTTATTCATTAAGATTTATTATTTCACTTCTTGTGAGTTTTTCACACCGGCGTTAGCTGATGGTCTTTCACTAGAGGGTGGGTGATACAAAATCTCCTCAGATCTCTAGGACTCTTCTGAGGATTCTACCTGATCTTAACAGTGCTGTTGTTTGAATCATTATTATTTAACTCCTTGTGAGTTTTTTTCACACTAGCATTAGCTAATGGTATTTAACAGGAGTTCGAGTGAGAGCAAGTCTTCTCAGGTCTCCAGGACTCTTCTGAGTATTCTGGCCGAGTGTAGCAATGCAGTGGTCCGGATGGTCTCAATTCTTTCTCTGATTTCCAGTTCCTCCAGTCTTTTTCCAAGCTTTTTGGGACTCTTCCAAGTGTACCAACAACAATTGGTATCACTTTCACCCTCATAGTGTACTTAATTTAAAAATATATGTTTCTATTATTATTATTATTTATTCCTTTTGAGTTTTCACATCAGCATTAGCTGATGGTCTTTCACTGGAGTCTGAGTGACAGCAAGTCTCCTCAGGTCTCCAGGACTCTTCTGAGTATTCTGGCAGATTGCAGCAGTGCAGTGTTCTGAATGGTTTCAATCCTTCCTCTGATTTCCAAACTTTCCAGACCCTTTTCCAATCCTTTTGGGACCGTTCCAAGTGCACCAACTACAATTGGTATCACTTTCACTTTCATATTCATAACTTTTTCAGTTCTCTGGCAAGCTCCAGGTATTTGTCCATTTTTTCATTTTCCTTTAGCTTCACCCTGTGATCTGCTGGAACTGCAAAATCCACCAGTTGACAAGTTCTTTCTTTTTTGTTAATCAACACTAGGTCTGGTCTTCTTGCTGGGATAAGGTGATCCGTTTTTATTTCAAGGTCCCAGAGAATTTTATGCGTTTCGTTCTCAAGAACAGATTCTGGTTTATGCATATACCATTTTGTTGTGTGGTCAAAATTTTTTTTTTTTCATAATTCCCAGTGGATCATCTTCCCAACCCAGTCGTGTCTAGTTTTGTATTCTCGTTGTGCTAGTTTGCTACATTTGCAGAGTATATGGTTAACAGTCTCATCTCTATTACCGCAAAGTCTACATTTACTATTTTGTTGGGTCTTATCAATTTTCGCTTTGATATAGTTTGTCCTTATGGCATTATTTTGTGCAGCAATTATTAATGATTCTGTTTCTCTTTTGAGGTTTCCCTTTCTTAACCATGTCCAAGCCTTTCCTTGTTCAACCTCTTCTATTTGTCGTTTGAAGTGTCCATATAATTGTTTTTCTTCCCATTTTTGTTTTCTAGTCTTTGTTGTTTTTCTGTTTGTCCATCTGTCACTTCTACTATTGTTGGCCGCCATAAGTAATTTGTCTTTGCTCTTTCTTGTGTAATCCTCAAGTTGTTGGATTGTGGTTTCTACGCAGTCCTCTATGTTGGCAAGACCTCTTCCCCCTTCCTTTCTTGATAGATATAATCTCTATCGTCTCTAGGGTGGAGAGCCTTGTGCATGGTCATTAACTTTCTCGTTCTTTGGTCAATCTGTTGCAGTTCTTCTTTTGTTCATTTTAAGAATGGTCCTGAGTATCTTCTAATGGGGACGGTCCACCTGGAGATAATATTAAACCTGTATTCGCTGGTGGTTCACAGGAGGCTTAATGACTATAAGTCTTCTCGGGTCTCCATGACTCTTCTGAGTATTCTAGCCGTTGTTTAAATGGTCTCGATCCTTCCTCTAATTTCCAATTCTTTCATTCTTTTTCTTTCAATTCTCTGACAAAGTCTGACTATTTGTCTAGTTTTTCGTTTTCTTTCATCTTCTCCTTGTGATCTGCCGGGACTTCAAAATCTACCTGTTGAAAAGTTCTTTTCTTGTAAATCAGTACTAGGTCTGGTATTAGATGAGCTGTCTGTACCTCAATTTATTAAGTCCAGCCGCGAAAAGTCTGTTGAATACTTAATTGGGCGACGACTGTAATCTACCGCAGTCCTTTGGTATTCAAAGATGAAATGATTTTGTATAAAATGCCCTAATAATGGTTGATGCCCAAATAAGGAAACAACGAATAAAAAAACTTAATTTCATTTCAATTATCAACAGATTAACATATTTGAAGAAGAAGAAGAAGAAGAAGAAGAAGAAGAAGAAGAAGAAGAAGAAGAAGAAGAAGAAGAAGAATATCATCAGATTAGATATTTAAAAGCATTATATTTCATTACATTTGACGGAAATACCCGAATCCATAGAGACGCTAAGGTTAGTGTTATGGTTAGGTTAGTACGTGACCTTCCGACATCGGTATTAATATAGAATAGGGCGCAAGTGTATATCATGAGATAACGTTTAAAAAGCATTACATTTTATTGTATTTGACGGAAATACCCGAAACATATGAGACGCTAAGTTTAGTGTTAGGTTTACATAGCTACTGATGCAGAATAGCGCGCAAGAAATAATATCATCAGATTACGTTTAAACACATTACATTTCATTACATTTCGCGGAAATACCCGATATTTTTTTTAGACACCAGGTTTAGTAAATACGAGGGTGGGCTGAAAAGATCAGCTGAGGGTGTCATATCTGCTGTTGATGACCCTTTTGACCAATGGGATCCAAGGACTGCAACACAGATAGAAGAAGTGTTTTGGTCAACAAGGGGGATCACATTCCATGAAAGTATCTTGGTCAGTCTGTGAACTTTTCAGCCAACGTGCATAACTACTTACTTATTGCATTTTTTTTTATCAAAATGCTATTTGATCCTTTTGCAATGGGATCCAAGGACTGCAACACAGATAGCTAGGGAAATATCAAGAAAATCTGGTACAGCTGAGGGGGAAATTTGGTTGGCAAATAACCAATTTGACTTTAAGTTAAGGTTACTGTTGAGGTTTTTTCTCATATAAGGTGTGTGATGGATCCCCGCTCTTACTTATAGACTAGGCCGAAATCATGTGATCTAACTCTTGGCCAATCACTGGCAGTACTCTGAGGTTGATACAATACTTAACCCCGACCCTACTGGTCATAATTACTGTGATATTCATGGACGACGGACATAGGATTAAATCACTGGACCTTTATCAATACGTAGGATAGGACTTATACGCTTACCAAAGGATTCCATAACACAGGACTTTAAGCCCTTTTCAATTGGCCAAGGATGGCACTTAAAAACTTTACAGTTACATTTCATTTCTTTCATTAAAAGGCAGTGTGTTTTTTTGTTTTGTGTTTTTTGTTTTTTTGTGTGTTTTTGTATTTATTGATTTTTTTATTCTATTTTATTGTTATTTATTTATTTATCTATTTTGATTTTTTGTTTTACGTCATATCAACCTCGGTGGGTCATTTAATGCCAATAAAATTTCGAAAGATTCGTAGCGATAGTTTGGAAGAACGTTTTTTAAACTCAATTTTGTTTTGTAAACAATTTTTTTTTTAATTTGAATTTATTTAACCCATAGATGGAACCCAAAGCAGGTACTACCACTCCCGGTCAGAGTGTATCTGGGAGCAATGGTGATGAAGGGGTGCTCCACATACCCCAGAGTTCCAGAACTGGAACCTCACCAACCTTTAGAGTTTAACGTAATTCCCAGGATATGAAGACCCCCCCCCAGCCACCGGCTTCTAGCACATATATGATAAAAAGGGTTGGGCTTGCCATTAAGGCAATAGGGTTGGGGCAATCATATAGGCGCTAGGGATTGACTTGATCATAAGGTGCCTTCTCCGACCGCCCGTCTAGCTTAAGTAAGGGCCAAAGTGGACTGTTGCATGTCATAGACTACTCCTCCAAAAGGAGTCCGTCTTTAAGCATCACGGGTCGCCACACACAGCCAACAGGTAGATCCATTGAGGTGGGGTCTTACTCCTCTGCAGAGGTGCAGTCGGTGTAATCCAAAGCCCCACCGACAGGGCTGATTCTTAATTGTATTGTAATCAGTCCTCACACTAAAAAAGCAAGAAGCAGACGATATCCCACACAGACTATTACAGATGCGGACTACGCAGATGATCTAGCAATTCTTTTAAATACACCTGCACAAGCCGAATCCTTTCTACACAGCTTAGAAAAAGCAGCACGGAACATAGGCCTATACGTTAAAACTGAGTTCATATGTTTTAAAAATGAAGCAGACATCTCCACACTCGATGATAAGCTCCTAAACTCGGCGAAACGGCCTACGCAGATCACCTAGCGCTTCTTAAAAACACACCCGCACAAGCCGAATCCCTGCTACATAGCCTAGAGAAGGCAGCACGGAAAATCGGTCTCCATGTGAATTCCAATAAAAAAAACTATTACGGATGCGGCCTACGCAGATCACCTAGCGCTTCTTAAAAACACACCCGCACAAGCCGAATCGCTGTTACATAGCAGCACGGAAAAACGGTCTCCATGTGAATTCCGATAAAAGAGTGCATCTGCTTTAAAAAGAAAGGAGACATATCTACATTTGACCGTAAACATCTAAAGCCAGTAGAACAATTCACGTACATATAACAT
>CM042179.1:30098047-30115547 GCA_023376005.1 Doryteuthis pealeii | reverse complement strand
TTTCAAGCATATTTTCATCAACAGATGACTATTAGTTAATTTTTCATCAAATTAATAAAAAACAAAACCGGTAGTCATAACTTGTTTTTGGCAACTGGAAATTTCAATTGATGTAACTGTACAAAAAGGTAAACATTGATTTTGAAGATAATATTAACCTTTATTCAAGTTTCATTGTGTTAAATTTAAATCCAGTTAGCAATTTGAAAATAATAATAGTATGTGTTTTTTTTGTATCCCCTTTTTTTAATCGCTAAGAATTTGCGATTTGTTTAGTTTAAACAATTGACAATAATATTTTTAGTTACTTAACTCTTAAGTAAACGTATCAAACGTTGTAATGATTAAATTATCATACTGTTGTATACCCACAGGTCCTGCTAGTATTGAACTATTTAGCAATAGCTGTTAAGTAAACATATCAAACGTTGTAATAATTAAATTATTATCATACTATAGTATATCTACAGGTCCTACTAGTATTGAAATATTTAGCAATAGCTTTTAAGTAAACATATCAAACGTTGTAATAATTAAATCATCATACTGTGGTATATCCACAGGTCCTGCTAGCATTGAACTATTTAGCAATAGCTCTTAAGTAAACATATCAAATGCTGTAATGATTAAATTATCATAGTGTGGTATATCCACAGGTCCTGCTAGCATTGAACTATTTAGCAATAGCTCTTAAGTAAACATATCAAATGTTGTAACAATTAAATTATCATACTCTGGTATATCCACAGGTACTGCTAGTATTGAACTATTTAGTAATAGCTCTTAAGTAAACATATCAAACGTTATAATAATTAAATTATTATCATACTATGGTATATCTACAGGTCCTGCTAGTATTGAACTATTTTACAATAGGTCTTAAGTAAACATATCAATCGTTGTAATATTTAAATTATCATACTGTGGTATACCCACAGGTACTGCTAGTATTGAACTGTTTAATAATAGCTCTTAAGTAAACATGTCAAACGTTTTAATAATTAAATTATCATACTGTGGTATACCCACTGGTCCTGCTAGTTATTTTATAAAACAAATGAAGCATTCCTTTTGGTCATCTATACGCGTTTAGACTGGTCAAAACTCTTCAGCAAAAAGTTAAAAGCTAAAAAAAATTCTTGTTTTTTTTTCTGCAAGAATAACACAATTGCACGTGACATGAATTAACGTGAGACTAGAAAATAAATCTCAGGTTAGGGAAAACGACCTTCTTCTTTGGTGTTTTCTGGAAAGAGGCAGAGGAGAGAAAGAGAGAGTGGGAGGAGTGAGAGAGAGAGAAGGGGGGAAAAGGGGCAGAGAAAGAGAAAACAGAGAAATAGATAGATAGATAGATAGAAAGAGAGAGAAAGAAAGAGAGAGAGAGAGAGAGAGAGAGAGAGACAAAGGGAGGAGAGCGATAGAGACGGCGGGAAACTGAGGAGAGAGAGCGAGATAGAGAGACAAAAAGAAGAGAGAGAAAGAGGGGAGAGGAGTGAGACGGTGAGTAACAAAAGATAGAGAGACAGATAAAGAGAGAGAGGGAGAGGAAGAAATAAAAACGGGAGAGATGGGAGAAAGGGGAAAGATAAACAGAGAGAGATTGAGAGAGTGAGGCGGGGTAATAGAGATTGATAGAGACAGAGAGATAGATAGACATAGAGAGACAAAGTGGAGAGAGATAAAGAAAGAGAGTGAGAAAGATAGATAACAAACTCCATTAAACTTTCTATCAAAATATATTCAATATTATTTAAGACAAGCAGTGTAAAAATTAATTTTTGAAAGACATTGCTCGAATATGTGGCAGTTAAAACTTCAATGACAGAGATTGTGTACCATAAGTATGTAAGTAGTAAAGTCGACGGGGCGGCCTAAAGTCGGTATCAGCCAGTCAGCGAGGGAGTCTATCCCCTTTTCACTAGCGCTAGACCAAGGAGATTGGTTTTAGCATCTGAGGTGGAGCGCCACTCCTACCATCAGCTCCTTACTTTACCGCACAGATCCCTGTGCTACTCATACGCTGAGTTGGCGAGGACCGCTATCGAACTAGGAACCTTGTCGTTTTCTAAGTAGTAAAGAAAATAAAACAATTCAAAATGGAAACTTAGTTATGATAACTTTAAATATACATCAAAATAAACTAAACTTTATATGAACTGGTACAAAATTTTAAAAACACCCTCCGGGCGATGTAAAAATTGATTTTTGAAACATATTGCCTAAGGGGTGGGAGTAAAAAATTCAATGTCAGCGAGTTTGTACCCTAAGTAAGTAAAATCAGCAAATTCATTAAAGGATTAAAAAATAAAACAATTTGAAATGTAAACTTTAAATATGTATTAAAATAAAACAAACTATATATAGATATATAATACCAGTCATGTATTTATTAAAACTTGTTTTAAAAATCAATGAGGACTGTCTAATGTTGCATGTTCAAATTTTGAGTATTTATTCTATATTATGACGACTTTGGGTAATGTGACATAAGCAGTGGCGTAGTTTTTGTTACAGACAAAAACCAGAAGCGAATCTCCATTATTAATAGATATTTGTATGTATGTCAGTAAACGAAACTGATATCAGGAAATTGATTTTAATAAATATGTGCTTGGTATTATTGATTTCTAATTGTTTGGTTTTATCTTAATTAATATGAGCAAAAATCCCAGAGATAAATCTTAAAAGAAATCCATTAAAAAGAAGAAATATCTATAATTTTATTCTTTCTATTTGAACTAAATATTTGATTTAGGAAAATTTATCAATGAAAGAAGGGAGTGAAGGAAGAGTAAGTTTCAGTTGTTCTATTTTTCGATTATACCCCCCCCACACTATGTTTCAAATACCTTCTTATTTAGTTTCACTGGTCTTTCTAATCTAATCTAATATCTTATTACATTAAAACTTAAATACTCGCAACCAGAATGTTTAGAATAACACAATAATATTAGAAATCAATAAAACCAAGTAATTATTTATCAAACACAGTTTTATCAAAACCAGTATGTAAATTATTCACACCATATACTATGTAAACCTTTATTTCTTAATAATATATATCACACATTGCAGGATTTTAAGCACATTAATAATTAAGGCTGTTTTGAGGCAAATCTATCTCAGCTAATCCCTAATAGAGACATTGTTAACAAATAAGGTGCTAATTAAGATTAAATAATGATTACTTAATAACCATTCAGAATATAACGTAAATAACCCAGGGAATTGTGACGCTGATGGTGACGTAGTTTCGGTTACATTATAATAAGATGCTGTTCTTTAGTTGCTAGAATCTGAAAACGTGATGTCCTTACCACTAAAACCAAATTTCTAAGACTAAAGCTTGATGGCAATGCTATGACTTGAAACATTTTTTTTTTTACCCCGCTTACAAAAATGGACCTTGTGTCACATCCTGCTCATGACGGACGGGATTGGGTAATAGGGTAGGTCGATTTCGGAACTGTAATGTCTCCCATGTGGCGCAAGAATTACTACACAAAATATTTTTCTTCAAAACGTTGCCTTCGTTTGAAGAAATATATTTCAATCTTTTAAAATGCTATCACTGTTACAGCATTATTATTAAATATAAAGCAGTCTATTGGAGGTATCGGTGGTGATGGATGGCATATTTTCTAGCTATAATATTTTATTTGTTTTGTTTAAAATGACAACCTTTTCTGTTTTAAATATCGAAATTGCTAAACAATTTCTAAGCTAAATGTTGTGAAAACAAGGATGGGGGGGGGCATATTAGTAGACATTCTTTGAAGCTATTTCCTCAAACGATGGTGCAAATAGTTTTTGGTGTCAGTATTTATTATATCAAAACACAAATTTCGGAGTTTGAGAGAATTTGATATTTTACGAAAAGTTAAAAATCGACCTCCCCTATTGGTTGAACATATACAAACAGTAACGTAACAAGATAATTGTTATGCCAATGCTGTTTAGTTCTTTACTTGCTAGAACCTCAAAACGTCGGTTTAATATCCTAACCACTGAGACAAATTTGTTAGAGCAAAGCTCGAGGTCTGTTTTCTTTGTGTGATACCCTGCAGTACAGTGTTGTCGTTTGCCGCACTTTTCAAAATATTTTCAAAACAACAAAAAGAAGAAATTACACCTTCCTTTCGACCGGTGAAAAGGCGCAAGACACGAAGCAGGTTTTGGCTTGATTGATTGGTTTCTCTCTCTCTCTCTTGCCGCCGCCGCTGCTGATGATGCTGATGCTGATGCGCTTGCTGCTGCTGCTGCTGCTGCAAGTGCGTCGTCCGGTAATCTTTTGTAAAGACTCCTGTCCATCAAATTACTGTAGCTGCATGCCCCACGTCGATTCATTATATTAATTAGACAATCGGGAATGTTACTAAAAAAAAAAAAAAAAATACTGAAAAAACAAAAAAAAACAAGAAAAATAGATGAATAAAAGAAATCTTATCATAATGGAGATTGTGTGTTTTTCTGTCTGTAACCGAAACTATATCACAATTCCCTTAGTTATTTATTTATATAATATTATAATGGAGATTGTGTGTCTCTCTCTATTTGTAACCAAAACTATATTACTACTTAACTCACAATTCCCTTAGTTATCTACGTCACATTCTCCATGATTTTATTTTTACTTAAACCTCAATTATTAATAAATACTGTTGGCCTTGTCTACATAGTAATAACATGCAATTGTATTTATATATACAACAAAATAGCGATATACAATGTGAACGGAATGGCTTGTTTGCATATTGGTTTTTAAAAATTTGATTTAAAAAAATAAGTGTTTGGTATTATTGATTTCTAATTGTTTGGTTTTATCTTGATGAATATCAGCAATAAAATCTCGGGGATAAATCTTAAAAGAAATCGATTAACAAGAAGAAATAACTGTAATTTTATTCTTTACTTCCTATTTTAACTAAATAGTTAAATTAGGAAAATTTAGCAATGAAAGACAGGAGTGGTGGCAGGGTAAGTTTCAGTTGTTCTTATTTTTCGATTATATATTTCTGTTAGAAATCTTTTTATCTGCATTCTTATTTATTTTCATTTGCCTTTCTGATTTAATTAATATAATTAAATAGATATATTACCACATTAAAACTTAAATATTTGCACCCGGTGGAGGGTGCATATATTTGGTAGTAAAACTAACAAATAGATCATGGTGAATTTTGTTGTAGAATATACTAAAACTAGCAGGGCCTGTGGATATAAGTTAATTATTACAATGTTTGATATGTTTATTTAAGAGCTATTACTAAATAGTTCAATGTGTATTTAAAAAAAGTCGTCGGAGCGGCCTAATGTCACCATCATCCATACAGCAAGTGAGTATATCCCCTTTTCAATAGCTCTAGAACAAAGAGTTTGTATTTTAGCGTTAGAGGTGTGGCGCCACACCTACCATCAGCTCCTCACTTTACCGCACATATCCTTGTCCTACTCCTTACGCCCTCCTCGAAATTATACTACTGGGTTAGGGAGGACCGGTATCGAACCAGGAACCTTGCGATCCCTAGTCAAGTGCTCTACCGACTGAGCTAAAATAAACCAGCATATCCCCTCTGTTATCCGCAACAATAACTTGGATCACTCTGCTCTACTGATCAATGAAAATTCTCCCTCCGCCATCGAGCAACACCTTTTGTTTAATCCTCCTTAGTGTTCACCATCTTGGCGTACTCAACCAACGAGTTACACTTAACTGTACTCGAGGCCCTCCTCATCAACAAATTCCTTCCAGCTATTTGTGTACAAAGTAAATTTTATTCCTCACTCCTCTTTAGACCTACTGTTCTTAATCCAACCAACAAACAACACCACCAAGAAATAACATATATACATAGATATATACAAATTCCCAAAACTTGTAAAAAACATTATACATTCCTTAAAACCAAAGACCATGTCTATGTAATGAATTGTCAGCTAGCACATAGACAAATGACTGGTACATTACCCTTATCATTCAAAAACTATTTCATCCCTAAAAAAAAAGAATTCATACACTTTCTCTACAAGGGGATCAACTGCAGGTGAATTCTTCAAACCATTTGCCAACACTAAAACCTATGGCCTTAAATCTATCACAGGATCCTGCATCAACTAATGGAATATGCTAACAAAATAATTTCCAAACATTGATTTCACCAAAATGTCTGTTCACCAACTCAAATTATTTATCAAAATAGAAATTCTTAATATTTATAAGTAAACTTATAACACACTATCACAATAATCAAATTTCAAACTATGACCAAAAAAAAATCAACTGAGGTGGTCACTGCTAGAATAGGCTCAGTCCTAATTAGTGATCATCCTCCACACATTAATACAACAACCAAAATTGTTTTTGTTTTGTTTTGTGTGATATTGTATAGTGTAATGTGTGAAAATAAAAGATTGTCTTCTCTACATAGATGTTTACATTTTTTCAGGATCTAATATAGAATCTCTTGAATAACACCTCTATGCCAACAACGTTCTTTTTAAGGCACGGATGAGTGTGTATACCATATATATATATATATATATATATATATATATATATATATATATATATATATGGGAGAATATGTGCTTAATTGAAGTCGAACCTAATTTTGAAAGTTAATTAATTAATAATTAATTAGGCGGGCATACCTATTCAAATGTAAGGCTAAGCAAATCGAGAAAAATCAATCTCTGTATGTACATTTCGGAAAGTCCGGTTGGTGTATGGGGTACGGTCCTCGCCTGTCATCTTGACAGTCAGGGTTCGAATCACGCACAAGGCGGTCTTCCTATCTATAGATCTACTGATGAGGCTTAATAGGCCGAAATGTACATACAGAGATTTATTTTTCTCGATTTGTTTAGCCTTACATTTGAATAGGTATGCCCGCCTAATTAATTAATTAACTTTCAAAATTAGGTACGAATTCAATTAAGCACATATTCTCCCAAAAATTGTCGGCTAAAAAAGCCATATCAAAAACACATCGTTTGTGTATTTACTTCTCATATATAAATAGATATATACAAATTCCAGAAACATTCCATCTTTCTCAATTGATCCGTGGACTTACTTTTTAAAACTTGCTTTTATAGCTGGAATACATCTTGAACATTTTTGATACCTTTTTATACACTTTTATTTCAAATTCTTTTGAGTTTTTCTCACGGATAAAAATGCTTCTGGTGTTTTTAAATAAAATTTATCTTATTTTTAACACAAAATACGCATTTTCAAACATTTTAAAAATTCCAGCCCTGAACGAGAGCGTTTGTTTGTACCTCGTGATTAATGGTTTATTTATTCCGTCTTTCCTCATAGATATAGTTGCTTTGAAAAAGACCACTTTATTAAAAGGTCGAAACAGATCTGTCAGGAAACTAATAACATCTTTTGTTTTTTCTAAAAATGTTCTATTCATAGATATATAGATATATGTGTATTGAAATATATATATATATATATATATATATATATATATAGTCATCCACATACACCGAGTTTCGACGTTTACGTCTCATCAGTGTGACTAGACAACAGCTATTTCTAGCCGAGAGCGGAACCTGACTGACTTTTCAGCAGTCCGACCCTTTTCTTCTCGGGCGTCTGTAGCTGTCAGTAATAGGCGAACATTTCAACTGATAAATACATACATCGGTAGATGTATGTTACGATCACTAGAAATCTCGAGTAGATTTAAATTAAATAAACTGAATATATATATATATATATATATATATATATATATATATATATATATATATATATATGAGTAAAATGAGTAAAGAAAGAAATGTAAATGGATAAAATGAATTTAATCGATATCACATTAATCGATATCACTTACACATGTGTTTCGGTCAGTTTATGTGTGTGAAAATATTTCGCACTCATAGAAGAATCGACCTTCATCAGAAAATAAATGTTCACTCTGATGAAGGTCGATTCTTCTATGTGTGCGAAATATTTTCACACACATAAACTGACGGAAACACATGTGTAAGTGATATCGATTAATGTGATATCGATTAAATTCATTTTGTCCATTTACATTTCTTTTCTTTACTCATTTTTCCTCATTTTGTCGGATTCAATTCCTTTTCCATTTTTACATATATATATATATATATATGAAAACATAAATGAAGATACAATTTTGTTTTACAATTTCTGATTGTAATATATAAATTTGTAGAAAGAGGGTTACCGTGTTTCCTTGAAAATAAGACAGAGCTTATATCAATTTCCACTCAGAAATATAACACTAGAGGCTTATTTTCAGGGGATGTCTTATTCTTCATATATATATATATATATTTACCAACCGCTCCGCACGAGCAGTATGTGACACAAAGTCAGTTTCTTAAGCGGATAGCAAAATATTGAATTCAGAGTTTTCCTTCTCCTATACTGGTTAGCTAGTCATGGTTAAAGAACCCAGTCTGCCCTACTATTTACTCATAGCTGGAAGGGGAGTAGTTGCATGCATACATTTCCCAAGGGTATTAGCGGTACCTAAAATAAAATTCAATATACTGAATATATATCAACCTTTCCACACGGACAGAATGTGACACAAGGTCAATTTCTAAAGCGGAGTATAATAGATTTGAATTCAGAGTTTTTACTTTTCCTAGACTGATTACCTAGCCAAGAGCTCAGTGTGCCCTACTATTTATCCATAGCTGGATGGAGAGTACTTGGATCATACCTTTCTCGTGGATATTAGTGCTGTGTGAAGGGCAAACACATTTGCCTAGTATTTGAACTCCTATATCTTCATGTATCAAAAACGACATTACTAAGTAGAAAATTACGAAATTTCTAAATAAACAGAAATCACGAAAATCTATCTACATTTATTTACTATTAACATGTTCTTTTATCCAAAACCTCATTAACGACCATTCATTAAAAATGATCATATGAAATGTTATTGTTCTGTAGGGACGTCCAATCTGACGTGTAAAATTTACCCACCCCCCTATATTTAACAGTGAAACTTGAATAAAGATTAATATTATCTTCAAAATGTTTGATGATTTTTGTAAGATATGTAACAAGCAGTACCTGTGTATATACCACAGTATGGTAATTTAATTGTTACAACGTTTGATATGTTTACTGAAGAGCTAATGCCAAATAATTCAATACTAGCAGTACCTGTGTATATACCACAGTATGATAATTTAATTGTTAAAACATTTGATATGTTTACTGAAGAGCTAATGCCAAATAGTTCAATACTAGCAGTACCTGTGGATATACCACAGTATGATAATTTAATTGTTAAAACGTTTGATATGTTTACTGAAGAGCTAATGCCAAATAGTTCAATACTAGCAGGACCTGTGTATATACCACAGTATGATAATTTAATTGTTACAACGTTTGATATGTTTACTGAAGAGCTAATGTCAAATAGTTCAATACTAGCAGGACCTGTGTATATACCATAGTATGATAATTTAATTGTTAAAACATTTGATATGTTTACTGAAGAACTAATGTCAAATAGTTCAATACTAGCAGGACCTGTGTATATACCACAGTATGATAATTTAATTGTTAAAACATTTGATATGTTTACTGAAGAGCTAATGTCAAATAGTTCAATACTAGCAGGACCTGTGTATATACCACAGTATGATAATTTAATTGTTACAACGTTTGATATGTTTACTGAAGAGCTAATGTCAAATAGTTCAATACTAGCAGGACCTGTGTATATACCACAGTATGATAATTTAATTGTTAAAACATTTGATATGTTTTACTGAAGAGCTAATGCCAAATAGTTCAATACTAGCAGGACCTGTGTATATACCACAGTATGATAATTTAATTATTACAACTTTTGATATGTTTACTGAAGAGCTAATGCCAAATCGTTTAATACTAGCACTACCTGCGGATATACCACAGTATGATAATTTAATTGTTACAACGTTTGATATGTTTACTTAAGAGCTATTACTAAATAGTTCAATACTAGCAGGACCTGTGTATATACCACAGTATAATAATTTAATTGTTACAACATTTGATATGTTTACTGAAGAGCTAATGCCAAATAGTTCAATACTAGCAGGACCTGTGTATATACCACAGTATGATAATTTAATTATTACAACTTTTGATATGTTTACTGAAGAGCTATTGCCAAATAGTTCAATACTAGCAGGAACTGTGGATATACCACAGTATAATAATTTAATTGTTACAACGTTTGATATGTTTACTTAAGAGCTATTGCCAAATGGTTCAATATTAGCAGGATATGTGCATATACCACAGTATGATAATTTAATTGTTACAACGTTTGATATGTTTACGGAAGAGCTATTGCCAAATAGTTCAATACTAGCAGGATATGTGCATATACCACAGTATGATAATACAATTGTTACAACTTTTGATATGTTTACTGAAAGCTAATGCCAAATAGTTCAATACTAGCAGTACCTGTGGATATACCACAGTATGATAATTTAATTATTACAACGTTTGATGTGATTCAATATGTAAAATATACAATAATCATGATTTAACTCTCTCACTCTTTTTTATTTATTTATTTCTTTCTTTTCATTTTCTTATTCATCTTTCCTCTTCTCTCTTTCTTTCTTTCTTTCTTTCTTTCTTATTATATTTTTTGTGTTGCATGTCCTATTTCTTCCTTTTCTTTCTTTATAATAAAAACGGAATGGTCCATTATTTAGCTTGGGTGACCGCATTCATAAGTAATTAGAATTCGGCGGATAAGCAACACTAGAAAATCACTTTTGCATTTCTAAATTGGATGATTTGGACGGTCTCGTTTTTAACCAGAGGGTATTGCAAGATGCTAACGGTTGGAAGATTAAGGAAGAAGAATATCAATATATAATGAATGAATATGTTTTTCATAAAAGCTCTGTTATGAGTCAATGAATTTCACGCTGGTTAAT
This sequence comes from Doryteuthis pealeii, assembly GCA_023376005.1. NCBI lineage: Eukaryota > Metazoa > Mollusca > Cephalopoda > Myopsida > Loliginidae > Doryteuthis > Doryteuthis pealeii. The sequence continues at coordinate 30,104,594 of CM042179.1, read as the reverse complement.
TGAGAATTCCGTGTAAAATGTATTTTTTCCGGGGAACGTGGACGAAGAAACATCTGGAAAGCCTGTTTAAATATTAATAGTTCTTTTCTACTTAAGACAAATATCATTTGAAGGAGCAAGCACTTTCCACTTAGAAAAACCTATTAAATATTGAAACAATGTTAGAATGTAAACCGAGAAAAGATTTATCTATTTCAAAAACATAAATAAAATTCTTACAAACAAACAAACAAAAAGAATAGGAAAAAAACAACTATAAAACAACAATAAAACCTCACAAATGTTTTAAAGTAATGTTTTTGTTTTTGTTTTTTTTTTGTTAAGTTTAAGCACTTTATTGCATAAATAAAATATAATTTCGAGGAGGGTGTAATAAATTTGGAAATTTAAATGTTTTTAATGATTTTTTTTACGAAAACCCCAACTTACGGGACGAAATATTTCAGTCCCGGTTTAGCTCAGTCGGTAGAGTTCTGTATCTGCGCAAGGGACTGAACGGGCCAATTTTTGAATAGCAATCTCTGGTGCAGTGACTGCATACAAACAGTGATGCTTCATGGGGTCGTTGTTGTCTCTCCTTCCTTCTGGCTCTCTTTGCTGTGACGTCTTCTTTCCTCTCTTTTTCACCCTTTTCGTGCCTTGTTTAACAAGAAGGCGCCAGGCCACTCAGTTTTCTATATCAACCTCCCATGTGTTGGTGTTAATGTGGCATGTCTTCATGTCTTTCTTGCAGAAGAGTTGGCGAGGTCCCCCTACCGGTCGGAAGCCTTCTACTAATTCGCCATACAGTAGGTATTTTGGGCTACGGTCTTTGTTCATCCTCCTGACATCACCAAGCAAGCGCGGACGTCTTTTACAGATAATGGCGAACTTTTTGGTCGGTTTTGCAAAGTACAACTTACAACCAAACATATCCTTCTAAATTGTAACAGCCTTAAACATATCTGTACTAATTACTATCAAGCAAGAAACCTGAGGGACATCTTTAAGAATACAAACCCTAAAAACGTTTTAAATTTTCAACAAGATATAACAAAACATAACTGAATATCTCCATAGAACCACTACTTTAAAGACTGAAACCCAAAATAACCTTTTTGGGCATTAAATGACCCACAGAGGTTGATATGCCGTTAAACAAAACTCAAACCCAATAAAACCACTACTTTAAAGACTGAAACCCAAAATAACCTTTTTGGGCATTAAATGACCCACAGAGGTTGATATGCCGTTAAACAAAACTCAAACCCAATAAAACCACTACTTTAAAGACTGAAACCCAAAATAACCTTTTTGGGCATTAAATGACCCACAGAGGTTGATATGCCGTTAAACAAAACTCAAACCCAATAAAACACTACTTTAAAGACTGAAACCCAAAATAACCTTTTTGGGCATTAAATGACCCACAGAGGTTGATATGCCGTTAAACAAAACTCAAACCCAATAAAACCACTACTTTAAAGACTGAAATTCAAATAACCTTTTTGGGCATTAAATGACCCACAGAGGTTGATATGCCGTTAAACAAAACTCAAACCCAATAAAAACACTACTTTAAAGACTGAAACCCAAAATAACCTTTTGGGCATTAAATGACCCACAGAGGTTGATATGCCGTTAAACAAAACTCAAACCCAATAAAACCACTACTTTAAAGACTGAAATTCAAAATAACCTTTTTGGGCATTAAATGACCCACAGAGGTTGATATGCCGTTAAACAAAACTCAAACTCAAACTCCGCACATCTGTGTATGGTACTTTATCCTGTTAAAAATTCAGATTGAAAAAAATATGAATACCTAAAGAGAATGAATAAAGCAATACGTCTTCAGCATAGAATAACACAAGGGTTGACATGCCGAAAAACCCAAGCCATGAAACCAAACAAACATTTCCAAGAATTTGCAGACGTAAAGGCACCACATATCTAAACAAGAACATTTATATAATTGTAAGTTTGATTCTTTTGTTATGATGCCATTGGAGGATGTTCGGCTACATTGTGTTCTAATATTATAAATCCAAAATAGACATTTTTTTCTAATTATATATTTACTAACCCCTCCACACGAGCGGGATGTGACACAAGGTCAATTTCTTAAGTGGAGTTCAACAGCTTCGAATTCAGAGTTTTCCGTCTCCTAGACCGGTTGCCTAACCAGGGTTAAAGAGCCCAGTCTGACCTACTATTTATCCATAGCTGGAGGAAGAGTAGGATTCATACCTATGCCAAGGGTATTAGAGCTAAGTGAAATGAAATTACCACATCCAGGATTTGAACTCGGGGCGACGAATGAGTACAACAAATTGAAAAAATAGTCAAATAGAAAACTTTGACTAAAAAGAAAACGAAAATGAACTTAATGAAATGAAACAAAATTATGTTTGTTTGTTTTTTGTTTGTTTTGTTTTACGGCATATCAGCCTCGGTGGGTCATTTAATGCCGTCAAAATTTTGAAAGATCCGTTTGTTTGTTTGTTTGTTTGTTTGTTTATTTGTTTTGTTTTACGGTATATCAGCCTCGGTGGGTCATTTAATGCCGTCAAAATTTTGAAAGATCCGTTTTTTTTGTTTGTTTGTTTGTTGTTTGTTTATTTTGTTTTGTTTTACGGTATATCAGCCTCGGTGGGTCATTTAATGCCGTCAAAATTTTGAAAGATCCGTTTGTTTGTTTGTTTGTTTGTTTGTTTGTTTTTTGTTTTTGTTTTACGGTATATCAGCCTCGGTGGGTCATTTAATGCCGTCAAAATTTTGAAAGATCCGTTTGTTTGTTTGTTTGTTTGTTTGTTTGTTTTTATTTTGTTTTGTTTTACGGTATATCAGCCTCGGTGGGTCATTTAATGCCGTCAAAATTTTGAAAGATCCGTTTGTTTGTTTGTTTGTTTGTTTGTTTGTTTATTTTGTTTTGTTTTACGGTATATCAGCCTCGGTGGGTCATTTAATGCCGTCAAAATTTTGAAAGATCCGTTTGTTTGTTTGTTTGTTTGTTTATTTTGTTTTGTTTTACGGTATATCAGCCTCGGTGGGTCATTTAATGCCGTCAAAATTTTGAAAGATCCGTTTGTTTGTTTGTTTGTTTGTTTGTTTGTTTATTTTGTTTTGTTTTACGGTATATCAACCTCGGTGGGTCATTTAATGCCGTCAAAATTTTGAAAGATCCGTTTGTTTGTTGTTTGTTTTGTTTTGTTTTACGGTATATCAACCTCGGTGGGTCATTTAATGCCGTCAAAATTTTGAAAGATCCGTTTGTTTGTTTGTTTGTTTGTTTGTTTGTTGTTTTTTATTTTGTTTTATTTTACGGTATATCAACCTCGGTGGGTCATTTAATGCCGTCAAAGTTTTGAAAGATTCGTTTGTTTGTTTGGTTTTACGGCATATCAACCTCGGTGGGTCATTTAATGCCATCAAAATCTTGAAAGATCCGGTTTGTTTGTTTGTTTGTTTTGTTTTGTTTAACGGCATATCAAACTCGGTGGGTCATTTTGAGTTTTGAAATAAATTCAATCTTGATAGGTACTCAATTTTTTTATGAATACATTTTTTTCTATTTAAGCCATAGATGTGCCCCTAACAGGTACTAACACTCTGGGTCAGAGTGGACCTGGGAGCAATGGTGATGAAAGGGTGCTCCACATTCCCCAAACTTCCAGAACTGGAACCTCACCAGAGTTTAACGTCATACCCAGTACATTAAGACCCTCAACCACGGCCTTTTAGCACATATATGATGAAAAGGATAGGGGTTGCCATAAGGGCAATAGGGTTGGGACAATCTTATAGGTGCTAGTGCTTGACATGACCAGCCGATTAATCGGAGGGGGCCAATCCGACCGCCCGTCTAGCCTAAGTAAGGACCAAAGTGGGGTGTTGCATGTCATGGACTGCTCATCCACCAGGATTCCGTCCTTAATCATCACGGATCGCCACCTACGATCAACAGGTGGCCCCATTGGGGAAGGGGTCTTACTGCTCTGCAGAGGTGCAGTCGGTGTATTCTAAAGCCCCAGCCGACAGGGTTGTCGACTAAGAGTAAGCGCCGGCAAGACTTTAGGTTTTCATGTGGAGTCCATTTCTCAGGACTCTAATCATTACACCACGTGCCCCCATATAGACATTTCATGTATAAGGTTTTGAAGTTTTACCCTGCTGGTTATTGTCAAATGTTTCGTGTTATCTCGACTTAACTGTCCGTAAGTGTTTATTGCAATGTCTCGTGACGTTGAATATATGTCTACGCTGTCGTAACACATACACACGTATATATAAAAGGAATGAGGCACTCTCTGGTGCCCTTTATATATATACATATGTATGTATTTATCAGTTAAACCCTCCTTCCAATTTGTAGGTGCTGATTGCTGATTGAGAGAGAGAGGGAGAGGGAGAGAGAGAGAGGGAGAGGGAGAGGGAGAGAGAGAGAGAGAAAGAGAGAGAGAGAGAGAGAGAGAGAGTTAAATCAAGATTATTATACTTTTTACATATTGAAAAATTGCAATAGTTCTTAATTAAAATTATCAAACGTTATTTCTCTGAATTTTTTAGATGAGGCTTGATGATTAGTATAATTTGTATTATTCGGACTATTGTCCTCATCTTCATTTTTATCGTTGTACAGATAACAATGAAGTTGAGGAGAATAGTCCGAATAATACAAATAATACATATCAAACGTTGTAATAATTAAATTATCATACTCTGTTATATCTACAGGTCCTGCTAGTTAGATTTATGTTTCAACCATTACTCTACAGTAGGTGTCCCAACATTTCAAATTTCATCAATTGCTCTTAATATTGGCACATTATTTTCTTTTGTTAGAGTTAATCACTCCTTTTTTGTCTCCTCCTCTTTTCATCTTTGATGCTGCGATCTAAGAGTATTTGAATGTTTAAGGTTTTGAAGTCAGCGATTACCCAGACTTTAAACCCATTGAGGTTCCATCTGTTACGATTTTTGTGGTCATCCTCAGGCTTCAAAGCTTCAAGCAAGAGCACTGTCCAGCGGAGATCCTTTGTGTTAAGCAGAGCGCAATCCTCAGTGAATAATTCTTTGGTTGTTCCTTGGTGCTCCCTAGTGTTTGATGTTCCTTAGTGTTGCAGACACGTTCGTCAATGTCAAATAGAGTGCAAATGGAAGGCTGACAATATCAGCGATTGAATAGTTAAACAACCACATATTCGGGCTGTTGATTGGCTGGGTTTTATACCTTGTGACCTCGCTTAGTCTATAAATATAAGTAATAGATTGCAGCACGGCTTATATACCAAAAATACCATCCTCATGTTTAAAAACCTTGAACAAATATATAATAATTTTCGCTCTTTCAACCGAGTTCACCGCGCGCCTACAAGGTTTTATACAATGCTCTTTGTCATCTATGTGAGTAATAGATGAAGTGGTTGCGAGTTCACTCCCAGCATCTGGGCAGCGGCTCCAGCCGGAGTGCATTCAGTAGCATCTCGACTGAGAGTGAGCGCCGACAAGACTTAGGTTTAGTGTGGAGTCCATCACGAAAATAACCATTAAACCACGCGCCTCCTCTTGTTTTTTTTATGATTAATTACAAAATGACGATTTATTTCAGTCTTTAGTGTGAATTGTTTGAGCTAATTATCGTTTCGAGAGAGGGTGTGAGAGAGAGAGAGAAGAGAGAGAGAGAGAGAGAGAGTTATATATATATATATATATATATATATATATAATATATATATAGAGAGAGAGAGAGAGAGAGGAGGAAGAGAGAGGGAGAGAGAGAGAGAGGCAAAAATTATGAAGCTGGTTCATTTTCTTTACATTCGGTGGTACTTATCTGATTAAAAGCGACCTGAAAAGCACAAAGCCAGATTTAAAGGATTTATTTGGATAATCTCAGGCAGATTATCGTGTTGTTGAGTTCTTCATTGTCACTTGTACGTACTCATGAACACACACACACACACACACAACACGTACCCTTAAATATTGCCTCATGGACATGAAACCACACACACACACACACAAAAACACACACACATACGTTTGATCACGTGTTTATTATATACATCAACAAAAGTCACCTACATGAACATATATACACATACGTTTTCATGTTTCAATGCCGATTCTGAATCATAAGTCAGAGTGCATTTAAGCACCCCATACAAACAATTCATATATACGAAATATACTTATATTGTATCAAAAGTAGTTTCGTTTTCATAAACGTTTACTTCAGATCTTTTTTTATGAACACGTCTAATCTATAACACCATTACGTATATATATATATATATATATATATATATATATATATATATATATATATATATATATACATATATATCTCTCTCTTTCTTCAATTATATATATATATATATATATATATATATATATATATATATATTAAAAAAACAGATTTTTTAAAAAAGACCCGTTTTTGGGGTCACCCTGTATATATATATATATATATATATATATATATATATAAATATATATATATATGTATATGTATATATATGTATATATATATATATATATAATATATATATATATATATATATAT
>CM042179.1:30065547-30090547 GCA_023376005.1 Doryteuthis pealeii | reverse complement strand
CAATACTCGAACACGAGTTTGCTGCCATCATGTACGTTTATATATATATATATATATATATATATATATATATATATATATATATATATATATATATATATATATATGAATGTTAAACTCTCTCTCTCTCTATATATATAATATATATATATATATATATATATATATATGTTAAACTCTCTCTCTCTCTATATATATATATATATATATATATATATATATATATATATATATATATATATATAATATATATATATTATATATATATATATATATATATATATATATATATATATATATATATATATATATATATATTATATATATAATATATATATATATATATATATATATATATATATATATATATATATATATATATATATTATATATATATATATATATATATATATATATATATATATATATATATATATATTATATATATATATATATATATATATATATATATATATATATATATATATATATATATATATATATATATATATATATATATATATATATATATATATATATATATATATATATATATATATATATATATATATATATATATATATATATATATTACATAGGTTGTAAGGAGAAAATGTGGTCACCCATCTGAGTAATGAACAGTCTCATCATTGCTTAACTTATTTACTTAGCTTTGCTTAATCTGGCTCACTGGCTTCTGGCTGGTTGGTTGGTTGGTTGTTTTGCTTTATGGTATATCAACACTTATCGGGTCATTCAACACTGATTCAAGTAATTCTGTTTCAATGTTTCAAGTTCTTAATACCTGAAAATTATTTATTCGATTTGTTTTATGGCATGTCAACTACAGTGGGTCATTTAATGCAGGCAAAATCTTGAAAGATTTCGTAGTGATAGCTTAGAAGAAAATTATACAAACTCAATTTTTTTATCAAGACATTTCACTATTTAACCCATAGATTGTACCCTAACGGGTACTACCACTCCGGGTCAGAGTGGACCTGGGAACAATTGTGATAAAGGTGTACTCCACATTCCCCAGACCTCCAGAAATGGAGCCTCACCATCAGATAGAGTTTAACATCATTCCCAGGACATGATGACCCTCAGCCACCGCTTTCTAGCACCCATATGATAAAAATGTTAGGCAATAGGGTTAGGACAAGCATATAGGTGTTAGTGGCCAGCCGATTGATCGGATAGTGCCTCTTCGATAGCCCATCTAGATTAAGTAAGGGCCAGAGTGGAGTGTTGCATGTCATGGATTTCTCAGCCACTTGTATACTGTCCTTAATCATCATGGGTCGCCACCCTACAGCCAACAGGGGTTCTAGTTGGGTGGGGGAGAGGTGCAGTTGGTGTATTCTAAAGCCCCAGTTAAAATGATTATTGTATCATGGTTACAAAAGTATATTTAATGAAAGGCAAATCCCAAAGGGAGAGGACTTGAGTTGAAGTTCCATCAGAAGACATGTCTTCATTTTATTTTACAGCTATCTATTATAAGATAGTGGTTCTCAACCGGAGACCATATGATACACAACAGGAACTTGGGGTGGGGTCAAGACAAGATAGAAATATTTAATTCATAAAAATATAATAGGATTTTTAAAAATTGAATTGCTGTGGAGGAGTCCACCATAGTAAAATAGGAATCACGGGGTGCATAGGTAAAAAAGGCTATGGAGGGGTCCACCATAGTAAAATAGGAATCACGGGGGTGCATAGGTAAAAAAAAGGCTATTGAGGGGTCACCATAGTAAAATAGAATCACAGGGGTGCATAGGTAAAAAAAGGTTATGAGGGGTCCACCATAGTAAAATAGGAATCACAGGGGGCATAGGTAAAAAAAAGGCTATTGAGGGGTCACCATAGTAAAATAGGAATCACAGGGGTGCATAGGTAAAAAAAAGGCTATGAGGGTCCACCATAGTAAAATAGGAATCACAGGGGTGCATAGGTAAAAAAAAGGCTATTGAGGGGTCCACCATAGTAAAATAGGAATCACAGGGTGCATAGGTAAAAAAGGCTAGAGGGTCCACCATAGTAAAATAGAATCACGGGGGTGCATAGGTAAAAAAAGGCTATGGAGGGGTCCACCATAGTAAAATAGGAATCACAGGGGCATAGGTAAAAAAAAGGCTATGGAGGGGTCCACCATAATAAAATAGGAATCACAGGGGTGCATAGGTAAAAAAAAGGCTATGGAGGGGTCCACCATAGTAAAAATAGGAATCACGGGGGTGCATAGGTAAAAAAAAAACTATGGAGGGGTCCACCATAGTAAAATAGGAATCACGGGTGCATAGGTAAAAAAGGCTATGGGGGGTCCACCATAGTAAAATAGAATCACAGTGCTGCATAGGTAAAAAAAAAGGCTATTGAGGGGTCCACCATAGTAAAATAGGAATCACAGTGTGCATAGGTAAAAAAAGGCTATTGAGGGCCACCATAGTAAAATAGGAATCACAGTGCTGCATAGTAAAAAAAGGCTATGAGGGGTCCACCATAGTAAATAGGAATCACAGTGCTGCATAGGTAAAAAAAGGCTATTGAGGGGTCCACCATAGTAAATAGGAATCAAGCATAGGTAAAAAAAGGCTATGAGGGGTCCACCATAGTAAAATAGGAATCACGGGGGCATAGGTAAAAAAGGCTATGGAGGGGTCCACCATAGTAAAATAGAATCACAGGGTGCAAGTTTTCTAATTGTTTGACAACCCACACACATTCACATAAAGAAAGGTATTAGAAGTGACGAATCCATCAGTTCAGTGAAAACCATCTTTTGGTTAAATTTTTCTTACATATACATGAGGAATATTTTTAATGTTGCATATATATATATATATATATTTGGGAGAATATGTGCTTAATTGAAGTCGTACCTAATTATGAAAGTTAATTAATTAATAATTAATTAATTAGGCGGGCATACCTATTAAATGTAAGGCTAAACAAATCGAGAAAAATCAATCTCTGTATGTACATTTCGGCCTATTAGGCCTCATCAGCAGAGCTATAGATAGGAAGACCGCCTTGTGCGTGATTCGAAACCCGACTGTCAAGCTGACAGGCGAGTATCGTAACCTCTACACTAACCGGATTTTCTTAGATTTTTCGTTTTCTTTAGAAGTAAGTTTCTATTCCTCTTATAGAGACTTCTTCTACACGACAGTATGAGAAGTAAATACACACGCGGTGTGTTTATGATATGGCTTTTTTAGCCGACAATTTTTGGGAGAATATGTGCTTAATTGAAGTCATACCTGATTATGAAAGTTAATTAATAGATAATTAATTAATTAGGCGGGCATACCTATTAAATGTAAGGCTAAACAAATCGAGAAAAAACAATTTGTTTAGCCTTACATCAAAATCAATTTGTTTAGCCTTATATTTAATAGGCATGTCCGCCTAATTAATTAATTATTAATTAATTAACTTTCATAATCAGGTATGACTTCAATTTCATATTCTCCCAAAAATTGTCGGCTAAAAAAAGCCATATCATAAACACACCGCGTGTGTATTTACTTCTCATATATATATATATATATATATATATATATATATATATATGTGTGTGTGTGTGTGTGTGTGTGTGTGTGTGTTTATTATTATGGAGATTCGGTGTTTGTCTGCCTGTAACTGATACTACGTCACGGCCACGACATAATACCCCCAGGATTTTTGTAAGCTTATCAATGAGTATTTGATTTATAGTCAAAATCATTATTAATACATAGATCAAATCTTATTTATCAACGTTGTCTCTATGAAAATCTGAAGAAGATTTGCCTTAAAACAGCCCCTGTTATTATGGCGTTTTAAATTTTGCATTGTGTCATTAAGAAATAAAGGTTTACCTAATATATAGAATGGTTAATTCACCTATTGGTTTTAATAACATCGGGTTTAATAAATGATTCATTGGTGTTATTGATCTCTAATAATATTATTTTATTCTCTAACGTATTAAGATCAATCTTATGAATGATTTTATATAGAAACCAATCAAATATAGTTAATTTAAGTGTAATCTTTTCATATGCGTTCTTATTTCAATTCGTTAGTCTTTCTAATATATTTCCTTAAATTAAAACAAATACTTACGCACGTAGGGTGTATATTTTTGCCAGTATCTATAAATAAATACAGCTTAATATCATATAAAGAGTAAGTATATCTAAATTTAGGAAAGCATTTTTAAAAAGTATTTTAAAAAAATTAGGAAAGCATTTTAAAAAAGTATTAAAAAAAAGTATATATGTAAGTTTTGTTGTATTGAATAAAAACAGTTGGTTTTTTTTTTAGCAAACAGTGAAATTATGGATGCAAACAGGTGCGTGTTTGTGTGCGTATGCTTTTTCATTAATGTGCATACGAGTATATGGAGGGTTAATTAGTAGGGATATGCTCAAAAACGCACACCAGCTAGTGGACCGTTTTTTTTTTTTAAATTAAATTAAATTAAAGTCGGCTAATTATCGGATTTTAATAAGAATTTTTCCCTATTTAAGCAACAAAATATAAGGTTTCTTTAAAAGGACATTTTTTTCTCAAAATGCTGAAAACATTTTTTTTTTTTTTTTTCACTTGCTATTAATTTTTAATGAAGGTGAAAGTAAGCGATTATTACGTGTTTGAAAGATAATTCCACGGATAATTAGAATTTGTTTACATTCTTTTATAACAGTTGGTCTATTTTGAAGTTGAATAAATATGGTTACCAACTCTGTATCACTATTAATAATGTCCTTATGAAATGAATCAGCCCAGTAAATATACCCGCCCAATAACCACTGTAAAGAGTTAAGACCCCCCAACCAAATGAGTTGTCTTGGGTGGGACACTAAGCTACATTTGGGACATATGCCCCACTTCTCAAGGTCTAGAGAGGTTTAATCGTTCATTGCCATTAATACCAGGTCCACTCTGACTTGGAGTGTTAATACCTGTCAATTTTGAAATTTAAAAAAAACAGCTTAACGCCTCTACCCCAGCTATGGTTAGCAGAATAAGAACAGGATACCCCCGTGGACTGAATAAAGGGTTAGGTTCAAAGTTCCGTGATGGCTCCCGATTACGACAAGAATGTTCCCGATTACGACAAGAAGGTTCTCGAGTCTGAGATGGTTCCCGAGTCCGAGAAGGTTCCCGAGTCCGACAAGAAATACCTTAAGAAGGCCGGTGGGCACATCGACTGAAACATTGTACAGATAACAATGAAGATGAGGGCAATAGTCCGAATAATAAAGATAATACTAAAATAAAAAGGTTATTGCTACCGGCGATACAAAATTCCATTTTCCTTCTTTTTTTTCTTCTCTTTTTTTTTTTTCGAAATTCTAATCTGAATTATTCTAATCCTTGATCACTGTATAAAAGTACACATAAATGATTAAATTAATCAAATAAGCAATTGCATTCATACCTTTATCAATTAATCGCGTAAAACCCAGTGGATTAACGCAATAGAATTTCTCTTTAAACGTGTTAGTCATTAATGCGTATTAGGGTAGGTTAATTTTCAAACTGTTTTTGAATATCAGAAAGATTAACACGGGGTAAGTTGGGCATTGATATGATAAGTAAAAAGTAAAAGTAAATCATCGGGGTGGCCTAAAGCCTGTATCATATAATCAGCGAGGGAGTCTATCCCATTTTCACTAGCGCTAGACCAAGGAGATTGTTATTGCGTATGTTATTGCGTATATTATTACCGCACATATCCCTGTGCTACTCATACGCTGAGTTAGCGAGGGTGGGTATCGAACTAGGAACCTTATGGTTTCTATCCGAACGCTCTACCGACTGAGCTACTGACACCAAAAGTAGATTTCTAACTTGCACAATTTTTTAGCATTTACTTTTAAAAATCGTCTAATAGAAAGCCTTCTAAAATCCTGACCCGTCCCTTACCCACATTATGCCTATCATTCCCCCCCCCCTTTTCTATGTATATTTTGATTACCTCCTCGTGATATATGTTAGTTTCTCTATGTGTGTAAAGAGAGAGATAGGAGAGTGATTGTGAGATGGAGAATTTAACTTTTCACTCTATTCGTCTGTTAAGATTCAGCAGCAGCGACGAGTCCGTAAGTTTGATAAACTACCATGATCCATTTCAATTTGAATTAGGTTAAACGGTGCCTTTCTTATAAACCTTGAAAAATTATTATAATGTTTTTTTTAACTCTCCGGTCGTATTAAAAAATGAATTCACTTTGTAGACTCTCTTTTCCCTAATCCCAATTATCTACCCAGAGATCTAGAGAGGTCCTATCTGACGTATAAAATTTACCCCGCCCCTATATTTGACACAATGAAACTTGAATAAAGGTTGATATCATCTTCCAATTTTTTGTTACTATTCTAAAGAAACATTAAAAATAAAAATAAAATACTGATGATTTAAAAATTCAGCTTACGGAAATAACGAATAGTTTCTATACATGATTTATTTTAGTAAATTCTGCTAAGAAAGTCATAATACTATTCTTAGTCAAACTTTTACTTGCTTCTTTAATTGAATTGCCCCCCCCTTTTTTTTTCAAAGAAATCTTCCGATATTATTCTTATCTTTATAGAAAAAAAAAATTAAAAATCGCTTTTTATTGCTTGATTTTTTTTTTCAGATTTCATAAAATTAAATGGGGTGGAGACACCTTGTAGGAATATTTCCCCTAATTTATTTTGGAAAAAACTATTTTAAACATAATTTCATCAACATTAGTTATAAGTAGCGGAATTTTCGTGAAAATTTGACTCTTAATTGATTTTTCATAGAATTCTTTTTTTTAAGTCTCTTGTTGAAACTTGTTTTTGTCTACGTAAAATTTCTATTGATTTAATGGTGAGAAGAGTAAAATTTTCATTGTGTTAAATATACGGGGGCGGAGGTTAAATTTGTCAAGTAAGATTGGACGTCCTTACAGAGCTCAATGGGTGACCCAATGGGTCACGTTTTGTTTAGTTATCTCATAAATCATAAAACTAAATCAGGCCATACATACACACACACACACAAACACACACACACACCATATATATATATATATATATATATATATATATATATATATATATATATATATATATATATCTTGTGTCCTGTGATTTAATATATTCACTTATCTTATTTTACTTTATTTATGTATTTATTTATTTTTCTTTGCTATATGTTACTGTATTTATATGTTAATCTGATTTCTAATAGATTAACCACTGGTGACCATTCACACGGCCTGCTAAAAAACAACAAAAAAAAAACGACCAAACAAAAAAACAAAAAAACACTTCCTGTTGCCACTGGTATTAAATACAATCTCTCTGGCCCCAAACAATCTTATCGCCAGATCTGAACTATTACCGGGTAGCGTGTTTTTGCCCTTTGCTTAAATAATTCAGATTTTTATCAACTGAAATGATGAGTTAAAGAGAAAAGGAGGGAGACAGATAAACAGACAGATAAACAGACAGATAGAGACAGCAAAAGAAACTCCCACCATCGATGGTGGTGGAAAAGCGCCCTAAATACAGTATGACACTTTTGTAAAAAGAAGAAAAAAATGAACGAAAGAAAATCGTAACAAAGAAAGAAAGAAAGATTTATGAACGAGAAAGAAGAAAAGAAAGAAAACCGAAGAATATAAATAGAAAAAGAAAGAAAAAAGAAAACTGGAAAAAGAAAGAAAAACAGGAAAGAAAGACAAATTTATAAAAGAGAAATAAGAAATAAATAAATAAGAAACTTATGAAGGAGAAATAAATAAATAAATAGATAAATAAACCTAAAAATATAAAAACAGAAAGAACGAAATAAATAAATAAAAGAAAAAAGAAGAAAGAAAAAGAACTGTAGAAAAGAAAGAAAGAAAAAATTATGAACGAGAAAGGAAGAAAAAATGTAAAAAAAAAAAAAATAGAAAGAAAGAACAACTTACGAATGAGGAAAAAGAAAGAAAAAAGAAAAGAAAGAAAGAAGAAAGAAAGAGAGTGAGAAAGAAAGAAAACTTATGAACGAACAAAAAAGAAACGAAGAAAGAATGAGAAAAAATTAAGAATATAAAAACAAAGAATGAAATAAAAAAGAAAGAAAGAAAACTGTAAAAAAGAAAGAGAGAAAACTTGTGAACGAGAAAAAAGAAAGAAAAATATAGAAAGAGAGTAAGAAAGAAAAACATGAACTAGAAAATGAAAGAAAGAAAGAAAAGAAAGAAAGGGAGAGAGAGAGAGAGAGAGAGAGAGAGAGAGAGAGAGAGAGAGAGAGAGAAGAGAGAGAGAGAGAGAGAGACTTATGAACAAGAAAACGAAAGAAGAAAGAAAAAATAAAACAGCAAGAAAGAAAAACAGAAAGAAAGAAAAAAGAAAACTGAAGAAAGAAAACCGAAAGAAAGAAAACTAATAAGTAAATAAATAAAGAAAGAAAGAAAGAAATGAATTCCCAAGGGAAAATTAGATATACGAAAAAACAGGAAAAGACAAATTATGATAAAAAAAATGACACAAAGAAAAGCAAACAGCGAGAAAAAGAAAAGAAAGAATAAAAGGTTAAAACATATCAGCAGCAGCAGTAGCAGCAGCAGCAAAAAAAAAAAAAAAAAAGAAAAATGAATCATCATTTATAAATCAAGTTAAGACATGCAACGTCAAGACTGAAGTGTTTAATCTTCAAGTGTTTAATTATTGTATCCTCTTCTAGAATTATTCTTCTGTCAGACGAATTTCTCTTCAATGACAAGACAAACGTGGGCAAAGATTAAAATGTCATTTTCTCACCTGCATGTCTCTCTCAAAAGAAATACCTTCGGGTCCGGTATCTGTTGGCTTCGGCCACTGGACCAAGAATTCAAATTAACGGCGTGATCCCAGCCCCAGCTCCCCAAGCAACACCTGTCCCCTTGATTTAAAGGGGTTATGCGATTGTCTTCCCTTGTGGGACGAGGTTGAATTTGAAAAAAGTGTTACCTTCCCTTGTCACCAGGGTTTGCCACTAGAGGGCGTCACAACCATGGCTATTTAAACTCAGCCCGGGGAGCTCTTTTTCTCTACTGGGATCTCCAGTACTAGTTGTGACTCTGTTAGTTTGGACTTGGGGAGCAAGCCCCCTCCCAACTAAAAGTCTTATACGTATGCATCCAACGGCTTCAAGATTTCTCATGAAAATTAGTTGAGATTCAATTTTAATTTTTAGTTAATTGATGCCACAGAAAAAAGTTAAGCATGTTAGTTCATATTTTCTATTGATAATTGAGATTCGGACTCCATTTGTCTGTAACCGAAACTACGTCACTATTTATGTCACATTACCCAAAATTATTTTTTTTTTAAATGTGAAAAACTTCATTTTATCAAAAAGAAAACATATCTATTTGAAAACTATTTCTTATGTTTATTATTAAAAAATATAATATTTCAAAGATATATTCACATTTTTTTACGAAAGGGAGTGGCAAAAAAATCCTTTATACGTACTTTTAGACGTCAATAAAATCGAGTTAATTTTTTTTTAATTTTTAAAATTAAAATATTCGTTCAATTTTAATAAAATTTTGTAGAATTTTGTATGAGTGTATTCTTAAAAAGACATTGTCATCTGCTGTAAAAGAAAACAAACTCCTACCCCTTTAAGCAATATCTTTTGAAAAATTAATCTTCACACCACACAGAGGGTGTTTTTTTTCTTTTGCTAGTATTAATAATAGAGATTATTTGGAAACTAAAAAGTGAAAGTTATGTGAAATTTACAGTGTCAAGATGAAACCGTCAGTGAAGTTCAAATTTACGCTTCATTTACTTCAGTAAAGCTTACTTAAATGAAACACTTCCGTTCGATAATTAGGGACTTAGATAATTAAGGGTTGAAAAAGAATAAGTAAAATAAAAATTTATACAATATTTTGATTTTCCCATTTTATCAAAATCATTTCCTTTAACTAACAAAAATAACTTTTCCTTTTTCTCTTTCGTTAAAAATTAGTTGACACCAACAAAAAGAATTCGCCATGTTATAAGCTACACAAGTTTATACAGTACTACTTACGATAAGATGAAACCGTCAGTGAGGTTCAAATTTACGCTTCATTTACTTCAGTAAAGCTTACTTAAATGAAACACTTCCGTTGCATAATTAGGGGCTTAGATAATTAAGGGTTGAAAAAGAATAAGTAAAATCAAAATTTATACAATATTTTGATTTTCCCATTTTATCAAAATTATTTCCTTTAACTAACAAAAATAACTTTTATACTTTTCCCATTTTGTTAAAAATTAGTTGATGCCAACAAAAAGAATTTGCGGTGTTATCGAATGCAGAATTTACATTTATGGAAAAAATCTTAAGTTGTCTTAAAAAGACTTCTACTATAATAATTGACAGAGAATTAGTTTGAAACTAACATATGTGACTTTATAATGCATTAGTCTATTGAAATTATAACCTATCACTGAATATTTCTGCAAGGAAAAGACAGATATCAACAATCAATTATGATA
The DNA here is from genome assembly GCA_023376005.1 of Doryteuthis pealeii. Classification (NCBI taxonomy): domain Eukaryota; kingdom Metazoa; phylum Mollusca; class Cephalopoda; order Myopsida; family Loliginidae; genus Doryteuthis; species Doryteuthis pealeii. Next base: position 30,080,047 of record CM042179.1, on the reverse strand, counting down.
ACAAGACCTGTGGATATACCACAGTATGATAATTTGATTATTTAATAATTACAATATATTTACTTAAGAAGCTATTATTACATAATTAGAAGCTTGGATAATTAAGGGTTGCAAAAGAATCAGTTTAAGTTAAAATAAATCATAGGCGAAAAAGAAAGAAAAAATATTTTAGAAAAATATTTTGAAAGAACGAATATTGTTGGAATGCATTTTTTGAAATGTTCGTTTAAATCACTTGTTGAAATTTCAAAGAGAAAATGCCAAATATATTTTCGGATGAATTAAAAACATTGGAAAGGATTGTTTGGTTAAAATTCCAATGTACTTATATAATACAATGAAATTAAAATAATGACGTAAGAAAATAATCATCTGATCAACGGTAATACTAAAAGAAGGGGCGAATAGTCGAAGAGGGCAACCAAAAGTCAGGAAAGGATCTGATGAAGCAAGCACGGCGTACACCGAATAACCTTTCCGAGGAAAGCAGGCGGACTTTCTTTCTTTCCTCTCCCCAGATTTGACTCTTAGTTGACAATGAGTGAGTCATAGGTTTACTAAATCGAATTGTGCTGATTCTAAATTAAATATTGTTGACAAGAGTTGCGGTCGAGTTTATTTTTAATCAGCACAAGCTATCGTGGATCTTAATTCAAGGGTCGTTTTCACACACGAAGAAACGAGTCCATTTATAAGAACGAAGACCTACTACGTTGCAGTTTCTCTAATTAAACTACAAGCCACTAAAAACAGATTACTAGACGTAATATCTTAAACCTATCCTTTATTATATTCGTGATCTCACTCGGTGCCATGGTTTTTTTTAATGATTTTTTTAATCTAATTGTATTCGCAGCATGTTTTTTTTAAATCTATAATCATTTTTAAATGAAACCTTGTCTATCATTCATTTTTAAAATCTTCTATTAATAATGGAGAATAGCTTCGATTTTTTGTCTGTAACAAAAATTACGTCACTGCTTACGTCACATTACCCAAAATCGTCATAACATAGAATAAATACCCTCAAAATTTGAACATGCAACATTAGACAGTCCTCATTATTTTTTAAAACAAGTTTTACTAGATACATGACTGGTATTATATATCTATATATAGTTTGTTTTATTTTAATACATATTTAAAGTTTACATTTCAAAATGTTTTATTTTTTAACCCTTTAATGAATTTGACAATTTTACTTACTTAGGGTACAAACTCGCTGACATTGAATTTTTTTACTCCCATCCCCTAGGCAATGTTTCAAAAATCTATTTTTACATCGCCCGGAAGGTGTTTCTTATTTTGTACTAGTAGTATTAATTAATTTTCAGTTACTATCTTTATTCATTAACTAATTAATTAAAGCCCTGTCAGCTAGGGCGTTAGAATACACCGACTGCACATTTGCAGAGGAATAAGACCCACCCTCATGGGGCTATCTGTTGGCTGTGGGTGGTGATCCGTGATGCTTAAGGACGGAATTCTGGTGGATGAGCAGTCCATGACATGCAAGACCCCACTTTCGCCCTTACTCAGGCTAGACAACCGGTCGGAGAAGCCCCCTCAAATCAATCGGCTGGTCACCTCAAGCCCTAACACCTATATGATTTTCCCAACCCTATTGCCCTCATAGCAAGCCCCAACCCCTTCTTATCATATGGGTGCTAGAAGACTGTGGCTGAGGATCTTCATGTCCTGGGAATGACGTTAAACTCTATCTGATGGTGAGGTTCCAGTTTTGGAGGTTTGGGAAATGTGGAGTACCCCTTCATCACCATTGCCCCCAGATCCACTCTGATCCGTAGTGGTAATATTAATGAAATAAACAAAAGCTGTTCCTTTCCATTGTAATAATCAAAATCTAAATAAATAAACTATATATTATATAAATTAATAAACTATATAAACTATGAAATTAACTAAAAAAAAGATTATGTTATTACTTTAAATGGAAAAAAATTATTTGCGAAATTTGTAATCAATTTAAAAAATATTTTTAAATATAGCCTTTTTTCCGTAACAAGAGGTTAACTAAAAAGCTTACAAAAATAGATACCTACAATTTTGTGTAAAGTTTATGTGTAAAATATTCAAAATAATTATTTTATCAATAATTAATAGATGCATGCAACATTTTATTTGAGGTGAACAGAACTAAGTTTTCATTTCAAACTGTTTTATTTTTTACTCCTTTAATAAATTTGATGATTTTTCTTATTTATGACCATGCATTTCAACTCTCACTTCACTCAGGCAACATCTGTCAAAAGTTAATTTTTTACACCGCCCGGAAGGTGTTTTGTTTTCTTTGCTAGAATTAATAATAAAGAAGCAAAATTTAGTCCAGAAGTACAAATCCTAAAAAAAAAACTCTGTATGAGAGAGAGAGAGAGAGAGAGAGAGAGAGAGACAGACAGACAGACAGACAGACAGACAGACAGACAGACAGACATAGATCAAGGGGAGAGAATCATGGATATCCGTGCTATCAGCGTGACACGATGATGATGATAATGACGATGATGATGATGATGACGTGTTTTAAAACACTTCTTCAAATGCAGGAAAGGAATGTTTATAGTAACACCAATTTACCAATCACATTAGAAATATTAGAAATAAAGAAGCAAAATTTAATCCCAAAATTCAAATCTTTAACTTATTTTAACTACACGATTCAACTAATTTTTTAAAAGTATCAAGCCCAGTAGCCCTGTAGCTGCGGCTTTAGAATACACCGACTGCACCTCTGCAGAGGGGTAAGACCCCCCACCAATAAGGCTACCTGTTGGCTGTGGGTAAAAGTAAAAGTAAAGTCGTCGGGGCGGCCTAATGTCAGTATGAGCCATACAGCGAGGGAGTCTATCCCCTTTTCAATAGTGCTAGACCAAGGAGATTATTTTAGCGTCCGGATGTTGAGCGCCACATCTACCATCAGCTCCTTACTTTACCGCACAGATCCCTGTGCTACTCATAACGCTGAGTTGGCGAGGGCTGGTATCGAACTAGGAACCTTGTGGTTTCTAGCCGAACGCTCTACCGACTGAGCTAGGAATCCTGGTGGATGAGCAGTTCATGACATTTAACACTCCACTTAGGCTAGACGGTCGGAGGGACCTCTTCCAATCAATGGGCTAGTCAGGTCAAGCTCTAGCTCCTATATGATTGTTCCAACCCAATTGCCCTGAGTGCATACCCACCCTTTTTTTTTTCATATATATGCTAGAAGGCAGTGGTTGAGGGTCTTCATGTCCTGGGTATGACGTTAAACTATCTGATGGTGAGTTTCCAGTTCTGGACATCTGGGGAATGTAGTGCACTCCTTTAGCTCCATAGCTCCCTGGTCTACTCTGACTCGGAGTGGTATTACCTGTTAAGGTTTCCATCTATTGGTTAAATAGAAAAGTTGTTTGAAAATGTTTTTCCATCTATGGGTTAGATAAAAAAATTTTTAAAAAATCTTCCAAACTATCACTAAGAATCTTTTTAAAAAATTTGTCGGCATTAAATGACCCACCGTGGTTGATGTGCCGTAAAAACAAAACAAACAAATAAACAAATCAAGCTGAGTTACCGAAAATTATGAAAACATGGGGGCACGTGTTTAAATCAACTGATCTCTACGGTCCAAAACCTGACAAAACAATCTGTGGGGGTAAATCGTCCGCAAGGGAGAAATTTGTCAGTCATTCAAGAGGCACCAGACTAAAGAATAAGATGACCAGTCAATTAAGTTATTGACTAATCATGTTAGAACTCGCAAAGTGAATAGAAATTTGAATGATTAGCCATTAACAAACAGTCTATCTGAAGAGGCTCTTGATGGCCGAAACATATGTTGCAAAAAACAGTAAAAACAAATATGATAATTAAAAGTTAATTTATCAGTGGACCTTACTTTTCAGACACACACACACACACACACACACACACACACACACACACACACACACACACACACACACACAGATGAATAGACACATGTACACACATTTGAAATTATGAGAAATAAATAAATAAATAAAGAAAGAAAGAAAGAGACAAGGGTCATATAGAAATTACAAAAAGAAAGAAAGAAAGGAAGAGAGAAGGAATTATGTCAACATAAGAATTATGAAAGAAAGAAAGAAAAAAAGAAAAAAATATGTTCACATAAAATTATGAAAGAAAGAAAGAAAGAAAGAAAGAAGAGAAATATGTTTACATAAAAATTATGAAAGAAAGAAAGAAAGAAAGAAAGAAAGAAATATGTTTACATAAAAATTATGAAAGAAAGAAAGAAAGAAAGAAAGAAAGAAAGAAAGAAAGAAAGAAAGAAGTATGTTCAAATAAAACTTATGAAAGAAACAAAGAAACAATGAAGGAAATATGTTCACATAAAAATTATAAAAAAAGAAAGAAAGAAGGAAGGAGAAATGTTCACATAAAAACTATAAAAGAAAGAAAGAAAGAAAAAAGAAAGAAAGAAAGAAAGAAAGAAAGAAGAAAGAATATGCTCACATAAAAGTTATAAAAAAAGTAAAAAAAGGAAGGAAATATGTTCACATAAAAATTATAAAAAAAAGAAAGAAAGAAGGAAGGAGAAATGTTCACATAAAAAACTATAAAAGAAAGAAAGAAGAAGAAAAGAAAGAAAGAAAGAAAGAAAGAAAAAAAGAAAAAAGAAAAATATGTTCACATAAAAAGTTATTAAAAAAGAAAGAAAGAAGGAAAAATATGTTCACATAAAAATTATGAAGGAAAGAAAGAACAAAAAGAAAGAAAGAAGTAAATATGATCACATAAAAATTATTAAAAAAAGAAAGAAAGAAGGAAGGAAATATTTCACATAAAAATTATGAAGGAAAGAAAGAAAGAAGGAAATATGCTCACATAAAAGTTATAAAAAAAGAAAGAAAGAAGGAAGGAAATATGTTCACATAAAAATTATAAAAAAAGAAAGAAAAAAGGAAGGAAATATGTTCACATAAAAATTATAAAAAAGAAAGAAAGAAGGAAGGAGAAATGTTCACATAAAAACTATAAAAGAAAGAGAAAAAAAGAAAAGAAAGAAAGAAAGAAAGAAAGAAGGAAATATGTTCACATAAAAATTATAAAAAAGAAGAGAAAGAAGGAAGGAGAAATGTTCACATAAAAACTATAAAAGAAAGAAAGAAAGAAAAAGAAAGAAAGAAAAAAAAAAGAAAGAAAGAAAGAAAGAAGGAAATATGCTCACATAAAAGTTATAAAAAAGTAAAAAAAAGGAAGGAAATATGTTCACATAAAAATTATAAAAAAAGAAAGAAAGAAGGAAGGAGAAATGTTCACATAAAAACTATAAAAGAAAGAAAGATAGAAGAAGAAAGAAAGAAAGAAAGAAAGAAAGAAAGAAAGAAAGAAGGAAATATGCTCACATAAAAGTTATTAAAAAAGAAAGAAAGAAGGAAGGAAATATGTTCACATAAAAATTATGAAGGAAAGAAAGAACAAAAAGAAAGAAAGAAGTAAATATGATCACATAAAAATTATTAAAAAAAGAAAGAAAGAAGGAAGGAAATATTTTCACATAAAAATTATGAAGGAAAGAAAGAAAGAAGGAAATATGCTCACATAAAAGTTATAAAAAAAGAAAGAAAGAAAGAAGGAAATATGTTCACATAAAAATTATAAAAAAAGAAAGAAAAAAGGAAGGAAATATGTTCACATAAAAATTATAAAAAGAAAGAAAGAAGGAAGGAGAAATGTTCACATAAAAACTATAAAAGAAAGAGAAAAAAAGAAAAGAAAGAAAGAAAGAAAGAAGGAAATATGTTCACATAAAAATTATAAAAAAAAAGAAAGAAAGAAGGAAGGAGAAATGTTCACATAAAAACTATAAAAGAAAGAAAGAAAGAAAGAAAGAAAGAAAGAAAGAAAGAAAGAAAGAAAGAAAGAAGGAAATACTCTCACATAAAAGTTATAAAAAAAAGAAAAAAAGAAGGAAGGAAATATGTTCACATAAGAATTATAAAAAAAAGAAAAAAAGAAGGAAGGAGAAATGTTCACATAAAAACTATTAAAAAAATGAAAGAAAGAAAGAAAGAAAGAAAGAAATATGCTCACATAAAAGTTATAAAGAAAGAAAGAAAGAAAGAAGGAAATATGTTCACAGAAAAAATTATGAAGGAAAGAAAGAAAGAAAGAAAGAAAGAAAGAAAGAAATATGCTCACATAAAGTTATAAAGAAAGAAAAAAAGAAGAAAAATATACAGAAAAATTATGAAGGAAAGAAAGAAAGAAAGAAAGAAAGAAAGAAGGATGATCACATAAAAGTTATAAAAAAGAAAGAAAGAAGGAAGGAAATATGTTCACAGAAAAATTATGAAAGAAAGAAAGAAAGAAAGAAAGAAAGAAGTAAGGAAGGAGAAATGTTCACATAAAAATTATAAAAGATAGGAAGAAAGAAGAAAGAAACATATTCAAGCCACCTCAAAAGAAAATAAATAAATACATGCACACCCATGTGTGTGCATGTATCTATGTTTTTATGTGATAAAGAAACAAAGAGAGAGAGAGAGAGAGAGAAGAGAGAGAGAGAGAGAGAGAGAGAGAGAGAGAGAGAGAGAGAGAATATCCATGTGGAATGCAAGCATCTCTGTTAGAAAATATCCTATTCATATTTATGCTTTGAAAGCAAAGATTTAACCGATATTTAAAAAAGAAATGTGTAGCGATTGTCTTGTTGTGATGTGTTTGATTTTGGAAAAGGGTTATCTTCCCTTGTCGCCTGGGTTTGACACTAGAGGGCGTATTTGAACATACTCAGGGTAAACCCTCTCTTTCTTCTGGCATCCACAAAGATGCACTAGACAAGTGTCTCAGTCCATTAAGGCTTGATAGTGGGGGGTTACCCCCCACTCAACTATAGGCCACTACCCGTATATGTACGTAGTTCGTTATACACCCTATCACTTCACTGAAGTTATACGTACCATTTGTGTCTTTACAACAGCTATTCTATAAAGTAGATGCCTACTTTTATTCTCCATTTAGTAGCCACACAGCAATCTACAAATACTCTTTTTTTTATTACTGTTTTGTATTTCATGTTATGTACCTCTTTGTTGGAAGTTGTTGTGTATATTCACCAGTTGATCCGTGTTAAAGAATTGTATAATCTTCATCAGTTGGTCCGTGCTTAGAGAGTTTTTATAGTCCTCGTTAGTCCGTCTGTACATCCGGCGAGCAATTGTGTCATAATTTATCAACGCCTTTAAATTGTAAATCAAATACATGTTTGAGCGTTTTGATTGACCGATTCTGCCAACGTTGTTTTGGAAGAGCTTATAAATACAAGATGTTATCTTCGGCACACATTAATGGCCAATATACGCGGAAGCGCGTGGTGTAATGGTTAAAGTCATGGGAAATGGACTCGTCGCCCCGAGTTCAAATCCTGGACGTGGTAATTGCATTTCACTTAGTGCTAATACCCTTGGGAAAGGTATGAAACCTACTCTCCCTCCAGCTATGGGTAAATAGCAGCGCAGACTGGGTTCTTTAACCATGGCTAGGTAACCAGTCTAGGAGAAGGAAAACTCTGAATTCAAACCTGTTGAACTTCGCTTAAGAAATTGACCTTGTGTCGTATCCTGCTCGTGCGGAGGAGTTGGTAAATATATATATATATATGCCAAATACGCCAACAAAGGTCTCAGTCTATCATACTCCATAGCGGCTGCAAGTATTTAAGCTTTGATGTAATAAGATATTATATTAAATTAGAAACACTAAATACTATAAGAAAGAATAAAATGATCTCAAACAGAGGTGAGTATAATCGAAAAATAGAACAACTTTGAAACTAAATTTTCCATCATTTTCCACCACTTCCGTCTTTCATTGCTAAATTTTCCTAATTTAAATATTTAGTTAAAATAAGAAGTAAAGAATAAGATTACAGTTATTTCTTCTTTTTAATGGATTTCTTTAAAGATTATCCGAGACTTTTTGCTCATATTCATTAAGATAAAACAAAACAATTAGAAATCAATAATACAAAGCACATATTTATCAAAATCAAATTTTTATATCAATATGCAAATTAGCTTCCGCGTTCACACGGTAAACCACTATTTTGTTGTATATATAAATACAATTGATGGTATTAGTATGTAGATAATGTCAACAGTATTAATAATGTAAAACAATTTTATTGATAATTGAGGTTTAATATAAATAATGTGATGTAAATAACGAAGGGAATTGTGAATTGAGTAGTGATATAGTTTCGGTTTCAGATAGATAAACACACAATCTCCATTTTAATAAGATATGCAGTGTTTTAGTGTATTGTTGTACGTGCGTGTGTTTGTATGTGTATGTATGTATGTATGTATGTATGGATGGATGTATCTCTCTCCCCCCCCCCTCTCTGTTATTTTTTAGTTTCTGTTTACAACTTACACCTACATAAATTATTTACATACAAACGCACACCCTCTCACATTGCCCCATACATATATATATATATGTGTGTGTGTGTGTGTGTGTGTATGTGTGTGTGTGTTTGTTTCTAAGACAAACACTATGTGGGGATGTAGGTAAGGGACAGAGGGAAAGAAATGGAACCGAAGAATCTTGAAAAATGAAAATATAGAAAACAAAACACACGATATTAAGAAGATTATATCTTGGGGATTAAAAATTCTATTTCAAAGACAATTGTAGTAGATATTTATACCGCGGTGGTATTTCAGATTTTGCAAGTGCACCAACGAAACGAACTATGGTTGTAATGTAGTGGGTCTTCGTTCTTATATATAGACTCGTTTCTTCGTGTGTGAAAACAGCCCGTAAATTAAAAATATATATATATATATATATATATATATATCTGTCCACAATCTATCTATCTATTTATCATGTGTGTGTGTGTGTGTGTGTGTGTGTAAAAATGGAAATGATTCCGACAATATGAGGAAGAATGAATAAAGAAAAGAAAGAATATAATGGATGATAAAAGATGAATTTAATCAATATCACTTACACATGTGTTTCGGTCAGTTCATCTGTGTGAAAATATTTCGCACACAGAGAAGATTCGACCTTCATCAGAGTGAAATTTCACTGTGATGAAAGTCGAATCTTCTCTGTTTCTTTATTCATTCTTCCTCATACAGAAATTCCATGAAAACACGTATTTCGGCCAAAAACACGACGAGGAGCCGAAGACTAATGCTGTGACGTAATATCATTTTTCATTTATTTGTTATCTTTTTATTCTTTAATTTTCTTTAAGTTGTGCATGACTTTCACGATCAAAGTAATGCCACATTTCGAACGATTACCATGATCGTATTTCGAATGAATTACGTCACACAATTTCGAAAGAAAATTAACGGCTAAAAAACACCAAATCCGTTCACTTCATTTAATTTCTTTTTTGCCCTTATATACAGCATTTCATTTCCCCCCCCCCTCCAGACCGTCTAATATACCTTGAAAAGGGGTGAAGGTTCACCCGGAAATATCGGAATTGATCAAACGAGGAACAGAGCAACAATTGAATATTAAAATTCTGATTTTTGTTCTGTTTTTCTTGTTTTTTCCAATGCTTCAAAAGACCAAACAAACAACGTTCACAAGAACTTAACATACATAATTATATATATATATATATATATATATATATATATATATATAATATATATATATATATATATTATTCTTTTCTGTCTGTCTTTTTTTGTGGGGCAGCTTTTGAAAACAGTGCAAAAAGATACAGCCATGTTCGCAACGTCAGCAAGATGAACACTGGATTAATTAAGAAAAAAGATGATTTTGCAAATGAATTGAAATATTAAGCGTCCTTATTATGTGGCTAATAAAGAAATAAAATAAGATTAAAAGAGATTACCAACTTCTTCAAACACATTGAAATTGAACAAAATGAAATATAGCCATATCTGTTGATTAAATAAACAAACTCGACCATAACTCTTGTTAACAATATTTATTATGGCCGTGAGCGGTCGACTGTAGTAGTTGTCAACGCAATGAGAGATAGAAATAATCGACATAATGAGTACTAGTAAACTTTTGATTCTCCTGCCTGTCAGTTAAGTGTCAAACGTTGGGAGAGGAAAGAAAAAAAACGAAAGAAAGGCTGCTTTTCACGGATAGGCTAATAGGTCTACGCCATGCTTGCTTCTCCAGACCCTTGCTGCATTCGCTCACACTCTCTTCGACTATTCGACCCTTCTGTTATAATTACCGTCAATCGGCTAATTATTTTCTTACGTCATAATTTCTGTATAATCTAATTCCATTGTATATTGTTCTATTGTATTATATAAGTACATTGGAATTTTAACCAAACAATCCTTTCCAATGTTTTTAATTATCCTTAAAATATCTAAACAAACAATTCACAAAACGCATTCCAGATAGATTCTTCCTTTCAAAATATTTTTTCCAAAATATTTCTTTCTTTCTATTTCATCAATAATATACTTTTACTAAAACTTATTCTTTTGCAACCCTTAATTATCTAAGTCCCTTAATGACGCAACACCAATGATGATAATAATAAAAGTAATAATAATATAATTACTATTATTATTCCACTATGTAATAATGGTGATAATTATTATTATTATTATTATTATTATTATTATTATTATTATTATTACTTGCTGTCCATTGTATCCAATGATGACACCATGTGAATCCATTTCCTCTAATTTATTTGGTCTCTGTTTACATCTTACCAACTGCCTATGGGGATGTTAAAGTTCTTCAGGTTTCTCTTGATGTTGTATTTTGCATCCCTTAATTATCCAAGCCCCTTAATAATATAACAAAGGGAGTCTATCTCCTCTTCACTGGTGCTAGGCCAAAGAGATATTTACCCATGGTCATTGAACCCTGAACCTTATGGTTCCAAGGCAGATGCAATACCAACTGATCTAAACTGACCTCTAATAAAATAATGTACAATGCTCTTTTTGACCATCTTTGGTCATTATCGAAAGTGTGGTGTTGTTGTCAAAAGACATAGTAGCACCTGCCTACCTGGACCCTACTCCCCTTCCTACACAGGTAGATATCAGCCTGTATCGAACATACCACGAGCACTCCCACCCTTTTGACACAAAAAAGTAATCTTCTTATAATGAAGATTTGGTGTCTGTCTGAAAATATGTCAGTGCTTACGTCACAATACCCACTGTATGTTTATCAATAAGTATTTAATTTATAGTGAAAAATCATTAATACATGCCATAAAAATGTTGTTCACCCATAATTTACTTTTACTAAAACTGATTCTTTTGCTACCCTTAATTATACAAGCACCTAATCATGTCACATGGTTACTGATGGATATTGTTATCCAGTTTTATTTTGTTTGTTTGCTTGTTTGTTTGTTTTTAATTTTTTGAAACTTAAAATTCACGTACCTAAGCAGAAATATTTTATCCTCCTTTTAGAAGTCCGACGCAGACGCCGATGACGTCACTCCATGTCGTTCATCTGTTGTCGGCCATCTGGTGGCTACTTAGTCCAGTTCATGACTTGTATTTAACAGCATAGTGTGTTTTCATATCCTTGTATCTATCTATCTATCTATCTATCTATAAACATCCAAAAATCTTATTCACTTCGCCGAAGGGCATACGGTCTGTTTGTTGTTATTATTCTCTCAATAACGCCCCCTTACCTATTATGGTAGAGGCGTGTAGTATCGCTTGACAAGCTTAATTTCGCTAGGATGGTCAGCTGTGTACTGTGGCCGAGGCGATAAAAGTGTTTCACTAGTGTTTCACTGTGTCTGCTGAAGTCCCGGTTTCGATTTCTGTCGGAGGGAAATCGTTAGTATATACCGCTGATGAGACTTAATAAAGTCGAAACAGTCTGTACGGTATTCTACACATCGAACCATCCTTTACTGGGATTACACTTGTCAAGTTCATTTTCTATAAGAAAAAGTATCGAATTTTATGCGATACATGCGTTGTAAGTGGCTTCAAGTAAAAATTTAATATATATATATATATATATATATATATATATATATACTAGCAAATGTATGCACCCTCCGGGCATGAGTATTTAAGTTTAAATGTAATAAAATATTATATTAAATCAGAAAGGCTAAAGAAACTAAATAAGAATGCAGATAAAATGATTTAAAACAGACGCGGAAATAATCGAAAATTAGAACAACTGAAACTTACTCTTCCACCACTTCCGTCTTTCATTGCTAAATTGTCCTAATTTAATTATTTAGTTAAAATTGTAAAAGACTAAATAATAATAAAGACTAAAATAACAGTTATTTCTTCTTGTTAATGGATTTCTTTTAAGATTTATCCCCCAGATTATGGCTCATATTCATTAAGATAAAACCAAACAATTAAAAATCAATAATAAGTAAAAGTAAAGTCGTCGGGGCGGCCTAAAGTCGGTATCAGCCAGTCAGCGAGGGAGTCTATCCCCTTTTCAATAGCGCTAGACCAAGGAGCTTGTTTTTTTAGCATCTGAGATGGAGCGCCACATCTACCATCAGCTCCTTACTTTACCGCACAGATCCCTGTGCTACTCATACGCTGAGTTGGCGAGGACCGGTATCGAACTAGGAACCTTGCGGTTTCTAGCTAAAATGTAAAATAATTTAATTAATAATTGAGGTTAAAAATAAAAATAAAATCATGGAGAATGTAACGTAAATAACAAAAGAAATTATGACTTGAGGAATGATATAGTTTCGGTTACAGACAGACTAACACACAATCTCTGTTATAATAAGATATATATATATATATATATATATATATATATATATATATATGCGTTAATGTATGAGTAGTGGCTTACCGGTGGGTACGAGTACGATCGTTGGAAGCGCACAGTATCCAGGGGTTAAAACCGAGAAAAAAACAAATACAAAGTGCTCAATACAATGTAGAGCAAAATTTATTTATAAAATGGATAAAAGTAACCTATTCGAGTTTCATCGTCTGAATCGTCAGGGTTACATCCGCTGAATTAATCGAGTTCTCGATTAATATCAGTTGGTACCATGTATGTCCGGTACCAACTGATATTAATCAAAAACTCGATTAATTCAGCGGATGTAACACTGACGATTCAGACGATGAAACTCGAGTAGGTTACATTTATCCATTTTATTTATATATATATATATATATATATATATATATATACGTGTGTTTATATACGTATATATATATCCGTCTATTGGTTGTATATATTTCTTGTTTGAGCTTTAGTGTGAAGCATTAAAAATTAAGAATATTAGAAACTCGGTTTTTAAGTGTTAAGTAACCTAAACAAGAAATATATACCACCAATAGATGGATATATATACATATATAAACACACTTATATCAACGAGAAGCATACGTGGATACTTCAATAACACACATATATATATATATATATATATATATATACATATATATATATGTGTATATATATATATATATATATATATATATATATATATATATATATATATATGTCTATGTAGTTTGATGATTAAAATAATACACAGCGACAAACAAGTAAACAAAGAAACCTTTCTGAGATGTGTTTTAAAATGAAAAAGGCAAAAAAGAAAGAAAAAGTGAAACATTTTCAGAAATGAAAGATCGACGCACTTACACACAAACCTGAGTGCAGGCACCAAGTTAAAGTATATATATATATATATATATATATATATATATATATATATATATATATTTGTTTGTGTTTTGCTCTTCATTTTCCCCGAAAAAGAAAATTGCTACGATCAGAAGATCTGGGTTCTCCCAGAAGACATAAAAGGGTTAGCCAAGTTTTCGGATTTGCTTTTTCAAAAACTTTTATTCATCATATCTCTATTTCCATCTTGTTGTCTGCATTATTTGTCTTTCCGTCTCCTTCTCTTTAATTTTTTCTTTCTCTTTCTCTTTCTTTTTTCTTCATTTATCTTTTTGTTTTAGTTTTTTTTAATTACTTTTTCCCTAAATTTCTTGTAAATGAATTTGTTCTTTATCCCTCATTCATAGCTTACACGACACATATCAGTATTCTTGAATAATCATCTGCATTTACAGGCACATGCACACGATTACAATATTATATATATATATATATATTATATATATATATATATATATATATATATTTTATTATAATGGAGATTGTGTGTTTTTCTGTCTATAACCGAAACTATATTACTACTCAAGTCACAATTTCCTTAGTTATTAACGACACATTCTCCATGATTCTATTTCTATTTAAACCTCAATTAATAATAAAACTGTTTGACATTATTAATACTGTTGGCCTTACCTAAATACTAATAACATGCAATTGTATATATATATAACAAAATACCAGTTTTCAGTGTAAACGTAAAGCTAATTTGCATATTGATATTAAAAAAACTGATTTTAATAAAAATGTGCTTGGTATTATTGATTTCTAATTGTTTCGTTTTATCTTAATGAATATGAGTAAAAATCTC
>CM042179.1:30055547-30060547 GCA_023376005.1 Doryteuthis pealeii | reverse complement strand
AACAGCTGACTCTCTCACTCTCTCTCTCTCTCTCTCTCTCTCTCTCTCTCTCTCTCTCAAATATATATATATATTTATATATATATATATATATATATATATATATTAATTATGAATATAATTTTTGATAACATTTACAGTTTGTCTACATGCAGTTAGGATTTCTATTCGTTGGTTTAATAGACATAAAAAGACATGTCTCCTTAGCCAATAGAAATAGTTATAACACAACCTTTTTAGAATTTAGAATATTTATCTTTTTATACTAAATTTTACCCACTCGGATACCCAGTCAAATATCAAAAGATATTTGTAACAACCTCTTTAAGTCAGAATTATCCTGAAGAACCATTCGGGTGAAACCCAGGTAGATAGTGTCCGACTCGTGTATGTCCTTATAATTATGCTCTACATAGCACTTTTTGCATATATAACTTAGTAAACTATTTCGGTGTTTTTTTTTCATGGTAACTGAATATCCCTCTCACCCACAGCGCATGGTGTAATGGTTATCATCATAAGAAATAGACTCAGTCACCCCGAGTTCAATTCCTGCATGAGGCTGTTTTGGAAAGGTATGTATCCAACTATACTCCCTCCAGCTATGGGTAAATATATGGATATGTAAATGATATTGATGCTTCAATTTAGAAAGAAATGAATGATTCTAATTAGTATTTCATTGTTATCTCATTTATATTGAGAATTTGTATGTGCAGTTAGAGTTGTAGGAAATGGAGTTGTCAACTCGAGTTCAAATCCTGGACGAGGCTGTTTGTATTTCACATAGCACTAATAAACTTGGGAAAGGTATGCTTCCAACTATGTGTAAATATGACATGCACATACACATATGGCCACTACATTACGATACTGATGATTATTTTCACAAAGTACGGGTGTATTGATCTTTTCTTTTTTAAAAATTCTTTTACCCAGATATCTATTTGATTTTTTATTTTGAAAAGAGTTATCTGGGTTTTTTTCACACTGGTTGAGTTTAGAAATAAAAAGTTATATATATATATATATATATATATATATATATATATAATATATATATATATATATATATATATAATCCAAAAGTCCAGAGAAGAAATCTTCCTTACAACACAAGAGTTTTATTTAAAAACCTGTCGCAGTGTGAGAGCTCAATGTGTGCTCTTAATGTTAGAGTCACAGAGCAAGTATATAAGTATATATTTCAGGGAGCTTAGACAAGTGTGTGTGTGTGTGTGTGTGTGAATATGTATGTATCCAAATACGATTATACACAAAAACGCTTTCATATGCATGTTTATATATATATATATATATATATATATATATATATATATATATATATATATATATATGAGGAAAAAATGAGTAAAGAAAAGAAATGTAGATGGATAAAAATGAATTTTATCGATATCACTTTTAATCGATATCACTTACACATGTGTTTTGGTCCGTTTATCAAAATGTATACGGATTTACGCTATTATTATTATTAAAATAATCAGATAAAGTTGAGATGATGATGATAATGATAATAGGAAAAATGTTAAAATATTCCGTACACAGAGAGATTTTTTACGACCTTCATCAGAGGAAATTTGTTATTTTTATAAATCCGTATTTTATAAATCCGTAATATATTATTTTTCAAGATTATAATCTTGCAAAGCATTTATTATTTCTCAAAAAAGGTCATTTTTGGTTGACCGAGTACTTTCGATTCGTATCCAAACCATTATCAAGGAAAAGTATGTGTGTCTTCTAGCACCCATATGATAAAAAGGGTTTGGGGCTTGCCATAAGGGCAATAGGGTGGGGAAAATCATATAGATGCTAGGGCTTGACGTGACCAGCCGATTGATCGGAGGGGGCCTCTCCGACCACCTGTCTAGCTCAAGATAGGGCCAAAGTCAAAAAGAAGAGCCAGCCTAAATCATTAGAAGTCATTATGTTGTAAACCACTGCTGGACTTTGACAAACAATGTGGAATTACTGTCTAAGTAATGTTAATGTAAAAGTAATTGTTTTGTTTTTATCACTAAGGTGACGCTAAGTAAAAGTGGTAATAAGGAGAATGATCTTCCCCTTTGTGCTAATTTATTATTTTAAATTATTTCCATTAGTCTTAGGTAATGGTATTGAGAATAAACTTTGTTTATTTTATCTATCTATATTATCTATATATTTTATAATATTATCGCTAATCTCAATGTTAATTCTATTAATACTGGTCTAAATGTCTAAATGTTAGATACAGAGCTTGAAGGATTTTTAATATTATGGTAAGTACGAAGTATATATATATATATATATATATATATATATATATATATATATATATATATATATATATATATCATTTGAAGGCAATTACAATGCATATAAAAAATAAAAACAAAAAGATGTTATTTTCGTATTATCGATTTCAAATTAAAACTTTATCTTCAGAGATGGTTATCAGAAATGTACGTGCTTCAGTCTTTTTTGTGTGTGATTATATATATTTTTTGTCCTCTTCTTCTCTTTTTTACTTCTCCTCCTTTCTTTTTTCTTCATGTTATGAATGAAATGGGCGAATAACTGTAATTTCATATTTTTTGAATATCTGTTGAGAACGAATGTTTGAACCCCTATGCGTGTATATGTATCCAATATTGTCTGGTTATCTTCCGGTGAATATTGTAACAATGTAGCCATGTTGAATTCAAAATAAAAACGGTCACATAGAAAAATTCATATGCTTAGCTTTTCTTATCTTTTTTTTCTCTAATTTTTTTCTTTTTTTTCAGTTCTAAACTAAAAATAAAATGTATTAATTTAATTAGATGGACCAGTAAATAAATAAATAAAAGATTATCTTTAAATATATATTTGGAGGATTGAAGGAAAATTTAAGAAAAATATGTTTTATGAGTATTTTTTTAAAATTTCACACAGATTAAATATTATATATTAATTATATATTAAAATATTATATAATAATTATATATTAGGATTGATGCAAAATTTAAGAAAACTATGTATTATGAGTATTTTCTTTTTAAATTTCAAATAGATTAAATACTATAAATTAAATATTTAAATTACAAAAGGCATAGTGTTTTTTTTTCTTTTGTTCTTTTTATATTAATAGTTCTATGTTTTATGAGTATTTTCTTTAAAATAATATTTTTTTATATTAATAGTTCTATGTTTTATGAGTATTTTTTAAAAATTTCAAATAGATTAAATATTATAAATCAAATATTTAAATAACAAAAAGCATAGTGTTTATTTATTTATTTATTCATTTAATATATTAATAGTTCTAGACTGACCGTAATCTTAAGAGGGTATTATGGTTTAAAGAAATAACGTCATGGTTTGAAGAAATAATGTCATGTAAAGAAGGTAATAAGTATGTCAATAATGTTAAATTAACTGTAATTTTTTATTATTTTTTAAAAATTTAATTTTTAATTTTTATTTTTATTTTGAGTGCATGAAATGTTAAGAATCAATTGTATGTGCTAATAGATATCTATTATAGATGTATTACATAATTTTAATCCGTTATCTCAAGTGTCCACCTTGGACTTATTTCTTGAGGGAACAAAGTAAAAATATGCAAATAGTTGATTGTTAATAGGTTTAAATTTGTGATAGGGAAAATTACATATATATGTGTAAAATATGTATACTAAATAAACTATAAGCTATATATGGAACGTGTAATTTAGTTAACTATATATTCAGTGTTTAATTCTAATCTATTGTTTATATTAGGACCTAATTTAGCTATTAATAAACTTTCTCTAATTCTGAGATTACCAATGTTGCGTATTATTGTCTCTATTTTAATGGAAAAACTATTCTCCTTATTTTTGCATTTGATTAAATGTTAATGGAATGCGGATGCACGTGTGTGGATATGTTCTTTGATTCTAATGTGGAGGGGTCTAATTGTACTTCCTATATAGAAATTAAGGCATTTAGAGCAAGTTAAACTGTAAATTGGGCAGTTGGCTAGTGTGCATGCTGTAATAACATTCTTATGTTTTTTTGTTAGATGTTGGCGTAGTGAGGGCCCAGAGTGGGCTAGTTGGATATCTAGTCCCTCTTTATGAATAGCCTTGCGTATTTCTTTAGTGATTTTTTCGCTGAAATGTGGTAGTTTCAGGAAACAGGTGTTAGAGTATGTGTGTAGTGTCCGTGTTTTTCTATTATTTAAATGGCGTATGTATGAAGTCGGGTAGCCATTGTTTTTTGGGGGTGTTCATAAAGTGTGCTCTGTGCGTGATTTTGTCTGTCTCCTCACTACATCTATTGTGTATTCTATTAATGTCCATTTCTGATATAACTTGTCTTGGAACTGAGTGGAAGTGCTGACTTGAAGTGTACAAAGAGATCCTTAGTGGAGTGTTTTTTTTTTATAGAAGCTAGTGTAAATTTTGCCCGTTGGTGATATTTTTATTCTAAAATCTAGGAGTGCTAACATAACATAAAAAAAAGAAAGGAGGAGAAATAAAAAAGAGAAGAAGAGGACAAAAAATATATATAATCACACACAAAAAAGGACTGAAGCACATACATTTCTGATAACCATCTCTGAAGATAAAGTTTTAATTTGAAATCGATAATACAAAAATAACATCTTTTTGTTTTTATTGTTTATATGCATTGTAATTGCCTTCAAATGATTAATATATATATATATATATATATATATATATATAATATATATATATATATATATATATATACTTTGTACTTACCATAATATTAAAAATCCTTCAAGCTCTGTATCTAACATTTAGACATTTAGACCAGTATTAATAGAATTAACATTGAGATTAGCGATAATATTATAAAATATATAGATAATATAGATAGATAAAATAAACAAAGTTTATTCTCAATACCATTACCTAAGACTAATGGAAATAATTTAAAATAATAAATTAGCACAAAGGGGGAGATCATTCTCCTTATTACCACTTTTACTTAGCGTCACCTTA
>CM042179.1:29995547-30053047 GCA_023376005.1 Doryteuthis pealeii | reverse complement strand
TACTGTTAACCATATCTGCATACTAACAATATGCAATTGTATTTATATATACAACAAAATAGCGGTTTACAGTGTGAACGGGAAGGCTAATTTGCATATTGATATTAAAAAATCGAATTTAATAAATATGTGCTCAGTGTTATTGATTTCTAATTGTTTGGTTTTATTTTAATGAATATAAGCAAAAATCTCTTCAATGAATCTTAAATGAAATCCATTAACAAGAAAAAGAACTGTCATTTTATTCTTTACTTCATCGTTTAACTAAATACTTAAATTAGAAAAAATAACAATGAAAGACGAGAGTGATAGAAGAGTAAGTTTCAGTTGTTCTATTTTTTTTTATTATACTCCCTCTGTTTCCAATCATTTTATCTGCATTCTTATTTAGTTTCATTAGCCCTTCTAATTTAATACAATATCTTATTACATTAAAACTTAAATACTTGCACCCGGAGGGTGCATATATTTGCGAGTATATATAAAGATAAAACATAGGAATACTGAGTTTTTTAAGCATGAATCACTGTGAGTGTAGGTGTTCAAACATGACTAATATTTAAAGAAATATATAAATGACTTACCAGTCGTGTTAGACTCGGGAGATTTATAATAATTGTTATATTGTCAGTTAAGGCAGATGTAAAGAAGGTGGTTTATGTGTTAAGAATATTTAGAAAATTATTTACTATGGGGATTACTAAGGGAATTAACATTTTATCTAAAAGTAAATTGGATAATTCTTAAATTGTGGTGAGTCGTAGGTAAATTGAATTTTGGATTTTCTGTATGTAGGGGTTAGGTATTGGTGCGTGGTTTGTTTTTTTTGGGAAAAATGACAGGCTGGTTGGGGGGTATCTCTTTTCAATTAAGTTCACCTAAATATTTTAGACAATTAGAGTGGTAATGATGTTAAGTCTCCGAAACCACGTTCAACCCCATTGGTCACCATGATAAATGCTCTATTGGAACGAATCCTACTTAAAACACAGCTTATACCTTACACCATCTCCCAAGTGAAATATCACTTACAATACCAATTCTAACAAGACCGGTAAGTCCTTTGAATTTTTAAACATTAGTCCATTTTGAACATCTTCATGCTTAAAAAAATCCAGTATTTTTATTTTTTAAAATCTTCTTATAATGGAGATTGTTGGTTTGTATGTCTGTAACCGAAACTATATTACTATTCAAGTCACAATTCCCTTTGTTATTTACATCACATTCTCCATGATTTTATTTTTTATTTAAAGTTCAATTATTAATAAAATTGTTTAAATCATTAAGACTGTTGACCATATCTACATACTAATAACATGCAATTGTATTTATATATACAAGAAAATAGCAGTTTACAGTGTGAATTGGAAGGCTAATTTGCATATTGATATAAAAAATTTGATTTTAATAAATATATGCTTAGTATTATGGATTTCTAATTGTTTGGTTTTATATTAATGAATATGAGCAAAAATCTCGGGGATAAATCTTAAAAGAAATCCATTAATAAGAAGAAATAACTGTAATATTATTCTTTACTTCTTATTTTAACTAAATAGTTAAATTAGGAAAAATTACCAATGAAAGACGGGAGTAAGGGAAAATGATGGAAGAGTTAGTTTCAAAGTTGTTCTATTTTTCAATCATACCCCCTCTGTTCCAAATCTTTTTATCTGCATTCTTATACAGTTTCATTAGCCTTTCTAATTTAATATGATATCTTATTATATTAAAACTTAAATACTTGCACCCGGGGGGTGCATATATTTGCTAGTTTATATAACAAACAAGTGAAGCATTCATGAAGCATTCATGAAAATCTTTTACAACTTAAAAAATAATGCAGACACACACACACACACACACACACACATATATATATATATATATATATATATATATATATATATTATATATTGATATTTATATTTTTGCTTGAAGGCAATTACAATGCGCATATCGCATAAAATTTGATAATTATAGAAGATAATAATGACAAGTGAATTTCGCAAAGAATTACTCGGTGTGTAGAACATCTTACAGACTGTTTCAACTATATTAAGTCTCATCAGCGATATATACTAACGGTTTTCCATCCGACAGAAATCGAAACCGGGACTTCAGCAGGATAGACAGAAACTATACAACTTCAGCCACGGTACAGCACAGAGAAATTCCTGCGAAATTACCCTGTCAATGATACTGAGACGTCTCTACCATATGAGGCAAGGGGGCACTGAGTGAACAATAACAAACTCGGGCTTGTAACCCCCCTCCAAAAATAAATAAATAAAAATGAAATAAAATAAAGCCGTCCGTGCCGTGCAAAAATTAATTTTTAAAAGCTAATGCCTGAGTTGGCTTGAGTTAAAAATTCAATGTCAGGTGGTTTGTATCATAAGTAAGTAAAAATCATCATAAGCGACGTTATCCTGTGGAAGCCCTCTCATAGGAACACCAGTGCGGGCCGACCAGCAAAGACTTACATCAATCAGTTTCCCACGGATATGGAATGCTGCGCAGAAAGGTTAGTTGTTCAGAAGGCTTTAAGATAATAGGAATGTTAGTTATTCCAGAAGGCTTTGGATAGATAGGAAGGTTAGTTATTCCAGAAGGCTTAAGATTGATGAAAGGTTAGTCCTTCCAGAAGGCTTAAGATAGGAAGTTAGTTTCTTCAGAAGGCTTTAAGATAGATAGGAAGGTTAGTTTTCCAGAAGGCTTTAAGATAGATAGGAATTTAGTTGTTCGAGAACGTTTAAGATAGATAGGAAGGTTAGTATTCCAGAAGGCTTTTAGATAGATGGAAGGTTAGTTATTCCAGAAGGCTTTAAGATAATAGGAAGTTATTATTTCCAGAAGGCTTTAAGATAGATAGGAAGGTTAGTTCTTCCAGAAGGCTTTAAGATAGATAGGAAGCTTAGTTCTTCCAGAAGGCTTTAAGATAGATAGGAAGGTTAGGTTATTCCAGAAGGCTTTAAGATAGATAGGAAGGTTAAGTTATTCCAGAAGGCTTTAAGATAGATAGGAAGGTTAGTTATTCCAGAAGGCTTTTAGATAGATAGGAAGGTTAGTTATTCCCAGAAGGCTTTATTAAGATAGATAGGAAGGTTAGTTATTCCAGAAGGCTTTAAGATAGATAGGAAGGTTAGTTATTCCAGAAGGCTTTAGAAGATAGGAAGGTAGTATTTCCAGAAGGCTTATTGGATAATATAGGAAGTTAGTGTTAGTTTGCAAAAAAGGTTTAGATAGATAGAGGGTTAGCTTATCAAGAAGGCTTTAAGATAGATAGGAAGGTTAGTCTTCCAGAAGGCTTTAAGATAGATAGGAAGGTTAGTTATTCCAGAAGGCTTTAAGATAGATAGGAAGGTTAGTTATTCCAGAAGGTTTTTAAGATAATGGAAGGTTAGTTTCCAGAAGCTTTTGATAGAGGATTTGCTTTAGGAGGTTAAGATAGATAGCGAAGGTTAGTTATTCCAGAAGGCTTTAGAGAAAGTTTGTTCTTCCAAGGCTTTAAGATAGATGGAAGGTTAGTTATTCCAGAAGGCTTTAAGATAATAGGAATGTTAGTTATTCCAGAAGGCTTTAAGATAGATAGGAAGGCTTAGTTGTTCCAGAAGGCTTTAAGATAGATAGGAGTTAGTTATTCCAGAAGGCTTTTGGATAGATAGGAAGGTTAGTTATCCCAGAAGGCTTAAAGATATGATAGAAAGGTTAGTTCTTCCAGAAGGCTTTAAGATAGGAAGGTTTGTTCTTCCAGAAGGCTTTAAGATAGAGAAAGGTTAGTTCTTCCAGAAGGCTTTAAGATAGATAGGAAGGTTAGTTCTTCCAGAAGGCTTTAAGATAGATGGAAGGTTAGTTTTCCAGAAGGCTTTAAGATAGATAGGAAGGTTAGTTTTCCAGAAGGCTTTAAGATAGATAGAAAGGTTAGTTATTCCAGAAGGTAAGATGATAAGGAAGTAGTTAGGACAGGACTTTAAGATAGATAGGTATAGGAGTAGTTATTTCCAGAAGGCTTTAAGATGATAGAAGGTTAGTTTTCCAGAAGGCTTTAAGATAGATAGAGAGTATTATGATTCCAGAGAGGCTTTAAGATTGATAGGAAGTTGTAGTCTTCCAGAAGGGGCTATTAGAATAGGACAGGTTAGTTATTCCAGAGGCTTTAGAGATGATAGGAAGCTTAGTTCTTCCAGAAGGCTTAAGATAGAGATAGGAGGAAGGTGTTATCAGTTTTGGATATGAAGCTTTAGGATAGGTATAGTATATGTCCGAGGCTTTAGATAGATAGGAAGGTTAGCTCTATTCGGAAGGCTTTAGGATAGATTAGGTTTAGAGTGGAGGTTATTCCGAAGGGCTTTAAGATAGATAGGAAGGTAGTTATTGTCTCAGAAGGCTTGATAGATAGAGAAGTAGGTAGTTATTCAGAAGTTTTAGATAGATGAAAGGTTAGTTATTCCAGAAGGCTTTAAGATAGATAGAAAGGTTAGTTCTTCCAGAAGGCTTTAAGATAGATAGGAAAGGTTAGTTCTTCCAGAAGGATTTAAGATAGAGATAGGAAGGTTAGTTATTCCATGAAGGCTTAAGATAGATAGGAAGGTTTAGTTTCCTAGTAGAGGCACAAAGAAGGCTTTAGAGAGAGAGGAAGGTTAGTTTCCCCAGAAAGGCTTAGATAGATGAGGAAGGTTAGTGATCTTCAGAAGGCTTTAAGTAGATAGGAAGTTAGTTCTTCCAGAAGGCTTTAAGATAGATAGGAAGGTTAGTTTTTCCAGGAAGCGCTTTAAGATAGATAGGAAGGTTAGTTATTCAGAAGGTTAAGATAATAGTCTATCTCCGAAGGTTTAAGATAGATAGGAAGGTTTATTATTCCAGAGTTTAGATAGTAGAAGGTTAGTTATTCAGGAGCTTTTAAGATAGATAGGAAGGTTAATTTCAAGAAGGCTTTGAAATAGGAATTAGTTGTTTGGAGAAGAGGTTTTCCAGATAGATAGGAAGGTTAGTTATTCCAGAAGGCTTTAAGATAGATAGGAGGTTAGTTCTTCCAGAAGGCTTTAGATAGATAGGAAGGTATTATTCCAGAAGGCTTTAAGAATAAGTATCAGAATGGAAATTGTGTTAGTATGTGAGAAAGGCTTTTCAGATAGATAGGAAGTTAGTTATTCAGAAGACGCTTATTAAGATAGATAGGAAGTTATGTATCTTCAGAAGGCGTTTAGGATAGATAGGAAGTTAGTTGTTCAGAAGGCTTTTAGATAGATAGAAGGTAGTGTTATTTATTCCAGAAGGCTTTAATTTGATAAAGTATTGTTTTCCACTAGGCTTAAGATGATAGGAAAAGGTTAGATATATTCAAAGCATTAAGCATAATACGAAGTTACTTCCAGAGAGAGTTATGGTGATTATGATATCTCAGAACGGCTTAGATGAGCACAACGTGTTGTATGCTTATAAGTAATTTGTATACGCAGCTAAGATAGTAGGAAGTAGTTATCCAGATTTAAGACATACTACGCTGACGGTTATTTTCGAGGAACGTTTTTCAGATAGATAGGAAGGTTAGTTACTTCCAGAAGGCTTTTGTAGATTGTAGGAAGCGGTTAGTTATTCCAGAAGGCTTTAAAGATATAGAAGATGTTAGTGTATTCCAGAAGGCTTTAGAGATAGATAGGAGGTTAGTTTTCCAGAAGGCTTTAAGATAGATAGAAGTTGTTCTTCCAGAAGGCTTTAAGATAGATAGGAAGGTTAGTATTCCAGATAGGCTTTAAGATAGATAGGAAGGTTAGTTTATTCCAGAAGGCTTTAAGATAGATAGGAAGGTTAGTTATTCCAGAAGGCTTTAGATAGATAGAGAAGGTTAGTTATTCCAGAAGCTTTAGATAGATAGGAAGTTAGTTATTCCAGAAGGCTTTAAGATAGATAGGAAGGTTAGTTATTCCAGAAGGCTTTAAGATAGATAGGAAGGTTGTTTATCCAGAAGGCTTTTGATAATAGATGTTAGTTGTTAAAAGGTTTTTCAGAGATAGATAGGAAGTTTGATTATTCCAGAAGGCTTTAAGATAGATGAGAAGGTTAAGTTCTCAGAAGGCTTTAAGATAGATAGGAAGGTTAGTTATTCCAGAAGGCTTTAAGATAGATAGAAGGTTAGTTATTCCAGAAGGCTTTTAAGAATATATAGGAGGTTAGTTATCCAGAAGGCTTTGGATAGATAGGAAGTTAGTTTTCCAGAAGCTTTAAATGATAGGAAGGTTAGTTATTCCAGAAGGCTTTAATAGTTGATAGAAGGTTAGTTCTTCCATAGGGCTTTAAGATAGATAGGAAGTTAGTTTATCCAGAAGGCTTTAAGATAGATAGGAATGTTAGTTATTCCAGAAGGCTTAAGATAGATTAGAAGTTAGTTTTCCAGAAGGCTTTAGATAGATAGGAATGTTAGTTATTCCAGAAGGCTTTATGATAGATAGGAAGTTATTTATCCAGAAGGCTTTAAGATGATAGAAGGTTAGTTTTCCAGAAGGCTTTAAGATAGGAAGTTTGTTTCCAGAAGGCTTTAAGATAGATAGGAAGGTTAGTTTTCCAGAAGGCTTTAAGATAGATAGGAAGGTTATTATTCCAGAAGGCTTTAAGATAGATAGAAGGTTAGTTATTCCAGAAGGCTTTAAGATTGATAGAAGGTTAGTTATTCAGAAGGCTTTAAGATAGATAGGAAGGTTAGTTCTTCCAGAAGGCTTTAGATAGATAGAAAGGTTAGTTATTCCAGAAGGCTTTAAGATGATAGAAAGGTTAGTTCTTCAGAAGGCTTTAAGATAGATAGGAAGGTTAGTTTTCCAGAAGCTTTAAGATAGATAGGAAGGTTAGTTCTTCCAGAAGGCTTTAAGATAGATAGAAGGTTAGTTCTTCCAGAAGGCTTTAGAATGAGGAAGGTTAGTTCTTCCAGAAGGCTTTAAGATAGATAGAAGGTTAGTTCTTCCAGAAGGCTTTAAGATAGATAGGAAGGTTAGTTCTTCCAGAAGGCTTTAAGATAGATAGGAAGTTAGTTTATTCCCAGAAGGCTTTAAGATGATAGAAAGGTTAGTTCCAGAAGGCTTTAAGATAGATAGAGAGGTTATTTTCTTCCAGAAGGCTTTAAGATAGATAGGAAGGTTAGTTCTTCCAGAAGGCTTTTAAGATAGATAAGGAAGGGTTAGTTATTCCAGAAGGCTTTAAGATAGATAGAAGTTAGTTCTTCCAGAAGGCTTTAAGATAGATAGGAAGGTTATTCTTCCAGAAGGCTTTAAGATAGATAGGAAGGTTAGTTCTTCAGAAGGCTTAGATAGATAGGAAGGTTAGTTTTCCAGAAGGCTTTAAGATAGATAGGAAGGTTAGTCTTCCAGAAGGCTTTAAGATAGATAGGAAGGTTAGTTTTCCAGAAGGCTTTAAGATAGATAGGAAGGTTAGTTTTCCAGAAGGCTTTAAGATTGATAGGAAAGGTTAGTTCTTCCAGAAGGCTTTAAGATAGATAGGAAGGTTAGTTCTTCCAGAAGGCTTTAAAGTGATAGGGAGTTAGTTATTCCAGAAGCTTTAAGAATGATAGGAAGGTTAGTTCTTCCAGAAGCGTTTTAAGATAAGATAGGAAGGTTAGTTCTTCCAGAAGGCTTTAAGATAGATAGGAAGGTTATTCTTCCAGAAGGCTTTAAGATTGATAGAAAGGTTAGTTCTTCCAGAAGGCTTTAAGATAGATAGGAAGGTTAGTTCTTCCAGAAGGCTTTAAGATAGATAGGAAGGTTAGTTATTCCAGAAGGCTTTAAGATTATAGAAAGGTTATGTTCTTCCAGAAGGCTTTAAGATAGATAGGAAGGTTAGTTCTTCAGAAGGCTTTAAGATAGATAGGAAGGTTAGTTCTTCCAGAAGGCTTTAAGATAAGGAAGGTTAGTTATCCAGAAGGCTTTAAGATGATAGAAAGGTTAGTTATTCCAGAAGGCTTTAAGATAGATAGAAGTTAGTTCTTCCAGAAGGCTTTAAGATAGATAGGAAGGTTAGTTCTTCCAGAAGGCTTTAAGATAGATAGGAAGGTTAGTTCTTCCAGAAGGCTTTAAGATAGATAGGAAGGTTAGTTCTTCCGAGACGGCTTTAAGTAGATAGGAAAGTTTGTTCTTCCAGAAGGCTTTAAGATAAATCGGAAGGTTGGACAAGGCCGTTGGATAGATTAGGAATGTTAGTTGTTCAGATAAAATATTATCACTAGTTTCATATTTAATTCTATTAATAGTGGGTTGTCTAATTTTTAATACAGAGCTTCAAGGATTTTTCATTTTTGATATTAATTTTAAGATGAATTATTTTTGTATTAATAACTAAATATATATATATATATGTTGTTGTAAGACAATCATGTTTTTTTAATGTTGGCATATGGAGCTGCAGTCTGAATAGTGTGAGTAAGCCCCCTTGATAATTTTTTGTGGTATAGCCAATGTAAGATATCATTTTTTAAAATTATTATTGTGGGAAATGTATTCTCCAATGGACATTTAAATTGATAAATAACATTGTTTTTTTCTTCTTCTAAATTTTTGGAAGAGAAAGAATTATTATTAATAATCTTATTAAATTAAATTTAATGTTAGAAATTTTTTTATAGTAATTATAAATCTTATTCTATTATTATATCTATAGGAGATGTATATTAGTATTATGTTTTTAAGTATTTTTTCATCTAATCTAAAATTCGGATACATTTGATTACAATAAATAAATTAATAGGATTATAATTATTCACACAGCACAGACCACAGACACTCTTTCTCTCTCATCACTTTTTTAATGTTGCATATATATGATAGAGACAGACAGAGGTGGAAGAACAAAAATGAAGGGGGGCAAGGTACATGGATATATGAGGGATATATGAGAGAGAGAGAGAGAGAGAGAGAGAGAGAGAGAGAAGGGAGAGAGAGAGAGAGAGAGAGAGAGAGAGAGAACAAAGGGGAAGAATCAAACTGTCACATCTTTATTTGTTTTTTCTCAATAAGTTTATCATACCCACATTACATACAATACACGACGTTCACATACGCACTGATGTACACGCAGAGATGAGAGAGAGAGAGAGAGAGAGAGAGAGAAGAGAGAGAGAGAGAGAGAGGGGGATATATATAGAGAGAAAGGAATATATATATAGAGAGATAGAGATAGAGGAGGGAGAGGTTGAGTCTTCTTGATAATTTTGTTGTGGTATATCCAATGTAATCCCCTCCCACACAAAAAATATTCGCCGTCTTTTTGAATCAGCAACCATTGCAACATTTAAAATGTTAAACAGCGCACTGGATCCTTCCAGAAAAAATCATAATATACGAAAATAATATTCATGACAACGGATAAAGATTGATAAAATAAAATAAATAATAAAATCAAAATTGAAATAACATACAAAAAATTAATCAGCACATTCTCACACCTACACACATACTTTTAAAATCCGTGTTCATAAATCCATCACATCTCTCTTCAACAATCCTTATTTTCCCGCCCCAAAATGCATCAGCTACAACACTAAACCAATACATAAACACTAATGACTGATTCATACCATTTTCGCCGTCTTTCAATTCAGCGATCGTTAACAATTTAACTATCAACTTTTTAGTTATGTGTACGTTCATATTTTGGTTAAATTGAATTTTGGGTGAATCTACAACGGAAATATTTGATATTATTACACCACACACACAACCACACACACACACACACACACACACAACACACACACCACACACACACACATATATATATATATATATATATATATGTATGATATCAAGTGTTCTTATTGATAGGATTCAACCAAAATTGAGAACTCAAACGTACATATAAATATTTTGTGACATATGTTTATATATACGGAATATCATAAATAATAAATAAATAATAAAATAATCTTCAGAAAATAAATTTATTTTCGACTTTGCCGTCTCATCAGTCTGGGTTTTTTTTGTTTTTTAAATTTATTTATTCATTTTATTATTTAACGTCGATCTGACTGGTGTAATTTTTCGTTTTTTATTTTATTCTATTTATATTAAAGTTTTTTCAAATTCTGCATTTGTGAGTCCGCGTGTTTATGGGCACGCACACACACACACACACACACACAACACACACACACACACACACACACACACACATATTATATATATTATATATATATATATAGACTATAGTATTATTAANATCGATAATAATTAAAAAACAAGAAAGAGAAACATCATTTGGTTTAACCCACCTTACAGCAAAATGTAGGGAAAATATTTTTCCAGGTAAAGAAAAAAACACTTTGATAAATTCTCTACATCAAGCAACCTGCTCAATAGAAATAATTTTAAAATTAGTTATTGTATGAAGAATATTTAAAAAAAAATTATCGACAATCACATTTTTAAAATTCTAAATGAAAATGTCAACAACGCTTACGATAGATGCAACTGTTTCGATAAAACAAAATTCCCTTTAAATGACAATTGTTTAATTAACAACATCATTTATAAAGCCACCGTTAAGGAAAGTGAAAATAACAGCGATGGAAAAACATACATTGGTGCCACTGAAAAAAAAAAAAAGGAAAATAGGTGGTACAATCACAATCTAAGCTTCAACAACAGAATATATTAATATATGGCACATTAAAAGCATAACGGTTAAACACCTATAATAAAATAGGAAATTATCAAAAAAGGCCAAGCATACAAAGGTGGCCAATACACCTGTAGATTATGCATCGAAGAAAAATTGTGTATTAAAGACACAATGGGTAAAACACCTATAATAAAATGGGAAATTATCAAAAAAGCCGAAGCATACAAAGGTGGCCAATACAAATGTGTATTCTCAAAAATACGAATGTGAATTTACTGAACAAACTTAGTGAACTCTTTTCCAAATGTAGACATTTAAACAAATATATATTATGTCATTTACCACCTGACCCTAATTAATCCCATATCTTAGCCCTCTACTAATTTGAACTGTTTTTACATCTGGACAACGCGTGCATTAAAACTTAAGCATGTTTGAGTGTTTAAATGTAATGCTTCACGTTATCTAAACACTGAACAAGCTACTTTTTCAATATTTCAATATTTAACCGTCTAAAGATTGCTTAATACGCATGAAACTATAGTTACGGAAAATTAACACCATAATATTTCATTTTATATATATATATATATATATAATATATATATATATATATATATATATATATGTGTGTGTGTGTGTGTGTGTGTGTGTATACCATATATATATTATGTATATATACTATATATACAATTTATATATATGGTATACATACATGTACTATATATGTTGAAAGGATAGATAAATAAAGGACAGAAAATGTTGAATGGATAAAAATGTTTTTTTTTTTAAATGCCAACACATGTTTCGGCCGAGAGTTTTTCCATGTACACATTCTATTCATTATCATTTTAAAGTATGAAACAAAATAATAATAATAGAAAAATATAAGATATTTAAGTATACAAAGAAAACGGCCTTCTTCAGAGCAAAATGTTTGATATTTAGTTAAAACACTAAAAATACAGAGAATTTTGAAGTGTTTGAAAAAAGAAAGATGTATACACTATGTATATATATATATATATATATATATATATATATATATATATATATATGTGTGTGTGTGTGTGTGTGCGTGTGTGTGTGTATGTGTTTGTGTGTGTGTACGCATTGACATGTGTAAATGTGCATTCAAGTGTGTGTGACTAGAAAGTGTCACTTAAGAAGTAGAAACTAAAAATTGGTCTTAATTGGTGTCAGTCTTATATACATACGGATATTATACTAACTTGTCATTTGAAGTGTGAAAAAAAACGGGTGGGGTGGGGTCAGGGGGTGAAAGAAGACAACGCCGAATCATTTTCATTGGTGTTTATCTGATTATCCCAGGATTAAATGATCTATGAATTAATCCCGTCTTTCCGGTATTCCTTCTTTTTTCTTTCTTTCTTTTTTTTTAATACCAGGATGTCAAATGTTGTGGAATTAAAAAAAAAGAAAAAAAAAAGGGAAATATATAGAGAGAGAGGGGAGAGAGAGAGTGGGAAAGAGAGAGAGAGAGAGTGGGAGAGAGAGAGAGAGAGGGGGATGGTTCATACGTGCTACGTAGCAGGGTATGCCTCACCTTTGACCTGAGCACTTGACTCTTCCCCGGGAAAGATTAACTCTTTTAATTTAATTTCTTATCTAGTAAATTATGAAGGCGGTTCTAATACAAAGAGAAGCTTTGAGCCGAGATTGTCAAAAGTAAACGTTCATAATTGGCTTGATTCTGGACAAAAAAAAACGAAAGACAGATAGATAGATATAATGAGTAGAGAGATAGAGAGATAGAGATATAGATCAATAGATAGATATTAACAGACTGAGATAGATAGATAGATAGATAGATAGATAGAATTAGCTAAGACAGACAGACAGACAGACAGACCGACAGATTGATAGATAGATAGATAGATAGATAGAATAGGCTAAGACAGACAGACAGACATACAGACAGACGGACAATAGATAGATAGATAGAATCGGTTAAGACAGACATACATACAGACAGACAGATTGATAGATAGATAGACAGATAGATAGAATTGCTAAGAGAGACAGACAGACAGACCGACAGATTGATAGATAGATAGATAGATAGAATAGGTAAGACAGACAGACGACATACAGAAGACAGACAGATAGATAGATAGATAGAATCGGTTAAGACAGACAGACAGACAGACAGACTGATAGATAGATAGACAGATAGATAGAATTGGCTAAGACAGACAGACAGACAGACAGATAGATAGATAGATAGATAGATAGATAGATAGATAGATATAATGAGTAGAGAGATAGAGAGATAGAGATATAGATCAATAGATAGATATTAACAGACTGAGATAGATAAATAGATAGATAGATAGATAGATAGATAGATAGATAGATAGAATTGGCTAAGACAGACAGACAGACAGACACAGTTGATAGATAGAATAGATAGAATAGAAGACAGACAGCAGACATACAGACAGACAGACAGATAGATAGATAGAATCGGTTAAGACAGACAGACAGACAGACAGACAGATAGATAGACAGATAGATAGAATTGGCTAAGACAGACAGACAGATAGATAGATAGATAGATAGATAGATAGATAAATAAATAAATAGAATGAATGAATAGACAGAGATAGATAGATAGATAAATAGATAGATGTGAACATACTGATATATATATATATATATATATATATATATATATATATATATATATAGATAGATTGATTAATTGAATGAATAAACCGAGATAGATAGAAGATAAATAGATAGATGTGAACATACTGATAGATAGATAGATAGCTAGAGAGAGAGAGAGAGAGAGAGAGAGAGAGAGAGAGGAGAGAGAGAGAGAGAGAGAGAGAGAGAGAGAGCGAGCGAGAGAGCGAGAGAGAGGAGAGAGAGAGAGATTAACAGACTGTGATATATATACACTGATAGAATGAATAAACTGACATAGATAGAATGAATGAAGAGACTGAGGTAGATAAATAGATTTCTATTTTGGCCAAAAACTAAAAATACTTTTGCAACTATTAGTCAGTGCTGACCACCCACAGGACACAAGTGTCACCCCCAATTTCGTCTGCACGAAACTCTGGTTTCGATAATTGTCTATGTATTTACACAACCCATCCAAGAAGAAGAAGAAGAAGAAGAAGAAGAAGAAGAAGAAGAAGAAGAAAGAAGAAGAAGAAGAAGAAGAGAGAACAAGAACATATTTATAAATAATTAAATAAATAAAGAAGAAGAAGAAGAAGGGCGAGAAGAAGAAGGCGAGAAGAAGAAGAAGGGAAGAAGAAGAAGAAGAAGAAGAAGAAGAAGAAGAAGAAGAAGAGAGAAGAAGGAGAAGAAGAGAAGAAGAAGAAGAAGAAGAAGAGAAAAGAAGAAGAAAATAATTAAAGAAAAAAGAAGAAGAAGAAGAAGAAGAAGAAGAAAAGAGGAAAAGAAGAAGAAGAAGAAGAAGAAGAAGAAGAAGAAGAAGAAGAAGAAGAAGAAGAAGAGAAGAAGAAGAAGAATGAGGATAGAAGAAGAAGAAGAAGAATGAGGACAGAAGAAGAAGGAGAAGAAGAAGAAGAAGAAGAAGAAGAAGAAGAAGAATGAGGATAGAAGAAGAAGGAGAAGACCAACAATAACAACAACAACACAACAACAAGAATAAAAGCAAGCTTTATAAATAAATAGATAGATAAATAGAAGAAGAAGTTTTTGAATTTAAAGTTGTCTTTCTCCTAGACTTATTTAACTCTTTACCTACGAAATCTATCTACGATGGGATATTTCAAAGTTGCCTATCTATTCACCTCAGAATTAATCCTATTTAAATAAAATATTATTATTATTATTATTATTATTATTATTATTGTCATCTGAGTCTCTCTGCTCTGTTATGATGAACTAATCATAAGCTGCTTACAGTAGGATCACAGTGGTGGGAGAGCCACTGTGAGGGGGTTAAAGTAAGCAAGAGTTAAGAGTTCAGTCTGGCCTACTATTTTACCCACAGCTTCTTTTTTTTACCATTATTTAACATGATTGTCAACAGAAAAAAAAATGGTAATTTTTGGATGCTGTCGTCCCGGCATTCTTCCCTTAAATTTGCTAGGGGGCGCCTACTGAAAAAGTGAATAGTGCTAGTTATGAACCGTATAGCGGTTTGAGGGCGTTTTTCGACAAATTAATGCGATAAGAAAGCGATATATTACAGTCACCTCCATACAGTTTTTTTTTTCGACAAGTAAATGTAAATATTTCAGCAGGTGCCGTCTAGCGTATTTTAGGGTCGGAGACCGGGACGACAGCTTCCGAAAATTACAAACATTTAAAAAAAAAAATAATAATAATCTTCTTACAATGACTGCTATTTACACTAGCATTGCAACCAACAAAGCCTTCATCAGATGATGACTCTGGGTTCAGGCATGGTTTCGGGGCCGAAGCATCAATACCCCTAACCCAGAGCGCCCCAGCAGTATCTCACGATACCACCAGACTTTGTCGGTTTGATGTCACAATATAGGACTGCCATATCCACGCTGATGCGGTTAGAGCTTTCTCCTGGATCTTTTTAAAGTATTTCCTCTTGTCTGGTGGAGAAAGTCCAAGTTTAGACAAAAATGCCGAGGTTGAGTTGGTAATAAATCCCCGGCATCCGACTTCGATGGGAAGTACATTTGTTATCCATCAGTTTCTAACGCATTGTTCACGTAGGTCTTCATATTTTTACAACTTACGCTGATGGTCCCAATCAAGATTTTCTTCAAAAGGAACTGTCAATTCAACGATAAAAACTTTCTTTTGATCAACAGACCAAATGACAATATCAGGACGCTGGGCCGTTAACGTTATTTCAGTTGGAAAAACGAGTTGATGTTCTAAGTAGCACAGTTTTTTTAAGCCCTTCACACAACTACACAAACTTTTGAATATATTTTCAAAAAGAAGTCCAATAACACCCCGCGCTGGTTTCCAAACTCTAAATATGCAGGAATTATCAGCTCACTCAGCAAGCAAGATTCGAGCCTCTCCAATGTAGTACCGGTCCAGAGATACGTAAACAACAATTATTTATTCATCAACAGACCATCACTCCATTCAAAGTGAGCGCCAGAACGATAACAAACGTTGACACGTCATCTCTCCATTCCGTAAGGTTATATTTATGGCAGGTGTGGCACTCCACCTCAGATACGAAACAATCTCCCTGGTCTTGCGCTAGCGAAAAGAGGATGTTCCCCCACTCTTTGACTCATACCAACAATAGGCCACTCCGTAGACATACTTTTATCTATATCATTTTAAGGTAACGTGTAGGATGCCAGATCAGATTGGGCTCACTAGTCCCGGTAAGGAAATTAAAGAAACAAGTCTATATCCATTTTTTGGTTAAATTGACTTAAATTCCAGTATCGTATATCTCCCCGCCGAAAGAAAAAATACCAAAAATCAGAGAATTAACCAAATTTAATGAAATTTTCAGTGTTGACCTATTAATGAATAATATATAATGCATCAGTTATTTTATTTAAAAACGTTAACAGTTTTTCAGCTGTTAATTTTGAACCACGTATCTTTAAGAATATCTGTTACGCCTCAAAGATACGTGGTTCAAAGTTAACTGACCTGAGAAATGTAAAAGTTTTTATATAAAATAACTGGTGCATTATATCTTTTAATCATGAATATATCAGCAATAAAAGTTTTATTAAATTGGGTTAATTCCTTGATTTCAGGTATTTTTTCTTTCGGTGAACCACCGGTTACGGCAAGTCTGAAAAACTCGATAATAGTAATAATAACGAATTCTGGTTCAAGAAATTCACTTCAATCCACGAAAGAATCGCCCAACAACTGAACAGATGCCTACAGGAAACTAATGTACCCGAATGGATGACAAAAGTAATAACTACCCTAATCCAGAAAGACCCACAAAAAGGAACCATCCCTAGCAATTATAGACCCATAACTTTTCTACCCATAATTTGGAAAATACTGACTGCTGTAATAAAAGAAGATGCATACTTTTCACTTAATTGGCGTAAACTTTTTCCAGAAGAACAGACACAGAGGAAAAAGATGACTTACTTTATATAGAACAACACATCCTTAAAGAAGTTAAGAATAGGCAAAAAATATTGCAATGGCGTGGATAGACTACAAAAAAGCATATGACATGGTCCCACATACAAGGAATATCGAATGTTTAAAAAATGTATAAAATATCCAACAACATCGTAATCTTCATACAAAAAAGCCATGGTAAACCGGAGAGCCCAATTAAAAGCAGGAGGACAATCCTTTGCAGAAGTAAAAATCCAAAGAGGTATTTTCCAAGGAGACGCACTATAACCACTACTATTTATTATATCAATGATGCCACTAAATTATATACTTGCACAGAGGGATACAAATTACCCAACTCGTAATAAAAAAAATAAACCATCTTACATACATGGATAATATACGGATTTTTGAAAAAAAAATGAAAAAGAACTGAAAATCCTAGTACAAACCATAAGAATATATAGCAAATATATAAGGATGGAATTCGGAATTGAGAAATGTACCATGCTAGTGATGAAAAAAAAAGGGGGGGGGGAGACAATGGAAGGAATAAAACTACCAAATCAGAACAATATAAGAACATTTGGAGAGAAGAAAAATACTTAGGAATTTTAGAAGCAAACAGAGATGAAAGGAAACGTTAAAAAGGAATACCACAGAAGAACAAAAAAAAACCCTCCTAGAAATCAAGCCCTGTAACGGAAATCTCACCAAGGCAATAAATACATGGGCCGTCCCCATTATAACATACACTGGGCCCTTTTTAAAATGGACAAAAGAACAGACAGATTGACAAAAAGATATGAAAACTAATGACTATGCACAAGGCATCACACCCGAGAGATGATAGAGATAGGTGATATGTATCAAGAAAAGAAGGTGGAAGAGGTCTCACCAACATAGAGGATTGCGTATAGATACCACAATCCAAGGACTCGAAGAATACCCAAAAAAGAGCAAGGAAAGATCACTTATGGCAATCAATAATAGCAGCTGTAACATGGACGGATAGAAAAACAACAAAAACTAAAAAATCAGAACTGAGAACGAAAACAATTATATGGATACTTCAAACGACAAATTGGTGATGTTGCACATGAAAAGATCTGGACATGGTTAAATATAAAACAACTTAGATAAAGCAAAAATCTAAAATTCACGCTTATATAAACACGTAAGTATGTAAGCATTTTCATTCATGCACAGCCATGTTTTTCTCTTTATAATACTTCCTCAATTTACTTTATTTTCGCTCATAAACCCAATTTGGTTATTAAAGTTATCATTCATCCTTTAGATGCATGAATAAACACAATTTTACATTGCACATCAATAACTCAGATCTTTTAAAGCTTCAAATTATACAGTGTGTGTCTTTTAGGACATATTCAGTGACCAATTTACGACCATTCTCTGTTAATCATGAGATTGGTGGTTTTGTCTTTTGTTTTATATTTTCAGTGATCAACTTACAACCATTCTCTGTTAATCAGGAGATCGGAGTTTTGTCTTTTGTTTTATATTTTCAGTGACCAACTTATATTTTCAGTGACCAACTTACGACCATTCTCTGTTAATCAGGAGATCGGAGTTTGTCTTTTGTTTTATATTTAAAATAACCTTTAAATATAAATATAAAATAAATTTAAATATAAAATAACCTCGAGAAGAAAATCGAGTCACTGATAATGGCTGTACCATGCAATAAGAACATATTACATCAAAGCAAAAATTGATAAGACACAACGAAACAGTAAATGCAGAGTGTGTAGCGACAGAGATGAGACCATAAACCATGTTTTAAGCAAATGCAGCAAACTATCACACCGAAAATACCAGGCTAGGCTCGACTGGGTGGGAAAGGTGATCCACTGGGAATTGTGAAAAAAAACCTTGAAAATACAACAAAATGATATATGTATAAACCAGAATCTGTTCTTGAGAATGAAACATAAAATTCTCTGCGATTTTGAGAAAAAGACAGATCCCTTTATCCCAGCTAGAACACAAGACCTAGTATTGATTAACAAGAAAAAGAGAACTTGTCAACTGGTAAATTTTGCAGTTCCAGCAGATTACAGGGTGAAGATTATAGAAAACGAAAAGGTAGACAAATACCTGGACCTTGCTAGAGAATTGAAACAACTGTGGAATATGAGGGTGAAAATGATATCAATTGTAGTTGGTGCACTTGGTATGGTCCCTAAAAGATTAGGAAAACGATTAAAAGAAATCGGCTAGAATACTCAGGAGAGTCCTGCAGACCTGAGGAAATTTGCAGTTACTAAGACTGCAGTGAAATACCATCAGCTAAAGCTAGTGTGAAAAACTCACAAGGAGTTAAATAACGACAACGACAACAAGATATCTTTTCATCTTGTGGATTTTAGTGTTCCTGCTGAGATCAGAGTGAAAATAAAAGAAAACGAAAAAATAAAAATAAATAAAAAAAAGAAGACAAATGCTTGCAGGTTTGCTCTTGATACCAATTGTTGTTGGAATCATGTATTTTGAAGACGGAGGATATTATGTTGGAAAATATATCTTTATTGTGTCAAATAAATGGGTTTAAAAAAACAAAACTTTACTATAAAAATGCATTGGAATTGTTTTGTATTATACAAATTCGTGTCATATGATATCTACGATTGAAATCTTTACTATGAAAATTTATTGGAAATGATATTTACGACAGAAATGCATTGGAATTGATTTTTACTATGAAAATGCATTGGGAATGATTTTTACTATGAAAATGCATTGGAATTGATTTTTACTATGAAAATGCATTGGGAATGATTTTTACCATAAAATGCATTAGAAATGATTTTTACTATGAAAATGCAATAGAAATGATTTTACTATAAACATGCATTGGAAATGATATTTACTACAGAAATGCACTGAAATTTATTTTTACTATAAAATAAGTTGGAATTAATTTTTACTATAAAAATACATTGAAGTTGATTTTTCTATGAAAATGCATTGGAAATGATTATTAGAATAAAAATGTATTGGAAGTGATTTCAATTATAAAAATACTCCGGAAATTATCTTTACTATAAAAATCAGTTGCAAATGATTATTTGTATAAAAATGCACTGAAATATTTTTTTACTATAAAAATGAATCGGACAATGATTTTTACTATAAAAATGCATTGTAAATGATTTTTACTATGAAAATGCATTGGAAAGGATTTTTACTATGAAAATGTATTGGAAATGATTTTTACTATAAAAATGCATTGGACAATGTTTTTTACTATAAAAAAGCATTGGAAATGATTTTTACTATGAAAATGCATTGGAAAGGATTTTTACTATGAAAATGTATTGGACAATGATTTTTACTATAAAAATGCATTGGACAATGATTTTTTATTATGAAAATGCATTGGAAAGGATTTTTACTATGAAAATGTATTGGAAAGGATTTTCACTATAAAAATGCATTAGATATTGTTTTTACTATGAAAATGCATCGGACAATGATTTTTACTATAAAAATGTTCTGTCGTTGATGATGATGATCACTCTCATTATGTTCATAATGGGGACGATGAGGATTTTCCTCATCATAATTCTGACGATGATGATGATGAGGAGGGCCATGATGATTCTCCTCATCATATTTATGATAATGTGGATGATGATAATCACTCTCATTATGTTCATGATGTATTATAAAGTAAAATATTTCTATATGTTATCATAGGATAATCGTCTGATTGAGGGTCATCTTAGCAACAAAAACCAAACAATAGTTTAGACAAACAGATTTGATAATGATAGTTTGGATAAATAACAAACAGCCTTGATAATGCTACAGAAAAGAGCCGAAAGTACTTAGTTTACTTATAATAACACTTTCGGACAACTGATTAACGCCTTTCAAAATAACAACATAAAATTTGTGAGGAAACTTGAAAGAAAAAGACTTGAAAACAATAAGGATTCTATTATTTTAAACCAAATTTATTTGAATAATATATATATATATATATATATATATATATATATATATATATATATATATATATATATATATATATATATATATATATATATATTATATATATATATATATATATATATATATATATATATATATATATATATATATATATATATATATATATATATATATATATATATATATATATAGGAGGTTAATCTGACAGTATATATATATATAAATATAATAAATAAATAGACACACATACACATATACATATATCTTAACCAATCTTTACAATCTAATATATATTGGACTAACACCTGCAGTACCATTACCATTCTAACAATCCCCAGAGAAGACAATCCACTACCCACCCCCAACCACCCCTCCCCCTACTGACGACCTCCTGTTTCACCATTTTAAGAATGTCCATCATTGAAGCAAGAACTATATCCAAGTCCTGAAGAAGGTCTAACAGACCAAAACGTTGCATCGTCGACAATAAACATCTATTTCCCATAACATCCCGTGTTTGTCTACCTTTCTCCACACACACACACACACACACACACACACAACACGCACGCATATATATATATATATATATATATATATATATATATATATATATATATATATATATACTATAGTGTGGATGGTCACTGTCTCAGCTGTTGAAACATCTTCACCTGATGATTGCCTCGCATGAAACCAATATGGTCGTGAATGTTCCTTTTTCACCTAATAAATAGATATGTAAAACCTTTATATATTTATTTTATTATATTATATTATGTTATATCATATCATATCATATCATATCATATCTATATATATATATATATATATTATATCTTCTCACTAATAATTTGATATATATAACGAGGACGTAATTAAGATATATACAGAGAGAGAGAGAGAGAGAGAGAGAGAGAGAGAGAGAGAGAGAGAGAGAGAGAGAGGAGAGAGAGAGAGAGAGAGAGAGGCAGAATGTGAAGGAAGAGACGGGTTAATTTTTGACTTCATTGCAAATTACGACTAATTAGAACCAAACAAAATGGAATTTTTTCAGACATAACTCAATCCTAGAATTAAAGAATAATTTAGTATAATTTTCGGGTCATTAAAATAAACGGTAAAAAAACCTTTATGAGACAAATATTTATTCGCTCAGATTTAATATGATAATAGGTATGTATATGTGTGTGTGTTTGTATATGTGTGTGTATGTGTGTGTGTGTGTGTGCGTGCGTGTGTGTGAGAGTGTTTGTGTTTGTGTGTGTGTGCGTGTGTGTGAGAGTGTTTTGTGTGTGTGTGTGTGTGTGTGTGTGTGTGCATGTGTGTGTGTGTGTGTCTTATAAAAATGTGAATTTCAGTGATATGCAGATATGTAGCTAAAAAGAAAGAATGATTTAAAAAGAAAGACAGAAAGATAGAAAGAGAGAGAGAGAAAGAAAGAGAAAAAGAAAGAAAGAGAGAAAAAAGAGAAAGAAAGAAAGAGAAATTGAAAAGAAAAAAAAGAAAGATAAAGTAAGAGAGAAAGAAGAATGATAGAAATAAATAAATAGAGAAAGACAAAAAGAATTAGCTAAAATAGCTTGATGGAAAACGAAAAAAGAAAGAAGAAGAATAAAAATGAAGAAAAGGTTCTATACAAATTGCAACAGAAGAAAATTAAATGAAAAAAGAAGGAAAAAGAAGAATAAAGAACTATGTAATTAGAAAGATCCCTCCCACGAGGAAGCAGCTATTCGACCACCTGCCCCCTATCACACAAACCATCCGAGTAAGACGGACAAAGCATGCTGGACACTGATGGAGAAGTAAGGACGAACTCATAAGTGGTGTTCTCCTGTGGAAACCAGCATATGGACATGCTAGTGCGGGTCGTCTAGCAAAGACCTACATAGACCAGCTCTGTACGGATACTGGATATTGCGCAGAGGACCTACCAGGGACAATGACTGATAGGGACGGTTGGCGAGAGGTTTTCATTGATATCAATGCTACTGGCGCGACATGATGATGATGACAGGAGATTAGAATGGGCTCTAGCGATTGTCTGATCATTATGTTTGAGCAGACACCATGTGGTTTTTGGTGAATGAAGAGTACAAAACAGGGCGGTGACCCACGTAATATTCGGTAGGAACAAAAAACAGAGAGAGAGAGAGAGAGAGAGAGAGAGAGAGAGAGAGAGAGAGAGAGAGAGAGAGAGAATCTGTTATATCGTTTGTTTTGTTTTATGACATATCAACCACGGTGGGTCATTTAATGCCGGCAAAGTTTTAAAAGATTCGTAGCGATAGTTTGGAACGCAACTTTTTTTTTTTGTAAACAAATTTTCTATTTAACCCATCGATAGGACCCTAACAGGTACTACCAATCCGGGTCAGAGTAGAACTGGGAGTAATGGTGATGAAGGGGTGCTCCACATTTCCCAGACCTCCAGAATTGAAACCTCACCATCAGATGGAGTTTAACATCATACCCAGGACAGCCACCAGGTTGGGGCTTGCCATAAAGCAATAGGATCGGGATAATAGGTGCTAGGGTTTGACGCTACAAGCCGATTGATCGGAGATGGCCTCTTCGACAGCCCGTCTAGGCTAAGTAAAGGCCAAAGTGGGATGTTACATGTCATGGACTGCTCATCCACCAAGATTCCGCCCTAAAGCATCATGGGTCGCCACCCACGACCAGGTGGCCACATTTCAGGGATCTTACCCTTCTGCAGAGGTGCAATCGGTGTAATCTAAAGCCGACAGGGTTGAGTCGGAAAACATTTCGAGTTACCCGGAGCGCGTGGAACAGTTTTTCATAGCAAATGATATTGAACATGGCTGAAACGGTACTTCCGTTTCTATTAAAACCAATATACAACAGTGGATAGTTAAAATTGTAGTGAGGGAGTAACATGGGAGAGAGAGAGAGAGAGAGAGAGAGAGAGAGAGAGAGAGAGAGAGAGAGAGAGAGAGAGAGATGAACAGACAACACATACAGGCAGAGAGGAGACAAATGCATATTAAAGAAGAATCGTAAAGAATAAGTTTGAAAAAGAGAGAAAGAGATAGATGAACAAAGATTGATAACTGAGAGAGTGACTGAGAGAGACAAACAGATAGAAAATAATATGTTTAAAAGAGAGAGAGAGAGAGAGAGAGAGAGAGAGAGAGAGAGAGAGAGGAGAGAGAGGATGAGGGAGGAGAGAAAGGGAGAGAGAGAGGGACAATTATTACTGAGGTAGACAGTTTAACAATGAAGGAAAGATAAAAAAGAAAAGAAAAGGAGAGAGAGAAGAGAGAGAGAGAGAGAGAGAGAGAGAGAGGAGAGAGAGAGAGAGAGAGAGAGAGAGATTTAAAAGTTGAGGAATAGAAAAAAGAAGATGGAATTAAGCGAAGAAAAAAAGAAAGGGCAGCGATTAAGAAATAAAGAAAAATACAAAGAAAGAATAGAAGAGAATGAAAGAGAGAGAAGTGAACAGAGTGAAAAAGAAAGAAAGAAAAAGAAAGAGAAAAAGAAGAAAGGGAAAATGAAAGAAAGAAAGACAAAGAAAGAAAGAAAGAAAGAATAAAGAATGAAAAAAACGAAAGAAAGAAAGAAAGAAAGATACATGGAAAAAAGAGAGAATGAAATAAAGAGAGAAGTGAAGAGAAAGAGAGAGTTTTAAAAAAAGAAGAAGAAGAAGAAGAAGAAGAAGAAGAAGAAGAAGAAGAAGAAGAAGAAGAAGAGAGAGAATTTGTTATAGTTGGCAAGGCTAATTTCTTACTACGTTTTAACTGTTATTGTTTGAGGCAAAGGGCCAAAGTTATGCCAGTCAGACAAGGATACTA
The DNA here is from genome assembly GCA_023376005.1 of Doryteuthis pealeii. Lineage (NCBI taxonomy): Eukaryota > Metazoa > Mollusca > Cephalopoda > Myopsida > Loliginidae > Doryteuthis > Doryteuthis pealeii. Next base: position 30,028,589 of record CM042179.1, on the reverse strand, counting down.
ATAGCCAAATTCACACTTGGAAATAAAATAAACACGTCAAAAACCTTTTCTTCGAAACTTGGGACAAATTCTTGATTGAACGTAATTATTTACAAAAGTTTAGAGAAAAGTAAAAGAAAAAAAAAAGGCAAGTTTTCAGTTTTCGTATTTTTTTTTTTTTTCATTTCCTTTTCATTTCAATCTTCCCCCAATAGGGCTACTTGTTGGTAACCGTGGGTGGCGAGCCGTGATGTTTAAGAATGGAACTCTGGTGGCTGAACAGTAGGGTAGGTTGATTTCTGACCTTTTTTTAAATATAAAATTCTCCCAAATAGTGCAAGTTGTGTATTGGTTTAATGAATGCTGATTACAAAAACTTACACCAGTGTTTGAGGAAATAGTATTAAAGATCGTCATGCAAAAAAAATCTTCTTTTTCGCAACGTTTAGCCTAGCAATTAGTGAGAAAATTCAGCAATTTCAATATTCAAAACAGAAATGATTGTCATTTTAAACGAAACGAATAAGATATTATAACTAGAATTCAAATTGAAAATATGTCTCTCATCACCACCGACACCTCCGATATGCTGCTTTTTACCTCATTAATTAATCTGTAACAGTGATAAAATTTTAAAAGATTGAAATATATTTCCTCAAACGAAGGCAAACTTTTGAAAAAGAAGATTTAATGTGGTAATTCTTTATGTTAATTTACAACATTCCACTTTGTTTCTTCACTTAGGATAGACGGACAGTCGGAGAGACCCCCTCCGATCAATCGTCTGGTCACGTCAAGCCTTATTCCTTATATGATTGTCCCAACCCTATTGCCCTTATGGCAAGCGCAAACCCTTTTTATCATATATGTGCTAGAAGGCGGTGTCCTGAGTATGACGTTAAACTGATGTTGAGGTTCCAGTTCTGGAGGCCTGGGGAATGTAGACCACCCCTTCATCACAATTTCTCACAAGTCCACTGTGACACGGAGTGGTAGTGCCTGCTAGGGTCGCATATATATATATATATATATATATATTATATATATATTATATATATATACCAACACCTCCACACGAGCAGGATGCGACACAAGGTCAGTTTCTTAAGCGGAGTTTTTAACAGGTTTGAATTCAGAGTTTTTCTTCTCCTAGACTGGTCATCTAGCCATGTTTAAAGAGCCCAGTCTGTCCTGCTATTTACCCATAGCTGGGGGGGGGAGAATTGGATTCATACCTTTCCCAAGGATATTAGCGCTATATTGAAATGCCAACAGCTTCGTCCAGGAATTGAACTCGGGTCGACGAGTCCCTTTCCCATGACTCTAACCATTAGACCACATACTCCATGTAAAGGAGTATATAACACAATGAGGATCGACTAAGGTTGCATGCTCAAATTTGTGGTTACAGACAAATAGAGATCGAATCTCCATTGTTAATAGATTTACTAAGCTTAATTTAGTTGTGGCCAGTATTGGTCACTCAGTGAGAATCGAACTCACTAATAAGGGCCTAGTGACTCTTGCTTGCTAACCATTAACAACGCGAGGTACCCAATGGTGTAGTTATTTACTAAGCTTAATTTAGATATGGCACAAGATCAGAAGTATTGGTCACCCAGTGAGAATCGAACTCACTAATAAGTGTCTGGTGATTCTTGCTTGCTAACCATTACACAACGCGAGGTGCCCAATGGTGTAGTTATTTACTAAGCTTAGTTTAGTTGTGGTACAAGATCAGAAGTATTGGTCACCCAGTGAGAATCGAACTCACTAATAAGTGTCTGGTGAATCTTGCTTGCTAACCATTACACAACGCGAGGTGCCCAATGGTGTAGTTATTTACTAAGCTTAGTTTAGTTGTGGTACAAGATCAGAAGTATAGGTCACCCAGTGAGAATCGAACTCACTAATAAGGGCCTAGTGAATCTTGCTTGCTAACCATTACACAACGCGAGGGGCCTTTCATCCTTTTTCATAAACGGTATTCTCTCTCTTCTCTCTCTCTCTCTCTCTCTCTCTCTCTCTCTCTCTTTGCCTCTCTCACACGCTCTCTCTCACCCTCTCTCTCTATCTCTATCTATCTCTCTCTCACACATACACACACTTTCTTTCTCTCTCATTTGCAACTATTTCCCTCTCTTTCATTCTCTCTCACACAGACACACTTTCTCGATCTTTTCTCTCCCCGTCTCTCATTTTCCAACTCTATTTCTCTCTCTCGTTCTCTTCACCTTTTCTCTCTCTCGTTCGCTCTCTTTCATTCTCTCCCCCCCCTCTCTCTCTTTTAAAAAATATTCACTCAATACTCTTCCTCTTTCGTTTAGGAACCCTCTATCGCCCTTAACTAATTTATCTATCTATCTATATTCGTATCTATCTATCTATCTATCTATCTATCTATTCTTCCAGGGCCTTTTGTCACTTTACCCCCATCTTATTTTCTTTATTGAATTAATGCCTAAGTTCTCAAATTAACGTAATCTTGACCCTTCTTATCGCACTCCATCTTTTTTCTCCCTTTAACATGAAATAACACAATTCACTCTTATCATTACTTCTTTCCGTACATCGTATATAGTTTTATTTTATTTCTCTCGGACCCGTCACAACATCTGCTCGTGGTAGCGGCACTGTGATTAATATAGTTTTTCTCTTTAGCGTTAAATTTCAGCTATATTGCCCATTAGGGACGTCTAATCTTACGTGTAAAATCTACCCTAAAAATCTATATATACCATTAAATCGACTGAAATTTAACCTAGCCAAAAAATAAGTTATGAGTACTGACTTTTAAAAAAAAATTTAAGAATCAAATTTTCACGTAAATTTCGATATCATTCACCTGTTGATGAAATTATGTTTAAAATAGGTTTTTCTATAAGGGAAAATATTTTTACGAGGTCTCCTCCCCCGATTTCATTTTATGAAATCTGAAAAAAAGTAGCGATGAAAAACGATTTTTAGTTTTTTTATTGAAACTAAAAAGATTTTTTAATGAGAAGATTTCTTTGTAAAAATCTTTATCTTGACAATTAAATAAAAAAAGCAAGTAAAATTAAAAAAAAAAAAATTATATGACATTTTTTAGAAGAATTATAAATTCATGTTTTTTTTTTTTTTTTTTTTTTTTTTTTTACTAAAAATAAATCACGTATAGAAACATATCACAATCTTAATGGTACGAAAATGCAAACATTGTTTTCGTTCATGATTTTCATTCTTTCCGTAAGCTGAAATTTAAAAAAAAATCATCAGAAGTTTTTTTTTAATGTTTCTTCTTTTGAATAGTCTAAGAATTGTGAAGATAATATTAACCTTTATTCAAGTTTCATTGTGTTAAATATAGGGGGTGTTTAAATTTTAGGCCAAACTTGCACAACCATCGGAAAATTAAAACGGAAAGTTTTTTGGATGTCCCTCATGACAGTTTAACTACAGTCTATGAATTAACTTTTTGCGAATTGGGTTACGATTTAGGGGTTTGGGGGTTAAGATTGTTTTTTTTTATTACATATTGCTTAAAAACAAACAACAAAAAACCCAAAATGACTATACATTACATTATCATTACAACCATTGACATTAATTATTGAATCCAATGGTAGACACATTAGTCTCAGTTGTTTGTGTTAGTATTGCAATGTATAATTTCAATTAAACTTGATTTAAAAAAAAAATTTCACCATTAAATATATTAGTATTTTTTTAAAGTAATACATAAAAAAAAACAACCGTAATCCCCCAAACCCCTAAACCGTAACCCAATTTGCAAAAAATTCATTCATAGACTGTAGTTAAAGTGTCATGGAGGACATCCAAAAAACTTTCCGTTTTAATTTTCCGACCAATTTGCAAGTTTAGCCAAATTTTACGTTGATCGTATATTTTTTTCTCTCGTGGCGACGGCTCTCAGATCTATCTATCTATCTATCTATCTATCTATCTATCTATCTATCTATCCTTCCAGAGCCTTTTGTCACTTTACCCCCATCTTATTTTCTTTATTGAATTAATGCCTAAAGTTCTCAAATTAACATAATCTTGACTCTTCTTATCGACACTCCATCTTTTTTCTCCCTTTAACATAAAATAACACAATTCACTCTTATCATTACTTCTTTCCGTTCATCGTATATATATATATTTTTTATTTCTCTCGGACCCGTCAAAACATCTGCCCGTGGCGACGGCTCTGTGATTAATATTGTTCTTCTCTGTAGCGTTAAATTTCACCTATAGTGTCCATGATTTACCGCGAGGGTGGGGGGTCACTGTATCCAACGGTCAGCGGACAAAGAAAAATCATAAACTCTTGTGTTACCTTCTAGTGTTAAATTATCGTAATAGTTGTTGTCGTTGTTGTTGAGGAGGCAGTCATTTGAAAAATAATGGCTGCTAATTGCTCCTTTAGCATTTCAGATTAAAAAGAGAGGAGGAAACATTGCGAGATAAAGATATCTTATCAAAGATAAATGACCGAATCTGATTGGTTGGAGATTCATAGATAAATTGGTCATGCCTGTAAGTTTACTATCTATCAATCTATCTATCTCAGTCTGTTTATATCTATCTATCTATCTATCTATCTATCTATCTATCTCAGTCTGTTTATATCTATCTATCTATCTATCTATCTATCTATCTATCTCTGTTCATATCTATCTATCTATCTATCTATCTATCTATCTATCTATCCTAGTCTATTCATTCATTGTCTCCTCTCTCTCTCTCTCTCTCTCTCTCTCTCTCTCTCTCTCTATATAATATATATATATATATATATATATATATATATATATATATATATATATGAAATGGTCAAACAATGTGTTTGAAATGGCGAAGGCCGACATTTTTTTGGAGTTTATGTGCTTAATTAAAGTCATACCTAATTTGTTAATTAATTAATTATAATTAAATGAATTAGGCGTGCATATCGGTTTAAATGTAAAGCGTAAACAAATCGAGAAAAAGTCGATGGCTGTATGTACATTTCAGCCTATTAGGCCTCATCAGCAGAGCTATAGACAGGGCAGTGCAGTCTATTCATTTTCTATCTATCGATCTATCTATTTATCTTTATATCAATCTATCATTTTTTCGGTTTATCTGTCTGTCTGTTTGTCTGTCTCTGTCTCATCTATGTATAAGCTTAAAGGCAACACACTCCTATAAAACGGATGGGGCCCTCTCTGGCAGCATGTTCATATATATAGATGTGTGTATGTATTTATCAGTGAAAATCCTCCTCCCAGTCGATAGGTAAAATCGGCTGAGTGTTTAAGAAGCCTGACTAATGATGAATCGTTTAGGTTTCTATCCCGGCTGGAGGTAGCCTGCAAATGTCTAGCCACGAAGAAGATACGTGATACTTCGAAACACGGTGCCTATGAATGACTATATATATATATATATATATATATATATATATATATATATATATATATATATATATATATATATATAATTCTCAATCTATTCATATCTATCTATCTATCTATCTCAGTCTGTTTCTATTATCTATGTATTTTTTTTCTGTCTATCTGTCTGTCCTGGTCTCTGTCTAATATATATATATATATATATATATATATATATATATATATATATATATATATATTTAATTAATAAACACACCGTTGGGTGAAATACTAGGCCGCAGTCATCAGTGATGAACCCAAGGTCAACAGGTGTTTCGGGTCTTTACTCACCATACACCCTCGCCCAGGAGACCCCAACCGGACAGATCAATTCCCGGTTTGCGACCTAGTGGCGCTTATCCAAGCATCGCTCCTGCGGATCCAGAGCCATCTCGATGCTTTCTCAGCAACTCCTGATATTTCTTTCATGGCTCTTCTACTTTGCTGGCCCTTAATGCCAAGTATCAAATATCAATTGCTCAATAGCCATTCTATATCGTGCATATCCAGTTAATTAGTTATATAAAACAACTGAGACCTGAGGAGATTGTTGTCATTCAGACTCCAGTGAAAGTCTATCATATAACGATGGTGTGAAATAATAATAATAATAATAATAATAATAATAATAATAATAATAATAATAATAATTGTCTGGGACTTTGAAATTAAAACGGAAGAACTCCAGACTTAGTGTTGATAAACAAAAAAGAAAGAACTTGTCAACTGGTGGATATTGCAGTTCTAGCAGATCACAGGGTGAAGCTAAAGGAAAATGAAAAAATGGACAAATATCTAGACCTTGCCAGAGAACTGAAAAAGTTATGGAATATAAAAGTCAAAGTGATACCAATTGTAGTTGGTGTACTTGGAACGGTCCCAAAAGGATTGGAAAAGGGTTTGGAAAGTCTGGAAATCAGAGGAAGGGGTGATACCATCCAGAACACTGCACTGTTGCAATCTGCCAGACTACTAAGAAGAGTCCTGGTGATCTGAGGAGACTTGCTGTCTCTACAGTGAAAGACCATCAGCTAATACTGATGTGAAAACTCAAATATAATAATAATAATAATAATAATAATAATAATATTCAAGAAAAGAAGGTGGAAGAGCACTTGCCAAGATAGAGGACTGTGTAGTGGCCACAATCCAAAAACTCGAAGAGTACACAAAAAAGAGTAAAGAAAGATTACTTATAGCAACCAACAACAGCAGATGTAATGTATGGACAAACAGAAAAACAACAAAAACTAGAAAACAAAGATGGGAGGAAAATCAATTATATGGACACTTCAAACGACAAATCGGAGAGGTTACACATAAAAAGACCTTGACATTGTTAAGAAGAGGAAACCTCAAGAGAGAAACTGAATCACTAATAATTGCTGCACAAAATAATGCCATAAGAACAAATTATAGCAAAGCAAAAATTGATAAGACTCAACAAAACAGTAAATGTAGACTGTGCGGTGACAGAGACAAGACTGTAAACCATGTATTAAGTGAATGTAGCAAACTAGCACAGCGGAATACAAAGGCACAACTGAGTTAGGAAGGTGATCCACTGGGAATTATGCAAAAAATTAAACTTTGACCATACAACAAAATGGTATATGCATAAACCAGAATCTGTTCTTGAGAATGAAACACAAAATTCTCTGGGACTTCGACATAAAGACAGATCATCATATCCCAGCAAGAAGACCAGACCTAGTATTGATTAACAGAAAAAAAAAAAAAAGAGAGAACGTGTCAACTGGTGGACTTTGCGGTCACAGCAGATCACAGGGTGAAGCTGAAGGAAAATGAAAGGGTGGATAAATACCTGGACCTTGCCAGAGAATTGAAAAAGCTGTGGAATATGAGAGTGAAAGTGATACCAATTGTAGTTGGTGCACTTGGAACGGTCCCAATAAACTTGGAAAAAAGACTGGAGGATCTAGAAATCAGAGGGAACATTGAGACCATCCAGAATACTGCACTGTTGCAATCTGCCAGAATATTCAGAAGAATCCTGGAGACCTGAATAGACTTGTTGTCACTCAGACTCCAGTGAAATACCATCAGCTAACAATAGATCAGCTAAATATAGATCCGACAAAGAACTGAGGCCGTCAACTACAGGATTATCACAAACCCACACACACACACATACACACACACAAGCATACACACAAACAACACACACACACACACACACACACACACACACATATATTATATATATTAATATATATATATATATTTGTCTACATCTTGTTTGAGTTGTTCATTTGTCCTCATTTCCTCTCTATTCTTTTACCACATTCTGTCGGATTTTTCTCCAATCCTCCTACCCTCATATATATATATATATATGGTGATTGCCGCTTCTTCACAGAATAAGGCCATTTCTACAAGTATTTCAGTTGTGAGTAGTTTTGAGTAGTTGTGAGCACGCAGATAGCCCACGGTTCCAGCTTGTTTTTATGTACCCTGTCACACATATGAAACCCTCGGCATACAGGCCCTGCCATACAGGTCAGACTTCAATGTGGGAAATGTTTCCATGATGTGTCATGTGTTTCTTCAGGTGGAGGGCTCGAGTCACCTTACCTCAAACTTCTTACAGCTACCATCGGCTAGTCTTTCCATGATGATGTGTATCCAGCCCACTCTCTTCTATCAATTGGTCCTTATCGCTGAACGGGTTTCGGGATGTCGAGGTTCGCTAAATAAACCCCGTCTCCCTAGTTTAAGTCGCAACGATAAACCGTATAATCACAGGCAGAGATGCGGACTGCCGTCGGCGTGCTGGATTTCCATTCGTTGGTGGGGGGGGGATAACGATAGCGACGGGGTACCTGTTTGTAATATGGGATAATAGTGTTATTTGAGGTATACATTAGAACTGAAGTGGTAGATTCAAATTTATTTTTTTTAAAAATTTGAATAAATAAATAAAATATAATAAGATAGTAGATTTGATGGTGTCCTGTCTTTGTTTTTGCTTTTTGTTTTTCTATTGGTTGTTTTAGTTTATGCTAATTTATTTGAATCGCGGTGGTAGGTACTATATTTAATGCGTTTGCTCCAAGTCTCTTTAATCGGATCTTAGCCCTGAAGAGCATCAAGCGAAACTTTTAGTAGGTTTATCTGACTCATTAGATTTATATATATATATATATATATATATTTTAAATGTTTTTTTTTAAATTGGGCGTTATTATGAAGCATTAAAAATGTATAAATGAATGAACTCGATATTATGGAGTATTGGATTCACTTATTTTTTAATTATTTTTTCTCATAAATTTAAGGTTCGTTAGATATATATATATATATATATATATATATATATATAATATATATATACTCATAAACACATATATAAATATGAATCTGTTGTTAACGTATGTTTGTATTTGAATGTGTTACTGTTGTGTGCTTTACACTAATTCGTATTTAATTTGTGTACTCATTTGGGAGAGCCCACTTGTTGGACTCTGATGTCTTGACATCAAAGTGTCTAGCTGGAATAAATAAACTGATAAACAAACAAATGAGTAAATAAGTTTTGCAATCAAAGCGATAACAATGCAAAAACAAATGAGTAATTCAGACTGACTTTCAAAGACAACTCGACAGTACTGTTCATAAATATGTTACATATTCACTTATTTCATATCTAAAATCGTAATACAATGTGTATGTGGACAAACTCTAAGTCAAACCACGTGTTGGCATTTCATTAAAATATTCTTATCCATTCATTATTTTCTTTCCTTTATTTATTCATCCTTTCAACATATTCACTTAGTATAGCATACCCGTTGCTATATACTCATCTTATATCGTAGTTTTGTATTTCGTCTTACTTCGTACAGCTTATCTAATTGGTTCTGATATCTGTCTTGTATTTCTTTTTAGCTGGTGTCTTCTTAACTTGTCTGTCTTATCTTGTCTTGCACTATTGTTTGTTATTAGTAACAACACAAGACATTACTTTGGTAGATTCATATTTTGATTAAAGTTTATTTTTCTTTGATCCAGAAAAATTCTTGTTGTTGTGTTGTTGTTGTTGTTGTTGTTGTTGTTTCTTCTTCTTCTTCTTCTTCTTCTTCTTCTTCTTCTTTACACTATATATATATATATATATATATATATATATATATATATATATATATATATATTTATTCATTTATTTATTTAGAACAAAGCTAACAGTTTGTATATTATAATATTAGTATATTTTAGGAGTGGTCTCTTTTTGATGTTTACATTTTTAAAATATTAATAGCATCTCGTTGTGGTGTAATGGTTTGCAAGTTAGACTCACATTATTACTGAATGGCGATTTTAATATTCGCTAGATGCCCTTTTGACCTTGTACCATATCCTATCTGTGACGAACAGGTTGGGTAAAGAAAATGAGGTCCCATCATTGTGTAATGGTTAGCAAGGTAGTCTCGTAAATCCATTACTACTGAATAGTGAGTTCAGTCCTTGCTGGATGTCACATACGTACGGAATTTAGAATTTATGTTTCTTTTTTTTTTTTTTTTACTAAAAAAATCCCGTATAGAAACTTATAAAAATCGTCTATTATAATTATTCAGACTCTTATCTTTATAGAAAAAAAAATCGTTTTTTATCTGTTCATTTTTTTTCCAGATTTCATAAAATAAAACGGGATGGGGAGCTCGAAAAAATATTTCCCCTAATATACTTTAAGAAAAAAACCTATTTCAAACATATTTTGATCAACAGATGAATAATTACCGAAGAAGAACGATGAACGATGAATGACGAAAGAAGAAGAACAAGAAGAACAAGAACAAGGACAAGAATAAGAACAATAAGAGGAAGAATGAAAAAGATGATGAAGAAGAAGAATGGAAAAGGAGAAAAAGAAAAAGAAGAATGAAGCAGAAAGAAGAAGAAGAAGAAGAAGAAGAAGAAGAAGAAGAAGAAGAAGAAGAAGAAGAAGAATGAACGATGAACGATGAACGATGAAAGAGGAACAACAACAAGAATGAAAAAGAAGAATGAAGTAGAAGTATGAAAAAGAAGAAGGAAGCAGATCGAAGAACAAGAACAAGAACAATAATGAAAAATATGAAGAAGAAGAACGACGAACGATGAAAGAAGAACAAGGACAAGAACAAGAACAATAATGAAAAATATGAAGAAGAACGATGAACGATTAAAGAAGAAGAAGAAGAAGAAGAAGAAGAAGAAGAAGAAGAAGAAGAAGAAGAAGAAGAAGAAGAAGAAGAACGATGAACGATGAATGATGAACGATGAAAGAACAAGAACAAGAACAAGAACAGGAATGAAAAATATGAAGAAGAAAGATAAACAATGAACGATGAAAGAAGAAGAAGAAGAAGAAGAAGAAGGACAAGAAGAAGAAGAAGAAGAAGAAGAAGAAGAAGAAGAAGAAGAAGAAGAAGAAGAAGAAGAACAAGAACAAGAAGAACAAGAACAAGAAGAACAAGAACAAGAACAAGAACGATGAAAGAACAAGAACAAGAACAAGAACAAGAATGAAAAATATGAAGAAGAAAGATGAACGATGAACGATGAAAGAAGAACAAGAAGAACAAGAACAAGAACAAGAACAAGAACAACAAGAAGAAGAAGAAGAAGAAGAAGAAGAAGAAGAAGAAGAAGAAGAAGAAGAAGAAGATTAGAAGAGATAAATCCTCGCAAAAGATCAAATATTTTAAATCAGGGATTGGATTTGAAACTAAGTGGGATTTTTTTTAGACTTTTTTTTTGTATTGCATTGATTAATTTTATTTTTATTTTTAAAAATTTTAATCCAGCCTTTTTTTTTCAATTTATTTTTCAATTTTTTTACTTCCTTTGTTGTTTTTTTAATTTTATTTTTTTCTATTCTATTTTCTTTTCCTATTTTTACTTTTATTTTTCATATTATTTTAGATTACATTCATATAATCTTTTTTCTTTAATATTTTCATTTTCTTAACGTTTTTTGTTTACTGCCTTTTATTTTATTTTATTTATTCGTCCATTTCACATCCAGTTTTCTTCTCCTCTTTCTTTCATTTTTTTTTTCATTTTAATGTCCCTTTTACGTTTTATTTTTAAATTTTTAAATTTCTCCTTTTTGTCGTTCTGCTTTTCCATTTTTTAAAATTGTCTTTTTTAAATATTTTTAAAACATTTATCTTTCTCTATTTTTTCTCTATTTTTTTTTATCAAACTTTTTTCTTTTATTTATTTTTAAATTTTTTTCTACTACTTTTATTTTGTTCTTCAAGCTCGCATTGAATTTTTAGAATTCGACACAAATGTCCGTTTTCTAGGTACTGCCAAACATGACGTCACAGCCGTATTTTTTACCAAATAATCCCCCCCCCCCACGATTGAAAACAAATTTACCAAAAATCAGAGAATTATCAGATCGTAATGAAAATTTCAGTGCTAATTTATCAATGAGTGGATTTTATAATGCATTAGTTATTTTTTTCAAAACTTCCCGATTTTTTCACATCACTTAACTTTAACCCCACCTTATTTTTGGGATGCAAAATATCGGTGGATTATATACTTTGCACTAATTACAGTATAAATAAAAGACGAAGGTATGAATAGAAGACAACTTTATCAAGCTATCCTGGTAGAAAATAAGTACCGAAAATGGAAATTAAATGTAAAAAGCATAAAAATAACTTTTGCGATCTTTTTACTCTTTTCGATAATTATTTAATTGCCTATTATATTATAAATAAAAAATTATACATCGATATTTGTTCTGTTTAAAAGGGTGGGGGCCTAAATTTACAATTGAGTTTTTTCGAAAAATTATTAGAAAAAGAATAATGTAAAGTAGTTATTAATACAATTTGTTTTTAGAATCTAAAAAATATGAATTTGAACTTAACATTAAGCGATTCATATTTGAATTAATTTTTCTATCAATCAGTTATATAAATTGATGTTCGACACGCTAGTACTTATGTCCGTAAGAGTAATATTTATTTAAAGAATTTCGATATATTTCCATTGAATCAGTTTGATTGATACGATTCAGTAAAAAAAAGAACGGCCTCCATACGAGGAAGAGTCATATTTTGTTAAACAAAATTGTTAGAGCTTTTTTTCTGCGTATTTAGCCAAAAATTAATAAATATTCTATTAAAAAGTTATTAATTCTTCTTGAGTGTTTTTAATATTTTTTGTTATGTATTTCCAGAAACAATTTAGTTCGCCGATATTTCCCGTTTTCTATGAGTCTCGAGTACTTTTTTTTTAGCAATTGTGGTGTGTTTTAGTTACTATATTAAAAATATTAAAAAATTTCACAAGTTTATTTATGTATTGTGTTAAAATTGCAAATTAAATGGATACTTAGAAAAAGATAAACTTTCTTTTTTTTAATGAATGTAAATGATTTCATTTGTAAGTAAATTTACACTATAAAACTAATGCTGTGAGAAATGGAAATGAAACAGTTTTTTGGCATAATTACAAATAAACAAATGAACTTAGATTTTTATTTTCTTTTTCTTTCAATTCTCTCTCTCTCTCTCTTCTCTCTCTCTCTCTCTTCTTCTATTATAATATATATAATATTATATATATATATATATATATTATAGAGAGAGAGAGAGAGAGAGAGAGAATACTCAGGATAATAATTCACGTAAATTTCAAACCCACATAACTTCAAAATCAATAATTAATGGAGATCCGATCTTAATTTGTCTGTAATCAAAACTACGTCACTGCTACGTCACATTACCCAAATTGTCCATACATAGAATAAATATTAACCTTGTATTATATACACTCAAAATTTGAATGTGCCATTTTAGAATTTAATAAATACATACCTGGTATCATAATTTATAGTTTGTTTTAATTAATATTTATTTAAAGTTATCTAACGTATAGACTTTACAAGAAGTTATTTTCAAACAAGAAATAGTCATTTTTTTTCAGAATCAAGAGCCTAATTGAAAAGTTTACAAATAAATAAATACCTACAATTTTGTGTAAAATGATTATTCAATAAATAATTAATAGGTGCACGCAACAGTTAATAAACAGAACTAAGTTTCCATTTCAATTTGTTTTTTCCCTTATAAAATGATCAATCTATTATTTGATCATTTTACTAACTTATGATAAAGCCCCTAGCATTAAATTATTACTCCCACCCGCAGACAATATCTTTCAAAAATTAATTTTACGCCGACCAAGGGGTGTTTTGTTTTTTTGCTAACATTTATAATTTTTATGAAATATTCTCAAATTCACTTAATCAAATATAAAGGGGGTATTTAAAAAAATTATCTTGTTTTGGTCGAGTATTTTTTTTAAAGTAAAAAGAAAGAAGTTAATAAAATAAATAAATAAATAAATAAATAAATAAATAAAAAAGTAGAGAGTAAAAACATCATAATACAAAAAAAGACATTGCAAAAAAACAACAAAACAAAATAAAAAATAAGAAAAGAAAGAAAGCTTAGATGAAAAAGATTGAACGGTGAAAAAAAAAAAAAAGAAAAATAAGAAATTCAGAAAAAATGAAAAAGGGAAAAATATTTTGCAAAGTAAGACATAGGTGAAGAATATAGAGATAACGTTAACGTAAGAAGAAGAGAGGAAGAGGGAGACAGACAGACAGACAGACAGACAGACAGACTGAGAGAAGAAGAAGAAGAAGAAGAAGAAGAAGAAGAAGAAGAAGAAGAAGAAGAAGAGAAAAGAAGAAAAGAAGAAGAAGATTTTAAAAATACAAAAATAAAAATAAAAATTAAGCAATTTGGAAAACAGAAAAAGGGAGAAATATTTTGCATAGGAGAAGAATTACAGAGAACACTGAAGTAAGAAAGAGAGAGTGGGTGAGAAATAGAGAGACAGAGACAGAAACAGAAACAGACAGACCGAGAGACAACGAGAGGAGAGAGAGGCACATGAAAGTGAATATAGAAAGAGAGAGAGAGAGAGAGAGAGAGAGAGAGAGAAAGAGAGAGAAAAGAGAGAGAGAGAGAGAGAGGGGGGAAACAATGTGAGCATTGAAAAGAGAAAGTTTAAGAAAACGATTTAGGAAGAATTGGGAGAAATATGAAATCTAAAGAGAAGGTATTGCAATCTCTGGCGTAACTGCTTCAGTAAGGAGATTAACGTAATACCCGGTTTGCGTAGGGATTGCAATATTGTCATCACTAAAATCAATGGATTTTTTCACAAGTTAGTCAATGAACGTTGGTGGATATTATTTGTATTTACGACGGAGACGATTTTATCTTTATTTTAATTTTTTTTATTTCTTTGTTTGTCAATTTTTATTTCCATTAATTTTTATTTTTTAACAACAATCTGGGCCGTCCCATTATAAGATACTCTGGCCCATTCTTAAAATGGACAAAGAGAAACTCAGACAGATTAACAAAGGACTAGGAAATTAATAAAATGCACAAGGCGTACACCCTAGAGACGATAGATAGGCTATATGTATCAAAGAAGGAAGGTGGAAGAGGTCTTCCAACATATAGGATTGCGAAGATGATACAATCCAATGACTCGAAGAATACACAAAAAGAGCAAAGAAAGATTAATTATGGCAGCCAGTAATAGCAGATGCAACATATGGACAAAAAAAAAAACAACAAAAAAAAACAAGAAACAAAGATGGGAAGAAAACATTATATGGACACTTAAAATGACAAATTAGGGAGGTTGCATATAGAAAAAACTTGGACAGGGTTTAGAAGGAAATTCCAAAGAAAAACTGAATCACTAATAATTGCTGCACAAAACAAGCCATAAGACAAATTATATCAAAGCAAAAAATTGATAAGTACACAACAAAACAGCAATGTAGACTGTGTGGTGACAGAGATGAGACTATTCAACATTTTTCTTCTCATTTTTTTCCTTAAAAATTTTCTTTCAGTTTCTCTTCCTCGTGTCACTCTTTCAATTTTTTTCTTCCGACTTTTTCTTTTCATTTTTTTCCTGAAATATTTTCTTTCAGTTTCTTCTTCTGTCAACATTCAATTTTTTTCCTTTTTAACTTTCTTCTTTTTCAACTTTTTTCTTTTCTTTTCTCTAAAATCTTTCTTTCTTCCATTTTATTCTTCCTTCTCCTCTCCCCTTACAATTATTTATTTCCTACTTTTTTCTTTTTTCATTTTCTTCCGTTTTTTTTTCATTTTTTCCGGTTTTTTCCCTTTCTTTTCTCATTCTTTCACTTCTTTCATATTTTTTAACTTTTTCTTTTCTTTTTTCATAAAGTCTTTTTTTCTGTGTTTTCTTCATTTCTTTTTGTAATTCTTTTTTTTATAAATCTTGAAACACACTACACTTTTTACTGGGATCTACTTTGCCTTTACGTTTCATGTTCTCTCTCTCTCTCTCTCTCTCTCTCTCTCTCTCTCTCTCTCTCTCGTCTTTCTCTCTTCTCTCTCTCTCTCTGTGTATGTCTGTCTCTCTCTCTCTCTATCTATCTTTCTCTCTCTCTTTATTTTCTTTTTCTTCTCTTTCTCTTATTTTGCTCTCTCTCTCACTCTCACTCTCTATCTATTCTCTATCTATCTATCTGTGTGTCTCAGTCTGCCTGTCTGTCTGTCTGTCTCTATCTCTGTCTCTCTCTCTCAGCCCTGTCGTCTGGGGCTTTAGAATACATCAACACCACCTCTAAACACACACACACAAGTAGGTGGTGACCCGTGATGCTTAGGACCGAATCCTGGTGGCTGAGCAGTCCATGACATGCAACACATTGATCCTTACTTACACTAGACGGGTGGTTGGAGAGGTCCTTCTGATTACGTTCCCGTCAAGCCCAAGCACCTATATATTGTCCATCCTATTGACCTGGTGGCAACCCTGAACACGTATTTAATATATGCGCTTGGCGGGTGAGGGTCTTAATTCTGGATATGACGTTAAACTCTATCTGATGGTGAAGTTACTTGTTGAGGTCTGGGTAATGTGGAGTAACCTTTATCACCATTGCTCCAGGTTCACTCTGACCAGAGGGGTATTACCTGTTAGGGTCCCATATATGGGTTATCGAAATTTGTTTACAAAAAACACAACAAAAACATTGAGTTTAAAAATGTTTCTTCCAAACATCGCTACGAATTTTTTCAAAACTTTTCCGGCATTAAATGACCCACCGAGGTTGATATGCCGTAAAAAAAAAAACAAAGCAAACAATAAAAATGATATAAGCGTACGCATGGGAAATGCATTGACTGCTATTTACAGATTATGAATATATGAAAGCTGGTCTCTCTGATAGAATAAGTGAAAATTCTTTCAAATGTTAGCCGTGTCAATGCTACTGTACGACTGCACCTGGACGGTAACGAAACACTGAGAAAAAATGATGGTGGGAACTGTGGCACCCGACAAAAGAAGACAGATAAGACGAACAAGACATGCTGGACACTGCTGGAAAAAAGGACGAACTCATAAATGACGTTCTTCTAAAGGTAACTACACATGGACACACTAGTGCATTGATCAGCAAGAACTACATCGATCGCTCTGCACCGATACTGGTTCTGTGCGGCGGACCTTCCAGAAACGATGGCCGATAGGGACGCGTTGCGAGGAGAGTCATGGACATCCGTGCTGACAGCATGACATTTGGTTGATGATTAACTATGAAATACTAATATAAATCTTTCACTCTTCTTAAATAGAAACATCAATATCATCATGGACAGCTGTATGAAATACTAATTAAGATCATTCACCCTTAAATAGAAGCATCAATATGATCATGGAACATGTTAACTATGAAATGCTTATTAGAATCCTTCACTCTTCCTAAATAGAAACATCAATATCATCATGGAGCTGTATGGAATTCTAATTAGAATCTTCACTCCTTCCAAATAAAAGCATAAATATCATCATGGACAGCCGTATGGAATGCTAATTAGATCCTCTACTTTTTCCTAAATAGAAGCATCATATCAAATGGACTGCTTGTTAATATGAGATTCTAATTAGAATATTTCACTCATTCCTAAATAGAAGCATCAATATCCTCATGAAACACAATTAAATACGATATTCTAATTAGAATACTTACTCCTTTCTAAACAGAAGCATTAATATCATAATGGACAGCTTATGAAATGCTAATTAGAATCCTTCACTCTTCCTAAATAGAAGCATCAATATCATCATGGACAGCTGTATGAAATGCTAATTAGAATCCTCTCACTCTTCCTAAATAGAAGCATCAATATCATCATGGACAGCTGTATGAAATGCTAATTAGAATCCTTCACTCCTTCCTAAATAGAAGCATCAATATCATCATGGAAAGCTGTTAACTATGAAATGCTAATTAGAATCTTTCACTCCTTCCTAAATAGAAGTATCAATATCATCATGGATATCCATTACAATATGCTAATTAGAATCCTTCATCATCATCATTATTATCGTCATATTGGTAGCACAGATATCCATGACAATCTCCCGCCAACCATCCCTATCTGTCATCAACACCTGGGGAGAAACATTCACACCGTCCTGAATAGAAGCATCAATATCATCAACCCCCAGCGCCGGTATCTATACCATCCCTTGCAATAACTGCAACAATGCTACGTCGGAGAAACTCAACGAAGTCTCACACAACGTATCAAGGAGCATAAAATATCGATAAACACACGATAACAAACGCATTATTCACACACATTGCAGAGCAAAATCACTCACTCAATTTCTCCCAGGCCAGACTCATCAAACCAATACATATGAAACATTTAAGACATCTATGCGAATCAGCAACAATAGCTCACACTGATACGTTCAACATAAGACCAGGATTTTTTCCTCGATATATCAATCGCAAATACTATAATTCGCGAAAAATAGAATTAAAATCCTCAAGAATATTGGTTAAAAAATGCAACACAAAATTAAAAAACTTCCCCAACAACTACATAATATTGACTACCTACCCATTTCATCTCGCCCCCCCACTCGCAAAGAATCAAAATTCCTATGCAAACCCACCATAAAACCTGACGGCCTAATTTGTGACACTCAACGCCACCATCCTCCATATCATCCCCATGCAATAAATCAAAACTCTTCCTAACACGAATTTTAACCCACTTCTCCCAACCCCCCTTCCAACAAGCACCTAGCACCTCCAAATCTCATTTCCCATACAAACTACTATCCTCTGTCTACCCGCTCCACTTTATATGATGTTATTCTCTGTTCAATCAAATCCTCTCTAACTTTCCTTCCCCTCAATTTCACCACAAACTCACTTTCTCTTCTTAAATACAAATGTACGTTAGTCTAAAAAAGTTAGACTGAAGATGTTCTTTCGCGTAAAGAAGGACGAAATATTTATTTCTCTACTTCTACTTGTTTGAGTCATTTTTTTTTGTCCACTTTTCTTTTTACCAATTCATACTGTCGGATTTACTCAACCCTCCTATCTTCAATAGTATAATCATGACTAACGTTTGATATGTTTACTTAAGAGCTATTACCAATAGCTCAATACTAAATGACCTGTGAATATAATACAGTATGATATTTGATATTACAACGTTTGATATGTTACACTTAAAGCTATTGCCAATGTTAAAACTAGTTGGACCTATGGATATACACAGTATGATAATTAATTTTTGCTACGTTTGATATGTTTACTTAAGAGCTATTGGTAATGTTCAATGTTAGAAGGACCTGTGATATAATACAGTATGATAATCTAATTAATACAGCGTTTGATATGTTTAATTAAGAGCTATTGCAAATAGTTCAATATGTAAAAAGTATAATAATCTCTGACAGTTTAAATTTCTAGGTATCTCGTCGTTCATAAAATATATCGTAATTTTCACAGTTGACTAAAAATTTCTTATCGTTTTGTCTTAAGTGTTCACAAACAAGTGGATGCGTTATGCGAGATAAATATTCTCCGTCCTCTTCCTTTACTGCGTAGTAATTGAACATCCTCAACACTCTTCTCTCTTTCTCTCTCGTCTCGTATCTTCATCACTGCTACATTCTTTGTTTACTGTGTATACAATGTACTTTTTGTATACCTATCTTTCATATATAATAAAAGATGTATGGTTCATTTGATTGAGCTGGAGGTGGAAAGATACTCATAGAGAGTAGGAGATTAGGAAAGCGGTATATGAGCAGAACATTGAGGTAATTTGTATTTGAGGACAGAAATATTATACTTTTGCAATTTCATATAGGGACTGGAAGGTTTGGGACGCTACTCGATATTTATGTAGTTGTGATTAGTTGACGATGTGTGATTACGAGTGATAAAGGAATAGCACTTGTAGAGATAATAAAACTGCGAGCGCTAAAGTGCAGTGTGTACATTGTTATGGGAGGGGTTGGTATGAGGAGAACACGGTAGCGGTGGTACAGCAGGCGATTTGAGAGGCTTGGTTAATAGGCAAGATGGAAGCTGGTTTATTTGTAGAATGCTCTTGCACTCACTTTCGCCGTGGAGCAGATTGTCCGATTAAGGGAACCTCTTGAGCCGAGGCAACCCCAACTCCTTGTGTTGGTTGTTTACATTTTACTACAAGATTGCTAAGAGCGATCAGGTGCGTGTTTAGCTTGGAGGTTTTGGCTTCATAGGAATGTTCTCTTTGGCAGATGTCTGTTTATGCCGATATGGAGCTGAGGTCGAGTGTGGAGTTCGGGTAGGTGTCTGGTAGGCTCCGGAATGTGGATGCTCTTATGTCGATCACAGCACTGTCTGCTATGGTGCAGGGCTATGTACCTTCGGAGTGGTATTCTCTGTTAGAAGTATATTTGTTTTTGATTGTTTTGTCAAATTTAAATTCTCTCCTCTTTTAACAATATTTGTAGGATTTGTAGATTTCTATTTTCGGCGAATTAATACGCCCCTCATTTGGATGTAATCGGGTAAATCTGGGTCTTATGTTGAACGGTATCAGTGTGAGTTCTATTGTCTCGGCCCCCGCCACTTCGCCCTACGCATTCTCTTAAAAATAGTAGTCAAAGTCTATAAGTGTTGGTTATGCTCTGAAAGAGTGTTTCGAAATGAGTAATCGTGAGACTTGGGGCGTGACTTAAATTAATAGTGATAGCTAGAAGGGATTTCCGACTCACATGTCATCGTGCTGTATTTCGAAACTAAATCGTTAGACTGTTGAGATATGTTAGGTTAAGTAGAGACTTGTCTAGCAATTCCAATATTTAATTATTTTTAGAAAGATTGCTCATCTGATTTATTAATATGAAGACGTCACTTAATGATATCGTATGTCGTATGAAAAGTTAAAATTTCCGATATTGTAATTCTCCGATGCCGTCTATGACACTTAATGCGATGCCTGCTCCTGTCGTCTGCATTTGGATGGTGATACATTAACATTTTAGAAAGATATGATCTATCTGGTCCTCCAGAGGCATGAAGTGGGTTTGTTGAGTAGAAGAAATATTCTATGTGAGTAAGTCTTTCTCATATATATATATTCAGGAAAGCTAAACTTAGAAAAATATAGTTAACAGAACTTAAAAAAGATAAAAAGAAAAAGAGGAGAAATACGTATTTACAAGTCTATTCGCCCACTTCCATTCAAGTAAGGAGGAGCAGAATGAAATGAGTAGGAGATAGAAAAGGAGAAGGTGGAATAGGAGGAACTATTGGTAACGTAGGAGAATATTATAATCACTCACAATGATGAAAGACATAATGGCATAGACTGTGCAGTTATGCTGAGATTAACTAATACATCTCGCATTATGATGATGAATGACTATTAGCGTATGTCAAATTCGAATTAGACATGATATATAAAGAACAGTCTTTTTGTCTCTTATAGTGTAGGTGTTAGTACGAGCATGTGTATAGCCATTTCGCTTATTTAATAGTTGTATAAACAATGCTTAATCATTTGCTTGAAGGCATAGTTACACTATTAGTTTAATTAGTGAAACGCGTGTTGGCGCGAAATGTCGATAGAACGATTTACTAGGTCAAAATTTCGAAACAGCTGTCACTCGGCACGAATGTTTAGAGTGCTACCTATGTTATGGTATAGGGGGCCAGAATGAGGAAAATTCTGGTTTAACGCATTAAAGAAGTTCTCGAGGTCTTGTCCCAGAAATATGGCTAACGTATTATCATTCAGTACTTTCGTTCTATCAGGTAAATAGGACGCGCAGTCATGGTTATTCGGAACCAATTGTGTCGGTTCATTATACCAATCAATCAACTTTTCAATCTAGTTACTGGTATTATTAATTTGTATGGTTCTCGTAGTTTGGTGGCGATCACACACGAGCCGATAACTGAAAGTCTATAAGATAAGATCGAGTAATGAGAATATTTGAAAATGCGATAATGAGAATTCGTATTTATAAGATTAGATGTTTATTGAGAATTAAAAGCATGCTTTTCATTAGATTTTAAAGAGATATTAAGAGATTGAACTCCAACTTACCTGTTAGAATTTTGATATAGTCTCGTAAAAAAGCAACTCCAAACATTCAATTGAGCGAAGAGATTACGTTATCTGTATCATCGATATTTTTGGACTTTTAAAATTAGATAATAGCGCATCTGATAATGAAAATATTAAGCACCTTCAATCAGGTTCGTCATCTCGTAAAACAAAACATCGCAAACATAAAAGTATACGCACTTATATGTAGTATCTGATAGATTATTTTATAGAGTTATATGTAAATATAAAATTCGCGGGTGGAATTAAATAACCACAATTGGTGATTTACTGAACCTTGAGTAACTTACAAACAAGCAATACAGACTTAGCTTATGTGCTATAATTTAAAGATATTTAATTTAGATTGAAATCTATATAGGAGAAGAGGTGAGATGCACTTGTAAATAACATTACACATAGTGGTTGTTACACGTAATAGTACAAAACATAGACATACTAAAATTATTGGAAGGGTCAGTCCTATTAGATTATTTGGAAGAGTGTGTGAATGATTATCAAAAATATTGCTGAATTATTAAAATAAGCCTGTCACAATTGGATTTGAATTATTGAGCGCTTTAAATATTTTCGAGAGTGAAGAATTAAATTGTTTGTTCATGTTAATCAATCACCAATGTCATGCTGTCAGGACGGATGTCATGATTACCTCGCAACGTCTATCTGGCTGTTTGAGCGCGCCAGTACATATCGGTGCGAGGATGGAATAGAATAGGTACATTAGCTGTACGAATAATATTCAGTGTATTGCAATAGAATGTGTGCTATGTTTATTTTCTTTTTATTCGGTAGTGTACTGTTAGGCGGTTATTGAATGGGTAATTTAAAAAGAAAAAGGCTTTTTGTTTTCATCATGAGCAGGTGTCACGAATTCATATTTACGTTCTTTTGTTCAGTTCGTATATTTTACTAGATACTTGTTCCGTCTTTTGAAAGGCTGTGAGTGACAAGACGCTTATGAATTCACAAGCTTAAATCGTTCTAGAGTAGCAATGTAGATTTACATTGTGTGCGGATGGTTGTATCTCGATAAGATGAGACCGAATTAGTGTTTAGGTTTTAGTATAGTTAGTTATTTAGAGTAAAGCTGAGAGGTTAATGCATGAAGACGGTTGTTCATAAAGAAAGAAATTTCCCATCTTGGATTTTTTGATAATGAGAGCATTAAAAAAGGTTGAGAAAGCATATTTGATTCTAAGATATATCATAAGTACGTATGACAATCAGAGCCGGGTTTATGCATCATGTTATTAACTGAATCCTCACAAACAACGGACGATACTGGATAATTATTTATATTTGTTATCGCATCATCTGCGGGGCATACATCATCACTATTTATTGCACACTTTCGCGCCGGCTAGCGGTAAATGCTGTAGTGGTTGGATGATGTGTGTAATTTTATATTGCTGTGGATAAGGTTTGATCTCAAAATGCAATTTTCAGTCCTAGGTTATTGGTGTTTGGGGAAAGAACAATATTTATCTATATATAGTATAATACTCAATGTTTATTCACCGTCGTGATATGTATGTATTTGTGTATAAGAATATGTTTTATGTATATTCGAATAGTTAACCATACACAACATCGCAGCACCCACACAACACAAGTATTAATATACTACTCATTGGGATTATAGAAGTGTAATTCCTAATTGGAGCAATTTAGTATGGGATTGTAAGGGTTCACACATACGTACTCCAACTTTACATATATACTAAGACATACATACATAACATAGTGTTGTAGTATAATCCATTACATATATTGTCATCGTCAATATGTTATGAGTAACACGATATGATGTTTAAATGTTTATAATCGTCTATTTGTGGACAATTCCTGGATGATGTGTAATAGACTACTGTTTAATGTATATACTATGCTTAGTACATCATATAAATACGCTATACGTAATAATCATATTAGAGTATATAAGTGCGCATATATGGTATATCATATGCAATAGATTATTGATGTACATTGAGTATTTACACAGTAAGCTAGATAAGTTCAATCAAACACACATTTCACGAGCACACACACACAGTAGGTATAGGTACAACTATTTTTACTAGTATTAGTTTTGGGGTTATAATGATGTGAGTATATCGTATTTTTTACATACTGTGTGACAAATATATATGGAAATATTGCATAGGATTATGCTCGACAATATTGGATTTGTATAATCTTTAAATTATTAATTTTTTCACAAATAGTAAGTTGCATACAGATTATAGCTAGGTATATATTAGGTTATTGCACCTGCCACACACGACACTGACACCATCAACATATATACTAGTAGTATTACGGTATTACTTATATTAGATTATGATATACTAGGGTGTTTTAATGTAATACTACTTTGATGTTAAGTGATGTGACATGTATTGTGGTTGGTAGATATGAGTATCAAAATGTGTGGTTATATAGTTGTGGTGCTATAAGTATGTTACTAGGTTTATATTATAGTATATCGATAGTACTAACTGATACAGTAGGCTGATATGAGTGGTGGATGGAGGATAGCATGGATGTGAATGCTATGAATAAGTTGGAGCCGTACGAATGGGAGTGATGGAGATCAAAATGCAGTACAAGTACATGAGTTGTGATATATGATAGAGAAGTAGATAGAGAGTGATGAGTGATCGTGTGTAGATGACATGGGGTATGGTGTGGTTAGAGATGAAGTTAGAAGTATATGTGCGTAATATGACACGTAGCGCTATATAAATGTAGAAGAGAATGTAATATGAAGATAGTAATAGTATGTAGGAAGTGTACGTATGATATGGGTGATCTCATATATACAAAGAGTAGAATAGAGAATGATAAGGTAGTGTAGAAGAAGAGTAAGAATGAATAGAGAAAGATTGTATAATGGTAGGAGAGTAATAGAAGAATAGTAATGAGAGAAATGCAAGATGTGGATACTGATACGAGCACACGCGTATAATGAATACAAGTGTAGTATATAGGCATAGACACATGATACTCGCACAGACAACATATAGTAGCACGATATATTTCTAGCACATATAGTATATTATCAGCATTCATACAATTTACAGCGCGATGATGGTAATAAATTTACATATAGTAGGTGAGATCACAGCAGTATGAACATCTACATATAGGAGAAGGAAAAAACAGGTCCAAATATATGGTACAGTACACGCATATGATTAACATATACTTATATCTATAGACATACACACATGTACACATATGTATACTTGCATATTATATATAAATATATTACGCTTATATATACAATATATAATACACAACCACTTACACATATATGTAAATAATTATACATATATATTCTAACATATACTTATACGTCAATGTATATACACACACACACACAAACACACACCACACACACACACACACACTATATATATATATAATATATATATATATATATATAATATATACATATTAACACATATGTATATTTAACACATATAACGTAAATATATACCCGCATACACACATAAAACACATATATATACATGCATACACACATTCATATATATATTATATATATATATTATATATATATACCAATGTGTATAGTAACATTATCACACTTCAAGAGACAGTAGTAATCCAACATACAGTCTCATTAGGAGAGTGCTCAATATCTGTTAATAAAAAAGTCATCAGGGCGGCCTAATATCGGTATCAGCCAGACAGCAAGGGAGACTATTACCTTTTCCCTAGTGCTTGACCAAGGAGATTATTTTTAGCGCCTGGGGTGGAACGCCACACCTACCATCAGCTTCTCACTTTACTGCACAGATCCCTGTGCTACTCATATGTTGAATTGGTGAGGGTCGGTATCGAACTAGAGACCTTTTGATTCCTAGCTGAACGCTCTACCGACTGAGCTAAACCGACCATATCTTGATAGAGCGATATTAACAATAATATTAATTAATAAAAAAATTATTTTTGTATACATTTATTTGTATGGAAACAAGTCAGCTACCATATTAGTTTCATGCAATTTGGATTATTTATTTATTCATTCATGCTATATATATATATTAATATATATTCAGGAGTATATATATATACACATACATATGTACTCAAATACAAGTGTATATTATATATATATATATATATTATAAGTATGAACTTTTTGAAAAAAACAAGAAAATAAATGCAAGATAAATGTAAAAAATTAAACCTCACGTGATGTTAGCGTTTTCATTCAATAGTTGATGACGAAACACCACTCCAGAAGACGTTGGTTTTTGAAAAAATCCGAAAAATTGTTTTAAAAAAGACATTATATATATATATATATATATTATCATCATCATCATCATCATGTCGCACAAGCAGCACGCATATCCATGACAATCTCTCGCCAACCCTCCCTATCATTAATTGCACCAGGGAGGTCTTCTGCACAGCAACCAGCATCCTCGCATAGTTGGTCAATATAGGTCCTTGGTGGGCGCCCATGTTAGCATGTCCATGTGTTGGCTTCCACAGGAGAACGTCGCTTATGAGCTCGTCCTTGCTTCTCGGCAGTGTCCTGCATGCCTAGTCCGTCTCACTCGGATGGTTTGTGAGATGGGGCAGGTGGCCGTACAGCTGCTTCTTTGTGGATGCTGTTTCCACGACTTGTTCAAGACTGCACGCCGCATTCTTGTGTAGCTCCCATCAAGCTTATTTTCAAGTCGCTTCGTTTGGGTCCAAGTGGTGCAGCCATATAGCAGCACTGACATAACCACAGCTTGGAAGAATCGGCGTTTTAGCTTGTCAGTGAGATCGGATTTCTATATGATTGATAACTTGTTTGTGGTCGACCATGTCTTTGATATTCGTGTATTAACATCGCTCCCTGTGGATGAGATATTACTACCTAGGTATGTGAATTGTTCTACTGGCTTAAGAGGCTTACCGTCGAGTGTGGAGATATCTCCTTTGTTTTTGAAACTCATGAACTCAGTTTTATCGGAGTTCACATAGAGGCCGATATTCTTTACAGCCTCCTCCAAGCCAAATAGTAGTGACACAGCCTGTGCTGGTGTATCACCAAGAAGTGCGAGGTCATCAGCGTAGTCTGCATCTGTGACTGTTTGTGCCGGATATCGCCTGCTAATTTTTAGTGTGAAACCTTTTTATATATATATATATATATATATATATATAACTTTGGTGAAGTACCAAGTTCTTTAGTATTAGGATGATTCTAAACTGGTTCTTTCTCCAACTAAAGCAAAGTAATACCCACGAGTGGAAATGGTCCATAATCGACGAATACCCGGTTTTAAAGCCTTTTTTCTTTACAATATATATATATATATATTATATATTAATATATTTATATATATATGTAAGAAAAGGTGGAATGAAAACATCACACAATGCTGTTAGAAGAAAAACAATTATAATATAATCATAGCTGATACTGATCAATATTTCGATTTTACAAAATCATCATCAGAGCTCATTCACCTCCGTAGTTGTTTGGGTCAAATGAGTTTACAAAACAAAAAACCTTAATACTGCAAAAAACGAAAGACGTTACAATATTCACCAACGTGGGCATTCGCGCCATATATATGTCGGTCATGTCTCATATGTATATCTTTTGTCAACCAAATGTAGCGAATTTTTGAGATATTGGCAACAAAGAAACAATTTAAACGGAAGGGGATGGGTATTAGAAATGTGAGGTTGGAATTCAAAAGATTTTTAGTAAAGGAATTTTTTACGATTAATTGTTTTTATTATTTAAATTTTATTTTTAAGTTCTGTAATTCATAAATGCTTAGATATTTACTGTATTTAGTTTTTATATATAAAGTGAAAAAGTTATGGGTGGAATATGTTAATATTTTAGAAAAGGAATTTTTATATTTTTTATTTTACGATTAATTATTTTTAATTTTTAATTATTATTTTTAAGTTCTGTATTTAATAAATGATTAAATATTTATTGTGTTTTGTTTTTATATATAGAGTAAAAAAGGTTATGGGCGGAATTGGTTATTATTTTAGATAATGTTAAGCGATTTGGATCTAATGTAAGGTATTATTTTAAACCGAAAACAAAAACAAAATAAAACGGAAAAGATCTTATTTATAAAAAAAACAATAAACCTAAATTTAATTTATGGGACGTAAATAACGGAAAAAGTTATGTGAAGGGGATTTTATGGTTTCTGATATAAGAGTCGCTAGATAAGGGGATATATTAAAGAAACCTTGTCTTTGGGTATGGTTTTATGGGTAAGAATAACACAAGATTCCAATAATTCTACAGCAGTTTTATCATGTATGTGGGTTAATATTTTAGCACTTGAAATCAAGTATGAAATTGAGATCAAAGATGTTTTAGCTAATGCGTTGTTTTGGAAACCACGTTTAATATGAATTTGTTCCGATAGACGTTTAGTTAAGGATCGGGAAGTCTCCCCTACATATTTCTTGTTACATTTTAACAGTCAATAGTGTAGACTCCAGCTTCAGAAGTGTGTCTGTGTTTTATTATTGAAGAATGTTCTTCACTGTCTTGTGGAGTGAGCGACAGTTTTATATACCAATCTTACTTAAGTTCTATTTATTTTATCAGTAATAGGATTATTTGGAAGTATGATGTACTATCAGAGACGTTATTACTATTATGTTGTGTGTATTGTTGAAGATGTGATATTATTATTCTTGTTTTTATTATGATTTTAAATGCCTTTTTTCTGGCACTGTGTACGAATTTAAGGTATTGTAATTAGGAAAGACCTCTCAATAAATTGAATTCTGATGAGCACTGATGATGATTTTTGTAAAATCGAAATATTGATCAGTATCAGCTATGATTATATATAAATTGTTTTCTTCTTTAACAGCATTGTGTGATGTTTTCATTCTACCTTTTCTTACTCATATTGTCGGATTCATTTCCTTTTCTTTAACCTATATATATAATATATATATATTGTTGTGTTGTGGTGTGTGTGGTGTGTGGTGTGTGCTATCAGATGATCATATAGTCGACGTTGGGAATTAAACAAAAGGCAGGTCTCCTGTTTAACGATTTTATTGGTGATCTTTTCAAGCTTTCTGGCCAACTTTTTTTTAACATCTGGATGAAATTCGTGGATTAGTCCACCGAAGTTCATATCCTGAGTACTTTCGTCACTTTGAAGTGCTATCATCAGGGGTGATGTGTTCCAGTTTGTTTTTTGTTCTTTTTACAAAGTATATTAATGGATGTGTAGGCTGGACGTAGGATAATTGATATGAAAAGTATCCATTACTTTGAAAAAAAACAAACTGGAACACATCACCCCTGATGATGGCACTTCGAAGTGTCGAAAGTACTCGGGATATGAACGGTGGACTAATTACATCCAAATATGAAAATGTTGGCCAGAAAGCTTGAAAAGATCACAAATAAAATTGTTAAACAGGAGACCTGCATTTTGTTTAATTCCACATGTATAAATGAAAGAATGCTGCCCCCCATATATATATATAATATATATTATATATATATATATATATATATATGTATAACCCGTCGGTCGCTACCGAGCTAAAGGGCTCACAGAATCTCCGAAATTGGCCGTCAAGATCGGATTTTCTGCATCAACCACGGATTGCAGGGTATCTATATTTGCTGGAAGTCTAGCCGAATACCCCACGTTGTGCTAAGATCTCAAACGACTAGAAATCTGCTATAGAAACTGATTTTCGAGGTTAATGGCGGCCGATTGGTCACAAACAAAAAAGAATAACGACTCTTTTTCTTCTTCAAAAATCAACAACATTTATATTCAAAAATACAAGAATACAAATAATTACTTCTCAAGGTTTGTGGGAGTGATGTGCCCGTAATTAAATACTTCTGGTCTTCTGCAAAGTATTGTGCAAAACAGTTTGTAAATTGACTAAGTTTTCAAAATGGTCTTAGCTGAAGTCAGTTACTCTCGGCTCTCAGTATTGCGTTAATCTTGTCAGCTAGCCCGGTCAGCGCATGTGATCCTCAAGCAATCACAACGTCCTCTTTCAAGCGCAGCGTGGCTTCATCTGCTCTCAAGCCAAAAACTTCTGAGTTAAATAACATTTCAATCGGAACAATTTTATTTCCGGCCGGCATGAAGATATTTAGGAATTTTTTTGCTCCTCCCACTCAAGCAGGGTAACCGCCCCCGTCTTGTTTCAACCAGCCAATCAAATTTACTTCCGCTCACCAATCTGGGTGCCATCTCTTCCGGCCACTTGAATGTTTTTTTTAAATACATTCGACTTTCTTTAATTTCGATTTTCAACAAGAGTTATCTCCATTCTTAAGTGTTTAAGGAAACAATAAACCAAAGATTCTCTTTGCTACTTGAGTATCCTTTTAATACATTTGGTTTTCTTTTAATTTCGATTTTCATTTTCCGGTAATCTATAAAACAGGATTTATCTTTTCCGCGCGACTAAAGTCTGATTACATCAAAGACTTGTCTATGAACGGTGCCTCTCGCTTCTGGGAGATCCGACCTACTTGAGATTTTACTACCGGCCACCATCCGCCTCGACTGCCCGGTCGAGGTCATTGCCGGATCGCCCATCTGTTTTGAATCTACGGCCGAAGTCAGCCGGCGAATTATATTTCCGTTTTTTTTCTTTCTTTCTTTCTTCTAATTTCAAAACCTAAATCAGGTCACATGTGGAATTAAACAATTTTGTTTAATTCCACATGTATAAATGAAAGAATGCTGCCCAAATACACACACACACATACACACACACACACACATATATATATATATATATATATATATATATGTATATATATGTACACGTGTATATATTTGAGTGTATATATATATATATATATATATATATATATATATATATATATATATATATTTGCCAATCCCTCCACACGAGCAGGATGTAACACAAGGTCAATTTTAAGCGAATTTTAACAGGTTTGAATTCCTATTTTTCCTTCAATAAGCTACTCAGTCGACTTTACTAACTTTTTATTACGTCAAAGAATATGATTAAAAAATATCACAGCACATAATTCATTACCTTCTATTTTTTTTTTTATACAATACAATGCAATTTTTCTTATTAAAAAACACATAACAGAAAATTAGGGTGTTTTCGGGGGAGGGCTGACACGGATTAAGGGCATTTAAATTTATTTCTATGGAGAATTTTGTTTTTGATATACGAGGAAATTGAGTTATGAGCGAAATTAATTAAACTCTTGTGTCAATGTACACTTGTGTCGTGTCAATGTACACTTAAATCCGGTAATTTATTTACATTTTAAAGGGTGACATCTATTAAACCTAGCTCAGTTTGGTACCCAGAGCAAAACTAAAACTCACTATGGTGAGCGCGCCAACCATTATACAAATATTGATACCTTTGGTTTAGAATAAAATTAGCTTTCAATACATCATCATCATCATCATCATCATCATCATCATCATCATCATCATCAATTGCTTCCATCGTATCCGATGATGACACCACGCTAATCATTTTCCTCCAATTCATTCGGTCTCTGGTCGCATCTTACCAACTGTTATATGGGGATGTTGAAGTACTTCAGTCTTCTCTCGATTCTGTGTTTGTACCTGAGATTTGGTCTACCGATTCCACGTGATCCCCCTCTCAGTTGAGAGTACAGAATCTGCTTTGATAGTCTGTCTATGAGGTTGTCATAGCAATGTGATCGGGAACATACTATTTGATTATAATTCATTATTAACAATATGTTACTTCACTCACAAACCTTTAATTCTTAGTATTATTTGGATTATTCGGACTACTGTCCTCATCTTCATTGTCATCTGTACAACGTTTCGGCCGATATGCCCTCCGGCCCTCTTCAGGTATTTCTTCCTTTAATTCCTTTAATTCTTAGTTTGAATAGGTCATAAAGTTATTCTTATCACAGACAGCATAATAAATATATAAATACACCAGCAAATTGGTTTTCATGTTATTTATTTTCCAAATACATGTTATTTTACTTGCTGTCCATCGTATCCGATGATGACACCACGCGAATCATTTTCCTCCAATTTATTCGGTCTCTGGTTGCGTCTTACCAAATGCCTATGGGGATGTTGAAATCCTTTGGGTTTCTCTTGATGTTGTCTTTGTACCTGAGCTTTGGTCTACCGAAATATAATTTACGATAAAAACCGCTAAGAAAAAGAGTTATAATTTGACAATCTTATCAACATTCAAAGTAATTTTAATGTATGATTATTAATATCTATTGTACGAATTTATTATAATTAAACTTTAATATAGGATTTTAATCTAAATAAATAAAAATAATTATTTCTAACGATTATTAGCAATATGAATTTCTTATTTTATTTGTTTATCTGTCTATTGTTTTACTTGTGCACAACCTTTTTTAATTAATTCTAATTCAAACGGAAAATCTGTTTTTTTTTATTGTTTAACTCTATCCATTTCGTATTCAAAATAAAACAAATACCGTTATTATTAGAATAGTCTTATTAAGTAAATTATTCAATAAATGTTATTCGTATTTTATTTATTCTATTATTTCAATAAGTAACTGGTAGATATGTACTTATTGGGGATACTTTCTATAAATTGAGGACGTTTGTAATTTGTATCATTAGTTAGTTTTGAATATATATGTTTTCTTCGTAGTTACTATCATTCGAATGCTAAAAGACATCCTCTATGAAGTGCTTTCGTCTGGTAAAAGACAGATTGGTCGCCCCCAGCTGTGATTCAAGGATGTCTGCAAGAAGAATCTCAAATGCTTAGGCATTGCCACTTCTAGCTGAGAAAGTTTGGCCCAGGACCGCCCTCAGTGGTGGCAGACTTTCCATAGAGGACTGCTCATGTCAGAAGTCACCCTGACGCAACACCATGAAGTTAAGAGTTCCAGAAGAAAGCAGCAGCAACAAAGCACCGGCATATAAACATCTTCAGGGACAGCCTTCAAATGCAAAATCTGTGGTTGAGAATGTTTTTCGAACATCGTACTTCACAGTCACAGGAGGGTTGTAACTTCAGGGGCACACAAACTTTATTATAGTCTTCCGAGACTGAAATACCAATAAACTATCATTCGAAATATTGATTTGTTATTGATATAATAGTGGATAAAGAAATCATAATTTATT
>CM042179.1:29955547-29990547 GCA_023376005.1 Doryteuthis pealeii | reverse complement strand
CACACACACACACACACACACATTTAATGGAGATTGTATGTCTCTCTGTCAGTAACCGAAACTATATCACTACTAAAGTCACAATTACCTTAGTTATTTACATCAACTTCTCCATGTATTTATTTTTATTCAAATCTCAGTTACTAATAAAATTGGTTTACATTATTTATACTGTCGCCCCTTATCTATATATTGATAACCTCATATTATAATGGAGATTGTGTGAAACTATATCACAACTCAAGTCACAATTCCCTTTAGTTATTTACATCACATTCTCCACAAATTTATTCTTATCTAAATCTCAATTATTGATAAAAAAATTATTTTACATTATCAATACAGTTGGCCTTATCTACAGGCATTTGCCTCATACCCCACTTGTATGGACTGGGCACAAGGCCTCGTTTTAACGTGGGCCTACCCACAAGCCGAAGCTCATGGGTGGGAAAGAACAAAAATTGCATCGATCCCTTCGGCATTCTCCCTCAAGGGGGCGCCTCAGGCGCTGGTCAATAAACCCAGCCCTGCCCCCAAAGTATTGCCTGGGGGGATAGCCCCCTGGGATCGACGCTATTAACTTGTAAAGGCGCTGGGCAATAAACCCTGCCCCCAATGGAGCAGGTATTGCCTGGGGGGGGACAGCCCCCTGGGATCGACACCATTAACTTGTAAAGATCCAGGGCTGAAGCCACTGGACCCCCGGCGTTGGCCGGATCTACATATTAATAACATGCAATTGTATTTATATATTCAATAAAATAGCAATTTACAGTGTGAACGGGAAGGCCAATTTGAATATTGATATTAAAAATTTGATTTTGATAAATTGGTATTATTAATTTCTTATCTTTTGGTTTTATCTTCATGAATATGAGCAAAAATTTCGGGATACATTTTAAAAGAAATCCATTAACAAGAAGAAATAACTGTAATTTTATTCTTTACTTCCTATTTTAACTGATCTTTTTTCTATTTTTGTTGTCATTGTTTTTTATTATATATTTTTATGAAAAAATATACTTATTATATATTTATTATAAATAATACTTATGCATGATAATACTAATTATGTATAAGTAATACTTATGTATGTATAATGACAAATATTATAAGTAATACTTATCAAGTAATACTTATTATATATTTTTATGAAAATTTCGGGATACATTTTTATTAAATTTCGGGATACATTTTAAAAGAAATCCTTTAAAAAGAAGAAATAACTGTAATTTTATTCTTTCCTTCCTATTTTAATTGATCTTTTTTCTATTTTTGTTGTCATTGTTTTTTTATTATTACTAGCAAGTATATGCAAATATATGAAAATTTAGCAATTGAAGGTGGGATTGATGTAATAGTAGGTTTCAGTTGTTCTATTTTTCGATTATACCCCACTCTGTTTCAAATCTTTTTATCTGCATTCTTATTTAGTTTCATTAGCCTTTATAATTTAATATAATATTTTATTACATTAAAACTTAAATACTTGCACTCTGTTTCAAATCTTTTTATCTGCATTCTTATTTAGTTTCATTAGCCTTTATAATTTAATATAATATTTTATTACATTAAAACTTAAATACTTGCACTCTGTTTCAAATCTTTTTATCTGCCTTCTTATTTAGTTTCATTCGTCTTTCTAATTTAATATAATATTTTATTACATTAAAACTTAAATACTTGCACTCTGTTTCAAATCTTTTTATCTGTCTTCTTATTTAGTTTCATTAGCCTTTTTAATTTAATATAATATTTTTACATTAAAACTTAAATACTTGCACTCTGTTTCAAATCTTTTTATCTGCATCCTTATTTAGTTTCATTAGCCTTTCTAATTTAATATAATATTTTATTACATTAAAACTTAAATACTTTCACCCTACGGAAGGTGCGTATATTTGCTAGTAATAATAAAAACAATGACAACATAAATAGAAAAAAAATATATATTGGTTAACACGTAGTGTCATGTGATGAGCGTGTCATACGAAGACGGATCTGAAAGTTTACAAACAAATAAAACCAGTTTATTCACGATGACCGAAAAACGAAAAGAAAAACTGAATTAGTTAGGATTTTATTTCAGATTTTAAAGGACAGTTGGTGTGTATATATGTATGTATTTAAACACCCTCCACACACACACACACACACACACACACACACATATACACAGCAACCCAAGTTCTTATAAAAATCAGTTGGAATTAGGAACATTAAAGAAACTGCATTAGGATTCTACGTGATGTCCTGGATAAGTCATGTAGATCTGGCCAACGCCGGAGGTCCAGTGGCTTCGGCCCTGGATCTTTACAAGTTAATAGCGTCGATCCCAGGGGGCTATCCCCCCACCCCCGACAATACCTACCCCCTTGATTTAAAGGGGCAGGGCTGGGTTTATTGCCCAGTGCCTGAGACATTGAGGGGGAATGCCGACGGAATCGACGCAATATTTCACCCGCCACCCATGAGCTTCGGTTTGTGGGTGGTCCCACGTTAATAGGGCCTTGTGCCTAACACGTACAAGTGGGGTACGAGGTAAATACAATGTCCTGGATAAGTCATGTAAGTAAGCACCCCATAAAAACAGAAAGAAAAAATGGATACTGTAACATTAGGGTATTTGCATTTTCCCAGTACCCCACTCGTACCGGGTCAGGCACAACGGCCCTATTAACGTGGGGTCCACCCACAAACCGAAGTTCATGGGATGGCGGGTGAAAAATTGCGTGTATCCCGTCGGCATTCCCCCTCAATGAGGGCGCCTCGGGCACTGGGCAATAAAACCAGCCCTGTCCCTTTAAATCGAGGGGGCAGGCGTTGCCTGGGGGGATGGCCCCCTGGGATCGACGCTATTATTATAACTCAATCGGTCCAGTGGCCGAAGCTCACTGGACCCCCGACCCGAAGGCCGGGTGAGAGGTTACTGTAACATTAAGGTAGGTCGATGTTGTAAACTGTAACATCTCCCATGTGCCGAAAGTTGCATATTAATATAAAAATTACCACACATAATATTTATTTTCAAAAATGTGTCTTCCTCTGAGGAAATAGATATCAATCTTTTAAAGTGTTATCACTGTTACAGCCTAATTATTTTATTAGGTAAAAAGCAGCATATATGTGTGTTCTCTTTCGTGTTGTTATTTTGGGAGGACAGAATGGGAGTAATTACTCCCATATATGTGTGTGTATATGAATATTTATGTATATAAATGGATATGTACATTAGGGTAGATCGATTTTGGAACTGTAACGTCTCCCACGTGTTGAAAATTGCAAATCAACATACAAAATAACCTCACAAAATATATTTCTTCAGAACTGTGCCTTTGTTTGAGGAAATATATTCCAATCTTTTAAAATGTTATCACTGTTACAGCTTAATTGTAAGGTAAAAAGCAGCATATCAGAGGTGTTGGTGGTGATGGGGACATATTTTCAATTTGAATTCTATAATATTTCATTCGTTTCGTTTAAAATGACAACCATTTCTTTTTTTAAATATTGAAATTGCTAAAGTTTATAACCAATTTCTAGGCTAAATGTTGCGAAAACGAGGATTTTTAGTGCACTTTAGCAGATGATCTTTGATGCTATTTCCTCAAACAATAGTGCAAATAAAAGATTAGAATTTATTATACCAACACACAATTTCGTTGTTTGAGAGAATTTGATATTAAAAAAAAAAGTGAAAAATCAACCTACCCTATTGTAACATGGACACACTAAGTGAACTACTTAGGGTTGGGCATTTAAAACGGACACACACACACACACACACACACACGGACACACGCGCATAAACACACACACACACACACATTAGCCCTTATGAGATCTGATAAAATGCAGCTAGTATCTATGTATTAATACTCGTGTTCCTTAAAAGTACGACCGTTATCATCTTGCAAACCCTCTGGTTAAAAATGGAACCGTTCAACATCGTCCAGGATAAAATGCAAAAATATAAATCCTAATTATCTGGTGTTGCTTATCCGCCGAATTCTTATTTCTTGTGAGTGTCGTCACCTCAGCTAGATAACGGACCATTCCGATTGAGTAATCTGATCTGTGCGGTAAAGTGGGGAGGTGACGGTCGGTGTAGCGCTCCACTTCAGATACAAAAACAATCTCCTTGGTCTAGTGGTAACGAAAAGGGGATATACTCCCTCGCTGTCGGCTGATACCAACAATAAGCCACACCGCCAACTTTTTATTCTATTTTGGGCTTTTATTTCAGACTATAGGACAGTTGGTGTGTATGTATGTATGTATGTATGTATGTAGGCAAGCTAGGTCAATCACATGGAATCACATGAGAGTTACCTGACTGCAATTGTTGTCTCTAACATGTCACACTCTAAGACCCAGCATGATCTCCAACATGAGGACTTTTTATATTCCTGCTTAACAAAAGTGTGCTGAACAGCTGGTGGTCTCAAGGTTCAAGTGAAAGTTCACAGTGATGCGTATATAATACCTGTCGACTTAGTCTACACCGATCGTTATCTGTGCCAGATATGTTCTAAGTTATGCGAGACTTTGGCAGGATTGAAAAGTCATGAACGAGCTAACAAACGCTCAGTGAATGAAAGAGTGGCAGTCGCCTCACAAGACGTTGCGATCAATAATAATATGTATGTACTTATGTATGTATGTCTGGACGAAACTCCAAATATAAAACACTTAACGACATAGTAAGTCGTCGACGCGGTGACCTAAAGTCGATATCAACCAGACAGCTAGCGGAGATTAGGGAGATCATTTTTTTCGTCTGAGGTGGGACGCCACACTTACTATCAGCTCCCCACTTTGCCGAAAAAAAATCCTGTGCTACTCATACGCTGTTGACGAGGACCGGTATTGAACACGGAACCATGTGGTTCCGAGCCAGATGCTCGACCGACTGAAAATACATATACACATTAAATATCACCGGTTCTTGCCTTTTGTGCAAAAATTACGAAGATTTGATTTTTATTCGAAGATATTTAAAAATGAAAATATACATAGAAATAGCATTGAAACCAAATCAATACACCAGGGTTTTTTAACAAACCCTCCCGATATTTAAAAATGAAAATATACATAGAAATAGCATTGAAACCAAATCAATACACCAGGGTTTTTTAACAAACCGATATTTAAAAATGAAAATATACATAGAAATAGCATTGAAACCAAATCAATACACCAGGGTTTTTTAACAAACCCTCCCGATATTTAAAAATGAAAACATACATAGAAATAGCATTGAAATTTTATTTAAAAATGTCCAGCATTTGTAAATCTCAAAAGTAACCAAATCAATACACTATGGTCTTTTTCCCCACCCTTCTACCAAGGCGGTGCTGGGTAGCTGCTTCTAGTTGATAATATATTGATTTTTGTGGGGGGTGCTTTTTGCATTTTACTTTTAATCATCTATGTATTTATTTGTACTTACGTGTATTTCATGATGCGATAAAACTGCTGATTTATTTTATCTTATATAATCTCAAATGTATTTTCTATTCGAACCAAATATGATACCTCCTATAATATCAGCCCAAATCATATCTCCACCTCCTTGTATGTGTACTGTTGTCAATTGAGGTTTTGTCACTGGTCTCACTGAAGTGTCAACCTTTTTTCGAAGATGATAATGAATACTTGTGGATACTGTTGCTTCTTCAACGCTCCTGAAAAGTGATCCACTGGCCAGGCCTATGTTACTTACAGCTTCGCGTTTCTTCGTGAAAAAGAACGTCGGGAAACAACCCTCGAGTGAACCTTATCGACCCTCTTACGCACCTTTGTAGGAGCTGCAACAAATCTTTTTACAGATAATATACAGAATGCACTGAACATGATTTTAATAGAGAAATATTCGTACATTGCAAATGATTTTAATATAGGTTTGTATTGCAAATGATTTTATTAAAAGGATTCATTGAACATGATTTTAATAGAGAAATATTCGTACATTGCAAATGATTTTAATATAGGTTTGTATTGCAAATGATTTTATTAAAAGGATGCATTGAACATGATTTTAATAGAGAAATATTCGTACATTGCAAATGATTTTAATATAGGTTTGTATTGCAAATGATTTTATTAAAAGGATGCATTGAACATGATTTTAATAGAGAAATATTCGTACATTGCAAATGATTTTAATATAGGTTTGTATTGCAAATGATTTTATTAAAAGGATGCATTGAACATGATTTTAATAGAAAATTCGTACATTGCAAATGATTTTAATATAGGTTTGTATTGCAAATGATTTTATTAAAAGGATGCATTGAACATGATTTTAATAGAGAAATATTCGTACATTGCAAATGATTTAATATAGGTTTGTATTGCAAATGATTTTATTAAAAGGATGCATTGAACATGATTTTAATAGAGAAATATTCGTACATTGCAAATGATTTTAATATAGGTTTGTATTGCAAATGATTTTATTAAAAGGATGCACTGAACATGATTTTAATGTATATACAGAATATCTTTCAATTATTTTGAATATTTCTAATGTAGATTTGTCTTTGAAAAGTTCAGATGTTATAATATCTTTCTTAGTGTGACTAGTGGCTGATGTATTTGTTTATATAGATGTTAGTGACACCCACATTTATTTTTATAAACTTATATATTTATAAACTTTATATTTTTAATATAGACTAACATAATAACTTGCTGATATTTGTCTTTGTAAAAATATATATTAAGCTTTATTATGAGTATACTTGAATCAGCTTCATAACTATCTAGCATTTAACTTTCAATGTATATACTGATAAGATATATATATTGTAGATAAAGTAGCATAAATCCTTATTATAATTAGGGTTTCTTATTCAAGAATAAAAGGGGTCATGTGAACTTCTACAAAGTTAAAACTTATAATTTATAAGGTGCTACTATCTCCTATGCGTAAGTGATTTAAGTGTGCATGGAGGTTAAGTACATAGATACATTTACCATCATTATTCATCAAATCGTAATTAATACTAATTAAGATGAGTTCTCTCATCATATAGCTTAACCATCAAAGGATCTACAATATAATTTGCTACTCACATAAGTTGCATGTAATTGTCTGATGTCTTCATTAATAACATTGCATAATACTTAACAGTAATGGGATATTGGGGGGCGATGAGAAAGAGGGGATATTCGATACTACTCGCACTCTATAATGTTTGACCCTTTCTTAAGTAGGTCCCAATGACTGTGGCTGCACAACATACAACAAAATAACAATAATAATTTAGTATCCTGCTTACCAATAAAAGGATGGTTTAAAGTTCAACATACTTTGGATACAAATAACTCCGACAAAGGTTAATAGACAAACATTTTATACATACAGCACATGGATAACAGTGATACAACGTTCATAATAAAGAGTACATATAAAAAGAGGTACACAAATCAAGATAAGACACATTCATGAATGATACAGATATAACATAAAAGAGTACAGACATGAGACTAGCGATAGTCCATGCTGTAAAGGACTTACAGTAATGTAAGGGGGGCGGAGCCCCACGAGAGGGTTTAGATAGAATCTACCCCATGTGGCTCGTAGTTGCTGAAAACTATAAAGAGAGGCCGAAAGTATTTGAAACCGGCGCTTAAATACTGGTGCCCTAGCGGGCATAATCAAACTAAAAGGGGCAGACAACTCCACCAGGCGAATACAAACAAACGCTACACCAACATTGTCAGGTCATAACTGTACGTTTCGCATAAAATTGCACCATACAATTAGTGAACTTGATCAATGATCTTTTATGATCATAATGAAATGATTGATTGACATAAAATGGGTTTCTCATACGCGGCTGGGTCTTCCGTCTTGGAGTGTTTTGTCATCTGCAGTGTCACTCATCAATATACATAGTATAGGTACTGAAGGAGTTGATTGGCGATATTGTGGATGATGAGATGCTCTGAGTAGTGGGAGGGGGTCTGGTCGTGTGTGGGGAGCATATTTTGTCTGCGTTAACAATACACAATTTTATTTTTGCCTGGGTCAGGAGCTCAGGCCTTAAACAACCCCCTGGGTCAGGTATAACCACACTATACCACCTCATGAAAAATGACCGAAATGAATTATATTAGCCGCGGAACGCATCCTGCGAATGTTAGCTCAACTTTTCATTTCAGATACTCAACACAAGATGAATCATCCCCGGAAAGAAGAATAAATAATCAGTATACCCATCGTATCAAACAGGGGGTAGATAATCAACCTTATATGCATGTAGGCTACTGTTGCTGTTTTTGTTCTTTCAGATATACAAGGAAAAACGGTATCGCAGCCGAGAGATGACCCAGTGACGTGCCAGTCGAGAAACGACCCAGTGACGTGCCAGCCGAGAGACAAAGGAAAGTGTGGACCAGAGAAAATAACATACAAGTACTTTATTGTTATTTTAAGAGCAACCCAGCACAGAGAAGTTATGGAAAAAGAATGCTTCAGATTTGGAATGACAACAATAATTTCAACACCACCAGCCAAAGATTGGCAGACCAAGCAAGAATGATCCTGAATAAAAAAAAAATTCTCTGATCTTGAGATAATAGAGATATGTGGACAGGAAAATCAAGGAATACAAATCCATCAGGAAACAACTAAACAAAATGAACAACACGCCGGCAATCAAAACCTTGTACAACCTACCTTAACAACACAGGAACTAACACAAGAACAGGGAATGGATATAGAACTAATACAACAAATCATGGCTGATAAGAAGAGTACATTACCACCCCTAAGAAAGATAGAATGGAAAAAAATCAAGAAAGAAAGTGAAAGGATAAACAAAATATTAATGAACATCCCAACAAACAATATCACAGACATAAACAACCTTATCTATACAGGAGCAAAGCTAGTCTGCGATAGAATTGGTGAACCCCTACGAAACACAAACAGAGAACCAAACAGAAACACAAAAGCTGGGTGGGAGTTCAGATTGGAAGAACAAATTAAAAAACTACGACAACAAACAAATACTTTAAACAAAAACACAAACACACATTTAAATAAAAAGGTTAAAAGACAACAGCAAATTAAGATGGAAGAAGTAAATCAAAATATATCGGCTATAGAAGGAAGAC
The DNA here is from genome assembly GCA_023376005.1 of Doryteuthis pealeii. Taxonomy (NCBI): domain Eukaryota; kingdom Metazoa; phylum Mollusca; class Cephalopoda; order Myopsida; family Loliginidae; genus Doryteuthis; species Doryteuthis pealeii. Next base: position 29,981,418 of record CM042179.1, on the reverse strand, counting down.
TAAAAAGATACCGAGAAAGAACTAAACAGTACAAACAAAATAAGACCTTCCAAAACAATGAGAAGGAATTTATGAACAAATTAATGGAGCAAAAACAAACACAGGTGAACACCCAAATGCAACAGAAGCAGAAAAGTTTTGGAGTGATATAAGGAAAAGGAAAGAACACAATAAGAAATCGAAATGGATAAGTGATATTAAGAATGAACTGATGGAAATTGAGGAAGGACCCGTGGCAAGTGTTCATATAATTACGCTCAAATCGGTACTCAAGAAAATAACAAATTGGAAAACACCAGACCACGATGGCATACATGGATTCTGGTTCAAAAAATTACTTCTATCCAAGAAAGAATGGCCCAGCAACTGAACAAATGTCTACAAGAAACAGAAGTACCCAAATGGATGATGAAAGGGATAACTACCCTAATCCTGAAAGACCCACAAAAAGGAAACATCCCCAGTAATTATAGACCAATAACTTGTCTACTCATGATGTGGAAAATATTGACTGCTGTTATAAAAGAATAAATATACTTTTCACTCAATTGGCGGAAACTTTTCCCAGAAGAACAAAAAGGATGCCGCAAGGGAAAAAAAGGAACACAAGATTTACTGTATATAGAGCAATACATTCTTAAAGAAGTAAAAAATAGACGGAAAAATATTGTAATGGCCTGGATCGATTACAGAAAAGCCTATGACATGGCCCCACATACCTGGATTTTAGAATGTTTAAAAATCTACAAAATTTCCAACAACATCATGAATTTCATTGGAAAAGCCATGAAAAACTGGCGAGTTTAATTAAAAGCCGGAAAGCAATCCCTGGCAGAAGTAAAAACCCAGTGAGGTATTTTCCAAGGAGACTCGTTATCACCACTACTGTTTATTATAGCAATGATGCCACTCAATCATATACTTAAAAATGTACAGGGGGATACAAATTCACTAACTCACAAGAAAAGATAAACCACCTTATGTACATGGATGACAACATTTTTTGTAAAAAATGAAAAAGAATTAGAAACCCTGGTATAAACTATTAGAATATATAGCCAAGATATAGGAATGGAATTTAGAATTGAAAAATGTGCTATGCTAGTAATGAAACAGGGTGAAAGAAAATTAATGGATGGAATACAACTGCCAAATCGGGACACTATAAAATCACTTGATGAAAATGAAAGTTACAAATACTTAGGAATTTTAGAAGCGGACAATATCAAGTAAACAGAAATGAAAGGAAAAGTTAAAAAAAGAATATCTCAGGAGAACTAGAAAACTTCTAGAAACCAAACTTAACAGCAGAAATCTGATCAAAGGTATCAATACCTGGGCTGTCCCCATTATAAGATACTCAGGACCATTCTTAAAATGGACAAAAGAAGAACTCAGACAGATTGACCAAAGGACGAGTAAGTTAATGACCATGCACAAGGCTCTCCACCCTAGAGACGATAGAGATAGATTAAATGTGCCAAGAAAGGAAGTGGGAAGAGGTCTTGCCAATATAGAGGAATGCATAGAAACCAGAATCCAACAACTTGCTGCACAAAATAATGCCATAAGGACAAACTATATCAAAGCGAAAATTGATAAGACATCGTAAATATAGACTTTGTGGTAATAGAGATGAGACTGTAAACGATGTACTCTGCGAATGTAGCAAACTAGCATAACGGGAGTACAAAACTAGACAAGACTGGGTTGGGAAGGTGATCCACTGGGAATTATGCAAAAAAATTAATTCTGACCACACAACAAAATGGTATATGCATAAACCAGAATCTGTTCTTGAGAACGAAACGCATAAAATTCTCTTGGACTTTGAAATAAAAACGGATCACCTTATCCCAGCAAGAAGACCAGACCTAGTGTTGATAAACAAAAAAGAAAGAACTTGTCAACTGGTGGATTTTGCAGTTCCAGCAGATCACAGGGTGAAACTAAAGGAAAATGAAAAAATGGAAAAATATCTGGACCTTGCCAGAGAACTGAAAAAGTTATGGAATATGAAAGTCAAAGTGATACCAATTGTAGTTGGTGCACTTGGAACGGTCCCAAAAAGATTGGAAAACAGTTTTGAAAATCTGGGAATCAGAGGGAGAATCGAGACCATCCAGTATACTGCAATCTGCCAGAATACTCAGAAGAGTCCTGGAGACCTTGGGAGACTTGTTGCCACTTAGACTCCAGTGAAAGGCCATCAGCTTACGCTGATGTGAAAAACTCAAAAGGAGTGAATAATAACAATAATAATAATAGTAATAATAATCAGAAGAAGAAGAAAAAGAGTCCTGGAGATCTGTGGAGACTTGCTGTCACTCAGCCTCCAGTGAACCACCGGCAACGGCAGGTGTGAAAAACTTGAATGGAGTGAAATAATAATGGCAATTATTACGATGACAGGTTGCCGTAGTAATACCTTACGATGCTCCGAAACTGTGCCCGACATCAGGATCATCATTTGCCGAATGATTTTGTTGAAAACACTAGTTGTTTTCACCGCAATAATTGTATGAACTAATTACTAAATGAAGGCATTTCAATATGCTGTTTGACTTTAGAATGTTCTTTTTTATTCATTTATTTAATCGGTAAGGTATCTAAAAAAAAAGAAAAGAAAAAAAAAGAAATTTCGCCTCAACAATTAATTCAGGGTCAATGGTGCGTGAGAACTGGATAATTCTGAGGCCGTATGTCACTTGAAGGGAAAGCTCAGTAAAACGTTTAAAAGGGTCAACGTTTCGGTGGCTTCACAATTACCATTGTTAGTGACGAAAAAAATTATTCGTTTTCTTCCAAGTTTATTGCCAATGCGAGAAAAGAGAGAAAACATGGCTGACTGTAAATAATAGAAAAGCAAGAATTTAAAAATAAAAGATAAAAAGGAACAGAGTTTTGAGTAAGAAAGAAAAGAAAAGAAAAGAAAAGAAAAGAAAAGAAAAGAAAGAATACAAATTAAGAGAATTGAGGAATGTAAGAAACAGGTGTTTTTCTAGAGAAATATATTAATTTCTTACGATGCAGTTAATATATGTGAAGAGAGATACAGGTGCCAGGTGAGGTACTCGATGATTTGTACGTTTCTCGCAATGAATACTCTTCAAGCGATGTTTGATTAAGCAGATTTTTTATTGACTTATTAAAAACGTTTAAAAATGATTACCTTGCGAAATGTCGACTTAGTAATTTATATGAAAAATATCAAAGAGTATGGAAAGACGTCATCGAGAGTATTAATAATTAAATATTTGACGTAAATAGGAATTTTGGAAAATATAAATATATATATATATCTAAAAAAACATATATAATAATATAGCTTATCACTAATATGTAAGTAAAGTAAAGTCGTCGGGGCGGCCTAAAGTCGGTATCAGCCAATCAGCGAGGGAGTCTATCCCCTTTTCACTAGCGCTAGACCAAGGAGATAGTTTTTGGCATCTGAGACGGAGCGCCACACCTACCATCAGCCCCTTACTTTACCGCACAGATCCCTGTGCTACTCATACGCTGAGATGGCGAGGACCGGAATCGAACTAGGAACCATATGGTTTCTAGCCGAACGCTACTTACGTATAATTGTTAATGCTGTTTCATATAAGAAAATGTGTAATAATTTAATATAAGGTCAGTATCCCAAAAATAGCAATTAAGAAAATTATATCTAAATACATTGAAATAAGATAATTGAAATAAAAAATCCCAACGAAATAAATTTGCAACAATAGTGAAAAATAGGATGATATTAACTGATTAAGATATTAAGAATTACGTTTCCGGAACGTTTATAAACTGGAAGTTTATAAGTATCTATTTGAGATATAATTTATATTTCCTATAATTTATATAATTGATATATATATATATATATATATAATATATATATATATATATTATATATATATATATATTATTATTATTATTATTATTATTATTATATTATTATTATACTAAAGCTGAGTTTATCAACCTTCGCCAGCTAAAGGATTTTTTTCTATTTATGTTATGGACACAATATTTATACTTAGATATTCCTTGGTTTTAGCACTACCCAGTGTTTGAAAAAAATTCAGTTTAATTGGTTTTAATTAGGCGTAATTAGCAATTAAGTCAACAACCGACCAATCCCTGTCTAAATTAGACCTGACTCTCTTCCACTCTCCCTCTATATAGAGTTACCGTAAGTGGGAGAGTTAATGTGAGTAGTCGAGTTATAAAAATAAGCAGGCAAACACCCTCCCAGCACTTCCTAACTCTAGGTAGATTCGCCCCTCCCTTTCTCCAGACCACAGAGAAATTTTGGTTTGTTTTAATAAAACAAAACAAAAGTATCTTTTTACGGCATGATTTCAATTTTAGTTGAGCGTAAATTTTACGAAATTGAAATCATGCTTTAAAATAGATTGTTTAAATTACTTTAATTATCAATTCATAGAGTATTAAACTTACTTTAAAAAATATTTCATGTTGGGTAAAAAAATAGTTATATATTTAAATATTATGGAATTCAAATGAGCAAACATTGACTACCCCCACTGTTTAAGTGAAAGTTTTCTTCGGGCTTAAAAGTTTGTTTTAGTTTTAACTAAAACAAACTTTTTAGCCCGAAGAAAACTTTCAGACTAGACTGACTTCTGATTTAGGTCAGTAAAATTAAAACAGAAAGTTTTTTACTGGTACCAAATCAGAGTTTAACTGCAGTCTATGAAATAACATTTTGCGAATTTGGTTACGGTTTTAGGGGATTAAGTTTGTTTTTAATTACGTATTGCTTAAAAAAATAAACAGCAAAAAACACAAAGTGCTATACATTTAATGTTGAAAAATATTTTTTAAACTAAGTTTAATTGAAATTATACATTGCTATATTAACACAAGCAAAAAAACACCAGCTACGATTGAAGTCCGTAGCGGAAGCGGCGTGAAAAACAAAAACAACTTGTGTTTAGGGTTTAGGATTTGGGGTTGGGGTTTAGGTTTAGTTTAATGGCAAATAAATAAATAATTTGGGCTCTGTTTTTTCTGGGTCACCCTGTATACAGGGTGACCCAGAAAAAACAGAACTTTGTAATAAAACAGTTAATTTTAACTAGGGGGGTTTAGGGTTAGGGTTGGGTTTTCAGTGGAAAATACCCTAAGTTGGTTCTTTTTTTTTTCTTTTTTTTAAGTGATACCGCTTCGGATGCAGGAAGCCAGGACGGAACTCCGCAAAGATTACCATTATTTGTATTATTCAGACTATTGTCCTCGTCTTCATTGTTATCTGTACAGCGTTTCGGCCGATGTGCCCTCCGGCCTTCTTTAGGTATTTCTTGTCGGACTCGGGAACCTTCTTGTAATTGGGAGCCATCACGGAACTTTGAACCCAACCCTTTATTGGGTCCACGGGGGTTTTCTGTTCTCATTCCACTAACCATAGCTGGGGTACAGGTGTTAAGCTGTGTTAATCATTATTCTATGTTACTGCTGTACCTGACCAGGATTGAACCTGCTGTCTAGAGATAACTGGCATTTAGAACTGTCTTAATCTAACCCCTTTATCTACTAGGATATGTGTTCAATTGGACAATCCAGTGTGAATTTTTTCAATTGCAAAAGTTACAATTTATTTTGTAAAAACGGATTTTAAGTAGCCTCTTGGCAGGCATCAAAATGGACGAAAAAACGTTTTAAATATATCAAAAATAAATTATATGTGTAATATTATTTTGCTTTTTTACTTATGTTACTACTTTTCGACTTAGACAAAAATTTGACCTTAAATAATCAATTTAATAAATTTTAGTTCGTTTTTAAAAATGAAAAGCAGATGATATTTTGGCAGATCCTACTCTTTTCCCTAATCATCTAGCGAGAGCTTAATGGGTGAACCAACGGGTCATGTTTTGTCTAGTATATATATATATATATATATATATATATATATATATATGTGGGAGTAAATACATGATACATGACATCTTTCGCGTGCGTGGATCGCGACTTGCCTTTCAAAAATATAACGCTGATCAAATACAGTTACTCAACTAAAAAGATGTTCATCTCCTATCATTTATAAAAACATCCATCCTTTTCTTCACTCCAAGATACATCCTGACGAAGGTTTAATGAAACCGAAATGTTTAAACATCGATAATTAAATTCATCATATTTTCGGAACACTTGTTTTTTCAAATTTTCTTTATATATAAATATATATATATATATATATATATGTGTGTGTGTGTGTGTGTGTGTGTGTATGTATTCCATATATATATAATATATATATATATATATATATATATATATATATATATATTATATGAGAAGTAAAATTTTTCAGTTGTACAATTCAAATAACCTGATCTTCCATCTGATGAGAGTGGATTTTGGGGAGCTATATTAAATCAACATAGATTTATATAGGCCCCAATTTTGGGTGAAATAAATTTATTATGGAATTACGGTGTTGAGTTTTTCCTTCCTTTCTAAGATATATATAATAATATATATATATATATATATATATATATAATATATATAATTGAATACATATATTCCATATATATGAAATCTATCATAATATCATAAAATTGCTTGATCTATAATATCTTATAAATATATGAATATGAGCTCTCGGGGAACCAAGGTCCGACTACACCGAGAGTAGCAAGATTAGTGTACTTACAGCTCCAAAAATCACAAACGGGCTAGACGGGACTTTTTAGCTTTGGCCAGCAACTCATCTAGGACAAGTAAATGTTTTATAAAACCACCGTTGCCTTGTGGCTCTACCTTATCCCAAGGCGCCTCCTCGTCAAACAAGTAACTAAAAGGAGTGAAAAGAGAGGAAATAAGCTGCTGCAGAAGGGAGAGACAAAAAGAAGGAGAGACAACAGCAACACCAGCAAGCGTCAACTTTATTTGCGGTCACTGTGCCAGAGATTGCCATTCAAAAATTGGTCTGGTCAGCCACTAATGCAGTTGCAGATAAAATTTTTTAAGTGGATTCTACGACTTTAATAGACGAAAGGATGCCAACACATAAATTTAACATTAATAATGGAGATTCGCTTCCGGTTTTTGTCTGTAACATAAACTACGTCACTGCTTACGTCACATTACCCAAAATCGTCATAACATAGAAGAAATACACTCAACATTTGAACATGCAACATTAGACAGTCCTCATTGTTTTTTAAAACAAGTTTTAATAAATACATGACTGGTATTATATATCTATATATAGTTTGTTTTATTTTAATACATATTTAAAGTTTACATTTCAAATTGTTTTATTTTGTAATCCTTTAATGAATTTGGTGATTTTACTTACTTAGGGTACAAACTCGCTGACATTGAATTTTTTACTCCCACCCCTCAGGCAATATGTTTCAAAAATCTATTTTTACATCGCCCAGAGGGTGTTTTTTATTTTGCTAGTTCATATAATTCATTTGAAGTATTTATTTGAAAAGTCTTTTTTATTTTAAAGTCATAAATAATAAAACAATAAAACTGATGACAGTGTAAAATCGAAAATTTAAACTTTTAAGTAAATAAATAAATAAAATAGAATAAATAAAATAGAATAAATAAAATAGAATAAAACAAAGAAAAATTTAAATCAATTTACGAAGAAAAATATGGGATTGATTAGGGTCAGGTGGTAAATGACACAAGAGAAATTTGTTTAAATGTCTACATTTGAAACTAGTTCATTTCTTTTTTTTTTTTTTTTGCAAATTTTCAATCGTATTTTGGAAAATGCACAATTTTTCTTCGATGCACAATCTACAGTTGTATTGGGCACCTTTTTATACTGGGACATTTTGTTGAGATTTTTGAGTATATATGGTGTGTGCTAGATCCTCGCCCTTACTTATAGACTAGGCGAGATCATGTGATCTATCTCTTGGCCAATCACTGGCAGTACTCTGAGGCTGATACAATACTTAACCGACCCTACTGGTCATAATTACTGTGATATTCATGGACGACGAACATAGGATTAAATCACTGGACCTTTACCAATACGCAGGATAGGATTTATACGCTTACCAAAGGATTCCATTACACAGGACTTTCTTTAAGCCCTTTTCAACTGGCCAAGGATGGCACTTAAAAACTTTACACATTTTTTTAAAATTTCCCATTTTATTAAAGGTGTTTTACCCGTTATACCTTTTATGTGCCATATGTTTTTTGATAGGGTAGTACTGTTTGAATAATAAATAAGATATATAGATGACACTAAACATCTATCTATACATATATACAGAGCATTTGTGTGTATGTATGTATGGGTGTATGTCCAATGATATATGTAGACATAATGACTTAATCTGTATTTTTAAACAAATCTAGATTTTCCCTTACAGAGTTGTACACACTGACACATACTTAGAACACACACACACACACACATACACACACACACACACACACACACATATATATATATATATATATATATATATATATATATATATTATATTTCTAAACTTCGTATAAAAAAACTCCCGGCTTTATAGTTTGTAATTACACAATACAAGCTTTCGCCTGGAAAAAAAAATCCATAATAAAAGAAAATACCAAATCATATGCACCTCCTGAAAATAATCAGTCGGCACTATTAAAATGGCCAAAAGAAAGAAAAATTCTGCAATAGTTAAATATACTAAAGTGCTCAATACAATAAGTGGAGCCAATAAATAATAAGGTAAGCCTAATGTCAGAGAACATCTACCTAGGTTTCTCCTATATGATCATAAAGATAATATACTAAAGTGCTCAATACAATAAGTGGAGCCAATAAATAATAAGGTAAGCCTAATGTCAGAGAACATCTACCTAGGTTTCTCCTATATGATCATAAAGATAATTCTGACTACTAGGGGTTTGTGCAAATTAATTTTTATCAAGATTTAAGATTTTGGATGTTTGTTTTTGTTAGAAGCATTGTTGAATAAAGTATATATTATTATTTATATTTTTGTTTGAAGGCAATTACAATGCGCACATCGTATAAAATTCGATAATTGTAGAAAATAATAATGACAAGTGAACTCGGCAAAGAATGTTCGATGGGTAGAACATCGTACAGCCTGTTTCGACTTTATTAAGAAATCGAAACCGGGAGTCCAGCAGGCAGAGTCGGAGACTTTACCACTCGGCTACCGATACGCACCGTACAATCCATGCGAAATCAACCTGTCAATGATAATGATACGCCTCTACCATATGGGGTACGCGCACGTTGAGTGGATAACAACAAACCAGGCCTATGCCCCGGCGACGGAAATAAGATTTTGGATGTTTTTTATTTATTTTATTTTTTTAGAAGCATTGTTGAATAAAGTATATATTATTACTTATATATTTGCTTGAAGACAATTACAATGCATGTATCGTATAAAATTCGATGACTATAGAAAATAATAATGACAAGCGAACCCCGGCAAAGAATGTGCGAGGCGTAGAACATCGTACAGCCTGTTTCGACTTTATAAACGATGTTCTAAGAAATTTAATTGAACTCTGGGTGCAAGTATTTAAGTTTTAATGTAATACATTTCTGGAAATTATTTTAAATTTCATATCTTATAATGTAGTTGTTAACTAAAATTATGTCTGATACAAGGCCAATACGATCTGTACGTATCGATATTTACTAAGACGAAGTTAGTCAAATACAAGGTCACGTGAGTCTACACTCTGAGAATGTGACGGCAAATGTGGTAACGCCAGCTTTGTGCCATTTATTTATTTACCAACCCCTCCGCACGGGCAGGATGCGACACAAGGTCAATTTCTTAAGCGAAGTTTAACAGGTTTGAATTCAGAGTTTTCCTTCACCTAGACCGGTTGCCTAACCAAGGTTAAAGAGCCCAGTCTGCCCTACTATTTACCCATAGCTGGAAGGAGAGTAGGATTCATACCTTTCCCAAGGGTATTAGCGCTAAGTGAAATGCAATTACCACGTCCAGGATTTGAACCACGCGCTTCCATTTATTGAGGACCCCAGAAGTTCATTTTATGAATATCTTTCTGTAAATGCAGGTTTGCAAATTCACTTTGCGAAAGGTTAATCAAATGGAACTATATGTGTAGCTCCAAAATTGATTTTTTTTTTTCAATCTTTCCTTTCCTCTAGAAATCCCCAGTCACAACTCAGACCATTTATTTCCACAAAAGTACAGGGTGACCACCCACCCCCAAAGAAAAACAACAGAATTTTGGTCCTGTTTTTTTTTTTTTTTTTTTGTGCTGATAATATGCAACAGCAATATTATAGATACAGAGTGACCCCCCCCCCCACAAAAAAAACAGAATTTGGAATCTGTTTTTTGGGGGAGCAGTCAGTAATTTTGTTTGTTTATTTGTGTGTGTGTGTGTGTGTGTGTGTGTGCGCGCGCGTGTGCGTGCGTGCATACTCGTGTGTGTCTGATCTCCAGTCACAGCTGTGGCGGTGATTCTTTTTTTTTTATCATTATTATCTATATGAGTTTGTTGTGTCTGTGCGCTTTTGTGTGTGTGCGTTTGTGTTTGGTATGTGTGTGTGTTGTGTGTGAGTGTGCCATAACCATATGTGTGTGTTTGTTTGTGTGTGTATGTGTGTGTATGTGTGTGTGTGTGTGTGTGTAGACAGACAGACAGACAGAGACGGAGACAAACAGAGATAGTTAATATGATATGATATGATCAGGCTCAGATAGATAGATAGATAGATAGATAGATAGATAGAAGGATAGATATGCAGGAGTATAAGTTAATGTGTGGATAGTAGTGTATTTACATGCATGTCCCCACAGGTGCCAAGAAAATAAATAGGCTAATATGTTATATAAATGCATTTTTCTCTTCGCTATTTTATACACGTGTTTGTGGATATTTGAAAGGTAACGGATACAATAGGAAGACTAGTGTCAGGTAATTCTGAATAGAAAACAGGCAGGTATATGTGTATGCTCGTGAATGTTGTGTGTGTGAGTGGGGGTGGGGTTAAAGAATGTAATTATCTGTATATACGGATGTCAGGAAGTTTTTTATACTCTCATTTGTCAGCGTAGAGAAGAAGCGTCTAAATTGAAATGAAAGTCCAGATGAAAGAAGCCCAATCGACTGCACCTCTGTAGATGGGTAAGAACCTCCCCCCTCCATGGGACTACCTGTTGTCAATGGGTGGCGACCCGTGATGCTTAAGGACGGAACCCTGTTGGATGAGCAGTCTCTGACAAGCAACATTCCACTTAGACCCTTACTTATGCTAGACGGGTAGTCGGAGAAGCCCCCTTCAATCACGTTTAGCCCTAGCACCTATCTGATTGCCCTAACTCTATCGCCTTTATGACAAGCTCTAACCCTTTTTATCATATATGTGCTAGAAAGCGGTGGCTGAGGGACTTCATATCCTTGGGATGACGTTCAACTCGATCTGATGGTGAGATTCCAGTTCTGGGGGGTCGCCCAATTTTCTTAAAGGGGTAGTAACACACTAAGCAGTACACGGGTTAATGTGTGTCTCCTTTTAATGTGACACATAGTGCTCCGCGATCCAGTTTGTGGTATCCGGACAACTGCCCGACTGACAAGAGTCCGACGGCCAAGTGCCCGACAGACATCATCCCTTCATCACCATTGATCCCAGGACTACTCTGATCCGGAGTGGTAGTACCTGTTACCGTCTCATCAATGGTTTGAAAAGAAAATGTGTTTATAAAAATATGCTTTAAGAATGAACGTATTTCAAAACTTTGTCGGCATTTAATCACCCCCTTACAGCATATCAACATTTTCCCGGTTATATTTATGGTAATGTCTATTTTATTTAAAAAACGCTCTGGTAAACTCTTAAGTTTGGGCAGTCGTAAATCAATTTTTTATACACTTTTAATACTGTTTTTATCACTAAAATTAACTTTCAAACTATGTAACGCCCCTCCCCCCCAAAAAAACAACTGAGGTAGTCACTACTAGAAAAGGCTCAGTCCTAATTAGTGATCATCCTCCACACTACATTACTACAACAACAAACATTACGTTTTTTTTTGTTTTGTGTGACATTGTCTATATTGTGTAATGTGTGAAAATAAACCATTGTCTTCTTCTTCATCTATTTAATCCATACTGTCACTCTAGGTCAGGTTGGATAAAGGGGTACTCCACATTCTCCAGAGTTCCAGAAATCAAGGTACCTTTGCATATTTAGTGGTGTACTTTACTAAGAAGCATTGCCTTTTTGATAAAATTTATTCTGTACAAAATTCACAACACCATTATTCATTTACTAAGAAGCATTGCCTTTTTGATAAAATTTATTCTGTACAAAATTCACAACACAATTATTCATTTACTAAGAAGCATTGCCTTTTTGATAAAATTTATTCTGTACAAAATTCACAACACCATTATTCATTTACTAAGAAGCATTGCCTTTTTGATAAAATTTATTCTGTACAAAATTCACAACACCATTATTCATTTACTAAGAAGCATTGCCTTTTTGATAAAATTTATTCTGTACAAAATTCACAACCATTATTCATTTACTAAGAAGCATTGCTTTTTGATAAAATTTATTCTGTACAAAATTCACAACACCATTATTCATTTACTAAGAAGCATTGCCTTTTTGATAAAATTTATTCTGTACAAAATTCACAAACACAATTATTCATTACTAAGAAGCATTGCCTTTTTGATAAAATTTATTCTGTAACAAATTCATTATTCATTTACTAGAAGCATTGCCTTTTTGATAAAATTTATTCTGTACAAATTCACAATACCATTATTCATTTACTAAGAAGCATTGCCTTTTTGATAAAATTTATTCTGTACAAAATTCACAACACCATTATTCATTTACTAGAAAGCATTGCCTTTTTGATAAAATTTATTCTGTACAAAATTCACAATACCATTATTCATTTACTAAGAAGCATTGCTTTTTTGATAAAATTTATTCTGTACAAAATTCACAACACCATTATTCATTTACTAAGAAGCATTGCCTTTTTGATAAAATTTATTCTGTACAAAATTCACAATACCATTATTCATTTACTAAGAAGCATTGCCTTTTTGATAAAATTTATTCTGTACAAAATTCACAACACCATTATTCATTTACTAAGAAGCATTGCCTTTTTGATAAAATTTTATTCTGTACAAAATTCACAATACCATTATTCATTTACTAAGAAGCATTGCCTTTTTGATAAAATTTATTCTGTACAAAATTCACAACACCATTATTCATTTACTAAGAAGATTGCCTTTTTGATAAAATTATTCTGTACAAATTCACAACACCATTATTCATTTACTAAGAAGCATTGCCTTTTTGATAAAATTTATTCTGTACAAAATTCACAACACATTATTCATTTACTAAGAAGCATTGCCTTTTTGATAAAATTTATTCTGTACAAAATTCACAACACCATTATTCATTTACTAAGAAGCATTGCCTTTTTGATAAAATTTATTCTGTACAAAATTCACAATTATTCATTTACTAAGAAGCATTGCCTTTTTGATAAAATTTATTCTGTACAAAATTCACAACACCATTATTCATTTACTAAGAAGCATTGCCTTTTTGATAAAATTTATTCTGTACAAAATTCACAACACCATTATTCATTTACTAAGAAGCATTGCCTTTTTGATAAAATTTATTCTGTACAAAATTCACAACACCATTATTCATTTACTAAGAAGCATTGCCTTTTTGATAAATTTATTCTGTACAAAATTCACAACACCATTATTCATTTACTAAGAAGCATTGCCTTTTGATAAATTTATTACAAAATTCACAACACCATTATTCATTTACTAAGAAGCATTGCCTTTTTGATAAAATTTATTCTGTACAAAATTCACAACACCATTATTCATTTACTAAGAAGCATTGCCTTTTTGATAAAATTTATTCTGTACAAAATTCACAATACCATTATTCATTTAAGTTTAATGTATTTTTTTTTACCGTCGTAGTTTTTGAATTCAAATCCGAAATGTAAAATTTAATGAACAATCTTATTATAATGGATATTGTGTGTTTGTCTGTCTGTAACTGAAACTATATCATTACTCAAGTCACAATTCCCTTAGTTATTTACGTCCCATTCTCTAAGGTTTTGCTTTCATTTAAACCTCAATTATTAATAAAATTGTTTTACATTGTTAAAATTGTTGGCCTTATCTACATGTATTTGCTTCTCATCCCACTTATGAGCGCTGGACACAAGGTCTCGTTTTAACGTGGGTGCACAAAAATTGCGTCGATCCCGTCGGCATTCCCCTTCAAGGGGGTGCCTCAGGCGCTGGACAATAAACCCAGCCTTGTCTCTTTAAATCAAGGGGGCAGGTATTGCCTGGGGGGATGTTTATGTGGGCCCAACCACAAGCCGAAGCTTAGGGGTAGTTAGTGGAAAAATTGCATCGATCCCGTCGGCATTCCCCCACAAGGGGGCGCCTCAAGCGCTGGGTAATAAACCCAGCCCTGTCCCTTTAAGTCAAGGGGGCAGGTATTGCCTGGGTGAATAGCCCCCTGGGATCGACGCTATTAACTTGTAAAATCACTGGACGCCTGAGTCGACATACTAATAACATGCAATTGTATTTATGTATACAACAAAATAGTGTACAGTATTAATGGGAAGGCTAATATGCATATTGATCTTAAAAATTTGATTTTAATAAATATGTGCCTAGTGTTATTGATTTCTAATTGTTTGGTTTTATCTTAATGAATATGAGCAAACATCTCGGGAATAAATATTAAAAGAAATCCATTAACAAGAAGACATAACTATATTTTTATTCTTTTCTTCCTATTTTAATTAGATAGTTAAATTAGGAAAATTTAGCAATAAAAGACGGTATTGATGGAAGAGTAAATTTCAGTCGTTCTAATTTTTGTTTCAAATCTTTTTATCTGCATTCTTATCTAGTTTCATTAGCCTTTCTAATTTAATATAATATTTTATTACATTAAAACTTAAATACTTGCACTCTATTTCAAATCTTTTTATCTGCCTTCTTATTCAGTTTCATTAGCCTTTCTAATTTAATATAATATTTTATTACATTAAAACTTAAATACTTGCACTCTATTTCAAATCTTTTTATCTCCCTTCTTATTTAGTTTCATTAGCCTTTCTAATTTAATATAATATTTTATTACATTAAAACTTAAATACTTGCACTCTATTTCAAATCTTTTTATCTGCCTTCTTATTTAGTTTCATTAGCCTTTCTAATTTAATATAATATTTTATTACATTAAAACTTAAATACTTGCACTCTATTTCAAATCTTTTTATCTGCCTTCTTATTTAGTTTCATTAGCCTTTCTAATTTAATATAATATTTTATTACATTAAAACTTAAATACTTGCACCCGGAGGGTGCATATATTTGCTAGCATATCTAAAAAATATATATCTACCTGTAAACGCCCACATATGTATATAAAGTGGTATCTTGACTTACGAGTTTAATTCGTTCTGCTCGTAACTCATTTTTTTCTATATCAAATGAATTTTGTCCATTGAAATTAGCTTAAATACCCTTAATCCGTTTCAGGACCCTACCCCACAAAAAGAAAAAAAAACACTCTAATTTTTTTCGAGATAACAAAAATACCACTGTATTGTATAAAACATAAAATAGTAGCTCAGTCGGTAGATCATCTGGATCAGAACGACAAGGTACTGGGTTCAAGGCCGGCCCTCGCTGTTTTCATATTTTATCGCAAAATATGTCTAATTATTCCAAAATGTTTAAAATATGTCTAATTATTCCAAAATATTTTTTAAAATATGTCTAATTATTCCAAAATATTTTTAAAAATATGTCTAATTATTCCAAAATATTTTAAAATATGTCTAATTATTCAAAATAATTTTTAAAATATGTCTAACTATTCCAAAATAATTTTTAAAAATATAAAATAATGTCTAATTATTCCAAAATAATTTTTAAAATATGTCTAATTATTCCAAATAATTTTAAAATATGTCTAATTATTCAAAAATAATTTTAAAAATATGTCTAATTATTCCAAAATAATTTTTAAAAATATGTCTAATTATTCCAAAATAATTTTAAAAATATGTCTAATTATTCCAAAATATTTTTAAAATATGTCTAATTATTCCAAAATAATTTAAAAATATGTCTAATTATTCAAAATCCAAAAATATTTTAAAATATGTCTAATTATTCAAAATAATTTTTAAAATATGTCTAATTATTCCAAAATATTTTTAAAAATATGTCTAATTATTCCAAAATATTTTTAAAAATATGTCTAATTATTCCAAAATATTTTAAAATATGTCTAATTATTCCAAAATAAAATAATTATTCCAAAATATTTTTAAAATATGTCTAATTATTCCAAATAATTTTAAAATATGTCTAATTATTCCAAAATAATTATTTATTTTTAAAATATGTCTAAATTATTCCAAAATATTTTTAAAATATGTCTAATTATTCCAAAATATTTTAAAAAATATGTCTAATTATTCCAAAATATTTTTAAAATATGTCTAATTATTCCAAATATTTCCAAAATATTTTTAAAATATGTCTAATTATTCCAAAAATATTTTAAAAATATGTCTAATTATTCCAAAATATTTTTAAAATATGTCTAATTATTCCAAATATTTTTTAAAAATATGTCTATTATTCCAAAATATTTTTAAAATATGTCTAATTATTCCAAAATATTTTTTAAAATATGTCTAATTATTCCAAAATATTTTTTAAAATATGTCTAATTATTCCAAAATATTTTTAAAAATATGTCTAATTATTCCAAAATATTTTTAAAATATGTCTAATTATTCCAAAATATTTTAATTAAAAATATGTCTAATTATTCCAAAATATTTTTAAAAATATGTCTAATTATTCCAAAATATTTTTAAAAATATGTCTAATTATTCCAAAATATTTTAAAATATGTCTAATTATTCAAAATAATTTTTAAAATATGTCTAATTATTCCAAAATAATTTTAAAATATGTCTAATTATTCCAAAATATTTTTAAAAATATGTCTAATATTCCAAAATATCCAAAATATTTTTAAAATATGTCTAATTATTCCAAAATATTTTTAAAATATGTCTAATTATTCCAAATAATTAATTCGCTGTTTTCACCGTAACAAATCTATATAACGATGCATACCTTTCTTACTTCTTACTCTGGTCGTATTTTCTTCTGGCCGGCTTTGCTATTCTGATCGTCTATCATCTATCTTGGTCTCGCATCTGGTGTTGACTTTCTTCTATGGGGATTCCGGGTCTGGTTTCTGTTAGGGATCACTCCTTATCAGAAGCCCTGTTTTATTGTTAGTTTTTGGTAATAAACACAAGAGTTCGATTTACGTTGATGTTACTTTATTTGTAAATCCCCAAACCAGACAATCTGCGCAGTGAGACTTACATGTTGCTAGCTCGGCTTCTAACTTCTAACTGCTTTAAACTTACTATATCCTTAAACCGGAAGAGGGCCTTCTATGGGGGTTCCGGTTCTCACGATCCATCCCCGCAAGGCAAGGTGAGATTGAGGTCAAGCGGCGTCACTCACCCTCAAGGCCATCAGTTGCACTAATCGCCATTATGATTTCTACAATACCTTATAAAAGCATTAGGGATCCAATAATTATGTAACATCGCCAACTCTGCGTATGAGTAGCACAGCTTGGATCTGTGCGGTAAAGTGGGGAGCTGATGGTATGTTTGGTGCTCCACCTCAGATGCATAAACAATTTCCCTGGTCTACTGGTGGCGAAAAGGGGATAGATTCCCTCGCTGACCGGCTGATACTGACTATAGGCCACACTATCTACTTTACTACTTATATATATATATATATATATATATATATATATATATATATATATATATATATATATATATATAATATATAGGCATTGTTGGACACACACACACACACACAGAAACACACACGCACACATACACACACATAAACACACACACACACACACACAATTACACATACATCCTTGAACACACACACATACACACATAAACACGCAAAGAATTCGTATAACATACGGCAAACATACGGCAGTGTGAATCGATCCTAGCCATAAGCTCCAGAACTTAGCTTTCGAAATATTAAGAAAATACATCAAAGGTAAACGAACATCATAATTATCTCATTTTTTAACACTTGTATTGTGATAGCTTTCAGAATCAACCAACAAACTCATTTCTGTATTTCTGTCTGTAACAAAAACTACGTCATAGCTCTATGTCACAGCTCTACGTCACACTATTCTAATGCTATATACACTCAAAATTTGAGTAAGCAATTTTTCTTTTTTTTACAATAACAAGAAGTTAACTAAAAAGTTTACAAATAAATAAATACCTACGATTTTGTGTAAAATTGATGTGGAAAATATAATCATTTGATTATTACATGCACGCAACATTTTATTTGAGAGGGACGGGGCCCAGTTTTCATTTCAATTTGTTTTATTTATTTATTTATTTATTTATTTATTTTTTACTCCTTTAATAAATATGAGGATTTTGCTTACTTATGACATTGAATTTTTAACTCCCACCCTCTCAGGCAATGTCTTTCAAAAAATATTTTTTACGACGCCTGGAGGGTGTTTTCTGTTGCTAGTAATAATAATGTATGCGTCGTCATCAGATCGCACAGAGCTTGTGTTTTAATATTTTTCGTCTGTAATACCGAGATTTTAAAAGAATGCCGAATTTTCTTTATTCGAAGACAGATATAACAAAGTCTTGCAACGAGCATCCTATTTCAAAATGGTAGATATACATAAGTAGTCAGGCTCTTTCGTTTACATCTACATTCACTAATCCCTCGTCCACCCAATTTTCTTAAAGGGGTAGTAACACACTAAGCAGTACACGGGTTAATGTGTGTCTCCTTTTAGTGTGACACATAGTGCTCCACTATCCAGTTTATGGTATCCGGACAACTGCCCGACTGACAAGAGTCCGACGGCCAAGTGCCCGACAGACATCATCCCTTCATCACCATTGCTCCCAGGACTACTCTGATCCGGAGTGGTAGTACCTGTTAAGGTACGTCTATGGATTGAATGGAAAATTTTATATGTGATATATAAAAATTAATTAAAATTTGTTTCCAAATTATCGCTACAAATCTTTTAAAACCTTGCCAGCATTAAATGGCCCACTATGGTTGATATGCTGTAAAACAAACAGACTAACAAACGTTGTTTTTTGTAATTAATCATGATCAGGTCACATGACTGTAAGTGTTTTACTACGGCATAGAGAAAGAGAAAGAGAAAGAGAGAGAGAGAGAGAGAGAGAGAGAGAGAGAGAGAGAGAGAGAGAGAGAGAGAAAGAGAGAAAGAGTGGCTAAATATGGTGTGGATGTTATGTTACATAAAAAAGATAACTTCAGTATTTAGCCTTCAGTACTAGCATAAGCATTCTTTGACTTATAAAAGTGTAATGGTTAGCAAGCTAGTCTCGCAGATCCATTAATACTGAATACCAGGTTTGATCTTCGCTGGATTCCCCATATTTGTAGCCTTGTGTCACATCCTACTCGTGGCCATACCGGTGTGGTAAATGCTTTCTCATAAAAGATATAACATAATATAATTTATTGCACACAAACAAACATACGCACATACACACACACACACACATACACAGATATATATATAATTTTTGAAAAAACAGAAAATAAGTCAAAGATTGACTAACAGAAGGCCGACGCTAAAGCGTTTCGGTTTTAATCAAACCATCAACGGACCAAATGATTATATATCATGTGAAAAGAAATTTGTGGAAACAACCAAAAGCTTATATATATATATATATATATATATATAATATATAATGAATAGTGAATGAAAAAATGAGAAAAGTATTTGCATGGAAAGGTGCTCAATGCTAATAAAGCAGAGCAGTTTTATAATTAATGTTGATATTATGATTTCACACTCATAACTTCAAGTTTCTTGGTAGTCCAATCATCAGATGAGAAGTGGTTGAGATGTAAAAAACCAGTCGTGAAATGGTAAAAATCAAATTTTGTAGCGTTTATATGCAGCGTTTTTCACGCGATGGGAAATGCAAAGCTAAAAATAAGATCAATTTTTAGCTTTGCATTTCCCATCGCGTGAAAAACGCTGCATATAAACGCTACAAAATTTGATTTTTACCATTTCACGACTGGTTTTTGACATCTCAACCACTTCTCATCTGATGATTGGACTACCAAGAAACTTGAAGTTATGAGTGTGAAATCATAATATCAACATTAATTATATATATATATATATATATATATATGTGTCTGTGTGTGTGTGTGTGTGTGTGTGTGTGTGTGTGTGACCCGTTTCTTCTTCTTCTTCTTCTTCTTCTTCTTCTTCTTCTTATTATTATTATTATTATTATTATTATTATTATTATTATTATTATTATTTCTAAGCTATTCGCATTATTTAAAAAAAAAATTGAACCCCCAAAAATTATCTCATTATAGCTTGAAATGGAACTATTAAAGTTCCTGTGTCTATAATTGCTTAGTCTAAAATAAAATGGCCACACACACACACACACACACACACACACACACATATATATATATATATATATATATGATCGTCCATAAAAGTACAACCCTTAATAATTACTTATAAAAAGTTGATTTTATTCTAAAGTTACTGACCAAAGATATCGTATGTGAAGGCTGTCCCTGTTGATGTTGATGTACCGGTGCTTTTTTGCCGTCGTTTTCTTCTGGGCCTCTTGGCTTCATAGTGTTGCGCCAGGGTGACTTCAGACATGAATAGCCCGCTACAAAGAGCCTATTGGCCCGATGGCGGTTCTGAGCCAAATTTTTCCAGTTGGAAGGGGTGACGTTAAGGCTATTGTGATCATACTTGCAGACCTTCCTTAAATCTCAGGTGGGGGCAACCAATCTGTCTCTTGCCAGTTGAAAGTTCCACATAAAGGATGTCCTTTGGGATTCGTCCCTCATCCATCCAGTGAACATGGCTGGAAGGATGATGGACGAATCATAATATACCCTCGTAATGTTACGTTATACTCTCCTTTCTGAATGGAGAGATGACGTGTCAACGTTTTTTTTTTTTTTTGCGAGGAAATGAAGTGGCTTAGTGTTATTATTAAAATAACTCTAAATGGCGCAAGACTAGATTTGGTGCCATGACCAGCAGAGCGTAACGCAACAGAGGGAGTCTATCTCCTTTTCGGTTGGGCTAAACCCAGGATATTGTTTTTGTGTCTAAGGTGGGGACACACATCTACCACCTGCTCTCCACTATACCACACAGATCCAAGCTGTACTATTCATGCGCAGAACTGGCGAGAGGCCGGTATCGAACCCGGAACCTTGGAGATCCCAGACGGATGCTCTAGGGATTGAGATAAAAACGAATATATTCAATATATATATAGTAATGTAAGGAGCTGGTGATAGGTGTGGCGCTCCACCTCAGATGCAAAACAAAAAATCTCCTTCGTCTAGCGCTAGTGAAAAGAGGATAGACTCCATAGCTGTAAGCATAATGTAAGTAAAAAATAAAGTTGGCGGATAATCCTACTGACAGTATCAGCCGGGTAGCGGGGAGTCTATCCCCTTTTCCCTAGCGCTAGACTAAGAATAAGGATTTGCCTCTGAAGTGTGCTCTTGAGTTGGCGAGGACCATTATCGAACCCTGAACCTTCTTGGCAGATGTTATACCGACTGAGCTAAACACGAATATATACAACATTACACACGTCATCAATCAACATCATGTCTTGCTAGCAGCACGGATATCCATAACAATCTCTCGCCAACCGTCCCTATCTTTCACTGCCACTGACAAGTCCTCCGAGCAGCATCCGATATCCGCGCAGGTTTGGTTAATTTAAGTATTTGCTGTACTGGCGTTTCCATGTGCTGGCTTCCACAAGAGAACGTCACTTGTGAGTTATTCCTTGCTTCTCCAGTAGTGTCCAGCATGGTTTGTTCGTCTCACTCAGGTGGTTTGTGTGATAGGGGGAAAGTGGCCGCACAGCTTGTGGGGGTGTTGTTTCCGCGTTTTGTTTAAAATCGCACGCAGCATTCTTGTGCAGCTCCCATTTAGTTTATTCTCTAGGCGTTTCGTTAGGGTCCAGGACACTGGCACAACTAGGGTCTGGGAGACGCTTTAGCCTATTAGTGAGATGACTGATAATCTGTTTATAGCAGGCCATGCCTTCTCTATGTGTGCGTTAACATCGCATTCTGTGGATGAGATATTACTACCTAGGTATGTAAATTGTTCTACTGCTTATGAGGCTTACTGTCGAGTGTGTAGATTTCTTCTTTCTTTTCAAAACATGTGAATTCGGTTTTATCGGAGTTCACAAAAAGGCCGGTGTTCCGTGCAGTTATATAGCAGGCGTATTTGCAAGAAGTGCTAGATCATCTGTGCAGTCCGCGTCCGTAATAGTCTCTGCATGGTATCGCCTGCTTCTTGCCTTTTTCTTCTTCTTCCAATTAAATACTCACGTATTAACACATACATATATCAATAATACTCTCTCTCTCTCTCTCTCTCTCTCTCTCTCTCTCTCTCTCTCTCTCTCTTATTTATCTATCTATCTATCTTTCTCTCTCTGTCTATCTACTTATCTCTCTCTATCTACTTCTCTCTCTCTCTCTCTCTCTCTCTCTCTCTCTCTCTCTCCCCTTCCCACTTGTCAATCCTCCGATGTCTCTCACCTTTGACCCCCTTTGAATTATCATTTTCCGTAAATTCGTAAGTCGTTTGCGGTGATAGGGACGGTAGAATAGCTTGAGTTGATATGAAATCCAAATAAGGGGACAACCTCGATAAGTAGCTAACTTTTATTGGATCACTCGTTCACACCTCGGTTTACGGTTTAAGAGCGAGAGGACAACAAACAATGCAGCCCTTCCCGTTTAAATTAAATGTCACTATCACAATTTGACTTGTACTCATCCTAGGGCACATCTTGTTGGTCGACTAATAAGATGGGTGGCTGTTGTCTTTTCCTTTTCTTTTTTTTTTTTTTTTTTTTCTTGTTGCTTTCTACAGTTTTGCTTGGCCTTCTTTCTTTATGTATTTTCTTTGCTTTTGGGCTATGTATGTATGTATGTATGTATGTATGTAATCCAAAAATCCGGAGAGGAAATCTTCCTTACGACAAAGGAGTTTTTTTAAAACGTGTCGCAGTTTGCTCAATGTATTTTAGAGTCACAGAGCAAATTCATAAGTGAAAATATAGCAGAAGACTTAGATTTTTTGCGCTATAGCCTATTTCAGGAACCTTAGACAATGTGTCTAACACCCCCAAATCATCAGATGCGAATGACGAATTCTTTATTACTTTTAAGGCATTTGAAAACAGATATTTTATTTTTTATTTTATTTCATTGTCCTGTGTACCTCGCTATAGATCATAAAAATGGGTATTTGTCCAGTTTATAATTGGTATCGGTAATTTGTTAGGAATTCCTGTTAAATCTCACACACACACACACACACACACCACACACAGAGAGAGAGAGAGAGAGAGAGAGAGAGAGAGGAGAGAGAGAGAGATGTATATAATATATATATATATATATATATATATATATATATATATATATATAATTCCATATCTATCTATCTATCTATCTATCTTGGTCTGTTCATATGTATCTATGTATCAAAAAGCAATAATTCATGATATTTAATGTGCATATATATTTATTTTGTCGTTAATTGTTTTAATTTCGTAGTTTCATCCGACTATACGGGATACATGTAGATTGCAACGTCTTGTCAGACGAATTCATTGTCCGTTTGTGAGCTTGTTGATGATTTTTCAGTCCTGCCAACGACTTGCATATCTTAAAACAAATCTGGCACTCATGACAATCGGCGTTCATTCGTACGACAGGCATGGTATACGCATCACTGTGAATTCTCATGTGACACCTGACACCACCAGCTGTTCGGCGCACTTTAGTGCAGCAGAAGTATGGACAATTTTCCTGTTGGGAATTAGAATGTGGCATGGGAGAGACAACAATTGCAGTCGGATTGCTCTCATGTGATTGACCAAGCCTGCCTTTGACAACAAAAATCGGTCACACTCCTCACAGATCCACACATCTACAAAATTGACCGGCAGATTTTTTACGTTTTCTATATGCACTCTTGGGTTTTGCCCGGTCCACCCTGGCTGCTTCAAATAGTTCAGCACCCCTGTATATCACAACGATCGGATGTCAGGGACTCTAATTATCGATGGTAATACCAGAATATGTCAGACTCTCATTAACACTATGAAACCTTTTTTTTTTTGCTTGTGTTGTGGTCTTTTGCCAAAAAGGAGCTCAACATAAAACAGCTGTTTTGGTAGTCTAGCATCATCAAGCCGAACCAGATGACACGCCCAACGCATCTGAATCGTCATCATAAACTAGTTGTTTTGGCTTTGATCAAGACATCTGTATCTGGAACTACTGCTAACACAAACGGACTCTGACTGACGGCGAGTGTTCAGCGCCGCAAAATAAGACTCCTGCTGCCTTGTGGTCTAAGGTACTTGAACCAAAGGCTAAGGGTGAGGTAACCCTGACAGAAACCTTTAGAAGAACTTTAGGCCCTGTCAAATGTGATATGCATGAACCACCAGAGTGTGGAATACGCTCTGGTGTCCAGCAACCTAAGTTCAAGTCATGGGTACATGACGTAAGCGAGCAGAAGGGGCTTGAAGTCAAAGCGACCCATTTAATCTCTGTTATAAAAACCATCCATCGGACGACCATTCCATGCATTCTGTTGGTCTGCAGTTTGATTTGTTGCCAGCTATCTTGCTTCTGCTTGTTGTTGAATCTCAACATACATATAACATATGGCAATAGCATAATCTTCATAGATCACTGCCGTCCCTCACAGATTTTCCCTCCGGACTTCTTCATGTATTTCTTGTCGGACTCAGGAACCTTCTTTTCGGACTTAGAAATCTTCTTGTAATCGGGAACCTCCTTGTCGTAATTGAATAAAGGGTTAGCTTCAAAGTTCCGTGATGGCTCCCGAGTCCGAAGAGAAGGTTCCCGAGTCCGACAAAAAATACTTGAAGAAGGCCGGAGGGAACATCAGCCGAGACGTTGTACAGATAACAATGAAGATGAGGAAAATAGTCCGAATAATGCAGATAATTCTAAAAGTTTCTATGTTTTAAGTTCTTAATATCTTCAAATTGTTATCAATTATTTTCAGTAACTTCATTTGGTTTGGTTTGTTCCATCTAATGGTATAACCCTGTTAGGTATTTAATGCCAAAATCTGTAAGAGTCTGAGATACCAGTTAGTTCGCAAGTTTTCTGTTGGTCTGCAGTTTGATTTGTTGCCAGCTATCTTGCTTCTGCTTGTTGTTGAATCTCAACATACATATAGCATATGGCAATAGCATAATCTTCATAGATCACTGCCGTCCCTCACAACCCTGCGTTCTTTATAGTAGAGTCTCAAAAACATTAGAAATATATGGATTACTTATTATATATATATATATATATATATATATATATATATACTTGGTAGGGAACAAAGTTGATGTGTCGGTAATCGAAATCTTTGATATATTTATTAATGTCTCGAAATTTAATTGCGTAGATATATATCTGTGGACAAATTTTCGTTTTTAAAAAGACACATTGAAAAGTCACGTAACATTCCATCGCGTTTAGATATAGATAGCAATAGCATAACCTTTACAGATCACTGCCGTTCCTCACAATCCTATTACCCCACCACCAGAACCTTTCCTCTCATGAGCCCGCAA
>CM042179.1:29945547-29948047 GCA_023376005.1 Doryteuthis pealeii | reverse complement strand
TTAGTAGCATGGTGAAATTTGAATTTCTTGCACAATTCCCAGTGGATTGCCTTTTCCCATCTAGTCAAGCCTAGTCTTGATGGGTTTTATGTTTGTGATTAGTCTTGGACTACAGACCATATTAGCAAATCCCAAATGAGGTATTCCCAATGCAATGAATAATTTTTTTAACATTTCTTTATCCATGAATTCATATGACCTTCGTGTTAAACCTAATATATTGTTTGCTTTATTTACTTGTTATTCTATGTTTGGAAAATTTTAATTCAGTGTCCACATTCACTCCAAGATCCTTTTCGAGCTCTATATTTTTTAGTATTTCTCTTTCACTAGAGAATTTTTTTCTCATTGAATATAGATATTTTGAATTATTTTTTACAGTAAGAACCTTACATTTAGATGTATTGAATACAATTAACAGATCAATCTACAAGATTGTTACTATAGTTTGGATTGTGTCAATGTCATTTTGTTCATTAATTGTAGAAAATATTTTAGTATCATCTGCGAATATATATGTGTAACATTTAATCTTATCTGGGAGATAATAAAATATAATTTAATATAAAAATAAGAAAAAGTCAAAGTCCAAAAACACTTACCTGTGGATTAGCTCAGTCGGTAGAGCGTTCGGCTAGAAACCACAAGGTTCCTAGTTCGATACCGGCCATCGCCAACTCAGCGTATGAGTAGCACGGGGATCTGTGCGGTAAAGCAAGGAGCTGATGGTAGGTGTGGCGCTCCACATCAGACGCAATAACAATCTCCTTGGTCTAGCGCTAGAGAAAAGGGGATAGACTCCCTCGCTGATTGGCTGATACCGACATTAGGCCACCCCGATGACTTTACTTACTCGTATATGTAATAAGATGGTCTGTAACGTAGGCAAAGAGATAATGCTACTGCCTGCAAAATTTGTAAGTAAGTAAAAAGTAAAGTTGACGGGGCGGCCTAAAGTCGGTATCAGCCAGTCAGCGAGGGAGTCTATCCCCTTTTCAATACTTTGAAATTATCTATAGAGATCAGGATTGTTGGTACCTTTGATTCCCTTTTTGGAATTTATATCTGAGGAAGATTCTTCTCTTTTTTTTTACACAGTGACAAGTATTCAATATAGTGGAAAAGTATTTTTGGTTCCGACCCAGACATCCAGAATCCGACCATCGTCATATAGAAGAAAACAAAATCGACCACAACTCAAAAAGACTCTTCTCACTTTAATGATGAAGTATTATTGCTTGGTTTTTAAAAGATAGAGAGTTAATCAATAACCAACAAAAAAGATACCCAGTCTACTGTAAATTTAAATTAATAACATTTGTTCTTTTTTAAAGAATTACATATCAATTAAAATAATTTTAACAGCCCCCGAAGGCTCTTTAAAAACAAAGAAACACAATGTTTTGTTTTTGTAAAAGAAAAAAATGCCTCACTCTAAAAATGATGAAGTCGTCTACTAATTTCTTTCTTTTTCTACAAAACCTCCCCCCAAAATATTAAAATTCATCTACCTAAAAAAAAAATCAAAAAACAAAAAAATCCTCTCTGTTTTGGTCAATGAGTAGAGTTTCATCAACCACTTTTGCTTTGCTAGGAATCTTTGATTATTCTATAGTACCTGTATGAGTGTAAATATAGTTGGGGCATCCTGAGATACATAAAGTGACCCCACTCTGTAATGGTCATAAGTGGTTGTTATTGGTACTGGAGTGATTATGCCTCTTTTGACATCTTACCATAGGGCTTGTCATACTTAACCCCATTCTGGTACCATACCAATACAAGGAGTATATTTGTCTTTGGGGGGGTGAATGTAGGTTGGAGGTCCAGACATCTTAGCATAGGGTTGACCATACTTACTCCTTGTAGTGGTATGCTAACAGAATGTGGTTATGTTTGCTTGGGAGGTGAATGAGTTGGAGGTCCAGACATCTTTTAGCATAGGGTTGACCATACTTATCTCTTGTAGTGGTATGGCTAAACGATGTGGTTATGTTTGGTCTTTGGGAGGTGAAATGGAGGTTGGAGGGTCCAGACCTCTTAGCATAGGTTGACCATACTTATCTTGTAGTGGTATGCTAAAGAAATGTTGGTTTATGTTTGGCTTTGGGAGGTGAATGGAGGGTTGGAGGTCAGACATTTAGCATAGGGTTACCATGACTTTTCTGTAGTGGTATGCTAACAGAATGTGGTTAATGTTTGGCTTCTGGGAGGTGAATGGAGGTTGGAGGTCAGAAATCTAGAATAGGTTGACCATACTTACCTTGTATGGTATGTCTTAAGAGTAACTGTGGTTATGTTTGGCTTTGGGAGGGAATGGAAGGTTGAGGTCAGACATTTAGCTAGTGGTTGAATCACTTATCCTTGTAGTGGTATCTAACGAATGTGGTTATGTTTGGCTTTTGGGAGGTGATGGAGGTTGGAGGTAGACATTTACATAGGGTTAACAATATTACTCTGTGTGGTATGTCTAAAAGAATGTGGTTTTTTGGTCTTTGGG
>CM042179.1:29915614-29945447 GCA_023376005.1 Doryteuthis pealeii | reverse complement strand
AGAGAGAGATAGTTTTGTATATCTCGTTGTGCTAGTTTGCTACATTCGCAGAGTATATATGGTTACAGTCTCATCTCTATTACCGCAAAGTCTACATTTTACTATTCCGTTGGGTCTTATCAATTTTTCGCTGTGTAGTTTTCCTTATTATTTATTATTATTATTATTATTATTGTATTTATTATTGTAGTTTGTCCTTATTATTATTATTATTATTATTATTATTATTATTATATATTATGTTACCGATTTTCTTCAATCAGTTTTTTTTATCTGTTTTCGAGATCAATTTTATTTTTTCGGCAGCATGTAATGTCTTGTTTAAATTCAGCAGCACGATGTGTGTGTGTGTGTGTGTGTGTGTGTGTGTGTGTGTGTGTGTAGGGTGGTGGGGTTTAGCTTTTCAGAATTGTGTAACCTCATGCAGAAATGTAGACACACACACACATCATATACACACACATGCACGCATTAACACTAACACACCGGCACATGCAGTTGAAGATGAAAAATAAAACCTTCAAGAATGTCAAACAAAAATAATATAACGTAACTAACGTTCGATGATGCGATAAAAAAGGGAAAAAGACAAACACTCCATCACTCTCACCCCCACCCATCCCACACCCCCAAAAATATTTCAACCGTTTCTCTTACACGACTGCGAGAAAATTGAATATTTGCACGAGTCGGGGTGAGAGAGACGTTTGCAGGGTTAAATATCATTTCTTCAATATTGCCCGTCTCTTTTCGTGTAGATACACTTGCAAATAATATATATATATATATATAATATATATATATATATATATATTATATATATATATATAAATCTGTTCAATATCTAACTCTCTCAGTCTATTCTCTATTCATATCTATCTATCTATCTATCTATCTATCTATCTCAGTTTATTCAGGGTATGAATATCTATCTAATATAAATCTATCTATTAATTTATCTCAATCTATCTATGCCGTTCTGTTCATGATCTATATATCAATGTATATATCTATCTCAGTCTATCTCAGTCTATTCATATCTATCTATCTATCGATCGATGTATATATCTATCCCAGTTTGTTCCTTATCTATCTATGTATCTATCTATCCCTTGCAAATAAGAATATATACATACATACATATACATACATATATATATTATATTATTATATATATATATATTATATTATATATATATATTGGTGGTTGGTTTTGAAGGCTATCGCAATGAAAGTGTAGAGAAAAATAAGGTAACTATGGTGTTGTTTGTTAACCTGTATTCCTTTATTCATTTTGTCAATATCTTATTTGTGTATAATGCTGGAGTTCATATCTTCAGGTAAATCTATTTAGTGGTAGTTGATTAAAAAAATATCTTAAGGGGTCGGGTTAGCACAGACGGTAGATATTATAAGATGTAGCTACCTATATATTTTTGGTTCTGCTGGAGAAGGTTTACCTTGAACACTGAAACCGTGGTAGAGAGAAAAACATTTTTCTACAACTATTTATGTATTTAAACATGTGTGTGTAAGGACATCTGTGTTAGGTGTGTTAGAGTTCCACTTAATATTTAGAATGTGTCTCAAACATTTCTGATGTTCCAGATTATTGTCAGATGTCTATATAATGCATACATACATATATACATGCATACATTTATGTAGACGCGCGGTGAACTCGCTAGAGTCGTAGGAAATGGACTCGTCGTCCCGAGTTCAAATCCTAGACCAGGCTGTCTACATTTCACATAGCACTAATACTCTTGGGAAAGGTATGCATTCACCTGTTCTACCTCCATCTATGGGTAAATATCAGGTTAAACTGGACTCTTTAACCTTGGTTGGGCAACTATAGGAGAAGGAAAACTCTGAATTCAAACCTGTTAAAGTATCCCTAAAAAATTGATCTTGTGTCACATCGTGCTCGTGTGAAGGGGTTGTTAAATATATTCATAGTACATATCAATAGCATAATCTTTACAGATCATTGCCGTCCCTCACAATCCCACAACTCCACCACCAGAACCCTTCCTTGCATGAGCCCTCAAATCACTCATCAAACCTGCTGCAGATCCACAAAGTTTGATGCAAATATGACATTGAAAAGACTTCCTTCCCGTTGAATCAGATGAATCAGATGAATCAGATTTTTGATGCTTATGCACCACCATATGTCTCTTAAGAGCAGAAGCCGACTTACAGACCTTGCCACAGATAGCACAAGACACATTGTTTGCTCCTGGAATCTACATACATACATATATATACATACATACATATATAGATGTATGCGTTGCATACTTTCGTATAAGTTACAGTGTAAAATAAGAAATTGAGTCTATATACATTTCAAATAACGGGCGGCACCAATAGAATTTTGAGTTCAATAAAAAATAACAATGGATACAAGCAACGAGAAAACTAATGAAAAATTCAGACGCAAAAGCCCGCCAAAAAATAAATGGAGGAAGACGATGAAAATGCTTTTCTTTCATCCCCACTGTGTCTCACTTGTCAGGAATATGGCGAATATATGACAGGAAATTTTGAGCGAGAAAAAATATTTAAAAAAAAAACATGGAACTTTGATGCTGACCGGTAAAGTGTGAAAAAATCAGCTGTGATAGAATAAAACAAAAACGAAATAAATAAATAGATAGATAAATAAATAAGGAATATAGTGAATAAGGTACGGGGGAAAGAGAGAAGAAGAAGAAGAAAGAAAAAGAAAGAAAGAATGGTGTTGGCAAGGAACAAAAGAGAGAAAGAAGAAAGAATATAGTGAGACAAGAACGGAGAAAAGGGAACGAAAGAAAGATCAAACGTACGAGCAAAATAAATAAAGAAAAACAAACGAACGAACGAACGATAGAACGAACGAACGAAAGAAAGAAAGAAGGTAAGGAACAGAAGAAAGAAAGAAAGAAAGAAAAGAAAGAAAGAAAGAAAGGATATAGTGAGTTAAGAACAGATTAAAGGAAACAAAAGAAAGAACAAATGAACGATCGAACGAACGAAAGAAAAGAAGCAACAAAGAAACAACGAAAGAAGGGACAGAACAAGCAAAAAAAAAGAATATAATGAGTTAAGGATAGAGACAAAGGAACGAAAGAAAAAAGAAAAAACAAACGAACGAACGAACGAACGAACGAAAGAAAGAGAAAGAAAGAAAGAATCAAAGAAAGAACAAACAAAAGAACGAAAGATAAAAAAGAAGAAAGAGTGTTAAAGAGAATGAAAAGCAAAAATAAAAAGAATGAATAGAAAAAAAAACAATATACAAATAGGATAAAAATATAAAGAAAAACGAAAAGAAAAATGAAAGAAAAATACAAAAAAAAAAAGAAAGAAGTGAAAGAATGAAAATTGAGAAACTAAGTGAAGTAAGTGAAAACAATTGTTTAAATAAATAAATAAAATGATGAAAAAATATAAAAGAATTGCTCCGATTTAAGTATATGTCTATGTCTACACACACACACACACACACACACACATACACACATACATACCAATTCACACACATATATATATATATATATATATATTATATATACATATATATATATGAAGAAATATATATGTATATATGAACAAATATATAAATATGATATATATATAATATATATATATATATATGCTATTTTCAAACGAAGTCTTGGTTTGAAAATCGAAACGAGAAACTGTCAGTTACCAAGTGCCATTGACTTTATGTTCTCGCTCCCCTTATATATATAATATATATATATATATATATATTAATATTATATATATATATTATATTAGATATTTTAAGAATATGTCTGTGTCTACACACGCATACGCACACTCACACGCACACACATATATATGTATATATACACATATACATATATATATACTCATATATATGCATATATATATACGCATATATATACATGTATATATATACGCATATATATATATATATACACCACACATATATATGTATATATATACATACGCATACATATATACTCATATATATATGCATATATATATACATATATATATATATATATATATATTACATATATATACGCATATATATATAAAGAAATATGTATATTTATATACATATATATTCATATATGCATCTATGTATATATGTGTGTATACATATATAAGTTGACGTTGGAAGATCAAAATAATGTGGTGAATACAGAAATATGAAAATAGCATAAGTGTTAAAAGAAAAACAAAAATTCTGAGTGGAAAACACGAATAAAAGCCACAACAATAACAACAAAAAATTTCTAAAGGCAGCAAAACCCACGTCCCTCACGTCCACAAAAAAGGAGTATGTCGACAAAAAAAAAAAAATTATTATAACGGAGATCGTGTGTCTGTAACCGAAACTATATTCGTACTCAAGTTACAACTCCCTTGTTATTGACGTCCCATTCTCGATGATTTTATTTTTATTTAAACCTCAGTTATTAATTATTTATAAAATTCTTTTACGGTATTAAAACTTTTGGTCATATGTACACATTAATACCATGCAGTTGTATCTACATATACAACAAAACAGAGGTTTACAGTGTGAAAGGCTAATTTGCATATTGATGTTAAAAATTTGATTTCAATAAATATGTGATTGTTATTATTGATTTCTAATTGGGTGGTTTTATTTTAGTGAAGCAAAAATCCTAGGGCTAAATCTTAAAAGAAATCCATTAAGAAGAATAAATATATATATATATATATATATATATATATATATATATATATATATATATATATATATATATATATGTGTGTGTGTGTTGTGTGTGTATGTATGTATGTATATATATATAAAATAAAAGGATAAAAGAAATAATAATATAATAATAATAATAATAATAATAATAATAATAAATTTTGAAATAAAAACGGATCACCTTATCCCAGCAAGAAGCAAGAAGCTAAAGGAAAATGAAAAAAATGGAGAAATATCTAGACCTTGCCAGAGAACTGAAAAAGTTATGGAATATGAAAGTGAAGGTGATACCAATTGTATTTGGTGCACTTGGAACGGTCCCAAAAGGATTGAAAAGGGCTTGGAAAATTTGGATATCATCAGAGGAAGGATTGAAACCATTCAGAACACACTGCACTGCTGCAATCTGTGGAGACCTGAGACCTGAGAGACTTGCTGTCACTCAGACTCCAGTGAAAGACCATCAGCTAACTGATGTGAAAACTCAAAAGGATAAATAATAATAATAATATAATAATAAATAATAATAATAATAATATAATAATAATAATAATAATAATAATAATAATAATAATAATTGTAGTTGGTGCACACTTGGAACAGTCCCAAAGGATTGGAAAAGGGTTGGAATGTTTGGATATCAAGAAGGATTGAAACCATTCAGAACACTGCACTGCTGCAATCTGCCAGAATACTCAGAAGAATCCTGGGGACCTGAGGAGACTTGCTGTCACTCAGACTCTAGTGAAAGGCCATCAGCTAATGCTGATGTGAAAACTCAAAAAGAGAGAATAATAATAATAATAATAATAATAATAATAATAATAATGATGATGATGATGATGATGATACTACTACTACTACTACTACTAATAATAATAATAATAATAATAATAATAATCCAACTAGCACAACGGGAATACAAAGATAGACATGATTGGATTGGGAAGGTGATCCACTGGAAATTATGCACAAAAACTAATTTTTTATCGTACATCAAAATGGTATATGCTTAAACAATAATTAAACAGAATGAAACATTTAAAATTCTTTGAGACTTCGAGACAAAGACGGATCACCTTATCCCAGCCAGAAGACCAGATCTAGTATTGATTAACAATACAAAGAGAACTTGTCAACAGCTAGACTTTGCAGTTCCAGCAGATCAGAGGGTGAAGATGAAGGAAAACAAAAAGATAGACAAATCATGAACTTTGTAAGAGAACTGAAAAAAAAAAATCTGGAATATGCGAATGTGCATATTTTATTTGGTGCACTTGGTCAAAAAAAAAACTTGGAAAAAAGACAAAGGGAACTGGAAATCAGAGGAAGAAATGAGACCATTCAGACAACAGCATTGTTAAGTTCGGCTAGAATACTCAGAAGAGTCCTGGAAACTTGAGGAGACTTTCTGCCACTCAGTCGTCTGTGAGCCACCAGCTTAGTTGTTTTTTTTTTTTTAAAAAATTAATAATAATAATAATAATAATAATAATAATAATAATAATAATAAGAAGAAGAAGAAGAAGAAGAAGAAGAAGAAGAAGAAGAAGAAAAGAAAGTTATGGAATATGAAAGTCAAAGTGATACCAATTGTAGTTGGGGCACTTGGAACAGCCCCAAAAAGATTGGAAAAGGGTTTTGAAAATCTGGAAATCAGAGGGAGAATCGAGACCATCCAGAATACTGCACTGCTGCAACCTGCCAGAATACTCAGAAGAGTCCCGGAGACCTGAGGAGACTTGTTGCCACTCAGACTCCAGTGAAAGGCTTTCAGCTTACGCTGATGTGAAAAACTCAAAAGGAGTGAACAATAATAATAATAATAATCTTCTATATATAATGGAGATAGATTGCATTTCTGTCTGAAGCCGAAGCTACTTCAATGCTTACATCACAGATTCCTCAATAATCTAAAACATTTATTAATAAGAACCTAATTTATATTCAAGTAGAGTTAGACATAATATTTAAGAAAAACATTGGTTTATATACACTATGAAGTTGTCTTTGTAATATCCGATGGTCTAGGCGATTTTTACCGAATCTTTCAATAAATGCATGTTTAGTTATATACATTTTTACACAGTTATTTTAATTTTTATTTATAATTATCTAATCTATAAAGTTTTGCGAGAAATTTATCTATAAATAAGATATAGCCACTTATTCATACCTTACGTTAAATTCTTACGTGTTTTATTTTTTCCGTGTCAGTCAGCTTCCGTTTTTAACGTAACGAAAACATTTTTAAAGTTTTAAGATAATAGAGTTATTAAGATATAAGATAATAAAAAGTTGTTTTTTTTATCCATTCATTCAATTAAAATACAATTTGTAGAATTGTGTAAAAATATTTATTTTAAAATCTTTTTTCTTCACGTTGGTTTGTTTATTGATAGCGGTGATAAACAAAAAATGTTCCCTCTACTATACAATAAATAAATGGTACAGACATCGGCTTTACCAAATAGGCTGCATGATCATTTTTATAGATAAAATAAACATTTATTTTTACTTTTTCTTTTTCGTATTAAGTTTCATTTGTTAACGCTGCACCTTCACAAATATAACAGATAATTTTTATTTCAAATTTTATAAATCCTATTAGGAATTTAAAAAAAAATGTTTACATTTATTATTAATTCAAAAACTGTTCACGATTATTTCATATTACTGATTTTATTTTTCATCAGCAATATATTGATTTAAATTAATTGTAGCGAGAATTTAATAGTAGTTTGTTCAATGTTTAAACAATACACATTCATCAATAAGAGGAATACTATTCTGTATTAGATGATTGAAAATAGCATTTTACTTCTTATTTATATCAATTTGGTTTTGTTTTTAAAAATTAAATAAATAAAATTATTCAATTTAATGCTTACTTTAATGGATATAAAATTTATTGAATTTATTAAATCTCTAAGAAAATGAATTAAGAGTGTAACAACATATATTATATTCATTAATTTATCGTACAAACATTTTTACATAAACTAGCCAAAAATGCCAGCTGGGCGGTTATAAAAATCAATTTTTGAAAGATATTGTGTGAGTTAAAATTTCCATATAAAAGGGTTTGTATTATCGGTAAAATCATCAAATTTATTAAAGGAGTAAAGAAAAAATGAAACCATTTGAAATGGAAACTTACTTCTGTCCCCCTCAAATCAAAATGTTGCATGCATCTATTGATTATTAAATAATATTTTATCAATGACAGTATTGTGATGTAAGCAGTGACATAGATTTATTCACAGACAAATTGATACTGCATCTATTATAAAAAGATTTTATTTATTGAAGAAAATTTTCATAACATTTATATTTTTACATAATTGTACCAAATAAAATTTAGTTGAAATAAATCTATAAATTAGATATCTTTATTTCCTCCGATTAAACAATAATATTAGGTATTATTTAGCATTTAAATATTGATTTAAGTATCATTACTCTATTTTATTTTATATAATATTTATTTACACTAAAACTAAATGTTTGTTAAATGTAAAATAAATAAGGTGAATGCTTATTTTTTTTATTTCAAAATTTTTAGAAATAATCAAAACAATAAAAAATCATTTTGTATAGTTAATTGTTTTATTCATTGATAAACTGAATTTAATTTTATTATCAAATATTATTTCAGGAAAAATGTTGGTGTAGAAAAGTTAACTTTCCTAATTTCTATTTCAAATTGTTTATTTTTTACTCCTTTAATGAATTTGATGATTTTAATTATTAAAATCATTAAATGTTGAATGTCCTTTTTGGCATATTTTGGCATTGCTGTTTTTTATTACTTTAATTGATTTATTAATTTTACTTATATAATACCCCTCTGACATTGAATTTTAACTCCCACTCCCCCCAGGCTATATTTTTCAAAAGTTTATTTTTACACCGCCCATAGGGCGGTTTTGTTTGGCTAATAATAATAATAATATTAATAATAATTAGAAGAAGAAGAAGAAGAAGAAGAAGAAGAAGAAGAAGATTCTTAAAATAGACAAAAGAGGAATTCAGACTGACAAAAAAGTTAATGACAATACACAAGGCATTACACCCTAGAGACGATAGAGATATGCTATACGTATCACGAAAGGAATGTGGAAGAGATCTTACCAACATAGAGGACTACGTGGAGGCCACAAAGGACTCGAAAAATACACAAAAAAAGTCAGAAATGATTACTTACGGCAGCCAATAACAGCAGTTGCAACATATGGACAAACAAAAAAACAACGAAAACAAGAAAACAAAGATGGGAAGAAAAAAAATTTATAGGCATATCCCAAACGACAAATTAGTTGACGTTGCACATGAAAAGACCTGGACATGGTTAAGAAGAGAACATCTCAAACGAGAAACTGAGCCACTAGTAATTGCTGTACAAAACAATGCCATAATGTGGACAAACAGAAAAACAACGAAAGCAAGAAAACAAAAATGGGAAGAAAAAAACAATTATATGCATATCCCAAACGACAAATTGGTTGACGTTGCACATGAAAAGACCAAGGCATGGTTAAGAAGAGAACATCTCAAACGAGAAACTGAGCCACTAGTAATTGCTGTACAAAACAATGCCATAATATGGACAAACAGAAAAACAACGAAAGCAAGAAAACAAAAATGGGAAGAAAAAGACAATTATATGCATATCCCAAACGACAAATTAGTTGACGTTGCACATGAAAAGACCTGGACATGGTTAAGAAGAGAACATCTCAAACGAGAAACTGAGTCACTAGTAATTGCTGTACAAAACAATGCCATAAGAACAAATTATATCAAAGCAAAAATTGATGAGTCACAACTAACTGTAAATGTAGAGTGTGTGCTGACAGAGATGAGACCATAAATCATGTTTTAAGCGAATGCAGCAAACTAGCACAACAAGAATACAAAGCTAGGCACGACCGGTTTGTAAATATTCAATTTTCTCGCAGTCATGTGAGAGAAATGGTTGAAATATTTTTGGGGTGCGTGGGATGGGTGGGGGTGAGAGTGATGGAGTGTTTGTCTTTTTCCCTTTTTTATCGCATCATCGAACGTTAGTTACGTTATATTATTTTTGTTTGATATTTTTAAGCTTTTTTTTTTTCATCTTCAACTGCATGTGCCGGTGTGTTAGTGTTAATGCGTGCATGTGTGTGTATATGAGTGTGTGTGTGTGTCTACATTTCTGCATGAGGTTACACAATTCTGAAAAGCTAAACCCCACCACCCTACACACACACACACACACACACACACTCACACACACACACATCGTGCTGAATTTAAACAAGACATTACATGCTGCCGAAAAAATAAAATTGATCTCGAAAACAGATACAAAAACTGATTGAAGAAAATCGGTAACAAATAATAATAATAATAATAATAATAATAATAATAATAATAAATATGCAAGAAGAAGAAGAAGAAGAAGAATGAAGAAGAAGAATGAAGTAAAAGAAGAAGAATGAAAAAGAAGAATGAAAGAAGAAGAAAAAGAAGAAGAAGAAGAAGAAGAAGAAGAAAAAGAAGAAGAATGAAAAAGAAGAATGAATGAAGAAGAAGAAGAAGAAGAAGAAGAAGAAGAAGAAGAAGAAGAAGAAGAAGAAGAAGAAGAAGAAGAAGAATTAAGGTATGTCATGTAGACAGCCGACTAAACCGGCAAATAAGGGGTTTGTCTGAGTATGACAAATATTAGTAATTGAAAAGGGAGGTCACTGCTTCTAGCCAAAATCTTCGCTTTGATATTCCGAAAGAATTGAGCCATTTTTAATATTTTTTTCTGCTTAGCAAGAATATGCCTCATCCACGCATAAGTATTTAAGTTTTAATGTAATGAAATATATTGAATTAGAAAGACTAAGGAAATTAAATAAGAACGCATATAAAAGATTGCACTTATTTTAATTATATTCTAATTGTTTTTTATATAAAATCATTTCCTAGGATTGATCTTAGTAAGTTGGAAAATAAAACAATAATATTAGAGATCAATAACATCAAGTAATTATCTATTAAACCAGGTTTTGTTAAAACCAGTATGCGAATTAAACACACTATATATTATGTAAACCATTATTTCTTAGTGATACATAAGACACATCGGACACCTCGCATGGTGTAATGGTTAGTAAACTATACTTGTAGACCGTTGTTAATGAGTTCGATTCTCATTGGGTGCTCCATACTACTGGCCTTGGGCCATATCTAAGTTAAGCTTAGTAAATAACTGTATAAGACACATTGCAGGATTTTTAACGCACTAAAAACATGGGCTGTTTTGAGGAAAATCTAACTCAGATTTTTATAGAGACATCGATGTTAAAAAAGATTTATTATATGTATTAATGACTTTGTCTATAAATTAAATAATCATTGATAAACATACGCAATTACTGATGTAATTAGTATCGGAATTTCGGTTACAGATAGACAGACAACGAATCTCCATTCTAATAAGATTAACTCAGTCATTAATGTTGATCTTTGTCTAACTAGACGTTTTTTCTCAGTCAAATCTCACTGATAAGATAAAGCTAATATTCTTCTGTTTAGCTCGTGTCAGTGTTACTGTACGGTTGCACCGCTTAGAGAAAAAGATAGATGGGAACTACACGAAAACACAGCGTGCTGTCTTTGACAAACCCTGGAAGCAGCACCCCACAAAGAAGTTGCTGTACGGCCACGTACCCCCTATCACACAAACTATACGAGTAACACGAACGATACATGTTAGAGAAGCAAGGATGAACTGATAAATTACAACGTTCTCCTGATCATGTGACATATTTTGGTGGTATCTACTGTATTCATTCATATATATATATATATATATATATATATATATATATAAAGTAAACTACAGACACGTGTTTCGAGGTATCACCTCTCATCAGTGCAGTTATACCATTTTTAGCAGCTGTCTCTGGCCGGGTTCGAGACCCGAATGAACTTACGCTCGCCAAACCTTCCTACCCATACGGCCACAATCAGCTGCCAAGTATAGCAGGCTATTTAATCGCTATATTTCTAAGCGGAAATAAATTCACCAAGAGTTCTCAAACTTTGTAAACAAAGTGAGATTTAGCTAACGCCGAATACGGTGAATTTTGCAATTAAATTCCTCCTAAATAGAGTGCTCTACTGAAATTAGGAGCGTATAATAAAGTAGACTACAGACACGTGTTTCGAGGGTGAGAAAAATAACAACAAAAAAAAAAAAAAAAAAAAAAAACGCGTCCATTTCCGAAAATCGTCTCTGAAGATAAAGTTTTACTTTGAAATCGATAAGACAAAAAATAACATCTTTTTGTTTTTATTTTTACTTGCATTGTAATTGCTTTCAAATTAATAATAATAATAATAATAATAATAATAATAATAATATATATATATATATATATATATATATATATATATATATATATATATATAACCAAGCAAATTTTAAAATCAATGCTAAAATCATTTTATAAATATATATAAATGTTAAGTTTTTATTTCCTGTTTAACTTCAAATGATTAGACTAAAATGTATCAGTTTGAAAAGTAAATCGTATTTTTAAAATGTCATGAACTTTTTGAGCAGATATTCCTTAAGTAAAGTAAAGTCGTCGGGGCGGCCTAAAGTCGGCATCAGCCAATCAGCGAGGGAGTCTATCCCCTTTTCACTAGCGATAGACCAAGGAGATTGTTTGTGGCATCTGAGGTGGAGCGCCACACCTACCACCAGTTCCTTACTTTACCGCGCAGATCCATGTGCTACTCATACGCTGAGTTGGCGAGGACCGGAATCGAACTAGAAACCATATGGTTTCTAACCGAACGCTCTACCGACTGAGCTAACCCGACCCTATATTCGACCAAAATAATTTACTCCATTCAATAAAATGAGTGTTAATTATACTATATAACATTAACGTTTAAAAAAGAAAATCTTCGTTTAGAACATATACATTATCTATTAATAATGGAGATTCGCTTCCGGTTTTTGTCTGTAACAAAAATTACGTCACTGCTTATGTCACATTACCCAAAATCGTCATAACATAGAATGAATACACTCAAAATGAATACAATATATTTTTTCTTTTCTTTCTTTTCTTAGTTTTCTTCGTTTGTGGAAATTTTCTTTATTTTTCTTTTGCTTCTTTCTTCCTTTTTTCTCTTTTATTTTTTCTTTTCTTTTTATTTACTTCTTCTTCTTTGCTTCTTTCTTTCTTTATCGTTTCCAATAATCTTCCCTTTTTATCTTTTTTCTTCTTTTTTTAATTTCTTTTTTCTTTTCGTTCTTTTTTCTTCTTTTTTTCTTTCTTTTTTCTCATTCCTCTTCTCTTATTATTTCATTCCCTTTTTCTATCTCCTCTTTTTTCTCTTACTAAGTAATACATCCTATAATTCCCAATAAATGACTTAGTACTTTAGGAAGAGTGTAGAAGAGAGGAGATGACTCTTACTTGTTCTGCTTGTCGTCGCTGACCGTCTTCCTTTTTCTGCTGGGCTGATTCTTCCCTCTTCAGGGCTGGTCATCTGTGCTTATTTCTTCGTTATTAAGTAAGTAAGACTTGGTATTTTCTTTTTCTTTGTTAAAGAAAAAACACAACCCAAAGGGGTTTCTAACCGCGCGGTGAGAAGCTGGCATCTTTTGGGAGCAAACAGTTCTAACGTCTACTTCTTTCAGCTAACGGCCAGAGCCTGATTAACTTGACCAGTTCCTTTTCACACCAATAGTAGTAAGATTGGGGTACTTACTACTCACATAAATCCCCAAACGGTGTTGATGGGGACTCTCAGCCTCGGTCGACAATTCATCTAGAACAGTGAAAAATCTGTTAATAAAATCTCTGCTACCTAGTGGCTATACTTCGTCTGTATATATATAGAATCGGACACATGACACATCTTTTCGGAAATATATGTAAATATACCTAAGGAAGCGCGTGGTGTAATGGTTAAAGTCATGGGAAATGGACTCGTCAACCCGAGTTCAAATCCTGGACGTGGCAATTATTTCACTTAGTGCTAATACCCTTGGGAAAGGTATGAATCCTACTCTCCCTCCAGCTATGGGTAAATAGTAGGGCAGACTGGGCTCTTTAACCTTGGTTAGGCAACCAGTCTAGGAGAAGGAAAACTCTGAATTCAAACCTGTTGAACTCCGCTTAAGAAATTGACCTTGTGTCACATCCTGCTCGTGCGGAGGGGTTGGTAAATATATATGTAAATATACCTGAAGGTATAAACCATTTAACCTACCGCAAAACATGATTTCAACGTGCATGAAATTTCATAATTCCTCAAACAAACAAACAAACAAAGAAAAAAAGGAAAAAGACAAATATATGATTATTTCAATTTATTTTAAATTTATTAATTATTCTATTAGATTTCCATGGGAACAGCTACATTGCTCTAATCCCAGACAGGATGTGTAGATACAACACTTTCAGTGGTATAGAAACATGCATAACAGTTATTGTCATTAGAAATGGACATGGCGAGTCCCAGTTTAAATCCTGGATGAGGCTAATTGTATTTCACTTTGCACTAATACCCTTTAGATTAGGCATGAATTGTTCTCTTCTCCAACCAGCAATAGGAAATTAGTAGGGTAGACTGGGATTTTTCAGCCCTGGTATGTCAACTGGTCTAAAAGAAAGACTAAAATCAAACCAGCTGTACTCTACTTAAAACTTAACCTTGTGCCACATCCTGCTGGTGATGGATGGGTTGGGTAGATACATACTCTAAGCTATATATTATGTATATTAGTCGGTAGTGTGTTCGGCTAGGAATCACAAGGTTCTTGGTTCGTTACCGGCTCTCGCCAACTCTGCGTATGAGTAGCACAGGGATTGGTGTGGTAAAGTGAGGAGCTGATGGTAAGTGTGGTGCTCCACCTCATATGCTAAATTAATCTCCTTGGTCTAGGGCTTGTGAAAAGGGGATAGACTCCCTCGCTGTCTGGCTGATACCAACATTAAGCCGCCCCGTCGACTTACTTCTATGCTGCTTCTGATTGCGACCGGTTAATTCCCACATGCATGCATTACAGCAGATGTGTCCCTGGGTGTGAGTCCACAGGAGAACGTCGCTTATGGGTTCGTCCCTGTTTCTATAACCCAAACCACCCAAGCAAGACTAACAAGACATGCTAGACACAGCTGGAGAAGCAAGGACGAACTCATAAGTGATGTTTTCATGTGACCTTCACATGGACACACCAGTGGGGCCGACTAGCAAGAACATACATAAATCAGCTATGAGGAGACCGTATGCTGTGTAGAGGATCTCCTAAGGGCAATGACCGAAAGATGGATGTCCGTGCTGCACGCCTGGATGACGACGACGACGACGACGACGATGATGATGATGATGATGATGATGATTCGTAAATATTTACTGACATTGGACACAGGGACACTTGTCTAGGTAAACGGTGTTGTGAGCAAGCAGTAACTATCACACTGATGGCTTTCCCGTTGTGTGCATATATATGACGAGTAGAAAAGGACTAGAAATGTTGTTGTCGTTTGGTTGGTTTTTACGGCATGTCAACCCATTGGGTCATTTCGTTTTTATTCATTTTTTATGGGAACACTTTTCTTTTAAACACATTTTTTAAAACCCATGTTTTCTATTTAACCTATAAATGGGACCCTAACAGATACTACCACTTCGGGTAAGAGTGGACCTAGGAGTAATAGTGATGAAGGGGTACTCCACATTTCTCGTGATCCAGAACTGGAACTTCACCATCAGATAGAGTTTAATTTCATACCCAGGATAATAAGACCCTCAGCCACGGCTTTCAAGCACATCTTTGATAAAAAGGGTTGAGGGTTTACCATAAGGGCGATAGGGTTGGGACAATCATAAAGGTGCTAGGGCTTGACGTGACCAGCCGACAGATCGGAAGGC
Source organism: Doryteuthis pealeii (assembly GCA_023376005.1). Lineage (NCBI taxonomy): Eukaryota > Metazoa > Mollusca > Cephalopoda > Myopsida > Loliginidae > Doryteuthis > Doryteuthis pealeii. The sequence continues at coordinate 29,929,789 of CM042179.1, read as the reverse complement.
CCCTCTCCGATCCTCCGTCTAGCCTAAGTAAGGGGCAGAGAGAAGTGTTGCATGTCATGGACTGCTCAGTCCCAAGGGAGTAGAGAAGTTCAGTATATTTCTAATATTGCAGGTCAGACACAAAGGTCCATTTATATAGGGGCCACCCAAGAACCGAAGCTCATGGAATGGCAGGCACAAAAATGCGTGGATCCCCTCGGCATTCCCCTTCAAGAGGGCACCTCAGGCACCGGGCAATAAACCCAGCCCTGTCCGTCTCTTTAAATCAAGGGGGCAACCCTTTTTATCATATATGTGCCAGAAGGCGGTGGCTGGGGGGTTTAATATTCTGGGTGTGACGTTAAACTGATAGTGAAGTTCCAGTTCTGGAAGTCTGGGGAATGTGGAGCACCCCTTCACGACCATTGCTCCCTGGTCCACTCTGACCCTTAGTGGTACTACCTGTTAGGGCCGTATAGACATATAAACATATAAACACACATAAACACATAAACACACTTACACATACACACACTTACACATACACACATGCAGAGAATTTGAAGGATGATATCACCAGGCATACAACAGAATGGACAAATCCTAGCAACAAGGTAAGAACTCAAGAACTCAGCTTTCAGAAATCTTCTGACGAAGGGATCTTTATCCCGAAATTTAAGAATAAATCAAAGGTAAACGAACAGTATCATAGTTACCTCGTTTTTCTTTACACTTGCATTAAGATAGTCTTCAAAATCACCCAGCATGAATATATTTATATCTATATATTTATATTTCTATTATATATTTACATAGACATATTGTTGGGGGTAAAATATGGATATGGATCTGAAAATATATAGAGATAGGAAAAACAAATTGTTCCAAAAAGATGAATTTATTATATTTATGTCGACGTATAAAAGATTCGGTTTATATAAAATCTTCTTCAAGACAATATGATAAAAAGAAAAGAAAATTTATAATAAGATTTATTTATATATACATCGTTCTATTTATTAATATAAACATAGACTACTAAATAATATAAGTATGTAGTTAATAATATTTTAAACACATTGAATCTTTATAGGATTTGCACCCAACCAAGTTATTTTTCTTCTTCTTTCTATATCTCCTCGTGTACCAATCACGTCTTGGCTTTCACCTTTCCGTGTTCCAATTTCATCTTGACTTTTGTTTTTGCATCACGTCATAAACATTCAATTTGAACGTTAATCAATGAACAGTTATGAACCTTTTCTACATAATTCAAACTCATGTCATTCAGAAAAACATCCATCACCTTTTAAACATCAAAAAAACACTTTTTTCTTCTTTTTATCATGTTGTCCCGAAGAAGGTTATATATAAACCAAAACGGTTAAACGTTGACATAAATATAATAAATTCATCTTTTTTTGGAACAATTTTTCCTATTTCTATATATATATATATATATATATATATATATATATATATATATATATAATATTTATGTATATGAATATATTTATACATATTATATGTATACATGCAAGTATTCTTATGTATGTTTATGTATTTTATAGATGAGATTTTGGTAGGCCAGAATTTTTACATGACTTAGTAATTAATATTACCTAGCAAAAATATACACCCTCCACCGGGTGCAAGTATTTCAATTTTAATGTAATAAAATATTATATTAAATTAGAAAGGCTAATGAAAGTAAATAAGAATGCAGATAAAAAGATTTGAAACGGAGGGGAGTATAATAAACAAATAGAACTACTGAATCTTACTATTCCATCACTCCCGTCTTTCATTACTAGATTTTCCTAATTTAACTATTTAGTTAAAATAGGAAGTAAAGAATAAAATTACAGTTATTTCTTCTTGTTAATGGATTTCTTTTAAGATTTTTCTCTGTGATTTTTGCTCATATTCATTAAGATAAAACCAAACATTAGAAATAAATAATAATAAGTACATATTTATTAAAATCAAATTTTTATATCAATATACAAGTTAACCTTTCGTTCACACTTTTTTGTTGTACATATAAATACGCTTGCATGTTATTAGTATGTAGTTAAGACCAACAGTATCAATATTGTTAAAAAAATCTTATTAATAATTGAGGTTTAAATAAAAGTAAAATCAACGGGAATGTGACGTAAATAACTAAGGGAATTGTGACTTGAGTAGTAATATAGTTTTGTTTACAGACAGAGAGAGAGAAAGACACACAATCTCCATTATAATAATAAGATGGTTGGCCTTAGGTGTAAATTGGCGTACCCAGGATTTGAACCTGTTATAGAATCAACTACATCTCTGGAATTATCTAGTTAGGAGCCAATTAAAGAATTCTCGTTGATTGATTAGAGGAAGAATCAAAGGAAGCGATGTTGTAAAGGTATTCCAAGTACAAGAGTCATTCGAGAATGCAGGTATCTCCAAGAAATCAGCGATGAAAGAAAGAACGAAACCTGAGATAAACTATTTTCTTTCTGTTTTTTTTTTCTTTTCTTTAAATTAAGATAGGTTCTCCCGTTTTCCCCCGTACACTAATCCAATAACCAAAATGGAACGGCATAATAGCGTCTGTTGCTCAATAATCTTATTTTCGACGACATTTTCACAAAATTAATGATGGTCGCTTTTATGATAGATAAATAGGAATTAAGAGACCTTATTGTAACTCAACAAATCCTTTACATTTATTTTTTTTTTAAAGATGAAAATTTCAGGCATTTTTTGTTCCTCTTTTTGGTTCCTTTTTTTTGTTCCTTCTTTTATTTATTTAATGATTACATTTCTGTTTCTTTGGAAACGTATTGAGAAAAGAAATTAGCTGGTAAAAAAGTAATGAAATGCCAAACAAAAGAACACACACAGACACACACACACAGACAGACAGACAGACAGACACACACACACACACACACACACACACACACACACATATATATATATATATATATATATATATATATATATATATATATATATATACATATATGGGAGCAAATAGGGAAATAACTCCGACAATATTAAGAAATTTGAAAAACAAAGTGTTCCAAAAATAAGATGAATTTATTTATCGACGCTTAAATGTTTCGGTTTATTTAAAGCTTCATCAGGATAGATAATAGGGTGAAGAAATTGATGGATGTTTTTTATAAATATTTTTCTAATTCCTGTCATCCAGAAAACATCCATCAATTTCTTCATCCCATAATCTATCCTTATGAAGGTTTAAATAAACCGAAACGTTTACGCGTCGATAAATGAATTCATCTTATTTTTGTAACATTTCATTTTTCAAATTTCTTTATATATACATATTTATAAACATATATATATATATATATATATATATATATATATATATATATATATATATATATATATATATATATATATATATATAAGTATGCATATATACATATATGTGTATATCTAATATATAAAGGAGAGATTTTGGTATGTACATGTCGACGTATAACTCCAAAACGGGAGGTCACTCAGATTCAAAATCTTGCATACACATTGATATCGTTCTAACTAAGAAACACTCCAAATTTGGTTATTGATTTTTACTGATTAAGGGATATAATTAATTAATCAAACAAAAATCAAACGATTTTTAGAAAGAAATCATATAGCTGCTGCTGATATTCCAGCTACATAATCAGGCACGCCCCACCCTTCTCCACCCTGTCCTACCCTGCTGCCACTATTCAACGTTGTTGAATGCGTTTGCAGAATCTTTCAGCTAACCACAGAAAAAGAAGAAAAAAGGAAAGAAAGAAAGAATATCAGCTTCCACTCATGACTAAATTTTAACGTAAAATAAAATTCGTTTTTTTTGTCCAAATCTTTAAAATATTTATTTTATAATCTTTCTAAATATTTTTGTATGTTTTTGAGACTAACTTTTAAAGTAAAATCAAATCTTTGTCCACAAGTTTACGGTTACATTTTTTTTAAATAAGATTTTAAATGTCAATAAAAATCAGTCACCAGTATAGTGTTGTATAAATATAAATTAAAAAAACGAAAACGTTTTCATCAATTTTTTTACGAATACTTTCATATTTCTTAGAATAAAATATATCCATTTTTAATCTTTGTTATTTTTGTTGCTCAAATAAATAAATAAATTAAAATGTTACATTTTATTTCTAACTCAAACAAGCAATGAAAAACTAAATTTACAATTGTCTTACGTACAAAAAAGTTGGAATATTATTCTCAATGTTGTAAACAAACAAACAAAAAATCGTAAATTATTAGTGCTTAAAAGGGGGGGGGGTATTTAACGCAATGAAACTTGAATAAAGGTTAATATTATCTTCAAAATTACGAAATACACACAAACACTTATTTACTTATTATGTTTACTTATTTTAAACAAGTAAATAGTGTTTCTGTGAATTTCGTAAGTTATTTACGAAATTCTTTTTTTGTCAAACAGTAAAAGAATGATAAAGAAATATATATAAATAAAAATACATACATATAGTTATCGGAAGTTTTTTTGTAACAGTTAACATAACATAGGTAGATCCAAATTGGGTCTAAAATGAGTTTTTGACAAAGTGACTTTAGCCCCCCGCTCCAGAAAATAATTTACCAAAAATCAGGGAATTATCGGATTTTAACTAATTTTTCAGTGTTTATTCATCAATGAACGATCTTTATAATACATTACTTATTTTATTTCAAAACTTTCTCATTTTTTCAGGTCACTTAATTTTGACCCCTCCCTTATGTTGGGGACGTAACATTTTTATGTTTATAGTTTACTAATTACAGTATAAATAAAGAGGGCCGACTTCTGATTTAGGTCGGAAAATTAAAACGGAAAGTTTTTTAGTGGTACCCAATGACAGTTTAGCTACAGTCTATGAATTAACATTTTGCGAATTGGGTTACGGTTTTAGGGGATTAAGGTTGTTTTTATTACGTATTGCTTAAAAAATAAACAAAAAACCCCAAATTACTATACATTTAATTAACCATTGAAATTAATTATTGAATCTATCATTGTTTGTGTTAGTATTGCAATGTATAATTTCAATTAAACTTAGTTTTAAAAAATATTTTTCAACAATCTGTTTGTTTTTTTTGTTGTTGTTGTTTATATATTCAACACAGTGAAACTTTCATAAAAATTCATTTATCTTGAAAAAACTTTTTCCATTCGAAAGAAGAAACATTAAACAAACTCCTGATGATTTTTAAAAAAAATTAAGCTTACGGAAATAATGAAAATTATGACTGAAAATTTTTTTTATATATTTGCACCGTTAAATCAACTAAAATTTAACGTAGCCAAAAACAAGTTACGACAAGAATTTTTTTTTTAATTCTATGAAAAATCAATTAATGGTCCGACTTTCATGAAAATTTCAATAACTATTTACCCTTGGATGTAAATATGTCTGAAAACACTGTCTGGTGTTCCTATTTTTTTTAATCCGGTCATGGAGCGGGTAATTTAGCTAGTATATATATATATAAGTATGCATATATATATTTATTTCTGTATGTATATATCATCATCATTATCCTCATCATCATCAGGTCACGCTATTAGCACGGATATCCATGACAATCTCTCGCCAACCGTCCCTATCACTCTTTGTTCTCGGGAGGTCCTCTGCGCAGCATCCAGTATCCGCACAGAACTGGTCAATGTATGTCTTTACTGGACGTCCCACACTGGCGTGTCCATGTGTTGGCGTCACTTATTTGTTTGTCCTTGCTTCTCCAGCAGTGTCCTGCGTGTCTTGTTAGACTTACTCGGATGGTTCGGGTGATACTAGACTGGTGACCGTACAGTTGTTTTTTCGTGGGCTGTTGTTTCCACGTTTTGTTTAGGATTGCACGCAGCATTCTTGTGCAGCTCCCATCTAGTTTATTCTCTATGCGCTTTGTTAGGGTCCAAGTGGTGCAGCCTTACAGCAGCACTGATACGACAACGGCTTGGATGAATTGTCTCTTTAGCTTGTCTGTGTGTTCGGATTTCCATATGACTGATAATCTGTTTATAGGGGACCAGGCCTTTCCTATGCGAGCATTAATATTGCTTTCTGTGGATGAGATATTACTACCTAGGTACGTGAATTGTTCCACCGAGTTTACCATCGAGAGTGGACATGTCTCTTTCATTAGCAAAAGATATGCACTCAGTTTTATAGGAGTTTACGCAGAGGCCGATGTACCGTGCTGCCTTTTCTATGCGGTATAAAAAGGGTTGGCTTGTTCAGGTGTATTTGCGAGGAGTGCCAGATCATCAGCGTAGTCTGCATCTGTAATAGTATGTGCGGGATATCGCCTACTTCTTGCTTTTATAAGTGTGAGGCTTTTTCCTTTTACACAGTAATATATGTAATGAAATGTATATATATATATATATATAATATATGTGTGTGTGTGTGTGTGTGTGTGTGTGTGTGTGTGTGTGTGTTATGGTTGTGGAGCCCATGTATGCTTCTGTGTTGGTACATCTGGTGAGTCTAGTTCTCAATATATATATTATATTTGTATATATATATATATATATATATATATATATATATAAAATGTGGCTTACCGGTGAATATGGGCACGGTCGTTGAAGGTGCACAAAATCCAGGGGTTAAGTCAGCGATATAACAAATACAAAGTTCTCAATACAAAGTAGAGCAAATTTATTAAAGAAATGGATACAATAGAAACCTACTCGAGTTTCACAATTAGGATCTTCAGGGTTAAATCCACTGAATTAATCGAGGTCCCGGTTAATTGCATTATTCAATGAACACACGTGTAATCGGCTGCAATTTACCGGTACCTCGATCAATTCAGTGGATTTAACCCTTAAGATCCTTATGGTGAAACTAACTCGAGTAGGTTTCTACTGTATCTATTTCTTTAATATATATATATATATATGTGTGTGTATGTGTGTGTGTGTGTGTATGTATGTGTGTGTGTCTATAATATATATTTTGTGGGAATTTTCTGTGTGAAATAACTGTGAAACTCCGTTAGATGTTAGTTTCATTTTATTTCATTCAATATTTAAAGGAGTTCCACTTTTTCAAGAATCTCTAGACTGACTGACTGGTGCGGTCGGTAGCACCATATATATATATATATATATATATATATATATATATATATATATATATAGTGGTAGGGGTTCAAACATTCGTTCTTAACAGATATGAAAAAAAATTACAGTATTCGGCCATTTCATTCATAACATAAAGAAAAAAGAAAAGGAAGAGAAAGAAAAAAGAAGAGGAAAAAAAGAAGAAAAAAATAATATATAACCACACAAAAAAAAAACTTAGGCACGTACATTTCTGATATTCATCTCTGAAGATAAAGTGTCTTTGAAATCGATAAGACAAAAATAACATCTTTTTGTTTTTAGTTTTTATACGCATTGTAATTTCCTTCAAATCATTAATATATTATAACGTACTATATATATATGTACATATATGTATATATGTATATATATATGCTTATATATAAGTAAGGATATATATATGTGTGTATACATATATGTATATATATGCATATATATAAGTACGCATATATATATATATATATATATATACATATATATAATTTATATATATATATATACACACACACACATATATATATATATATATATATATATATATATATATATATATATATATATATATATGTGTAGAATGTGTTTAGAAAAAACAAGATGTTAAAAGTTTTGCAATGTTGCTTTGATAAAGACCTCATTATATGGTCGAAAGAGATTTCTGTCAGCAAAACTCTTAACAACTTGTTTTTTCTAAAAGCTTTCTACACATTTGTCGGATTCATATCCATTTTTAACTTTCTCATATATATATATATATATATATATATATATATATATATATATATATATATATAATTTTGAAAATATAAAAAATATTACCTGCCCATGTATATACATACAAAACCCTGACAATAAAAACACAAAATACAGAAAATTAAAACATAAATATTCACAATTAAAAAAATCAAATTTCAAGTGCGAGTGTGCGCGTGCCCATGAACTGGCATATCTAAAAAAACGTGGAATTTCGGATAACATTTTTAAAAAAGAAAAAAAAAAGAAAAGAAAGTGGGAAAACCACACCAGTAAAACCGAGTGTGAAAAACAACACAAAAAAAAATCAACAAAAATAGGACTGAAGAGACAATATGTCGAAATAAATTTATATTCTAAACAAAGTTGATATCCATTTAATTATTTATGATATTCAGTATATGTAAAAAGATATACGCAAATCTTTATATGTACCTTTGAGTTCTCGATTTTGGTTTAATCTTATTAAAGTAACACTTGTTATCATCCACTTAGAAAAGAAAAAGATGTTGTCGAAAAGTGGATGTATGTTTTTGATAGACGTGTGTTTGAGTTACTTTTGAGCAATATTAGTATTTCCTCTTCTTTTTATCATATTGTCTTGAAGAAGGTTTTATATAAACCAAAACATTTAAACGTCGACATAATATAATAAATTCATATTTTTTGAAAGAATTTTTTTTTTCCTATTTCTATATATTGAACTATTGCAATAACCCTGAAGTAAACATATCAAGCGTTGTAATAATTAAATTATCATACTCTGGTATATGCACATGTCTATTGCAATGTTTGATAATTGTAAGAGCTATTGATATATTGTTTGCATTTATGGAAAAAAATTCTGAAAAAATTATTTTGCTTTAAAAAAAATTCCCATATTTATTAAAGTTGGCGCTCGTCATGTAATGGTTATCATCGTAGGAATTGGACATGGACGAACCTTCTTCTTCTTTCTCCCTTTTTCTTCTTCTTCTTCTTCTTCTTCTTCTTCTTCTTCTTCTTCTTCTTCTTCTTCTTCTTCTTCTTCTTCTTCTTTCTCTTTCTTTCTTCTTCTTCTTCTTCTTCTTCTTTCTTTTCTTCTTCTTCTTCTTCTTCTTCTTCTTCTTCTTCTTCTTCTTCTTTCTTCTTCTTCTTCTTCTTCTTCTTCTTCTTCTTCTTCTCTTCTTCTCTCTTCTTCTTCTTTCTTCTTCTTCTTCTTCTTCTTCTTCTTCTTCTTCTCTTCTTCTTCTTCTTCTTTCTCCCTTCTTCTTTTCTTCTTCTTCTTCTTCTTCTTCTTCTTCTTCTTCTTCTTCTTCTTCTTCTTCTTCTTCTTCTTCTTCTTCTTCTTCTTCTTCTTCTTCTTCTTCTTCTTCTTCTTCTTCTTCTTCTTCTTCTTCTTCTTCTTCTTCTTCTTCTTCTTCTTCTTCTTTCTTCTTCTTCTTCTTCTTCTTCTTCTTCTTCTTCTTCTTCTTCTTCTCTCCTTCTTCTTCTTCTTCCCTTCTTCTTCTTCTTCTTCTTCTTCTTCTTCTTCTTCTTCTTCTTCTTCTTCTTCTTCTTCTTCTTCTTCTTCTTTCTCCCTTTCTTCGCTATGTTTAAATAGTAGGATAGACTGGGTTATTTGACCCGCGCATGAAAAAAGATTTAGGATAAGGAAAACGCTGTATTCAAACCTGCTAAACTCCGCTTAAAACTTGCATTGATCAGCTCTGTATGGACATTGGATGTCTTGCGGAGGACTATGTAAAAGGTATAATAATATCTATTTAACTGAAGTGCAATCCTTGACACTATTGGGAAAATATATAGCTCAGTCGGTAGAGCGTCCGCGTAGGAATCACATGGTTCCGGGTTCGATACCGGCCCTCGTCCAACTCAGTGGTATGAGTAGCACAGCGATCTGTGCGGTAAAGTGAGGAACTGATGGTAGGTGTAGCGCTCCACCTCAGACGCCACACCTAGACACCTCCTTTGTTTAGCGCTAGCGAAAAGGGGATAGACTCTCTCGCTGTCTGGCTGATACCGACTTTAGGCCACCCCGACGACTTTACTTTATTATAATATGAATTTTTCTTATAATTTCAACCTTTGTAAGCTAGTTAAAATGTATATATATATATATATATATATATATATATATATATATTATATATATATATATATCATTCCATTTTATTAAAACAGTTAATTTATGTGAACAATTTGTTTTTACTTATTTCTATATATTGTCGGATTCATATTACAGAGACGAGACAATAAGAGAGAGAGAGAGTCCAGACAGAGACAGAAACAGAGATAGACAAAATAAAAGAGAGAGAAGAGAGATAAACTGGACAAAAGAAAGATTTATAGTAATCACATATTAATGGAAAATGGGACAAAGACTTAGAAGTAGATATGGAAGAGAAACAAAAAACGAAAAATTTCTGGAATAGATAGATATATATAGAGAGAAATAAATATTCTCCATACTTTCTCGGATTTATGTATTGTTTTTATAAGTTTATTATTACTTTATTTTTCACTTTTCAAATAAAAATCAAGTTTAAAGGACAACTTAAATATTTTATAGGAGAACCTATGGCATATTATTAAAACTTTATAATATAGTAATAATAACACATCATATATATATACAAACATAGGATGTCGGAAACCCTTATGTCGATACTTACATTTCAGTTTGTTATTGCCATTGTTCATGATACCCTGTGTTTGTTTTCTTTTAAAAAATTCTCCACATACTGTCAGATTAATTTCCTCGCGTACTTCCATATATATATCTTTATAATATAGTATGATATACTCTTGTAATATATATATAGACTCTACCGGTATGGAAAAAAAAAACAGGTAATTCACTTTTTCAAAGTAAACACATTTTTTATACTGACATCTGTGGAACATCCGTACTTTCTGAAAGCAATCATCAGTATCGTATGTATTGTCCACAAGAAGAAAAAACACCGGGGGAGTTTTCTAAGTTTTCTATGTAAAAAGTGCTCATATATATATATAGGGTATTCGGGAGAAATTTGACATATTTATATTTGGTTATTTTTCTCTGTAGGTTGGTAGTATTGTACGACACACTTCGCACCATTTAAAAGTTTGGGCCCTTCTTCATTCATGTACGTGATGACGGATAGAATGAATGACTGGAACCCACCCGAATCATGGAAGAAAATAACTTGTATTATGATGATCTGCACCGGCAATCAGAATAAGGAGATTATGGTTGCTGCCCAATGCTCCCTGAACACTGTAAAAACAATCAGGCATGAATTGGAGAATTGCAATGGAGACTACGGTGCTGTGAGAAAGAAATCAACATAAGAGACGATCTGATTACGTTCGTACAGCAGAATCCCTCGAAAATCTGCAGAAATGGTATCAGGTTGAATTCAGATGCCTACGAGGAGTTGCTAAACACTATAGTCAAGCCTGCCACACCTCTGGGAAAAGTTTAAAATAGTTGTCGGCGAATTTTTACGACTACACCAGTCCTAATATTTGGCCTCCGAACTCCCAGATCATAACCCCATGGATTATTATGTATGGGCGCTGTTGGGAAAGACACCAATCGCCATGCCAATACTACAAAATTCCAGTTAATCGACAGAATTAAGGTAGTTTTTGAGACCCTTCCCAGGGAAACTGTAACATTGGCTTGCTCCAGGTTCCGGAGCAGGATTGAGGCTGTGATCGACGCTAATGGCGGTTATTTTGAGTGAAACATATTGAAAGTAGGGTAATTTCCGTGGCTTTTGAATTTCTTTACAATCCATTAAATTTTATAGTTACCAAGCACTTATTCTTTTTCCTCATGAAACTATCAAATTTCTCCCGAACACCCTATATATATATATATATATATATATGTGTGTGTGTGTGTGTGTGTGGTGTGTGTGTGTGTGTGTATTTGGGCAGCATTCCTTCATTTATACATGTAGAATTTTTTCAAAAGGCACGTCTCCTGTTTAACAATTTTATTAACAATCTTTTCTAGCTTTCTGGTCTACTTTTTTACATTTGGATTGAAATGTGCCTTTTTTAAAATTCTACACACACACACACACACACACACACACACACACACACACGCGCGCGCGCGCGCGCACACAAACACACACAAACACACACACACACACACACACACACATATATATATATATATATATATATATATATATATATATATGTATGTATGTATGTATATATGTTTGTCTCCTAAAGGTCTTTTTCCTGTTTAGCTTAATGACACGAACAGTATACTAAATTACTTCTTAGTTCTAGGATTGAGTTATATCTGAAAACATTCCATCTTAATTGTTTCTAATTAGACATAATTTGCAATTAAGTCAAGAACTGACCCGTCTCTAACTCCACATTCAGTCTATCACTTCCTCCTCTTTATGTATATATTGATTACCTCCTCGTTATATTTGTAAGTTTCTCTATATAAGTAGAGAGAGATGGGAGAGCGATTGTGAGAGAGACATTTAACTTCTCACATTATTTGTATGTTAAGTTTCAGCAGCAACGACGAGCTCACATTTCAATTTAAATTAGGTCAAACGTTCGCTTTCTTAGAAATCTTGCAAAATGATTTTAATGGTATTGTTTAACTCTCCGGTTGTATTTAAAAAAAATGTTATTCCCTTTGCTAACTGTCTTTTTTCCTAGTCCCAATTATCTACTGAGAGCTCAATGGGTGACCCAACGGATCACGTTTTGTCTAATATATATATATATATATATATATATATATATATATATATATAGAGAGAGAGAGAGAGAGAGAGAGAGAGAGAGAGAGAGAGAGATAAGAGAAGAAGAGAAAGAGATAATTAATCATCTCTTTCTCTTTTATATATTCTCTCTCTCTCTCTCTCTCTCTCTCTTTCTTTATAATATATATATATATATATATATATATATATATATATATATATAGGTATGTGGAAATTGCGGATGATAATTAAATTACAAACAGAATTAAAGAAAGGCAAGGATCCCAACCCCCAGGAATTTACAACCAGTTGTTCAAAGCTATACACACAAAAATAATGATCAGTTTTGAAGTCTGCAGACTTAAGTAAAAATGGTTGTAAGGAATTAGAATGAAGCGCCGATCAATCCTCTATATGGCTGTTAACTTTTACCATACTGACGTAGAGAAACTGGTGTGTGTCTGGTGGTTGTAGTGTGTCTGGTGGTTGTAACAAGGTACGTTCTTTTTGTTGTCAATTAATCTTTAATGAAAGAGGAAAGTGTAAAAGTTATTTTTGTTAGGTAAAGGAAATTGTTTTGTTAAAATGGGAAAATCAAAATATTGTATAAATTTTGATTTTACTTATTGTGTTTACAGATACGTTCAGTGACCTAAGTTGATATGTTCATCAAGTTGTCAGAAATCAAAGGGTAGACTTATTTTGGGGCAGGCGAATAGCACTCGGTGACCTTGTCACGATGGCAGAATAGCTACAATATTTCCTAGATAAAAGACACTCTGAATAGTTAAAAATTCAGTCAGATTGGAACGCTAAAAGGAATCTTGTTAGAGGGCCACAAGACTTCTCCAGAATTGATGAAATAAGAAAATTACCACTAGAAGAAATAGCCCTTGTTGCCAAGAAAGACTCCAATAAAAGAATTTTGTTTAATTACTCAATGCGAATTAACAAGACAGACAAAGCTCCTCGCCGTGTCTTTTCTCTCCGACTTAGTGTGCAAAACATATTCCTCTGTTATATATAATAATAAAACTATTTTTACTGCTAATGGTGTGTTGTCTCGTTCTTGGAGTTGCCAATAACTACGGCAGCGCATTTCCACTAATCTTAAGACCCGTCACAAAGACGCTCCGACCAAGTTGCATTAATCCCGGTTCTGTGGATCAAAAGAAAAACACAACGTGTGCACAGAAAGCATCGACAAAGCAACTAGCCGGAGACACATGTATTAGTGACGGAACTAAGTCATATTATCAAGTACCGCGACTGGCATAGGACCACCTCAGATAGCATACCTCTCGCTTAAAAGGGGTAAGGGCTATGTTTCGAAAAAACTAACAAAATTAGATATTTGAAATTAATGAAGAGATTTTAAATACACTTTTTAGTATATTTGTCGTGATTATTACAAGCATTGAATCTGTTATTAATGTTGAATTTGTTTTTTCTAACAATCGTGTATGTGATGGGTAGTTTAATTTTTGAAAGTTTGAAAGTCGTTTCGGTCCTTTTCTTCTTCTCTAGAATGTTCTGTCGTAGATAGGAAATGGTGCGATTTCCTATATATGCTATGCTTTTAATAAGATAAAGAAAGCG
>CM042179.1:29883114-29910614 GCA_023376005.1 Doryteuthis pealeii | reverse complement strand
CTATATATATATATATATATATATATATATATATATATAATATATATATATATGATTTTTACTATTATACTAAAGCTGAACGAATCAATCTTTGTCTCCTAATGGGTTTTTCCTGTTTAGTTTAATGACACAAAATTCATAGTAAAATATTCCTTGCTTTTAGGATCGAGTTATGCTATGAAAAAATACATTTTAATTGGTTCTAATCTATACACATATAAAGGGTATTTGTGTGTATGTATGTCCGGTGGAAACTTCGAAAATAAAACGGTTAACGATAAAGTAAATATATATTCACTTTAAATAAAACTACGGCTTGCTTTTTGACCAAAAATAATGAAGATTTGATTTATATTTTCGAATACATTTAAGAATTAAATAGCATTATAGAATAACGTTAAAATTCTACTCGGCAAATTTTGGCGTTTCTTGCTAAAAGTAAACAAATGAATAACGGAAACTCAATCAAATATTTTCTTTTCATTTTTCTCATATTAAATCTACATTTTTACTAATTCAAAGTTGTAGTACATATTTCTTTTCATTTTTCTCATATTAAATCTACATTTTTACCAATTCAAAGTCGTAGTACATATTTCATTGTATAGAATAAACAATCGTTTATTCAATCTATTTTGGACAGTTTAAGAATCAATCACTTAGTTACACTTTTAACATCGAAATAATTACGGTGAGTTGATATTTAACTTTTAAACAAATACAACATTTTTTCGAATAAGATGTGTGATCTTTAGATTTTTTTTTTTTTTTGGCATTTAATATTTTAAATAGGAAACACTAATTTTCCATAGAGGTTTCATGCCGGTGAACTTATTTTTATTTGAAAATTAAATTTTACAAAGTTATGTACTGTCGAGATTTCCGTCGTTCGTCAATGTAAACAAACACATTTTTTTTATTTTTCGTGTTAGCCATTGTTTATAAAATAATCGCGTTAATTTATTTATTTTAATATTAGAAGTACAAATAAAATCATGATACTAATTCAGAATAGTGCGCAAAAGATAATACCATTAGATTACCTATTACATTTCACGGAAAACATTGACACTCAAGTAAGTGGGTTAGAATTAGGCTCCTTCAGGAGTTTCCGTATTTTAATGTTATTCATTCGTAAAATACGATTCTAATGATATCATTAGAATCGTATTTTACGAACCTATTACACGCTATTCTGTATTTGTACGAAAATCAATTCTATAATTTGATATTCAACTTTTAAGCACATTCAAAATTATACATAAAAAGTATATTTAATTTTTTTTTACATTTAGTTTTCTTTTTGTAATGTTTTCAAGTCAGTGCACTTTTCGATTTAAAAAATAATATACTATAGTCTATACTTATTACTTAGTATCGTATATTATTTTTATCAAATTATTATCAAAATTTGATATTCGATCGGCTACGCTTTGAATTAATAATGCTTTTTTTTATATTATTTGTCGTTTTACTTTAATTTGATTACATTTTTTTTTAAATATTAATTTGAAAATTAACAAATCGCGTCATTTATATTTTATTTAAAAATGTAGTTAATCATTGAATTAAAATTTCTTACTATGTAATTATGTGATATCATTTCCTTTGACGAAAAAGAAAATCCCTGATCTCTCACCAGGCCGGATTAAAGTAAGATCTTTTTACGTGGTGATTACAACTCATCATCTAAAGAGGATAGTGGCCTTAATGACAACTCTATCCTGCCACCATCTTAAGAGAGAAGAGGATAGAAGATGTATGTAAGTCGAAGTTAAAAGACACTGCATCTATGCCATTATTCTAATTTGTGCACCATTTTTAACCTATGCTGCGGATTTCGAATTAGTTTAATCTGATCCTGATTCTGTGCTCAAGCTAACACATTTTTAAAACTATTTATACCGAAGTTATTCCAATATCTCATCAACTATTGTTTACGTAGAGCAAATGAATAATCCCATAATGAATATTCCAAACTAGTTTTTAAAATTCAATTAAGTTGTATGTTAACTGCAACCTCTGGGCGTAATAATTTAAGCTTTAATGTAAGGAAATATATCATATTAGACGCATATAAAAAGATTACAATTATCCTAATTATATTTTAATTGGTTTCTATATAAATCATTCATAAGATTGGTTTTAATACGTTGGAGAATAAAACAATAATATCAAAGATCAATAACATCAAGTAATTATTTATTAAACCCGTTTTTAGACCAGTATGCAAATTATCCACACCATATATTATGTAAACCTTTATTTCTTAATGATATATAAGACACATTGCAGGAATTTAAACACTCTAATAACACGAACTGTTTTGAGGCAAATCTAACTCTGATTTATTCTATGTATTAATATTAATAATTTGACTATAAATTAAATACTCATTGATAAACTTACACAATTCCTGAAGGTCTTATGACGTAAGCAGTGATGTAGTTCTGGTTACAGACAGAGAGAGAGACAGACACCGAATCTCCATTATCATAAGATGATTAATACATCATTTTAATCATAAATACAATAAATAAATCATATTTTAATGATGAATACAAAATGTTTAATCTTAAACTTTCTTCTAAATGAAATGTATAAATATGACAAAATTCAAATTCTCGAGCTCTGGAGAGTAGGGAGTACCGCCATTACTTCCAGATAAACTCTGGCTCAAACCTGTTAGGGTCCCATCTATGGGTTAAATAGAAAAAATGAGTATAAGAATGATTTTTTAAAAATTAATTGGGTACCGATCAAGAATGAATAAAACAAATACATCTTCGGCATAAAATGATCCAACAAGGGTTGACATACCATAATACACAACCAATTAACCGACCCATCCTTGAGAATCTGCCATTTTTTCTATCTTCTCATATCAACTTTTAACCAATTAAACATAAAATGCTTATTTTATATAATAATATTATGTATCTTTTTGTTTTATATATAAGATATATCACTTATTTTATATAATGCAATTTTATATATATAAAATTATATATGTAAAATAAATCTATATATATATATAATATATATTCAATATACATAAATATATATATATATATATATATATATATATATATATATATTTAAAATAAATACATATATTTATATATTTAAATAATAAATATACATATTCATATATATATATAAGATAAATCACTTATTTTATATGATAATATTATGTATCATTTTTATATATCATTTTATATAATAATATCATGTATCATTTTTATATATCATTTTATATAATAATATTATGTATCATTTTTATATATCATTTTATATAATAATATCATGTATCATTTTTATATGTCATTTTATATAATAATATTATATATCTTTTGGTTTTATATATATATAAATAATATATATCTTATATTACAATATTAGAATGTTTGTTTTACCTAATATTAAATATCATTGCAAAGAACTGCCATTTTTTCTATCTTCTCACATCAACTTTTAACCAACTAAAAAATAAAATGTATATTTTATATTATGTATCTTTTTGTTTTATATATAAGATATATCACTTATTTTATATAATGCAATTTTATATATATGATTATATTTAGATTCAATAAAAGTTAAATTTTATTTATTTACAATAAATATATATATATCTAATATATATTCAATATACATATATATTATATATATATATATATATATATATATATACATATATATATATATATTTAAAATAATACATATATTTATATATTTAAATAATAAATATAATATATCATATATATATATATATATATATATATATATATATATATATATAATATATAAATCACTTATTTTATATAATAATATTATGTATTATTTTTATATATCATTTTATATAATAATATTATATATCTTTTGGTTTTATATATATATAAATGATATATATCCTATATTATAATATTAAAATGTTTATGTTACCTAATATTAAATATCATTGCAAAGAACATATAAAATGTTAATATGATATCTATTTACAGATTAAATTTTGTTAAGTAAGTAAAAAAGTAAGTAAAGTTTCAGGGTGGCCTAAAGTCTGTATCAACCAGACATCGAGGGAGTCTATCCCCTTTTCCTTAGCGCTATACCAAGCAGATTGTTTTTTGCGTCTGAGGTAGAACGCCACATCTACAATCAACTCCTTACTTTACTGCATTTGTCCCTGTGTTACTCATACGCTGAGTTGGCGGTGGTCGGTATCGAACCAGGAACCTTGTGGTTACTAGTCGGACCCATTTTTTTGTAACGTAATACATCTGATAGTTACCACAATCTTTATCGTCTTCCTTTTCTTTTCTTTTCCTTCCTTTTTTCTTTTCTTTCACTTCTTTCTTTTTTCTTTTTCTTCACTTCCTGTTTACGTCTTTCTATTTTTAATCTTTCTTCATCTTTTTTCAATTCTTTCAATTTTTTTTCTCCTTCAATCCTTATTTCTTTTTTTATTTTTATTGGATCTCTTCCCACTCCCCTTCCGAATGTTCTTTTTGTTTTCTTCTTCCACTACTTTCTTTTTCAGCGTCTTTCTTTCCTATTCTTCACTCACTACCACTAATACTCCACCCCTTCCCCCTCCTCCACCCCTCCTCCTCCTCCTCCTCCTCCTACCACTACTATTCTTTATTCCATTATGTTTATATATCTATTTATTTTCATATTATTCATACTATTTAACTCCTTGTTATTTCCGTGGAAGAAAGAAAATAGAACAATTCTGGTTTAACCAGAAGAAAAAAAAGACAAACGAAAATAAACGCTTAAGAATAATAATTAATCTTCTTGAAAGCATTCAAATTAGTCTTTTTTTGATCCCAGCCCCAACCCCGATAACACCTGCCTCCTCGATTTAAAGGGGTAGGGCTGGATTTATTGCCCAGTGCCTGAGCCCTTCCTTGCTAACGGGATCAACGTATTTTTTGCACCCGCTTCCAATGAGCATCGATTCATGGGTGATCCCACATTAATAGGGTCTTGTGCCTGACCCGTATATGTGGGATACGTGGTAAATATCATCCCCCCGTCTGCTAAAAACGATGTCCCAGTGTCCATTCATTTTAACTGAATTTGCACGAATAGCTGAAAAGGTCAATTCTTGAATGGCAATCTATGGTGCAGTGACTGCAAACAAACATTGATGCTTGCTGGGGTTGTTATTGTCTCTCCTTCTTTCTTACCCTCTTTGCTGTGACGTCTTCTTTCCTCCAATTTTCATTCCTTTTCATGCCTTGTTTAACAAGGGGGTGCCAGGCCGTTCTGCTTTCTGCACCAACCTCCCATATGTTGGTCTTGATATGGCATGTCTTCATGTCTTTTTGGCAGACGTCTTTGAAGCGTTGGTGTACTCTTCCTACCGGTCGGGAGCATTCTACTAAATTGCCATACAGTAGGTCTTTGGGGATTATGCTTTTATCCATCCCCCTGACATGACCAGGCGCCTCTTACAGATGATAGCGAACGTGCTGTTCATGTCTGCTCGGTTCAGCACGTCTGTGTTGGGTACTTTATCCAGCCAGTGAATGCGTAGGATGTGGCGTAGGTTCCTAAGGTGGGAATTTTCAAGTTTCCTCTGGTAGCTTGAGTATATGGTCCAGGCTTCACTACTGTTCCATATATATATTTTGATCTATTAACAAAATGTCCAATTATTTAACAGACTTATTCTTTTTAAATCTGCTTTAGCAGTACGTTTCTGGTTCGGGGAGAAATATCTTTAAAAAGTGTCTTTCATAATTCGTAATTCCATTTATTATTTTCAAAGTTTCAATTAAATGTGCCATTTAACAAAGAAACTAAAAACCAAACTTATTGCAACATATTTACCAACAACCATAATTTCTTTTTTGCCTGTCTACCTACTTCCAACATGTCACTCTCTGAAAAATCTTTGTTAAATCTCTACTACTGTTCTTCTACAAGGATGGATTTGGCATTAAATAAGCCATGAACTTAAAAATTACCAAAAATCAGGGAATTAACCGATTTTAATGAAAGGGAATGAAAAATGAATTTTTATACGAACATATTTGGAAGAAAATAAATACTAAAAATCGAAAAATTAAACTAAAAAAAAACAACAAATTTTAAGAATTTTTTTTCAGATTTTTTAATTACTCTGATGTGCATGAGATATAATCTTTTTGTGGTTATTTCCTATAAGTCTAACATAAACAAAGGGGAACCACTCTTGACTGATGAATTATTTATTTATTTATTGATCTACTAAGAAAAAAGAAGATGAGGTTAGAGTTAGGGTTAGTTTAATGGGAAAATAAATAAATAATTTATCACTCAGGAGTGGTTCCTCTTTGTTTATGTTAGACTTATAGGAAAATAATTCTATATCTAGATATCACCAAAATCTCTCACAATTGTAGGATGATTTAAAAAAATATATCAATGGAATGTAAATTTATTCGAATAGAATTACTAAAAAAAAAAGACAAAAGCAAAAAAAACAAAGAAACTAAAAACTAAAATATCTCTGAATTATTTAGATGAGACTTGATAATTTGGATTATTTGGATTATTGAGACTATTTTCCTCATCTTTATTGTTATCTGTACAACGTTTTGGCTGATATGTCCTCCGATTGGACATGGCGTAGTGGATATAGACGTTGTATTAATACAGTTCTGACAGTTATCTATAGGCTGCTGGTTCAATCCTGGTCAAGGGTGACAGTAACATAGAATAATAAATAACACAGTTTAGCACTTGTACCCAGCTATGGTTAGCGGAATGAGGACATGCTACCCTCGTGGATTGAATAATGGGTTGGCTTAAAAGTTTCAAGAAGGCTCCAAATTACGACAAGGAGGTTCCCGAGCCGGAGGATAAGGTTCCAGAGTTCGGGAAGGTCGCCGACTCCGACAAGAAATATCTGAAGAAAGCCGGGGGGCACGTCGGTCGAAACGTTGTACAGATAAGAATGAAGACGAGGAGAGTAGTCCGAATAATCCAAACAATACACCAAAACCAAAACTTATTCAACATATTTACCAAGAACCACCATTTTTCTTTTGTCTATCTGTCTACCACTTCCAGCATGTCGCAGTCTGAAGATTCTTTATTTTGTGATCTTGAAGGAATCAAATGGTCTTTACTGTCACACGGTTGTACCAAATTTTTTTTTATTCTTTCTCATTATTAGTTGTATTCTCGTAGATTTCCTTGTTTATGTGACTCTAAGTTATTTATTTATAAATTATTTATAAATTTATTTATAAATCTATTTGTTATTAAATCATGTATTTGTTCAAGATGTTATTCTTACCTTTTTTTCTTCCTATTTTTTTTTCTTTTTTTTTTTTTTTTTTTTTTTTTTTTTTTGGTCGTTGTTGTCATTTTCTTTAACTCCAACTTAGATATTTTTTTCTTCTCCATCGTGTTTTGACTCAGACAAAGAAATGTTTCATTCGCTTTTTGTTTTTAGTTGTTCTGTTTATTTGTTTGTTCCTTTTTTCGGTGACATCTGACAGATTTCTTGTCAAGTCTTTTGTCGTTCTAATTTCTTCTTCTTCTTCTTCTTCTTCTTCTTCTTCTTCTTCTTCTTCTTCTTCTTCTTCTTCTTCTTCTTCTTCTTCTTCTTCGTATTATTATTATTATTATTATTATTATTATTATTATTATTATTATTATTATTATTATTATTATTATTATTATTATTATCATAACCGTTATTCATCTTGATTATTTATATTTAAAATCATTATTTTTTCACTTTTTATCACAGTCCACCACTCTCTCACTCTCTAAATCTGATATATATATATATATATATATATACATACACACACACATACATATATATATATATATGTGTGTGTGTGTGTGTGTGTGTGTGTGTGTGTGTGTGTGTGTACATATACAAATATATATATGCTTGTTTTCTTCTCTTCATTACCATTTATTTCTTATTTTTCTCTCTCTGCCTTCATCTCATTCTTTCACCTTTCCCATCGTTCTTCCGACATCTCCCGGCTTCCTTCCTTTTGTCTGACATCACATACTGAATTTGTCCTTATGTTGCAACTCTTACTTGGCAGATACCCGGGAACCTAAAAAAAGTATATCTTATTATAATGGAGATTGTGTGTTTGTCTGTCTGTAACCGAAACTAAATCACTACTCAAGTCCCAATTCCCTTATTTATTGATGTCACATTTACCATGAATTTATATTTTATTTAAACCTCAATTATTGATAAAATTGTTATACCTTATAAATACTGTTGACCATATCTACCTACTAATAGCATGTAATTGTATTTATATATACAACAAAATAGCAGTTTACAGTGTGAACGAGAAGGCTAATTTGCATATTGATATTTAAAATTTGATTTTAATAAATATATGCTCAGTATTATTGATTTCTAATTGTTTGGTTTTCTCTTAACGAATCTGAGCAAAAATCTCGGGGATAATCTTAAAAGAAATCTATAAACAAGACGAAAGAACTGTAATTTTATTAAATACTTCATAATCTAACTAAATAGATAAATTATGAAAAATGAAAGACTGGAGTGAAAGAAAATGATAGAAGAGTTAAATCTAAAGCTGTTCTATTTTTCGATTATACCCCCTCAGTTTATCATTTTCTAAATAGTTTCTAATTTGATACAATATTTTATAACATCAAAACCTAAATACTTGCACTCGAAGGGTGCATATATTTGCTAGTATATATGAATGAATAATATATATATATATATTCATATATATATGTGTGTGTGTGTGTGTGTGTGTGTGTGTGTGTGCGTGTGTTTGTGTGTGTGTATTTGGGCAGCAAAGTTGTGATCTTTTCAATACACATATAAACACAAATAAACACACACATACACATACACTTACACATCCGTAGAGAATATTTAAACACAACATACAATATATATATATATATATATATATATATATATATATATATATATATTATATATATATATATATATGAGATTTGTCCAAAACTTGGTAATAAGGGATGATTCTATATGTGATTTCTAAGATACACTGTATTAATATTGTATGATCCAGTATGTATAAATACAGCGAATCTTTAAATCACTTAAGAGAGCTCAATGTATAAGAAACTTTTTAGATTACATACAGAGCAATATTTATCATAGAAAGGAAGGAAGAACTCAACACCGTAATTCCATAATAAATTTATTTCGACCAAAATTGGGGCCTATATAAATCTAAGATGATTTAATACAGCTCCCCAAATTTCAGTCTCATCAGATGGGGATCAATTTACTTTTGAAATTGCACTTCTCAAAAAGCAAAAAGTAGAATTTTAAAAAATAAATAAATTCAAACAAAAACAAAAAAAATATTTTTTTAACAATATAAGATTGTCACCATGGTGACAGAAAGTCGAATGAGAAAAAAGAGATACATCTCAAGTTTTGGCTTCTTGGGAGTATGGTAGTCAGACAGACAAATAAAGACAATGACAGAAAAAAGAATATTATATTAAAATATAAATAAAGAAGTAAATAAAAAAAAATTAATATTTAAACATTAGAATATAATAGATAATATAATGGTGTATAAAAAAACTATAGATAAAAAAGGAAATAAAAAGGAAATAAAGATAAAGATAATAATAATAATAATAATAATAATAATAATAATAATAATAATAATAATAATAATAATAATAATAAAATAAATTTTTAAAAAATAATAAAATAAATTAAAAATAATAATAATAATAAAATAAATTAACAATAAAATTAACATAATAACAATAATAATATAATAATAAAATAAATTAATAATAATAATAATAAAATAAATTAATAATAATAATAATAATAATAATAATAATAATAATAATAATAATAATAATCCCTGGCAGAAGTCAAAATCCAAAGAGGTATCTTCCAAGGAGACTCATTATCACCACTACTCTTTATTATTGCAATGATGCCGCTAAACCATATACTGAAAAAATGTACCGGGGGATACAAGTTTAGTAATTCACAAGAGAAGATAAACCACCTTATGTACATGGATGACATTAACTTTTTGCAAAAAATGAAAAAGAATTGGAGAGCCTAGTACAAACTATTAGAATATATAGCCAGGATATAGGGATGGAATTTGGAATCGAAAAATGTGCTATGAATGGAAAAATGTGCTATGAACTAATGAATGGAATACAACTACCAAATCAGGAAACTATAAAATCTCTTTATGAAAATGAAAGCTACAAATACTTAGGAATTTTAGAAGCGGGCAATATCATGCAAGCAGAAATGAAAGGAAAAGTTAAAAAAGAATATCTCAGGAGAACTAGAAAACTTCTAGAAACGAAACTTAACAGCAGAAATCTGATCAAAGGAATTAATACCTGGGCTGTCCCCATTATAAGATACTCAGGACCATTCTTAAAATGGACAAAAGAAGAACTCAGACAGATAGACCAAAGGACGAGAAAATTAATGACCATGCACAAGGCTCTCCCCCCTAGAGATGATAGAGATAGATTGTATGTGTCAAGAAAGGAAGGGGAAGAGGTCTTGCCAACATAGAGGAATGCGTAGAAACCACAATCCAACAACTTGAAGATTACACAAGGAAGAGCAAAGACAAACTACTTATGGCAGCCAACAATAGTAGAAACGGCAGATGGACAAACAGAAAAATGACAAAGACTAGAAAACAAAAATGGGAAGAAAAACAACTATATGGACGCTTCAAACGACAAATAGAAGAGGTTGCACATGAAAAGACTTGGACATGGTTAAGAAAGGGAAACCTCAAAAGAGAAACAGAATCACTTATAATTGCTGCACAAAATAATGCCATAAGGACAAACTACATCAAAGCGAAAATTGATAAGACCCAACAAAATAGTAAATGTAGACTTTGCGGTAATAGAGATGAGACTGTTAACCATATACTCTGCGAATGTAGCAAACTAGCACAACGAGAATACAAAACTAGACACGACTGGGTTGGGAAGTTGATCCACTGGGAATTATGCAAGAAATTAAATTTTGACCACACAACAAAATGGTATATGCATAAACCAGAATCTGTTCTTGAGAACGAAACGCACAAAATTCTCTGGGACTTTGAAATTAAAACGGATCACCTTATCCCAGCAAGAGGGCCAGACCTAGTGTTGATTAACAAAAAAGAAAGAACTTGTCAACTGGTGGATTTTGCAGTGCCAGCAGATCACAGGGTGAAGTTAAAGGAAAATGAAAAAATTGACAAATATCTGGACCTTGCCAGAGAACTGAAAAAGTTATGGAATATGAAAGTGAAAGTTATACCAATTGTAATTGGTGCACTTGGAACAGTCCCAAAAGGATTAGAAAGGGCTTGGAAAGTTTGGATATCAGAGGAAGGATTGAAACCATTCAGAACACTGCACTGCTGCAATCTGCCAGAATACTCAGAAGAGTCCTGGAGACCTGAGGAGACTTGCTGTCACTCAGACTCCAGTGAAAGACCATCAGCTAACACTGATGTGAAAACTCAAAAGGAGTAAATAATAAAATAAATTAAAAATATATAATAATAATAATAATAATAATAAATAATGATAATGATAAAAAATAAATTATATATACACATATATACATACACATATACACACATACACATGTATATCCGCATAGCATCCAACATCTATATATTCATAGGTCTAGTCAATTTCTAAATATATGTATAAATATCGTTAACATCAATTCAATCAAAACACTCTATAGCTAACTCGGAAGAATATCAATGGTTAGTTAAGAAATTAAGAGTCCATATAGTATCTTTTACATAGGTAAATACCAAATAAGTCAATATTATTCTACTATAATTGACACTTAATGTCATCAATAAATATTAATAATTAAATCCATTATAAATCACTTAACATCTCTATTCATGGATACAATATAAGTTTATACGTCTGATTAAACACAGTACCAGGTTACAATAAATATAATATGAATAAGAAACCATTCCTCAAAACACCCCAAAATTAATCACTAACTTCCAGTCACATAAAATCATACTAATATAAATTTATTTCTATGCCTACATTTGAATATTAATTCGTTTCTTTTATTAAGTAATTGGCCAGTGAGTCTATATTTCATGATACATATCTTCTCATCCAGACAGAGGTTACACCTACCTTTAAATCCATTTGGGGTGGAAGATGTTTTAATAAATTCCCATTTTATGATAGGATTTAAGCCTCTGTCTTTCACATTTCAATAATAACTTGATAATGCAGCCTGATTTTTAGTTTTGTGGTTTGAAAAAGAATGTTTATGGTTATAAAATCTCTGTTTCCACTTCCCCGCGGAGATACCTATATAAGCTTTTACTTCTGTTTTGTTTTCTAAAGTTGAAATGATTGCTTTGTATACAACCTTCTCCGAGTTGCAAAATCCATTTACGGGGCACTCATCTTTGATCCTACAGTTACAGTTAACCTTATACGTATTTTGAGTGCTCACCGCGCGGCCAGGATAACCTAAATTCAAACGTTTTTAGATCTTATTTTTCCAAAGCAGGTATCATTGGAGAACAAAAAAAGTTTTGTAAACCGGGACTAATAATTATATTTTCATTTTAATGGTTACATCCCCATGTCTCTTGAGTATCCATTTAGAATGAATGTATCTCAAAACTTTGTCTGCATTATATGACCCACTGAGGTTGATATGCCATAAAAATGGTAGTACCTGTTAGGGTCCCTTCTATGGGTTAAATAGAAAAATATGTTTATAAAAAAAATGAGTATCCATCAAGAATGAATTTATTTCAAAACTTTGTCAGCATTAAATGACCCACCGAGGTTGATATGCCGTAAAACAAAACAAACAAACAAACAAACTAACAAACATAATTGAAAACAACAATAACAACAGTGATGTAAAACTTGAAAGATATTGCCTGAGGTGAGGGGGGTTAAAAATTCAATGTCAGAGGAATGGAAACTTAGCCCCGTCCCCCTCAAATAAAATGTTGCTTGCATCTATAAATTATTAATTGAATAATTATCTTGAACATTTTGCACATAAATTTCACGCAAAATCGTAGATATTTATTCATTTTTAATTTGTATTAAAGGAGTAAAAAAAATAAAACAATTTTAAATCAAAACTCAGTCCTGTCCCCGTCTAAAAAATGTTGCGTACATCTGTAAATTATTAATTAAATGATTACTTTAAATATTTTGCACATAGATTTCACACAAAATATTTGTATTTATTTATTTGTATTTATTTTTTGTAAAGTTTTATTTAATTTCTTTTTACTGAAAAAGGGCGGGAGTAAAAAAGAATATTTTAAAAATTGATTACAAATTTCGCAAATATTTTTTTCCATTTAGAGCAATATAATTTTTTAATTAATTTCATAGTTTATATAGTTTATCTATCTAAATAATATATAGTTTATTAATTACAATGGAAAGGATTCAAACATTGAATTATAAGGAACGGCTTTTATCTATTTTATTAATATTAATTGTTCTTTATTCTATGTATAAATAGAGATCGAATCCCATTATTAATAGATGTAGGTAATTAAAATGTACAGATTCTGGATGCTGTGCAAATCACCTTCCAAGGTTGATGACCTATAGGGACGATTGACAACAGAAAGTCGTGGATACCCATAATGATGATGATAATGATGATGATGATAATTATTATTATTATTATTATTATCATTATTATTATTAATTTATTTGAGGATTATGGTGATGATGATGATGATGATGTAGTAGTATTAGTTGTAGTATTAGTATCAGTAGTAAAAAAAAGTAAAGTAGGCAGAATGGCCTAGTGTCGATATAACCAAGATGGAGAGGGAGTCAATCCCCTTTTTACTAGCGCTAAACCAAGGAGATTGTTTTTGCGTCTGAGGTGGAGCACCGCATCAACCACTAGCTCCCCATTTTACTGCACATATCCCTGTGCTACTAATGCGCTGAGTTAGCGACGGCCGGTATCGAACCCAAAACCTTGTGATCCCTACGCGGACGCTCTACCGACTGAGCTTATTACTTGTTTGTTTGGTTAGTTTTACGGCATGTAAACCTTTCTTGGGTTTTTTTCTCTGCGAAAGTCGGTTTAACGAATTTTGTCTTTACGTATATAAGGTATAAAAATGTATCTTCACAATCATTTTAAACACATAAACTGTTCATGTTTTAGTTTTAGTATCAATGGTTTAAGAACGAATCTATTAATAAATTTCATAATCATTTTAGACAGGTAAGGATTTCGCATTTAGTTGAAATATTAGTGTTTTAAAAACGAATCTATTAATAAATTTCATAATTATTTTAGACTTGGTAAGTCCTTCGTATTTGGCATAGATATCAATGTCTTAAAAGCCAGTATATTAATAAATTTCACAATTATTTTAAACAGGTACTCTTTATATTTTAGTTTCAGTATTAATGTTTTAAAAGCCAATGTATTAATAAATTTCATAATTATTTTAGTCAGAAAAATTTCGTATTTAGTTTTAGTATAAATGTTTCAAGGGCGAATATATTAATAAAGCCTCCAATCATTTTAAACAGGTAAGCCCTTCGTATTTAGTTCGAATGTTTTAAGAGCCAATATATTAATAAAGTCCACATTCATTTTAAACGGGTAAACACTTCGTAGTTAGTTTAAATGGGGGTAGAATCAGTGTATTCTAGGTCCCACACTAGAAGGAGTGCTGTTGTGATTGTTTTAAGCATAGTATCATTATTTATTATGTTTATGAGGAAGATCATGAATTCTGATGATGAGGAGTAGTAGAAAGAGTAGGAGGAGAAGGAGGAAGAGGGGGAAATCTTATAATGATGATGATTATGATGATGTACCGTAGTTAGTCTACGTTCTTATAAATCGGCTCGTTTCTTTGTGTGTAAAACTGACCCTTGAATTAAGATTCGTGGTAATCTGTGCTGATTAAAAACAAACTCGACCGCAACTCTTGTCAACAATATTTATTATGGCTTTGATCGGTTATCTGTAGTAGTCGTCAAGGCAAAGAAACATAGAAAATATGTTTATGATAACAGAATCGGCATAATTAGATTTTGTAAACTTATGACTCTCTCGCCTGTCAGTAAATTATCAAACTTGGGAGTGGAAAGAAAGAAAGGCCGGCTGCTTTTCCCGTGTAGACTAACAGGTCCACGTCGTGCTTGCTTCTCCATACCCTTTCTGGCCTTCGCTATTCAACCCTTCTTTTATGATTACCATTAATCAGCTAATTATTTTCTTACGTCATAATTTTAATTCCATTGTATATTTCTTATTGTATTATATAAGTACATTGGGATTTGAACCAAACAATTCGACATTCCTCTGGTCAGGTTTTTCTCCCAAGAATGTTTATAATTCTACCGAAAATATTTCGCCATTTTTCTGATTTGGCATTCAAACGAACAATTCAAACAAAATGAATTCCAGCTAGATTTTTCCTTTCCAAATATTTTTCCAAAATATATCTTTCTTTTCATATTTCACCAATAATTTACTTTTACTAAAACTGATTCTTTTGTAACCCTTAATTATCAAATCCCGTAAATATGTAACAATGATGATTATTGTTATTATTTACCTACTGTGAATTTGTTTTTTTTAGACCAGCGTTAGCTGGGAATATTTTTACTGGAGTCTGAGTGACAACATGTCTCCTTAGATCTCCATGACTATTATTATTATTATTATTATTATTATTATTATTATTATTATTATTATTATTATTATTATTTCTCTGAATGATCGGAAAAGAAGGTTCCCTAGCCCGACAAGAAATACTTGAAGAAGGCTGGAGGGCATATCGGCCGAAACGTTGTACAGATAACAATGAAGATGAGGACAATAGTCCGATTATTATTATATTATTATTATTATTATTATTATTAGCAAATATATGTATTTAAGTTTTAATATAATAAAATATCATATTAAATTAGAAAGGCTAATGAAACTGAATAAGAATACAGATAAAAAGATTTGAAACAGAGGGGGTATGATTGAAAAATAGAACAACTTTGAAACCAGCTCTTCCATCATTTTCCGTTACTCCCGGCTTTCATTGGTAAATTTTCCTAATCTAACTATTTAGTTAAAATAGGAAGTAAATAATAATATTACAGTTATTTCTTCTTGTTCAGGGATTTCTTTTAAGATTTATCCCCGAGATTTTTGTTTATATTCATTAAGATAAAACCAAACAATTAGAAATCAATAATATTCCGCATATATTTATTAAAATCAAATTTTTTAAGATCAATATGCAAATTAGCCTTCCCATTCACACGGTAAACCACTATTTTGTTGTATATATAAATACAATTGCATGTTATTAGTATGTAGATATGGTCAACCGTATTAATAATGTAAAACAATTTTATTTGTAATTGAGATTTAAATAAAAATAAAATCATGGAGAATGTGATGTAAATAACAAAGGGAATTGTGACTTGTATAATAATATAGTTTCGGTTACAGATAGACAAACCCACAATCTCCATTATAATAAGATGAGGCAGAGGATTAATTTTCATGATGATGATGATGATAAAAGTTTGCGTTTTTACTTTACAGTCGCATAGTATTTTGTTGTACTTGAAGTAACATCAATGGAATTGCCAACTAAATTACCAAATAATTAGCAATTTTAATGACACATATTTCTTCTGCTATTGCATCTCTTCTCTCTTCTTTTAGAAGTCCGTCGCAGTAAAACGATGACGTCACTCCATGTCGTTCATCAGTTGTAGACCCCCCCCCTGGTGGCTAATTAGTCCAATTCTGGACTTGCAGATGTGGTCACATTCAGCGCAAGGGAAATTTCCATCTGCATTCTGTGGTGCAGCGCTATTGATCTCGATACTGAGCCGCTTAGCTCATGTGCGGCATGTCTCGCCAACCCTGTTGGAGGCCCGATCTTCCAGGCTTGAAGGTGAA
This sequence comes from Doryteuthis pealeii, assembly GCA_023376005.1. Taxonomy (NCBI): domain Eukaryota; kingdom Metazoa; phylum Mollusca; class Cephalopoda; order Myopsida; family Loliginidae; genus Doryteuthis; species Doryteuthis pealeii. Next base: position 29,893,645 of record CM042179.1, on the reverse strand, counting down.
ATTAAGCATTTCTTCAGCGTCGTCTTCATAATATATATATATATATATATATATATATATATATATATATATATATATAAATCGCACGCAAAGGATTGAAAAAAATAACGTAGCGTTCAACCGTTATTACACAGCCATTATAATAGAAAAGTTGCAGAAACACACACAACCTATCAAATATCAGACATATTCTGTCAAAATAATAATTCAATGCCTGAAGAAGACAACAGATCAGAAACATGTGTCGCATATGTAAGATAAAAATATTTTTTTTAAATTTTCTGAGAACATAATACATTTTGCGGACCTTTTTTTATAAAATATTGAATTTTCTCCCGTTGGAACCAGAACAACATTTTATATATATATATATATATATATATATATATATATATATATATATATATATATATATAAAATTTAATTTTATTAATTAATTTAATTTAAATTAAATATAATTTAATTATCTTAGAATAAGTAATCTCCAGACGATTACCCATGAATTCAAATAAAACTTCAGAGCTTAATTGTTACTGCTCACTAAACGGCGCTCCAAGAAGCATAAATGCCACCAGACTTATTGACAAAAAAGAGCTTGAGGTTACAGTGGCCTGAAAGTTGTATTTATACAACTTTAATAAAGTATTTCTTTGAACCGCTTTTAGGGGCCTCATATCCTTCGAGTGCCTTTTGCGAGTTCACCATAAAGTACTTTAATTGTATTTATACAACTTTAATAAAGTATTTCTTTGAACCGCTTTTAGGGCCTCATATCCTTCGAGTACCTTTTGCGAGTTCACCATAAAGTACTTTACGGGGGAGTCTGTCTGTAGGTATGCGGATGGTGTGATGCAACCATCACAGTTGGCGTTACAATAGCATGGTCTCAATTGAGTTAATGCGTGTTCTGCTTCAAAGTTCTTAGTGAGGGATTTTGTGCTATCACTTTACGCCCAGTATACATTGAAGACAGTTTCTGTGGAATGCCTCTAGTTTTTTTTTCTTCAGATGTCTGCGATACAACACCCACGACTCGCTTCCGTATAAGAATATGGATTGGCAGAGATCTTAGTATTAATGGTGATGAATTATCATGAACACTCTGTGAGTGCCTACCAAAAGGTGCTGAAACCAGACCAATCCGCCGTTGCCCTTCACTTGTGTTGTTTAAGACAGATCACAGGTAAGTGAACTCCTCTACATTTTTCAGTAGTTAGTGGTTAATGAGAAGTTCAAGAATCGGAGGTTGACAAATAGTGAGAACTTCTGTTTTCTGATCATTGATGGCAAGTCCTGATCGAGAATAAGCTTCAACTACAGCATTAATGATGATTCGTGATTGCATCTCTACCATTTATCATCAAGATGATAAATTGAGAAAAAAGATAATCCAGAAAAATCTCAAGTATAATTGAGTTAAAAGTAAAAGGAAAAAAAAACTGTGGAAGCAGGCGCTAATGGCGTTTATGGACAGAAGAATAAGATGAAGAAAGAAAGTAATTATATTTTATCACTTAAAAGTTAGTCTGCCTGTATATACCTTCTTTTTTATTTATTTTATCTATCTATCTATCTAGTTATAAAGCTTTGTAAACCAATAACTTTGTTTACCTATCTAAGTCTATTCAGAACTTTCTATTCAATTAAACATCTTAAAAAGACAAAGCAAACTATGTCAGAGGCAACAGCAGCAGCAGCAGCAGCAACAACAACAACAACAACAACAACAACAACATAGATGACAGTAATAAACAGAGATAGAATTATTAAACAAAAAAGAACAACAACAACAAGAAAAAGAAAAAGAAAAGAATAAATAATAATATTATCATAATGGAGATTGTGTGTTTGTCTGTAACAAAAACTATATCGCTACACAAGTTACAATTCCCTTAGTTATTTACGTCACATTCTCCATGATTTTATTTTTATTTCAACCTCAATTATTAATAAAAATTGTTTTACATTATTAATACTGTTGACCATATCTACATACGGTATTTACCGCGTACCCCACTTGTACGGGTCAGGCACAAAGTCCCTATTAACGTGGGACCACCCACAAACCGAAGCTCATGGAGTGGCAGGTGAAAAATTGCGTCGATCCCGTCGGCATTCCCCCTCAAGGGGGGCGCCTCAGGCACTGGGCAATAAACCCAGCCCTGCTCCTTTAAATCAAGGGGGCAGGTGTTGCCTGGGGGGATGGCCCCCTGGGATCGACGCCGTTAATCATATCAATGGTCCAGAGGCCGAAGCCACTGTTGACCATATCTACATACTAATAATATGCAATTGTATTTGTGTATACAACAAAATAGAACTATGTCGTGTGAACGGGAAGGCTAATTTGCATATTGATAATAAAAATTTGATTTTAATAAATATGTGCTTAGTATCATTGATTTCTAATTGTTTGGTTTTATCTTAATGAATATGAGCAAAAATCTATTTGCTAATAACAATAACAACAACAACAACAACAACAACAACAATAATAATAATAATAATAATAATAATAATAATAATAATAATAATAATAATAATAATGTAGATTGTGCGGTGACAGAGATGAGACTGTAAATCATGTATTAAGCGAATGTAGCAAACTAGCACAACGGGAATACAAAACTAGGCACGACTGGGATGGGAGGGTGATCCACAGGTAACTATGCAAAAAAAAAAAAATTAAATGTGACCATACAACAAAACGGTATATGCATAAATCAGAATCTGTTGTTGAGATTGAAAAGCATACATTTTCTGGGATTGCGAGATAAAGACGGATCACCCTATGCCAGGCAGGAGACCAGATCTAGTGTTGATTAACAAATAAAAAAGACATTTTAACTAGTGGACTTTGCAGTCCCAGCAGATCACAGGGTGAAGATGAAGGAAAACGAAAAGATGGACAAATACCTGGACCTTGACAGAGAATTGAAAAAGCTGTGGAATATGAGAGTGAAAGTGATACCAATTGTAGTTGGTGCACTTTGAACGGTCCCAATAAACTTGGAAAAAAAACTGGAGGATCTGGAACCATCCAGACTACTGCACTGCTGCAATCGGCTAGAGACCAAAAGGAGTGAAAAAATAAAATAATAATAATAATAATAATAATAATAATAATAATAATAATAATAATAATATGCAACAAATGTATATAAATTAAGTATTTATATTAGGATCTGTCAATTTTTGCTTCATAAACGTATTTTAAAAAAAATAAATTTAACCCCTGTGATTGACGAAAATTACCAAAAATCATGAAATTATCCGATTGTAATGAAATTTTCAGTGTTGATTTATCAGAACGTGAGTGTTATTTGAACCTTTCGTGCCAAACGGTTGACTTTTCCTCCTTTTTTCATTCATAATATTTATTTAGCATAATAAATGATATATATATATATATATATATATATATATATATATATATATATATATATATATATATATATATATATATAAGTTGGAAATACAATAAAATGCAGATAAAATACGCCAAATTCGCTATATTAAAATATTCCGAGTGCACTAACTACTATTGGCATCACTTTCATCCACATATTCCACAATATTTTCAATTCTCTGGCAAGGTCCATGTATCTGTCTATCTTTTCGTTTTCTTTCATCTTCACCCTGTGATCTGCTTGGACTGAAAAATCTACCATTTGACTAGTTTCTTTTTTTTTTCTTGTTAATCATTGCCAAGGTCTTCTGACTGGCATATGCTGATCCCTCTTTATCTCAAAGTCCTAGAGAATTTTATGCGTTTCATCTGTTCTCAAGAACAGATTCTGGTTTATGCATATACCATTTAATTGTATGGTTAAAATTTAGTTTCTTGTACAATTCCCAGTAGATCACCTTTCCAACCCAGTCGGGCCTAACATTGGCTAAATAATCTGGCTAAATTCCCTGTTCAGTCGTTTTTTTTTTCCTCAAAGGAATTTAATAATCTTTTTCATTTTGTTGATTGAAAGCTGTCATATTGAAGCAAGTTTTTCTTTCAATTAACCTCGTCAAACCGCTCATTACAACCTTAATCACTCTCTTTTAATTCGCATATTTAGACTTGAGCTGGTATTTCTTTAAGGTATGCAAATTACATGATGATATCTTCCTTTTTTAGTAATTCCAGAATTCAGTTATTTAGTAGTTGAGTAACATGATATTACAGGGTGACCCAGAAAAAACAGAACCCACATTATTTATTTTCCCATTAAAGTAACCCTAAACCCCAACCCTAACACTAAACCCTAACCCTAACCCTAACTGTAACACTGACCCCTAACCCTAACACCCATGAAAGTCACAAAAAATGTACGACCACTTTTAATGTTTCAATCCAAGGTGGTCACTTAAAAATAACATCTTTGTGTGGCAAGTTTTAAAAGAAAATGGACCTTGAAAAAGTTAATGGTCTGAATGTGGAGCACCTCTTCATCACCATTACTCTCAGGTCCACTCTGAACTAGAGTGGTAGTACCTGTTAGGGTCCCATCTATGGGATAAATATAAATTGGTTTATCAAAAAATTGATTTAGAAAAATTTCTTCAAAACTATCCCTACGAATCTTTTAAAACTTTGTCGGCATTAAATGACCCAACGAGGTTGATATGTCGTAAACCAAACCAAACCAAACCAAACCATAATGTTTTTCCTCTGGTCCTTACTCCTACGACCGTTATCATCTTGAAAAACCCTCTGGTCACATACGAGGCCATCCAAAACGTGCATCCATCCCTCCATATATTAATACTCATGTTCCTTAATTGTACGACCGTTATCATCTCGCAACTACACCCTCTGGCTAAAAAGGAGACCGTCCAAATCGTCTACGATTAATACCCAATCTTCTATATATTAAAACTCTTGTTCATTAATTTTACTACTGTTATCACCTTGGAACACCCTTTGGTTAACAATGAGACCGTCCAAATCGTGCAAGATGAAATGCAATCTTCTATGATTTAATACTCTTGTTCCTTAATCTTCCGACCGCTATCATCTTACTACTACACACTCTAGTTAAAAATGTAACCGTTCAAATCATCCAAGTGGAAATGCAAGTATCTAATCTATATATTAATACTCATATTCATTAATTGCACGATCGTTATCACCTTGCAACACCCGGTGGTTAAAAATGAGACCCTCCAAATCGTCTATCCATCCCTCTATATATCAATACCCGTGTTCCTTAATTTTATGACCGTTATCATCTTGCAACACCCTCTGATTAACAATGAGACCTTCCAAATCGTCCAAGATGATATGTAATCTTCTATATATTAATATTCGTGTTCCTTAATTTTACGATCAATATCATTTTACAACAACACCCTCGGGTTAAAAATGAGACCGTCCAAATCATCCATCCATCCATCTATATACAAATGTTCCTTAATTGTACGTCCGTTATCATCTTAAAACGCTATTCGACTAAAAATGAGACCGTCCAAATCGCCCATTAATCCATTTATTTATCAATACTCGTGTTCATAAATTTTACGACCGTTATTATCTTAAAACAGCCTCTGGTTAAAAATGAAGCTGTCCAAATCGTCCATTAATCGGTCTATATATTAATATTCGTAATTCTTAATTTTACGACCGTTATCATCTGGCAACACTCTCTGGCTAAAAATGAGATCTTCCAAATCATACATCCATCCATCTATATACTAATACTTGTGTTCCTTAATTTTATGACCATTGCCATCTTGCAACACCCTCTGGTTAAAAATGAGACCGTCCAAATCGTACATCCATTCATCTCTAAATTGATTCTCCTGTTCCTTAATTTTACGACCGTTATCATCTTACAACTACACATTCTAATTAAAACTGTGACTGTCCAAAGATGAAAAGCAATCCTCTATATATCAATACGCATATTCCTTAATTTTACGACCGTTATCATTTTACAACAACACCCTCTCGTTAACAATGAGACCGTCCATATAGTCCAAGATGAAAAGCAATGTATATATTAATACTAAAATGTTCCTTAAATTAACTGGTAGGTCCTCTGCGCAATATCCAGTATCCGTACAGAGCTGGTCTATGTAGGTCTTTGCTAGACGACCCGCACTAGCATGTCCATATGCTGGTTTCCACAGGAGAACATCACTTATGAGTTCGTCCTTACTTCTCCAGCAGTGTTCAGCATGTGTTGTCCCGTCTTACTCGGATGATTTGTGTGATAGGGGACAGGTGGCCGTATAGCTGCTTAAGATCACATCTTTCGCAGCTCCAATGTAGCTAATTCTCTAGGCGCCTCATCAAGGTCCAAGTGGTTGCCGCCATACAGTAGCACTGATACCACCAGACCCTGGAAGAATTGTCGCTTTAACTTGTCGGTGAGATCGGATTTCCATATAACGGACAATCTGTTTATAGCTGACCACGTCTTCCTTATGCGTGCATTAACATCACTTTCTGTGGAAGAGATATTACTACCTAAGTACGTGAATTGATCTACTGGCTCGTGCAGGTGTATTTACAAACGAAATGAATAAGATATTAAAACTAGAATACAAATTGAAAATATGCTCCCCCATCACCACCGACACCTCCGACTGACTTTTCATCCGCCCGATTCGTTAACCTCTCGGCCATTTGACAGCTGCCGTAAAGGGGTGGTGTTTAAACTATTAAATACATACATTTTTTATATATTTTACGATCACCAGAGAGATCCAGTCTCTAAACAGACGACCATTGCTTATATATATATATATATATATATATATATATAGTAAAGACAAAACCTCATGGGTATATTCGGATACCTGTAAGTGGAAATGGTACCATAACTACAAAATAGCCAATTTTGTTGAAATTGTACCATAACCACAAAATAGACAATTTTTTAAAGCTTTACTAATTATATTGCTCTGTTTAAAAAAATCAAACATCGAGCTCGCAATTGAACCTGAACTCTCAAACATTTTACCGTTGGAATAATGGACCAGCTTAGAATCATTCTAATACCAAATTACCTAGTAACCCACCTACGAATATATATATATATATATATATATATATATATATATATATATATATATATATATATGCTTGATCTCTTTACTTCACACTTGATTCATTCCTCTATTGCTTTTTTTTCTTTCTTTTTTCTTTTACTGTAACTGTGTGGAGAAGTAGGGATGCAATCCACAGAGGACCAGCTTCATTTTGATGTATGATACATGTTCCTGTGTTGGTAATTATACTTGTCCTAAACAAAATGGCATTACTTTTTTACTCATCTATGTGGAGAAGTAGGGATGTGATCCACAGAGTATCAGCTTCATTTTGATGTATGATATATATTCCTGTGTTGGTAATTATACCTGTTCTAAACAAAGTAGCATTACTTTTTAAAATTCATCCTCGTATATATATATATATATATATATATATATATATATATATATATTCTGAGGAAGGTGTACCTTGAACACCGAAACCGTGGTAGAGAGAAAAACTTTTTTCTACAACGCTAACTGCTCCATATTATACGAGATACATATTGAGACCTTTGGGATTAACTACTTATGCTACTGTAATGAAAATGTGGTAATAACTTTCTGATGAATATATATATATATATATATATATATATATATATATATATATATATATATATATATACGGACTCACAGACAAGTTAAAGAGACTATTTTTCCAAGGTGTAATCGAGTCAGTGCTGCTGTATGGCTGCACAACTTGGATCCTAACGAAGCGCCTAGAGAATAAACTAGATGGGAGCTGCATAGTTTCAGATCCGATATCTTCTTCAAGCTTTTTACCAAATATGAAAGCTGTAAATGTGATAACATTGTAAAACATTGAAGTCTATTTCCTCAAACGAAGGCAAAGTTTTGAAGAAAAAATATCTATGTGCGGTAATTCTTAATGTTAATTTGCAACCTTCGTCACGTGGGATACGTTACAGTTCCAAAATCGACCTACCCTAATGTACATAGTCATTACCGATAGTCGTTGTTGATTCTTCATCATGCTCGAATCGTAGCAGTAATTGAGTTAAACATCACCGGTTAGGTTCATGATGATGATGATGATGATGATAATGATGATGATGATGATATGTGTTACAGTAGTAGTAGATGTAGTAGTAGTAGTAGTTTTTGGCTTTAATGGTGGTGTCCAATATGGGGGCGGTAGTTGCATCTTGTTAGAAACGTCTTCCGTGAGGCAGGGCATTAAATTTGTTATTGACCGTGATTTTCTCCTCATTGCCCGGTTATTTAATCTGTTCCGTGCAGCAACGTCTTACTCGTCATTTCTAACGTAAACACCTCAGTAAGAGCAGGCATCACGCACGCAGCCATGTTGTTGGCTAGAATATAGTGACACCCAGTCTCCAACCCATCGTCTAGCGCTCGTTCTTCTCTTCTTCTTCTTCTTCTTCTGCCCTTCTTCTTCGCCCTTCTTCTTCTTCTTCTTCTTCTTCTTCTTCTCGCCCTTCTTCTTCTTCTTCTTCTTCTTCTTCTTCTTCTTCTTCTTCTTCTTCTTCTCGCCCTTCTTCTTCTTCTTCTTCTTCTTCTTCTTCTTCTTCGCCCTTCTTCTTCTTCTTCTTCTCTCTTCTTCTTCTTCTTCTTCTTCGCCTTCTTCTTCTTCTTCTTCTCGCCCTTCTTCTTCTTCTTCTTCTCGCCCTTCTTCTTTCTTCTTTCCTTCTTCTTTCTTCTTCTTGCCCTTCTTCTCGTCCTTCTTCTCTTCTCGCCCTTCTTCTTCCCGTCTCTTTCTCTCTTTCTCTCTTCTCTCTTTTTCTCTTTCATCTCTCTTTCTCTCCTTTTTCCCCACCATTATCTACCACAGTAATAATTGTCTTCCCTTCTCCCTTCTTTCTCTCTTTCTTCTTAGTCTTATTCTTTTTTCTCTTTCTCTTTTTCTCTTTCTTTATTCTCTCTCTTTCATTCGTTATCTGTTTCTTTTTCTCCCCCTCTCTCTCTCTTTCACTCTCTCTTTCTTTTTCTTTTTCTTTCTCTCTTTTTCTCTCTTTTCTCTTTCCTTTCTTATTTCTTCCTTTTATTTTCTCTTCCCTTCTATCTCTCTCTCTCTCTCTCTTTGTGTCTTTGTGTCTTCTTCTTTCTTTTTCTCTTTCTTTCTCTTTTTTCTTTTCTTTTCTCTCTTTCTTTTTCTCTTTCTTTCTTTCTTTTTTCTTTCTTTTTTGTTCTCTTTCATGTTCTTTCTTTCTTTCTTTCTTTCTTTCTTTATTCATTTATTTTATTTTTCTCTTTCTTTAATTTTCTCTTCCCTTCTTTCCCTCTCTCTTTCATTCTATCTTTCTCTTTCTTTGTGTATTTCTCTCTTTTTCCTTCGTTTAATTCCATCTTCTTTGTCTCTTTTTCTATATCCAATCTTTCTCTTATTTCTCTCTCTCTCTCTCTCTCTCTCTCTCTCTCTCTCTCTCGCGCGCGCGCTTATTCTCTCCTTTTCTTCCGTGTTTTTCTTCATTGTTAGACTTAGTCTACCTCAGTAATAATTCTCTCCCACCTCACTGTTTCTCTCTCTCTCTTCTCTCTTCTCTCTCTCTCCTGTCTCTCTCTGTCTCTCTCTGTCTCTTCTCTCTCTCTCTCTCTCTCTCTTTCAAACTATATTTCTTTTTCAAGTCTGTTTGTTTTCTTTCTCACCCTCTTTCTTTCTCTCTTTCTCCCTTCCTGTCTTTTTTCTCTCTTTCTCTCTTTTTTCTCTCTCTTTTTCTCTCTTCCCCCTTTTCTTTCCTTCTTTCTTTCTTTCATTCTTTCTCTCTCTTTCTGTGTCCCTTTCTTTCTTTCTTTCTTTCTCTCATTCTTTCTCTCTTTCTTCCTCTCTTTCTCTCTTTCTCTCTTTCTTTCTTCCTTTCTTTCTTTCTCTCTTCCTTCCTTTCTTTCTTTACGTTTCTATTAGAACCAATGTACAATACCAACCAACCCAATACATTCCATTTGCTTCATTTTATTCTTCTCTTTGTTTATCTGTCTCGTTCTCAACCCGACTGCTTGTCAGTCTATCTGTCTGTTCGTCTGTCTGTTCGTCCACCGTTTGGTCCTTCCGTCTGTCTGTCTGTCCGTCTGTCTTTCCCTCTCTTCTTGTCTTCCTCACTCCTTCTCGAATCAAATCCAGCGGACCATCAAATTAGCCTTGCCAACTATAACAAATTCTCAGCCCTGTCTGCCAGGGCTTTAGAATACACCGACTGCACCTTTGCAGAGGGGTAAGACCCCCCCCTCTAAAATTGGGCCACCTGTTGGCTGTGGGTGGCAACCCGTAATGCTTAAGAATAGAATCTTGTGGATGAGAAGTCCATGACATGCAACACCCCCACTTTGGGCGTTACTTAGACTAGACCGGCGGTCAGAGAGCGCCCCCCCCTCCGATCAATCGGCTGGTTACGCCAATCCCTAGCACTTTTATGATTGTCCGAATCCTTTTGTCCTCATGGGAACCCCCAATCTTTTAATCATATTCATGCTAGAAGGCGGTGGCTGAAGGTCTTCATGTCCTGGTATGAGTTTAACC
>CM042179.1:29870614-29878114 GCA_023376005.1 Doryteuthis pealeii | reverse complement strand
ATAAATAAGGTGAAATATTGCCTAAGGAGTTGGCAATAGGAAACACTGTTTACAGTTGCACCTTTTTCAAGGAAATCAATAGTGATGGGTCCTTTCATCTCCCAGAAGAGGGTCATTCAATAAATAAGGTGAAATATTGCCTAAGGAGTTGGCAATAGGAAACACTGTTTACAGTTGCACCTTTTTCAAGGAAATCAATAGTGATGGGTCCTTTCATCTCCCAGAAGAGGGTCATTCAATAAATAAGGTGAAATATTGCCTAAGGAGTTGGCAATAGGAAACACTGTTTACAGTTGCACCTTTTTCAAGGAAATCAATAGTGATGGGTCTTTTCATGTTCCAGAAGGGGTCATTCAATAAATAAGGTGAAATATTGCCTAAGGAGTTGGAAATATGAAACACTGTTTACAGTTGCACCTTTTTCAAGGAAATCAATAGTGATGGGTCCTTTCATGTTCCAGAAGGGGGTCATTCAATAAATAAGGTGAAATATTGCCTAAGGAATTGGCAATAGGAAACACTGTTTACAGTTGCACCTTTTTCAAGGAAATCAATAGTGATGGGTCCTTTCATCTCCCAGAAGAGGGTCATTCAATAAATAAGGTGAAATATTGCCTAAGAGTTGGCAATAGGAAACACTGTTTACAGTTGCACCTTTTTCAAGGAAATCAATAGTGATGGGTCCTTTCATGTTCCAGAAGGGGTCATTCAATAAATAATGTGAAAATATTGCCTAAGGAGTTGGCAATAGGAAACACTGTTTACAGTTGCACCTTTTTCAAGGAAATCAATAGTGATGGGTCCTTTCATCTCCCAGAAGAGGTCATTCAATAAATAAGGTGAAATATTGCCTAAGGAGTTGGCAATAGGAAACACTGTTTACAGTTGCACCTTTTCAAGGAAATCAATAGTGATGGGTCCTTTCATCTCCCAGAAGAGGGTCATTCAATAAATAAGGTGAAATATTGCCTAAGGAGTTGGCAATAGGAAACACTGTTTACAGTTGCACCTTTTTCAAGGAAATCAATAGTGATGGGTCCTTTCATCTCCCAGAAGAGGGTCATTCAATAAATAAGGTGAAATATTGCCTAAGGAGTTGGCAATAGGAAACACTGTTTACAGTTGCACCTTTTTCAAGGAAATCAATAGTGATGGGTCCTTTCATGTTCCAGAAGGGGTCATTCAATAAATAAGTGAAATATTGCCTAAGGAGTTGGCAATAGGAAACACTGTTTACAGTTGCACCTTTTTCAAGGAAATCAATAGTGATGGGTCCTTTCATGTTCCAGAAGGGGGTCATTCAATAAATAATGTGAAATATTGCCTAAGGAGTTGGCAATAGGAAACACTGTTTACAGTTGCACCTTTTTCAAGGAAATCAATAGTGATGGTCCTTTCATGTTCCAGAAGGGGGTCATTCAATAAATAAGGTGAAATATTGCCTAAGGAGTTGGCAATAGGAAACACTGTTTACAGTTGCACCTTTTGCTGTATGAAATGTCATTCCATGTCAAGAAACACTGTCATCGTGACCGGTGCACCCGGAACGTTTTCTTTACCGGAGAGTCAGTGTGTTTCCACTCCATAAAATTGCAAGCCACGACTTTTCGTAGGTGTATGTTCAGTACTGATAGTGATTGTTGTGTAATGGACTTATAGATGGTTGATAGATGGCGAGCAAATCCGTGCTTCTGCTCGGCTTTATGATAAATATATATATATATATGGTGGAATCTCCTATCATAAACGATAAGTGAGGGTCAGTAGTGAGTGATTCGTTTCCTCCTACGTTGTGCATACTATTAAGAAGACATTTTATTTGTATTTTCTCGAGTGTGATACTAGCCCAGCCTTGCTGTAGCTACAACGCCACCCTGACAGATAAAATTTTCTAAAGCGGGGATCATATGTTTTTGCTTTAAAGTTTCATGGGGCTGATCAAGGTGTTTCAATGTATATTCTTTAAGGCTCTTTAATTTAGCGAAACATCTTACACCATTCTTTCCGATTTGATCCTAGATTTCCCCAGGTACTCAGGTTAATACTGAAGCATTTCAAATCGTCCTTCAATTATATATATATATATATATATATATATATATATATATATATATATATATATATATATTATATATATATACTACTTCTACTACTGCTAGAATAGACTCAGGCCTACTTAGTGATCTATTTCAATTTTTTTTAAATAGACTGTCTTTTTTATTCAGGCTCGTAATGACAAACCCATGTTCAGCCCAAATGAAAACGTTTTTTTTTACTAAATCATGTCTCTCCTACAGATCACACATCCTTCTGTATATTTCACATGGTTTGCGCTTTTCAAACACCAAAGATTTGACGACAGACTTCTGTTCAAAGCTGGGACACTCTATTTGATTTGTTGCCATTTTAAATAGTCTCAAAACAACTATTTAAAAAAAAAAATTCTAATTCAATTCCAAGCAATTATGGTCCTATGCCAGTCACGGTATTTGATAAGATGGCTTAGTTCTGTGACTACTACATGTGTCTCCGACTAGTTGCTTTGTCAATGCTTTCTGCGCGCATGTCGTGTTCCTTTGATCTGCAGAATTGGGACCGATGAGAATTGGCCGGAGCGTCTTTGTAATGGGTCAGAAATCAGTGGAAATGCGCTGCCGTAGTTATTGGCAACTCCAAGAACGAGACAATACACTGTTAACAATAACGACAGTTTTATTGATATATATAACATAGGAATATGTTTTGTATACTAGGTCAGAGAGAAAAGACACAGCGAGGAGCTTTGTCTGGCGTTTTTTTCTATGCTAATTCGCACTGAGTAATTCAGCAAAGTTCTTTTATTTGAGTTTTTTCTTAGCGACAAGGTCTATTTCTTCTAGTGGCAATTTTCATATTTCGGCAATCCTTAAGAAGTTTCGTGGCTCAGTGATAAGCTTCCTTCTGGCGATCCGGTCTGACTGAAATTTTAACTATCCGTCAGCCTCAAAAATAGGTCTACCATTTGATTTCTGACAGCCCCGAAAACATATAATCTCACTGCAGGGATCTTTGCATGTATCTGTAAATACAATAATTAAAATCAAAATTTATTCAATATTTTGACAAAACCATTTTCTTTAAATAACAAAAACAAGTTTCACACTTTCCTCTTTCGTTAACAATTAGTTGCCGCCAACACAAAGAATTTGCGGTATTATCGAATGCAGAATTTACATTTATGGAAAAAATCTTAAGTTGTCTTAAAAAGACTTCTACTATAATAATTGACAGAGAATTAGTTTGAAACTAACATATGTATCCTAATAATGCATTAGTCTATTGAAATTATAACCTATCACTGAATATTTCGGCAAGGAAAAGACAAAGTCAGTTTACAACAGATATTAAAAGTTGATTATAATAACAAGACCTGTGGATATACCACAGTATGATAATTTGATTATTTAATAATAAATTTACTTAAGAAGCTATTTTTACATAATTAGAGGCTTGGATAATTAAGGGTTGCAAAAGAATCAGTTTAAGTTAAAATAAATCATGGGTGACAAAAAAAGAAAGAAATATTTTGGAAAAATATTTTGAAAGAAAGAATCAAGCTGGAATTCATTTTGGTAATTGTTTGTTTAAATAATTTCGGGAGAATTAAAAACATTGGAATGGATTGTTTGGTTAAAATTCCAGTGTACTTATATAAATATAATACAATATAACAATATCCATTGGGGTTCTTTCCTAGTTGAGTAACATGATATTACAGGGTGACCCAGAAAAAAACTGAACCCAAATTATTTATTTTCCCATTAATGTAACCCTAAACCCTAATCTTAACTCTAAACCCTAACCCTAACCCTACACCCTAGTTGAGTAACATGATATTACAGGGTGACCCAGAAAAAACAGATCCCACAAATTTTGTAAAAAAAACTGTTAATTTTAATTTTTTTAAAGTTTGTCCAACAATGATTGGGGTTAGGGTTAGGGTTGGAGTTTAATGGGAAAATGAGTAAATAATTTGGGTTCTGTTTTTTCTGGGTCACTCATGTTACTCAAGTAGGAAATAACCTCCAATGGAATTAAAATATACAGAAATTATGACGTAAGAAAATAATCAGCTGATTAGCGGTACTTATAAAAGAAGGACTGCGCCCTGTCGGCTGGGGCGTTAGAATGCACCGACTGCACCTCTGCAGAGGGGTAAGACTCCCCCAATGGGGCCACCTGTTGGCCGTGGGTGGCGACCCGTGATGCTTAAGGATAGAGCCCAGGTGGATGAGCAGTTCATGACATGCAATACTCCACTTTGGCCCTATCTTGGGCTAGACGGGCGGTCGGAGAGGCCCCCTCCGATCAATCGGCTGGTCACGTCAAGCCCTAGCACCTATATGATTTTCCCAACCCTATTGCCCTCATGGCAAGCCCCAACCCCTTTTTATCATATGGGTGCTAGAAGGTGGTGACTGCGTGTCTACATGTCTTGGGAATGACGTTAAACTCTATCTGATGGTGAGGTTCCAGTTCTGGAGGTTTGGGGAATGTGGAGCACCCCTTCATCACCATTGCCCCCTGGTCCACTCTGACCCGGAGTGGTAGTACCTGTTAAGGTCCCATCTATGGGTTAAATAGAAAGCATAAGTTTATAAAAAAAATTGTATTATCCATTAAGAATTGATTTATTTCAAAACTTTATCGGCATTAAATGATCCACTGAGGTTGATATGCCGTAAAACAAAACAAACCAAAAGAAGGTGGGGAGAGTGAGGTCAGACCATAAAGTGTCTGTAGAGGAAACATGACACAGGCCTGATAGCCTATTCGGGAAAAGAAACTGACCGTTCTTTCTTACTTTCTTCTCCCCAACATTAACACTTAAGTTACAGGCGAGAGAGTCAAAAGTTTACTAAATCAAATTATGCCGATTCTGTTATTATAAACATTCTTTTATATATATATATATATATATATATATATATATATATATATATATATATATATATATAATCTTATTATAATGGAGATTGTAGGTTTGTCTGTCTGTAACCGAAACTATATTCCTATACAAGTCACAATTCCCTTTGTTATTTACATTACATTTACCATGATTTTATTTTTATTTATACCTCAATTATTAATAAAATTGTTTTACATTACTTATACTGTTGACCATATCTTCATACTAATAACATGCAATTGTATTTATATATACTACAAATAGAGGATTACAGTGTGAATTGGAAGGCTAATTTGCATATTGATCTTAAAAATTTGATTTTAATAAATACATGCTTAGTATTATTGATTTCTAATTGTTTGGTTTTATATTATTGAATATGAAACAAAAATCTCTTCAATAAGTCTTAAAAGAAATCCCTTAACAAGAAAAAATAACTAATATTATTCTTTAATTCCTATTTTAACTAAACAGTTAAATTAGGAAAATTTACCAATGAAAGACGGGAGTAACGGAAAATGATGGAAGAGTTACTTTCAAAGTTGTTCTATTTTTCAATCATACCCCCTCTGTTCCAAACCTTTTATCTGCATTCTTATTCAGTTTCATTAGCCTTTCTAATTTAATATGTTATTTTATTATATTAAAACTTAAATACTTGCACCCGGAGGGTGCATATATTTGCTAGTATATATAATTAATGGTGATATTATGATTTCACACTCATAACTTAAAGTTTCTTGGTAATCCAATCATCAGATGAGAAGTGGTTGAGATGTCAAAAACCAGTCGTGAAATGGTTGAGATGTTAAAAATCAAATTTTTTAGCGTTTATATGAAGCGTTTTTCACGCGATTGGAAATGTAAAGCTAAAAATTGTTTTTTTTAAACTGTGGCTTGTTTAACGTTTATGTGACGTGGATTGTATTCACGTGATGTAATGTTATGACGTTAAATTTGTATTTAAAAAACATTAAAACGTCACATAAACGTTAAACAATCCACAGTTTAAAAAATTTTTTAGCTTTACATTTCCAATCGCGTGAAAAACGCTTCATATAAACGCTAAAAAATTTGATTTTTAACATCTAAACCATTTCACGACTGGTTTTTGACATCTCAACCACTTCTCATCTGATGATTGGATTACCAAGAAACTTTAAGTTATGAGTGTGAAATCATAATATCACCATTAATTATAAATCTGCTCTGTTTTATTAGCATTGTGCACCTTTCCATGCAAATACTTTTCTCATTTTTTCATTCACTATTCCTTATATATATATATATATATATATATATATATATATATATCTGCGTTGACGACTACTACAGACGACCGATCACGGCCATAATAAATATTGTTGACAAGAGTTGCGGTCGAGTTTGTTTTTAATCAGCACAGGTTACCACATATATTAATTCAAGGTTCGTTTCCACACACGAAGAACCGAACTCATTACTTTACAATGCTACACAGAAAGAATACAGGACAGAAAGGAAGAAAGAACGAAATAAAGAATGAGAGTAGGGGAAAATAGCGAGAGGGGTGATAACGATAATCTGTTTCAATCAAACTTGCAACGCTCTCTGGTTAAAAATGAGACCGTCCAAATATTCCAAGATGAGGAATGTAATACCTGATTATCTGTTGTCGCTTACCCGCCGAATCCTTATTTTTATGAGTATCGTCGCCTAAGGTAATTAATGGAACATTCCGTTTTTATTAAAAAGAAAGAAAGGACATGCTACACAGAAAAATATAATAAGAAAGAAAGAAAAGGGTAAGGGAAAGATAGACCGAGGGGTGAGCGCGCGGGAGCGATTACACTAATCTGCTTAAATCGAACATAATCAAAAGATGAAAAGAAGGAAAGAAAAAAAGAAGAGTAAGGGGGAGTTATGTCAATTCTGTTATCATAAACATACTCTCTTTCTCTGCGTTGACGACTACTACAGATGATCCCTGCCATAATAAATATTGTTGACAAGAGTTGCGGTCGAGTTTGTTTTTAATCAGCACAGGTTACCACGGATTGTAATTCAAGATTCGTTTCCACACACGAAGAACCGAGCCCATATATAAGACCGAAGACCCACTACGTTACACTATTGCGAAATAGTTCAATACGTAAAAAGTATAATAATCATGAACTAATTCTCTCACTCTTTTTTCTTTCTTTCCTTCTTTTCCTCTTTTTATTATGTTCGATTGAGACAGATTAGATTTATTGCTTCGGTTCGCTCACCTCCTCTCTTTATCTTTCCCCTACTCTATTTATTTCTTTCGTATTATATTTTTTATCTATAGCATGTCTTTTTTCTTACCTTTCGTTCCTTATAATAAAAACGGAACGATCCATTATTTAGTTGAGGTAACAATAATCAGCGAATAAACAACACCAGATAATCAGGATTTACATTTTTGCAATTCATCTTAGACGATTTGGATGGTCTCATTTTTAACCAGAAGGTGTTGCAAGATGATTGAGGAACGCGAGTATTATTTGATTATATTGTACATAAGCAGGCAAAACAAGCCAGTCTATTTT
>CM042179.1:29830614-29863114 GCA_023376005.1 Doryteuthis pealeii | reverse complement strand
ATATATATATATATATATATATATATATATATATATATATATATATATATATATATGTTTTAGTTTAAATTTATTAGCATTGGAACAATTTTGCTATCATTGGTTTCTTGCTCTGTGACAGTCGCCTGATGACTTCCGCAGAGCAAGAAATCAATGGTAACAAAATTGTTTCAATGTTAATAAATATAAACTAAAAAAATTATTCATTTATTTATCTTTTAACGCTCTATCACAGATATTGAGCACTCCTCTGATAACGTAGGATTACAACCGCTTTTTTAAAGTATAATAGTGCCAACCATACACATTGATATATATATATATATATATATATATATATATATATATATATATATATATATATATATATATACTACATATATATATATTATATGTATATATTTATATAAGGCCATTATATATATATATATATATATATATATATATATATATATATATATATATATATATATTAATAATGGAGATTCGCTTCCGGTTTTTGTCTGTAACAAAAATTACGTCACTGTTTACGTCACCTAACCCCAAATCGTCATAACATAGAATAAATACACTCAAAATTTGAACATGCAACATTAGACAGTCCTCATTGTTTTTTTAAACAAATTTTAATAAATACATGACTGGTATTGTATATCTATATATAGTTTGTTTTATTCTAATACATATTTAAAGTTTACATTTCAAATTGTTTTATTTTTTTAATCCTTTGATGAATTCGCAACAATGGAATGTTAGAGGTGATCTGGTCCAAATTGAGGAAGAAATAGACCTATAACAGCCGATTTTAAGCCTTTTTCTTTACCATTATAACTCGTGTTCTTTAATTGTACGACAGTTATTATCTTGCAATACCCTCCAATTAAATAAGAGACCGCCCGAATAAAATTAAAAAAATGTAAATCCTGGTATTCTAGTCTTGCTTATCCGCCAAATTCTTATTTTTAATCATCACTTTAGCTAAATATTTGACCATTCCGTTTTTATTATAAAGAAAGAAAGCGGAGAAAAATAACATACTATACATAAAAAATATAATAAGAAGGAAACAAAGAGAGAGACTAGGGGCGAAATGGAGTGGGGTAATTTGCGTGGAAGTAATAATGCTGATTTGTTTGCATCGAATATAATGCAGAGAAGAAAAGCAGGAAAAAAAGAAGAAAAACGCGCGCGGGTGTGTGTGTGTATGTGTGTGTGTGTGTGTGTGTGCGTGTGCGTGTGTGCGTGTGCGTGTGTGTGTGTGTGTCTATCTGTCTGTCTGTCTGTGTGTGTGTATGTCTGTTTGTCTGTCTGTCTCTGTGTGTGTGTGTGTGTGTGTGGTGTGTGTGTGTGTGTGTGCGTATGTGTGTGTGAGAGAGAGAGAGAGACAGACAGACAGAGGGAGAGAGAGAGAGAGTTAAATCAACATTATTATATTGAATTTTACATATTGAACTATTAGCAATAGCTCTTAAGTAAACATATCAAACGTTGTCAAAAGTAAATCATCATACTGTTCTATATTCACAGGTCCCCTAAGTAATAAATATTAAAACAGACTCATAGAGTACGTTCAAATGAGAGCGGTAAACGTAAGGATAATTTTTTTAAAAACTAGCAAAAGTATGTGCCCCCTAGGCGCAAGTATTTAAGTTTTAATCTAATAAAATATTAGATTAGGTTATGTCAACGCTTAAACGTTTTGGTTCATGTTAAACCTTCTTTGGGACAATATAATAGAAAAGAAATGTTTCTTTTCTGTTATATTGTCCCGAAGAAGGCTTTACACAGACCGGAATGTTTAAATGTCGGCATAAACATCATAATAAATTCATCTTTTTGGAATAGACGGACAGTTCAATAATGATAAGATAGCGAAAAGTAGCCATCGATGAGTTCGTGTTGTTTGTTTGTTTGTTTTGTTTACCGTACATCAACTACGGTGGGTCACATTTGAAAGATTCGTAGCGATAGTTGGGAAGGAAACATTTTAAACTCATTCTTTTTGTAAACAAATTTTCTGTTTAACCCATAGATGGGGCCCTAATAGACACTCCCACTCCGGGTCAGAGTGGACCTGGGAGCAATAGTGATGAAGGGGTGATCCACATTCCCCACACATCCAGAAATGGAATCTCACCATTAGTTAGAGTTTAACGTCACATACCCAGGACATGAAGACCTTCAGCCACTGCCTTCTAGCATCCATATGATAAAAAAGGGTTGGGGTAGTGATGTAGAGTAGATAACAGCCCTTCGGCACTCTACCAGATAGAATTGCTCATAGCCATAAAATAGCCTATGATTAAAATGGTTTAACTTACTAATATTCAGACTGATTTTGCTGCGTTGGCTATACCGTAGTGACCCTCCTCTTTTAGTGTGTGTTTGTCTTGTCAATTTTTTGTACCTTATTTGTTCTGTGATGGTATGTATTCGTTCAGCACCGGATGCTTGTCCTACATAAATGTGTTAAACACACCATTCTTCTGTGTATCTTTCCATCTTGCGATACAACAGGTTGCCATGAAGGCAATAGGGTCGGGATAATCATATAAGTAGTAGGGCTTGATGTGACCAGCCGATTGATCGGAGGGGTCCTCTCCGATAGCCCGTCTAATCTAAGGGCTCAAGTTCTGGAGATCTGGGAATTATGAAGTACCACTTTATTTCCATTATTACCAAGTTTACTCTCAATTTGCCGTTGGTTACCGCTAGGACAGCCTAGAGGTCCCGTCTCACATTGCCCCTTCGTAGCCGTGGGCCCATATGCCCTAGTCGGCTAGCCTATGCCCTATTAACATGAAACGGATTGATTATATCCGCTCGAAAGTCAATCTACACGCCATTAGAGTACTGTCTCATATTGCTCCATCGTAGCGGTCTTCTGTGCCGTTAGCTCCCCACTCCGGGGGCCTATAGGCCCTAGTCGGCTAACCTATGCCCTATTAACATGCAACAGATTGATTATATCCACTTGAAAGTCAGTCTACACGCCATTAGATTACCGTCTCATATTACCGCATCGTAGCGGCTTTATGTGCCGTTGGCTTGCCTCTAGGACAGCCTATAGGTGCCGTCTCATATTGCTCAATTTAAAAAAATTTACTCTCAGTTGTGGTCAATTTATGCTGAAAACACTGGTTCCCCCTAGATAATTGAATTGCTGATTGATCGGAGGGGGCCTCTCCGACCGTCTGTCTTGCCTAAGTAAAGTGAGGTATTGCATGTCATGGACTACTCATCCACCAGGATTCCGTCCTTAATCACGGGTCGCCACTCTGGGCCAAGATTGAGAAAGGGTAAAATAGGAAATGGACTGTCAGTACGATAAGTCATGTATTGGCATTTCAGTCTCAAAAGACTTTAATAATGTTTTTGTGCCCTTGAAGTTACAGCCCCTCCTGTGACTGTGAAGTCCAATGTTCGAAAAGCAGACTCAACCACAGATGTCGCATGCGAAGGCTGTCCCTGAAGATGTTGATGTGCCGATGCTTTGTTGCCGCTGCTTTATTCTAGACCTCTTAGCTTCACGGTGTTGCGTCATAGTGACTTCTGACATAAACAGTCCTCTACGGAGTGTCTGCCACCACCGATACATTTACTTATTCTCACTTTTCTTCTCGCTTCCAACAACTTCTTGCCCTTATGGCAAGCCCCAACCCCTTTTTTATCATATGGGTGCTAGAAGGCCGTGGCTGCGGGTCTACATGTCCTGGGAATGACGTTAAACTCTATCTGATGGTGAGGCTCAAGTTTTGGAGGTTTGGGGAATGTGGAGCACCCCTTTATCACCATTGCTCCCTGGTCCACTCTATCCCGGAGTGGTAGTACCTGTTAGGGTCCCATCTATGGGTTAAATAGAAAAATGTATTTATAAAAAAATTGTATTATCCATTAAGAATTGATTTATTTCAAAACTTTATCGGCATTAAATGACCCACTGAGGTTGATATGCCGTAAAACAAAACAAACCAACCCAACAACTTCTCCTCATCTTCTACTCATGTACTCATTTTCTTCTTATTATTATTTTCTACGTTATTTCCTTTCTGTTGGTCTTCTAAATATTTCAATTTATCCTATTTTTCCTCCCATCAATGGAACAATTCGATCGTTTGTCAATTTTATTTTTAAATAAAATGTTTCTAAACCAAAATTGGTATCATCCTTCAGAGTGTTGCATTTGTATTTTCTATCAGTGTATAGGAGGGTCAGATAAAAAGTTCATAGGTTGACCAAGATACTCTCATGGAATGTGACCAAATGTGAGGTTTATTTTTCAATATAGGTTGAGGTTCACACACTCCTTCCATCAGTGTTGCAGTGCTTGGATCCCATTGAATAATTTTAAAAAGTCAGCAGCAGCAGCAGATATGGTATCATTTTTTGAACTTTTAAGCCCACTTTCCTAGTGCTGACCATAGTCTGCAGGAGGAGTATGTATGGTAGAGAGGTTGGGGAAATACAACTTCTATTACTACTACTACCACCACAATATGCATACTGATTACTTAATTAAAAATACATATACTTGCGTCAAGTTTTTCCTCCCATCAATGGAACAATTCGATCGTTTGTCAATTTTATTTTAAAAATAAAATGTTTTGAATTGACTTTCCTTTCGCTATTCTCTCATTCTTGTCAGATTTCAAAATATCTTGCGTCAAGGAAACAGCAAAACTCTTGGAAGGCTGGAGAGCAAAGTAACCCGGAGTGGTAGTACCTGTTAGGGTCTCATCTATTGGTTAAATAAAGCAAAATGAGTTCTAAAAAATGACAAGCGCCAACACTTTTATCATATATGTGCTAGAAGGCGCTTGTTGAAGATCTTATTGTCATGGGTATGATGTTAAACTATCTGATGGTGAAGTTCGAATTCCAGACCTCAAGGGAATGAGGAGTACCTCTTTATCATCATTATTCGCGTGTCCACTCCGTGGGTGAAAAGAGTTAATGAACATAATATAATCATCATTATAAACAAGAAGAGAAAGAATTGATATAGTTTTTACATGCTTACTTTACAAAGTGAAGACAATTAAAATATGTAAAAACAAAATGTCTACATGATTAAAATGGAAAGAAAAAAAACTTTTGGCCACATTCAGTCTCACAATTATAGTAATTTTCAACCAGCTAAAATGGAAAGAAAAGAACTATTGGCCACATTCAGTCTCACAATTCCACATTTGATCTCATACACTGTGGTTAGCTAATAGCTGTAAACATATATACAGCAATAAAAAGATAAAATAATTTTTTTAAATGATGAAAGAAAATGTATTGTAAAGAGTTTGTGTATTTAAATTTGATCTTAAACTTCACATTGTTAGGGTCTCATATGTAGGTGAGATAGAACAAAATAAGTTCTAAAATATGTGTTTAAAAAATTGAGTCTAAAAACATTGAGTATCCGTCAAGAATAAATAAAACAAAACGTCTTTCGCATAAAATAACCCAACAAGGGTTGACATGTTGTAAAATCCAACCAACCAGCATGTGCGCATGCGTGAATAAACGTCTTCTTTTTAAAAGTACTTCTTGATTTCAGTTCACGTCGCTATTCTTGATTTTTCTTTTTTTCTTTTTTTTTTCTTTTTTTTGTTCTTTTTTTTTTTGTTCTGAAGATAAGGGTGTTGAGGAAATGTGTCCATGGTTCTGGTATGATTCGCTTTAAGCATTAACCTTACAATGCGAACTAAAAAAAAATGGTTCACGATAAATATAGAAAGAACTGTTGGTTTATTACAGGCAAAATAAAACCTAGCCCTCTCCCGTCCCACAAAAAAAAACGTGAAAAAAAAAGGAGGTAGCGTTAAGGGGAAAAGATTGACATCGTGCCGAGTCAATAATGTAGCGGCTTAAAGAAGGACCAAACACTAGGAAGCAACGCGTTTGTTATTGTTTTCAAATGAGCCAGAGCTGAAACATGGCAGCATTGAAATTAATCCTTGATTCGGTAGACCACAAAAGACAACGCGAAAGAGAGAGAAAATGAAAAAGAAGAATAAGAAGAATGAATGAATGAATGAATGAACGAATGAACGAATGAATGAATGAATGAAAATCAATTAATAAAGAATAAGAATGAATGTTTTTTTATCGATATTGCAGTGTCGGAAGACTATATTATGTTTGTGCTCCTGAAGAACAGTGCACTTCTGTGACTGTGAAAGCCAATGTTCGAAAAACAGCCCCGACCACAGATGTCACATGTGAAGGCTGTCCCTGAAGATATTGTTGTACCGGTGCTTTGTTGCCGTCGCTTTCTTCTGTACCTCTTGGCTTCATGGTGTTGTGCCAAGGTGACTTCAAACTTGAATAGTCGGCTACGAAGAGCCTGTCGCTATCAAGGACGGTCCTGGGCCAAATTTACCCAGCTGGAAGCGAAAAATGACAAAGCACCTGAGATTATTCTTGCAGATATCATTAAATCGCAGCTGGGGACGGCCAACCTGTCTCTTACCAGACGAAAACTCTGCATAGAGAATATCCTTCGGGATTTATCCTTCGGGATTTATCCATCATCCATCCGGTGGACATGCCCCAGCCATCGGAGACGACGCTGTCTCAGTAGAGAACATAAGCTGGGGAGTTGAGCTCTCTCTAGAACTGTTTCTAAATTATTGGCTGAAAAAAAAAATGCTGAAATATAACGAACGAATTTAATTAATGGAAAAATATTACGCAACTAGAGACTAAAAATAAAAATAAAAATATCGTAGAATCCTGTGAATGTACGGTAGACTGTGAATTTAAGTGCGTAAATGTTAAGCATAATCTACCGGGTAGATGTTTGTGGAATATGAAATGAAATCCAATGTGTATCTAATCTATTAATAATGGAGATTAGGTCTATTTGTAATTGAAACTACGTCACTGATTACGTCACATTACCTGAAATCGTCATAACGTAGAATAAGTACTCAAAATTTGAGCATGCTAACTTAGACGATCCTTATTATTTTTTAAACAAGTTCTAATAAATACATGCCCGGTATTATATATTTATATATAGTTTGTTTTATATATATATATATATATATATATATATATATATATATATATATATATATACAACCCCAACAATAATAATAACAAAATCAATCTATATTACCGAAATCAAATACGCAAAAACTACAAATCTGACGAACATGTAATAACCAACATCATACATAGACACATCAAACCCGTCGATCAACAACAGAAAATAAAACTAATTATTTACTACACCAAATTCAAAACCTCAAACCTCCTCATTAAAAATAACACAAACTCTCCTAAAAATCCCCTAAGCCAAACGAACGTAGTATATAGATACATTTGACCATTCCGAGAGTGTCTCTCAGAAAATAAACTATACACTAATAGCTACATTGGCCATACAACAACAACACTATCCCGCCGTCTTACATACCATCTCTCCGACACAAGCTCCATAAAACAACACTTTATTAAAAAACACCCAGAAAAATCCACCTCCCCCGAAATTAGCAAAAGCTTAAACGAAAATACTAAAATTATCTACAAAAATAACAATAAGAAACGCCTACAGATCCTAGAAGCCATATGCATTAAAAATAAAAAACCTAACATTAATAAAATAGCCTTTAAAGTCGGAGACAACGTATTAAATATCTTCAATAACTAACACCCCCCTCTTAAAAATAATAGACTCTCTGAATTAGATAAAAGCGTAGATAATAAAACTAAAATTAACTAAAAACCAAATTACATAACCCCATGAATACGACTGGAGCAACAGTCGAAAGCGCTCGGGAAATAAGTATGAAAAATATGATGAATCAACTCGATCCAGATTCAAAAAGGATAGCCAGAAGACTGGAAAAAAATCCATACAAAAAATGAAAAAAAGAATACTCCGTGGTATTCAATAACACATGTCTTACGAATAATTTGCTGCCAAAATACACAATATATATATATATATATATATATATATATATATATATATATATATATATATAAAGTTATCAGAACTATGTTTCCATTTCAACTTGTTTCATTTTTGTTACTCCTTTAATAAGTTCGTTTTTTGTTGTTGTTTTTTGCTAATATTAATAATACAGATTTGACTTCTATTTGTCTGTAACCGAAACTACGTCAATGCCTACGTCACAGAGATTTCAGGAATTAAGATAGTTTATCAATGAGTATTTAATTTATAGTCAATATCATTACTATATGAAAATATCAAAATTCTATGAAATATCAATTAATTATAGATTTTCACGAAAATTTCGAAACATATCCATCATCTCTTCGGTCCCATGAAAAAGGGGTTGAGAAGTAACCATTATTCCAGTCACGAGGAAGTGAAATCAGTAGTGAAGATATGGCTCAAAGAACAGTCAACAGAATTTTATGGGGCAGGGATACATGCTCTCATTTGAAGGTAGAACATTGCTATTGAGAGAAACGGAGACTATGTGGAGACGTAGGGATGTGATCCACAGAATACCAGCTTCATTTTGATGTATGATACATGTTCCTGTGTTGGTAATTATACCTGTTCTAAACAAAGTAGCATTACTTTTTCACTCACTCTCGTAGTTTTTTTACTAAGCTTAGCACAGATGCGGCACAAGGCCATATGTATAGGGCACCCAGTGAGAATCGAATTCACTAAAAATGGTTTTCTAAAGCTAGCTTGCTAACCATTATACCACAGGAGTTAGCCAATAATTTCCGTATATAGTTATTTACTAACCTTAGCTTTGATGTGGCACAAGGCCAAATTTATGGGGCACCCAGTGAGAATCGAACTCTCTAACAACGGTCTGCGAATCTATCTTGCTAACCATGACACTACATCAAATGCCCAATAATTTTGGTATATAGTTATTTACTAAGCTAAGCTTAGATGTGACACAAGGCCAGAATTTTGGGGCACTAAGTGAAAATCGAACTCACTAACAATGGTTTGCTAAAGCTAGCTTGCTAACCATTATACCGCAGGAGTTACCCAATAATTCGATCTCACCAACAATGGTCTGCAAATTCATTACACCACATGAGGTGTCCAATAATTTCAGTATATACGAGGGTGTGTCAAAAAATAATGTAAAAAAAAGTTAAAACATTTAACGGTATTGTGCTATCAATAACCACGCTATGTTGTCCCTTTTTTCTTTGTAACTTTAAATTAGGCTCGAAAACAGGATCGTTGGATTACAGATATATAAAACAAAAAAACAAAGAAGCCTTCAAGCTCTCTCTTTTGAAAAGTCGTCACATAGTTTTGTGGTCCTATGCCAGTCACGGAACTTGATAAAATGACTACTACATGTGTCTCCGGCTAGTTGCTTTGTCGATGTTTTCTGTGCACACGTCGTGTTCCTTTGATTCGCAGGACTGGGTTCAATGCAACTTGGTCAGAGCGTCTTTGTGACTGGTCTGACGATCAGTGGAAATGCGTTGCCGTAGTTATTGGCAACTCTACGAATGAGAAAATACACCGTTAACAATAACAACGGTTTCATTGATATATATATATAACAGACGAATATGTTTTGTATACTAGGTCGGAGAGAAAAGACACAGTGAGGAGCTTTGTCTGGCGTTTTGTTCTAGGCTAATTAGCATTGAGTGATTCAGCAATGTTCATTTATTGGAGTTTTTTCTTAGCGACAAAGTCTATTTCTTCTAGTGGAAATTTGCTTATTTCAGCAGTTCTGAAAAAGTCTCGTGGTCTTCTGACAAGTTTCCTTCTAGCGTTCTGAATGTTTAACTATTCAGAGTGTCTTTCATATAGAAAAAAACAATTGTACCTATTCTGCCATCTTGACAAGCTCAACGAGTGCTAGCCAGCTCCCAAAATAAGTCTACCTCTTGTTTTCTAACAGCTTGATAAAAATATCGACTTACGTCACTGCAGGTCATACAGTGACCTTTGCATGAATCTGTAAACACAATAAATGAAATAAAGATTTATACAATATTTTGATTTTCCCATTTTATCAAAACCATTTCCTTTAACTAATACAAATGATATTTCTCTGAATTTTTTAGATGAGGCTTGATTATTTGGATTATTTGGATTATCCGGACTATTACCCTCATCTTTATTCTTATCTGTACAACTGGAGACATGGCGTAGTGGATAAAGGTGTTGATTTAGTTCAGTTCTAGTGAGAGTAATCTCAAGGCTGCAAGTTCAATCCTGGTCAAGGGTGATAGTAACATAGAATAATAATTAACACAAATTAACACTTGTACACAATCATGGTAAGCGGAATGAGAACAGTATACACCCCGTGGATTGAATAAAGGGTTGGGTTCGAAATTCCATGAAGCTCCCAATTACGACAAGAGGGATCCCGAGTTTGAAAAGAAGGTTCCCGAGTCCGACAACAAATACCCGATGAAGGACGGAGGGCACATCCGCCGAAACGTTGTACAGATAACAATAAAGATGAGGACAATAGTCCGAATATTCTAAATAATATGAATTATCAAGGCTCGTCTAAAAAATTAAGAGAAATAGTAACAAAAATAAACTTGTATATTTTCCTCTTCCGTTGAAAATTAGTTGATGACAACAAAAAGAAGTCGTCGTGTTTTAGTTTTCAGGTGTAAGACTTGCTAAAGATTTGATGATATTATTATTACCGCTCTTTTAGTGGGAATTCATAGCAGTGTTTCCGTATTGATTAGTAGCGAAGATTGTACTACGATTAGATAGTTTACACAGTTTGTTGAAACAGGAATAAAAAGAAAATAGTATATAACCCAATATTGTGCTTTTATTCGAAAAATAATACCAGTTGCATAAGATATCGTTAGTCAGAATAAGGAATCGTTCTCTAAGATTGATTCTCAGGCAACTGAATTATCAAAAGACCTGATATATATATATATATATAATATATATATATATATATATATATATATATATATATATATATATTACCAGTATCTAATCAACTGAGACCATATTATTAAAAAAAAGCAAACAACATATATTAGGCCAAGATTTATCTATAGAATAATCTTGCTAGTGATGTTCATCGTCTTACAAAAAAAAGGCAAAAAGTAAAAAACAAAAAACAAACAAAACATTATCTTCATCATAAACAAAGAAAAGGTTCTTTATATTCCCTAATGCAAAATCTTTACAATCTGTCCGTATCAATTTGTCGGCATATAATCTCACTCAAGAACATAAATGAGAAATGGCTACCAGCAGTTTCACGGACTGGAAAAATCGAAAAACAAAGGATAAAGATAATTAATGGAAAAAAAAACCCAAAACTTTTCTTATTGGATTCTCTTCCTCATATTGAGATGAACAAACTTTGTGACGCCTTTTATGGAGTGATGGTTGACGTTCTTGTCTTGCAAATCATTTCGATCGTAATATATATATATATATATATAATATATATATATATATATATATATATATAAAGTAAAGTCGTCGGGGCGGCCTAATGTCGGTATAAAGTCAAATATACAGCGAGGGAGTCTATCCCTTTTCACTAGCGGTAGACCAGGCAAATTATTTTTCATCTGAGGTGGAGGGCCACTCCTACAATCAGCTCCTTACTTTACCGCAAAGATATATATATATATATATATATATATATATATATATATATATATATATATATATATGGGCCGGTTTAGCTCAGTCGTTAGAGCGTCGTACTAGGAACCACAAGGTTCCGGGTTCGATGCCGACCCTCGCTCACTCAGCGTATGAGTAGCACAGAGATCTGTGCGGTAAAGTGAGAAATTGGTGGTAGGTGTGGCGCTCTACCTTGGACGTCGAAACAATCTCCTGGGCCCAGCCCTAGTGGAAAGACTCCCTTGCTGTCTAGCTGATACTGACTTTAGGCCTCCCCGACGACTTATATATATAGCACCCAATCTGCAATTGTAGACATACGTTGGGTCGGTCACTAAAATATTATTAGAATTACATTAAATTTGACTGAATAAATTAGAATTGTTTTCTTTCTTAACTAGTTATTAACCTTAAATAGAATAAACACTGAAAATAAAAATAAAAAATATAAATTAGTAATTTCAACCCCTAAAATATAATTAGAATTAAATTTTAACTTGTTTATAATTAGAATTAGATTAATGGCACTTGTCTGGGATTTGAACTCGGGTCGATAAGTCCATTTCCTAAACTTTATGCCATGTGCCTCCATACTAACACACAATGATTTGCTAATCTCTAGGCGTAAAATAACAAATTGATATGCCATTAATTTAAAAAAATGCAGAATATGAAGGAACATTGAGTGAAAATATCAACTAACATAGCGTTCAACCGTTATTATCCGAAAATAAATGTATCTCAGTTTAACTAAGGAATTACATCGACTTAGTTAAGCGGAGGGTAGGATCCTTATGAAATCGTTTTGATTGAAACCATGGTAGACCCTTAACTCTTCTCCTCTACTGATATATATATATATATATATATATATATATATATATATATATATATAATATTAGTAGAGGAGAAGAGTTAAGGGTCTACCATGGTTTCAATCCATATATATATATATATATATATATATATAATATATATATATATATATATATCATTTTAAAAATATAAAAAATATTTACGTGCCCATGTATATACATACAAAACCCTGACAATAGAAACACAAAATACAGAAAATTGAAACATACATATTCACAAATAAATAATGAAAATTTGAAACTACAAGGTCACTGCATAGTTAATACGCGCAGATCATGAAGTTTATAGAAATCGCGAGTGCGTGCGAGCCCATGAACTGACATATCTAACAAACGCAGAATTTTGAAAAAGAGAAAAATGTGAAAAAACAAAAAGAATAAAGAAACTGGAAAATCCCGCCAGTAAAGCCAAGGTTGAAGTATTAAAAGCAAAAACCAAGAAAAATAGAACTGAAGAGACAATATGTCGGAATAAATGAATTTATATCCTAAACATACTTGTATTAACCATCAATATTGCTATTAACTCAATATTTTTTCCCGGTAAGTCATTCCCTTCATCATCATATATATATTATATATATATATATATATATATATATATATAAAAACATCATTTGTTTTTTCCAAAATGTTAAATTTCATATATATATATATATATACACACATACATGTATAGACACGAGCGCTCGCACATAAGCACTATTAAAATACTGCACACTAACAGATCAACGTATTATGTGTGTGACCAGCCACTACGCGTACACAACCTTTATACTGCCCATAAACACTCTCATACATTCAATTCACCTTCACATATATACACACATCATTTTATCCAATCATACGCATCCCATGTCTATTGAATTTTTTGAAATTTTTGAAATTTTTTCGATTTTTCTCACATTTGAAACATCTTCACCTGATGAATGCATCGCATGAAACCAATATGGTTGTGAAAAGTTCCTTTGTCACCCAATAAATAGATATGTAAAACCTATATATTTATCTTATTATATATATATATATATATATATATATATATATATATATATATGTGTGTGTGTGTGTGTGTGTGTGTGTGTGTGTGAAAAAATGGATATAAATCCCTACAATAAAATTAAGTATAAAGTTTTTGACTTAGAGAAAGCAGGTGCTAAAGGATTTCAGTTTTAATTAAACCATCAATAGAGCGGTAAGCCCCACCATCAAATAGGGTCACCTGTTAGCTGAGGGTGACGATTCGTGATGGTGGATGAGCAGTCCATGACATGCAACACTCCGCTTAGACCCTTACTTAGGCTAGACGGGCGGTGGAGAGGCCTCCTCTGATCAATCGGCTGGTCATGTCAAGCCCTAGCACCTATATGTCCCAACCTTATTGCCCATATGCCAAGCCCCAACCCTTTTTATCATATGGGTGCTAGAAAGCTATGACTGAGGGTCTTCATGTCCTGGGTATGACGTTAAACTCTAACTCATGGTGAGGTTCCAGTTCTGAAGGTCTGGGGAATGTAGAGCTCCCCTTCATCACCATTGCTCCCAGATCCACTCTGACCCGGAGTGGTAGTATCTGTTAGCGTCCCATCTATGGGTTAAATAGAAAATTTGTTTACAAAGAAATGAGTTTAAAAAAGCTCTTCCAAACTATTGCAACGAGCCTTTCAAAACGTTATCGGCATTAAATGCCGTAAAACAAACAAACAAACAAACAAACGAATATTTCAAAACTTTGTCGGCATTAAATGACCCACCGAGGTTGATATGCCGTAAAACAAAACAAACAAACAAACGAATCTTTCAAAACTTTATCAGCATTAAATGACCCACCGAGGTTGATATGCCGTAAAACAAAACAAACAAACAAACGAATCTTTCAAAACTTTGTCAGCATTAAATGACCCACCGAGGTTGATATGCCGTAAAACAAAACAAACAAATAAACGACTCTTTCAAAACTTTGTCAGCATTAAATGACCCACCGAGGTTGATATGCCGTAAAACAAAACAATCAAACAAACGAATCTTTCAAAACTTTGTCAGCATTAAATGACCCACCGAGGTTGATATGCCATAAAACAAAAAACAAACAAACGAATCTTTCAAAACTTTGTCAGCATTAAATGACCCACCGAGGTTGATATGCCGTAAACAAAACAAACAACAAACGAATCTTCAAACTTTGTCAACATTAAATGACCCACGAGGTTGATATGCCGTAAAACAAAACAAACAAACAAACGAATCTTTCAAAACTTTGTCAGCATTAAATGACCCACCGAGGTTGATATGCCGTAAAACAAAACAAACAAACAAACGAATCTTTCAAAACTTTGTCAGCATTAAATGACCCCCGAGGTTGATATGCCATAAAACAAAACAAACAAACAAACGAAATCTTTCAAAACTTTGTCAGCATTAAATGACCCACCGAGGTTGATATGCCGTAAAACAAAACAAACAAACAAACGAATCTTTCAAAACTTTGTCAGCATTAAATGACCCACCGAGGTTGATATGCCATAAAACAAAACAAACAAACAAACGAATCTTTCAAAACTTTGTCAGCATTAAATGACCCACCGAGGTTGATATGCCGTAAAACAAAACAAACAAACAAACGAATCTTTCAAAACTTTGTCAGCATTAAATGACCCACCGAGGTTGATATGCCGTAAAACAAAACAAAAAACAAACGAATCTTTCAAAACTTTGTCAGCATTAAATGACCCACCGAGGTTGATATGCCGTAAAACAAAACAAACAAACAAACGAATCTTTCAAAACTTTGTCAGCATTAAATGACCCACCGAGGTTGATATGCCTAAAACAAAACAAACACAAACGAATCTTTCAAAACTTTCAGCATTAAATGACCCACCGAGGTTGATATGCCGTAAAACAAAACAAACAAACAAACGAATCTTTCAAAACTTTGTCAGCATTAAATGACCCACCGAGGTTGATATGCCGTAAAACAAAACAAACAAACAAACGAATCTTTCAAAACTTTGTCAGCATTAAATGACCCACCGAGGTTGATATGCCGCAAAACAAAACAACCAACCAAACAAACAAACAAAACTAACCAATTCTCGGCTTTTGATTTTTGTTGGATATGATTTTTATTTTCTCAAACCGTAGACTCTATTTACAGTGAGTAGAAGCACGGAAGGAAATATTGGTTTAAATTTCTAGTGTTGTTAGGTATGGCAACTAGTAGATTTCCAAAATTTTATTGGAAATTTTAGTAAAAATTTGAAAAATAATATTATTACATTTTTTTGCAGAATTCAGAATTCATGTTTTTTTTTTTGTTGTTTTTTTTGTTTTTTACTAAAACAAATCCCGTATAGAAACTTATAAAAATCTTCTGATACAATTATACAGACGCTCATCTTTATAGAAAAATTCAAAAAACGTTTGTATCGCTTCATTTTTTCAGATTTCATAAAATGAAATAGGGAAGGTCGTAAAAATATTTTCCCTACTATATTTTAGGAGAAAACTATTTTAAACATAATTTCATCGACAGGTGAATAAGTATCGAACTTTTCGTGAAAATCTGACTCTCAATTGATTTTTCATAGAATTTTTAAAAAGCCTGTAGTCATAATTTGTTTTTGGCTACGTTAAATTTCAGTTGATTTAACGGTGCGAAAATGTAAACATTGTTTTCGTTCATAATTTTCTTTATTTCCGTAAGCTGAAAATTTTTAAAAAATCATCAAGTGTTTTTTTTTATGCTTCTTTTTTTAAAAGGTCCAAAAACTTTGAAGATAATATTAACAATTATTTAAGTTTCATTGCGTTAAATATAGGTGAGTGGGGGGGCAAATATTACAAGTCAGATTGGACGTTCCGAGCAACCAATCTAGGAGAAGGAAAAAGAACCCCTTTCTGGAAATCTAACTTGAGATTTATTCATCTTAGGGCTAACGTTTTGCTAGCTTTAGATAAGAGGATTGTGTTTTTGTTTGTTTTTCTGATGTAGAGCGCCACATCTACCGTCAGCTCCAAGATTCTTTACCGCAAAGATCAGATTACACAACCTGTGTTATTCATATTCTCAGTTGGCGAGAACCGGTATCGAACCCAGAACTAATTTGATTCCTCGACAGATGCTCTACCGACTGAGCTGACCGACCGCTGTAGCCACAAAAACAAATGAAATTGTCGTTTAAATGTTATCATAATGGAGATTCGATATCAATCTGTAACCAAAACTAAGTCACTACTTATGTCACAATATCTCTGTGTAAGTTTATCAATGTGTATTTAATTTATAGTTAAAATAATTAATACATAGAATGAAATAAATCTTATTTATTAACAATGTCTTTTTGAAATTCTGAGTTAGATTTGCTTTAAAACAGTCCATGTTATTAGTGCATTTAAAATTCTGCAATGTGTCTATTATATCACTAAGAAATAAAGGTTTACATAATATATGGTGTGATTAATTTTCATACTGGTTTGAACAAAACCGAGTTTAATAAATAATTACTTGGTGCTATGGATCTCTCATTTTATAGTTTTATTCTCTAACATATTAAAATCAATTCCATGAATGATTTTTAGTTAGAAACCAATTAAGATATGATTAAAATAAGTTTCATCATTTTATATGAGTTCTTATTAAATTTTGTCTTTCTAATTCAATATATTTCAATACATTAAAACTTAAATATTTACGCCCAGCGTATGAATAAATTCTTGCGAGCATGAATAATTATCCTAAACTTTAATAAAAGTGATTATGTACTTTATTCTTATAAACGACAATCTTGTGGGTAATATCAGTATATAATGCCGTATATTAAGTAAAGATGGCAGAGTGGCCTATTGTCGATATCAACCGGACAGCAAGGGGGTGTATCCCCTTTTTACTAGTGCTAGATGTTTTGATTGTTTTTTGCATATGAGGTGGAACGTCACACCTACCATCAGCTCCCCATTTTACCGCACAGATTCAAGCTGGCATAATTGTCGGTATCAACCAGACAGCAAAGGAGTCTATCTTCTTTTCACCAGCGCTAGTCCAGGGAGACTGTTATTGCATCTGAGGTGGAACGCAACACCTATCATCAGCTATCCACTTTATCGCACAGATTCAAGCTGACCTATTGTCAATTTCAGCCGGTCAGCAAAGGAGTCTATCTTCTTTTCACTAGCACTAGACAAAAGAGATTGTTTTTGCGTCTGAAGTGGAACGCCACACCTACCACTAGCTATCCACTTTACCGCACTGATTCAAGCTGACCTATTGTCAGTTTCAGCTGGCCATCGGGGGAGTCTATCTCCATTTCACTAGCACTAGATCAGAGAGATTGTTTTTTGCTGATCACAATTATCTACCCAGAGCTGAATGGGTGACCCAACGGATCATGTTTTTCTAGTATATACATAAAGTTTTAAAGCGAGAGTTTTTCTTTGTACACACACATGTTAACTAATAATGCCCTGTTTACTTTCTGAATAAGCGAGCATTGTCAGTACACGGCTCTACAGTAGTGAAGCCTGCACCACATACTCAAGTCACGAAAGGAAAATGGACAATTTCAACCTCAGGTGCCTACGCCGCATCCTACGCATTCGCTGACAAGAGAAAGTACCCAGCACAGACATGCTGGACCGAGCAAACATGAACAGCATGTTCCCCATCATCTGTGAGAAGCGCCTATGTTGGTTTGGTCATTAGGGTATGTCTATTTTGCCTCCATTTGAGGAAATAGATTTTAATCTTTTAAGGAACAGCTGACAGGTCTCAGACCTAATATACTAACTGAAAAGATATTATAAAATGTTATCACTGTTACAGCTTAATTGTAAGGTAAAAAGGAACATATCAGAGGTGTTGGTGGTGATGGGGACATATTTTCAATTTGAATTCTAGTTATAATATTCTATTTGTTTCGTTTAAAATTTGAAATTGCTAAATTTTCTAACCAATTTCTAGGCTAAATGTTGTGAAAACGAAGATTTTTAGTGCATTTTAGTAGATGATCTTTGATTCTATTTCCTCAAAAAATGGTGCAAATAAGAGATCTGATTTTTTATATAAGTATTTATTATACCAATACACAATTTCGTTGTTTGAGAGAATTTAATATAAAAAAGCGCCTGTGCTGGTTTGGTCATTAGGGTAGGTCTATATTGCCTCCATTTGAGGAAATAAATTTTAATATTTTAAAATGTTATAACTGTTACAGCTTAATTCTAAGGTAGAAAGGAACATATCAGAGGTGTTGGTGGTGATGGGGGCATATATTCAATTTGAATTCTAGTTATAATATTTTATTCGTTTCGTTTTGAATGATAACTTTTCTGTTTTAAATATTGAAATTGCTAAATTTTCTAACCCATTTCTAGGCTAAATGTTACGAAGACGAAGATTTTTGGTGGATTTTAGTAGACGATCATCATCATCATCATCATCATCATCATCATCAGCATCATCATCATACCGCGCAATTAGCACGGATATCCATGACAATCTCTTGCCAACCCTCCCTATAATTCATTGTGCCAGAGAGGTCATCTGCGCAGCATCCAGTATCCTTGCATTGTTGGTCAATGTAGGTCTTTGGTGGCCGGCCCTCATTAGCATGTCCATGTGTTGGCTTCCACAGGGGAACGTCGCTTGTGAGCTCGTCCTTGCTTCTCCAGCAGTGTCCAGCATGCCTTGTCCGTCTCACTCGAATGGTTTGTGAGATGGGGGCAGGTGTCCATACAGCTGCTTCCTTGTAGGATGCTGTTTCCACGACTTGTTCAAGACCACATGCAGCATTCTTGTGTAGGTCACATCCAGCTTATTCTCGAGGCGCTTCGTTAGGGTCCAGGAGGTGCAGCCATACAGCAGTACTGATATAACCACAGCCTGGAAGAATTCTCGCTTTAACTTGTCGGTGAAATCGGATTTCCCTATGACTGGTAATTTCCTATTAACATCGCTTTCTGTGGATGAGATATTACTACCCAGGTATATGAATTGTTCTACTGGCTTTGTATTGTTTCCTCAAACAATGGTGTAAGTAAGACATATTGTTTTTTTGTATAAGTATTTATTATACCAACACACAACTTTCAGTGTTTAAGAGAATTTGATATTTTAAAAAGGGGAAAAATCAACCTACCCTATTTTTTATGCCAGGAGGATTGACTAAGGCTGCACCCCCCCTCATAGAACTACAGTATGGAAAATTAGTTGACGGCTCCCGACCGGTAATGAGACAATGCCAACGCTTCAAAGACGTCTGTATGAAGGACATGAAGATATGCCACATCAACACCAACACATGGGAGGTTGGTGCAGAAAACCGAGTGGCCTGGTGCCTCCTTGTCAAACAAGGCAGGAAAAGGAGTGAAAAAGAGGGGAAAGAAGCCGCCACAGCCAAGAGAGACAGAAGGAAGGAAAGACAGAAGGACGGAGAGACAACAACAACCCCAGCAAGCATCACTGTTTGTATGCAGTCACTGCACCAGAGATTGCCATTCAAAAATTGGCCTGTTTAGCCACTCGCGCAGATGCAGTTAAAGAGAAAAAATGTTCCCTAGGCCATCCTTTTTAGCAGATGGAAGGATGCCAAAACTATTTTAAAAGATGGTTGGTGAATTTTTTTCAAACATAATACAATGACATCCTTAATTAAACAACACCAGTAGTTGTTGGAACACTGGAGTTACTCTGAAATAAGAATTGGTTTGGTTTGTTTTGTTTTACGGCATATCAACCTCAGTGGGTCATTTAATGCCGATAAAGTTTTGAAATAAATCAATTCTTAATGGATAATACAATTTTTTTATAAATACATTTTTCTATTTAACCCATTGATGGGACCCTAGCAGGTACTACCACTCCGGGTCAGAGTGGACCAGGGAGCAATGGTGATGAAGGGGTGCTCCACATTCCCCAAACCTCAAAAACTGGAACCTCACCATCAGATAGAGTTTAACGTCATTCCCAGGACATGTAGACCGTCAGCTACCGCCTTCTAGCACTCATATGATAAAAAGGGGTTGGGGCTTGCCATAAGGGCAATAGAGTTGGGAAAATCATATAGGTCCTAGGGCTTGACGTGACCAGCCGATTGATCGGAGGGGGCCTCTCCGACCGCCCGTCTAGCCCAAGATAGGGCCAAAGTGGAGTATTGCATGTCATGAACTGCTCATCCACCTGGGCTCTATCCTTAAGCATCACGGGTCGCCATCCACGGCCAACAGGTGGCCCAACATTGGGGGAGTCTTACCCCTCTGCAGAGGTGCAGTCGGTGCATTCTAACGCCCCAACCGACAGGGCGGTCTGAAATAAGAATAGGTCAATTTATCAACATAATACCGTGACAGCCTAACATAAATAATGGCAATGAAAGATGGTGAGGTTCCAGTTTTGGAGGTTTGGGGAATGTGGAGTACCCCTTCATCACTATTGCTCACTGGTCCACTCTGATCCGGATTGGTAGTACCTGTTAGGGTTCCATCTATGGGTTAAATAGAAAAACATGTGTTTATAAACAAAATCGATTATCCATTAAGAATGACTTTATTTCAAAACTTTGTCGGCATTAAATGACCCACCGAGGTTGATATGCCGTAAAACAAAACAAACTAAACGACATAGTATAAGCCGTATAGTTGCTTTCTTGTGGGTATGTAGGTTTCCATAGTTGAACATCGCTTATGAGATCGTCCTTGCTACTCCAACAGTATGCAGCCTGTTGATTTTACTTGAACGGTTTGTGTGATAGAGGGAGAGTGGCCGTATAGATGCTTTCTTGTGGGGGGGGGGGTTGTTTCCTAGATTTGTTTAGGACCACACGCAGTATTTTTGTACAGCTCCCATTTAACTTATTCTCTAGGCGCTTCGTTAAGGCATGTTGGATTTTTTGTATATATAAGGTGTTCTCTAATTCCCCACCTGGATTTAATACGTTAAAAAACCGAAAAATCTTTATTTAATACTCGTGTTTCTTAGTTGTACGACCGTTATCGTCTTGCAAAACTCTCTGGTTAAAAATGAGAACTGGAGCCTCCCTATCAAATGTAGTTTAGTATCATTGGGGGTTCTAAACTTAGTTATTAGTATCATTGGGGGTTCTTAATTAAAAAAAAGAACTAAAAATAGTAAAAATAGTAAAAAAATAGTAAAAAGAAAATAGTAAAAAAAATAGTAAAAAAAGTAAATATAAAAATATAATATATATAAATATAAAACATAAATATAAATATAATATATTAAATATAATTAAATATAACTAATCATAATTATAATTATAATAATTATATAATTATAATTATAATTAAATATAATTAAATATAAATATAAATTAAATATAAATATAAATATAATTTTATGAATATAAATATAATTAAATATAAATTATATATATAAATATATATAAAAATATAATATATATCTTATTATAATGTGTGTTTTTCTGTCTGTAACCGAAACTATATTCCTACTCAAGTCACAATTCTCTTAGTTATTGACATCACATTCTCCATGATTTTATATTTATCTAAACCTCAATTATTAATAAAATTGTCTTACATTATTAATACTGTTAACTATGTCTACATACTGACAACATGCAATTATATTTATATATACAACAAAATAGCGGTTTACAGAGTGAACGGGAAGGCTAATTTGCATATTAATATTAAAAAATCGAATTTAATAAATATGTGCTTAGTATTATTGATTTCTAACTGTTTGGTTTTATTTTAATGAATATAAGCAAAAATCTCTTCAATGAATCTTAAATGAAATCCATTAACAAGAAAAAATAACTGTCATTTTATTCATTACTTTCTCTTATAACTAAATACTTAAATTAGAAAAAATAACAATGAAAGACGAGAGTGATGGAAGAGTAAGTTTCAGTTTTTCCATTTTTTATTATACTCCCTCTGTTTCAAATCTTTTATTATACTCCCTCTGTTTTAAATCTTTTTATCTGTATTCTTATTTAGTTCCGTTAGACTTTCTAATTTAATATAATATTATATTACATTAAAACTTAAATACTTGCACCCGAAGGGTACATATATTTGCTAGTAAATATAAAAATATAAAAATATATATATAAAAAAAGTAAAAATAGTAAAAAAATAGTAAAAAAACGAACTAAAAACATAACTTAGTTATTAGTATCATTGGGGGTTCTTACAACCAGAGAAAGAATACATTAAGCATATTCTAAGCCACACTGACAGGTTGAGTTATTAAAAGAAAATGTAAAGAAAATAATATTTGTGAGCACGATAATCTGTCTGTGAAGAAAGCACATTTACAACTAGGTATATTTACTAATCATGCTAGTAACTTTAGCAATGGCGATAAAACTAATCTTAACCCCCCCCTCAATAAATAGTTACGAATTAGCTAGGTAAGCCATATGTAACAAATGGTTTAAAAAAGCTAGATAACAAATTTGATCGTCTTTTCTATTAATATACTACTACCACTTACTACTACTACTACTACTACTACTACTACTACTACTTGCTGTCCATCGTATCCGATGATGACACCATGCGAATCGTTTTCCTCCAATTTAAATCGGTCTCTGGTCGCGTCTTGCCAACTGCCTATGGGGATATTCAAGTCCTTCAGGTTACTATTGATGTTGTCGTTGTACCTGAGATTTGGTCAACCGATTCCACGTGATCCTTCTCTCAGTTGAGAGTACAGAATCTGCTTTGGTAGTGTGTCATCCGCAAGTCTGTTCAAGTGGCCAGCCCCATCTACCTATGAGGATATTCAAGTCCTTCAGGTTTCTTTTGATGTTGTCTTTGTATCCGAGCTTTGGTCTACCGATTCCATTTGATCCCTCTCTCAGTTGAGAGTACAGAATCTGCTTTGGTAGTCTGTCATTCCCAAGTCTGTTTAAGTGGCCAACCCATCTCAGGTTGTGTTGGACAAGTATGTTGTGCATGCCAGGGAGTCCAGTTCTCTTCATGATGGTCCTGTTTTGGCTAGTATATACATATATATGTCACAAAGAAGATTAGAGACGCATGTCTGATATATATTTATTCAAAATATGTGTATGATACTGTACATTATCAATTGAAACACTAAGTGTCGACAAGTAATATATAGATATACAATTGGTCTACCAATTCCACGTGATCCCTCTCTCAGTTGAGAGTACAGAATCAACTTTGTTAGTCTGTCATCCCCAAGTCTGTTTAAGTGGCCAGCCCATCTCATGTTGCGTTGGACAAGTATTTGATGCATGCCAGGGAGTCCAGTTCTCTTCAGGATGGTCCCGTTTGAACATGTTGCCACCACCTGACATTTAATATGCTGCGCTAGTGACGCATGTAATAAACATCTAAATCTATTAATATTAATAGATTAGATAGATTAGATTAGAGCAAGTAAAGTGGTAGTACTGAGGACTTTCATACAATTATAATACGGAATACAAATCTCATCGAATGTACATCCGAGTTAAAAATAAAAAGACTTTATATCAATAAAATTATTTTCGAATTGTAAATTTATTGCATACTAACTGTAAGCATATTAATAATCATGTTCATTGATTGTATGATAGTTATCATCGTGCAACAACCGTTTTTCGCAGACCACATAGAAAGGTGGAAGTTGCACAATACCCGGATCTTAAAATATATCTGATAAAACTGG
Organism: Doryteuthis pealeii; assembly: GCA_023376005.1. Classification (NCBI taxonomy): domain Eukaryota; kingdom Metazoa; phylum Mollusca; class Cephalopoda; order Myopsida; family Loliginidae; genus Doryteuthis; species Doryteuthis pealeii. The sequence continues at coordinate 29,838,987 of CM042179.1, read as the reverse complement.
GGAGCAAAAAAAAAAAAAAAAAGAAGAAAAATGCAATGAAAAAATTAACAATGAAACGATCAAGATATATTGTTTTTTTTTTTCTCATAAATATACTCTATTTAAGAATTGCATTTAAAAAGTGGATTGTCTTCAGAATAATATCTTCTTTTTTTTTTTTCGCGTACGATTCTTCAGAGAAAATTTCGTAAGAGAACCAGCAAGAAGACTGCCAAACTCTGGTACGAAGTAGAAGACAAAACAAAATGAATCGAGAGATGTAAAAAAGAGAGGGTAGATCTATTTCCCCATTTTCATCGATGCATCGGTCGAAATGGTGATTATGTAGAAAAATAGATACATTTCAAACCTTAAAATGATGTAAACATCATTGAAATTAAATAATAACCATTTCTGTGATTTCTAAATATTTTGGAGACCTTAGGGCCGGGTTAGCACAGTCGGTAGAGCGTTTGGCTAGAAACCAAAAGGTTCCTAGTTCGATACGCGGCCCTCGCCAACTCAGCGTATGAATAGCACAGGGATAGCAATCGAACTTAGAGAAGTTGGAATCGTTCTCAAGAACATGGAAAATAAAGTGGATTAACTGGGGATCCGAGAATGGATCGAGATCGAGCTGAACTCTAGTAAAAGCATCTACGATACTCAGAAGTATCCTGGAGATGTAAAAGACCCAGCCCCCCCCCCCTAAGCAAAATATTTCAACTGTTGGGAAAAACTAGCAAAAGCAAAATAATAATTATAAGATTACCTAGATGAAAAGAAAATTAACAAAAAACAGCAAATGTTTTTTGCTTCTCAACCGGAAATTCTTATTATCTATTATTCTTATCTATTAGTAATAGAGATTTGGTCTCTATTTGCCTGTAACCGAAACTACGTCACTGCTTTCGTCACAGTGATTTGAGGAATTAAGTAAATTTATCAATGAGTTTATAGTTACTATCAACCACCTCATGAAAATATTAAAATTCTATGAAAAATCAATTAATTGGCAAATTTTCACGAAAAATTTGATACTTATTTACTTTTAGATGAATTTATGTTTAAAATAGTTTTTTTTTTCTAAAATATAATAAGGAAATAGTTTTTACTAGGTCGCTCCCCCATTTCATTTCATGAAATCCGAACAAAAATATATTTTACTCGTACGATTTTTTATTCAATTTTTCTCTAAAGATAAGAGTCTGAATAATTAAATCATTATTTTTATTGAAAATAAAAATTAAAAAAAATTAGACTGATACTGATGTGTATAGCCTCTTCATTACTTATTTCTGTTAACATTCAAAAATCCAAGAATGCTCACGTTTCATTCAACAATTTGTAAATAGACTGACCGACAAAGCAACAGAGTCTCGCAGATTTCTTATTTTCTGTGATACTTTTATTTTTTTCCTCAAACTAACGAAAGCCCTGATGAAGATCTATTGAAACAGATTGAAACACTGCAGCGTAGATGAAATAAACATCACTCATTATGAATTGTGTTTTTCAATTTTGTCTTAATATTACATATTGTTGGATTCACTTCCACTTTCTCTTCCCACACACATATATAAATACATATATACACACATATATATACACACAGACACACATATATATATTATATATATATATATATATATATATATAAACACACACACACACACATATATATATATATATATATATATATATATATATATAATATATATATATATATATATTTTGGGATGTTTTTTTTAAGCATTGTTGAATAAAGTATATATTATTATTTATATTTTTGCTTGAAGCAATTACAATGCGTATATTGCATAAAATTAATACTTATAATAATGACAAGTGAAAAGAATTGTGTTCTTCTGCCTTCTTAAGTTCTTCTAAGTCTCTTCTACCAATTATAATAATAAAAGGGGAAAATGTTGATTATTTATTCGTCATGTGTCTGAAACTTTCTGTACGGAAATACATTTTTTTTTTAAATTAGTACTATTCTCACTACTGAGTGATGGGAAAATATAGGCATTACTTTTTTTCACAAGATAAATTTACTAAAGTAAATTACTTAATCTGCTGTCTTTCTTTCTTCTCTTTCATTTATTCCCTAACCAATTATTTTTCCTTCATTTCATATTATTTCCGTTTTTTTAAAAATTTCTCTTCTTCCAGTTTATTCCATCTTTGCTGGAGCACTGGAGTTTCTCTGAAATATGAATTCACCCCAAAAAAGGACACTACGCCATCGTCTTTAGCAGACAAAAGGATGCCAACACTTTCTGAACGAATGCTTGTAATTCTCTCGGAGGATAAGAACATTTTTATCACTTAATTTAAAAAAAAATGATATTTACTCTTTGCTTTATTTATCGTGTTTTCTTTTTCTTTCAATGCATCAAGATTCTTCATTCTAGGATAAAAAATGAAAATGTATTCGATCCCTAATTCTTATTATGTTATTAGATTCTGCACGAATATATTCTGTATCACTGGATTAGGAAATTTTTGCAGAGGACAATTAAAAATACACATAGACATTACTTACCGCACACCGTGTATGTAGATTTGCATGTGCGCATGCACCTATGAATGGACCAATCTAAAAGTCTATTCTATGTACCAAAGAGCGTATACACACACGCAATATATATATATATATATATATATATATATATATATATATATATATATTATACAGATTCACCATCTGACAGTATGTGGAGAAAAGTAAACAACACAAGATGCACTTGATGGAAGCTCATTACTGGTGGTTATATACCACCAATAATAAACTTCCATCCAGCACAACATATATATATATATATATATATATATATATATATATTGTATATATATATATATATATTATTGTTACAAGAATTTATATAATATTGTAAGTAAAGAATCATATGTAATTATGAATAAAGAAATATTCTATTGTCTAATACCAAAAGATGATATGAGAGTGAGGAAAATAAATAAAAAGGGGGAATTAATAGAACAAAGAGTATTTTGTTTCAAATGGTAAACAAAGACCCTTTCATTCGTGCTTTGTCAAGTATTACAACCGGTGAACGACTAAAAGTCGAATTGCAAAATACAATAATAAGAACATTTTTCTACAACAGGTAGATCGTTTAAAAGTCAAAGTGTTAAATTAGGTAAAAGGGGGAATAGGACAATATCAAGGTTGGAGCAACAAGAAGGGAGAAAAATAAAATTAAATTTTAAAAAAATGAAAAAAAAATAGAGTAAAAAAAAAACCTTCACGTCACCCAACTTCAGCAACAACATTCCAACAGATTTACCTGGGAAGGTTTTAAATGCTGTTGCCTACACAAGGCCGGGCAGTGAGAAAAATTGCCACTGCCTCAAGGACATGCAGATGGTGATTTTTCCTAGCCTTGTATAGCACGGAAATTGCTGATCACTATAGTTGATTCTGCAGCTATTTAAACTGCACAGGTAATCACCAAATGGCCGAGTCCGGCGCCTGTGAGAGCATGGATATTGTTGGAGGAATACTTCTCGTTCCTCTCGCACATGTTGGTTTATTCTTACACCCAAACCTTAGCGACGTCCTTTCAATATACTTGGCATTACACCAGCAATGAAATTTATAAATTGATAAGCTTTGTTTAAAGATTGGTAGATCGTCCCTTTTTGAATTGAGCGAAATGCAGATCTGGGTAGTGAAGAATGTTCTGACCTTAACTGCATTGAAACAACGAATTATAGATAATATGATCTTATTAGCCAACGTCTGACCCAACAGGTTCTATCCACAGCAACCTCAAATACACAGGGCATTTTGATGGTCCAGGAAGGGCAAACCATTCTTTTTCTCCTCTTCCACTTTAGTAATATAAATGCTGTTCTGCTTTTATATATATATTATTTATATTATTATTATTATTATTATTATTATTATTTATTATTATTATTATTATTATTATTATACAAGCTGAGAGAATCAATGTTTGTTATATTCTTGATAGTTAATGATCTTTACTAACCCTACCAAAGCACTGTACTCTTAACTGAAGAGGATCACATGGAATCGGTAGACCAAAGATCAGATACAAAGACAGCATCAATAAAACCTGTAGGACTAGAATGTCTCCATAGGTAATTTGTAAGACACTAAACGCAAGCACGCACACACGCACGCACCACACACAACACACACACACACACACACACACACACACATATAAATATATATATATATATATATATATATATATATATATATATAGAGCCTAAATAATCAGACACTATCTACCTAGGCTTCCCCCTCATGGTTCTTCGGTATAATTCGAATCAGAGTCAAAATTATTCCAAAAGAACCAATCGGGTGAAACCTAGGTAGATAGTGTCTGACTCATTTACATCCGTATAATTAAGATTGAATCAAATGAAGAAAACAGATTCGCATGGTGTCATCATCGGATTCAATAGACATCAAGTGGTAGTCTTTCCTAATTTAATAATAATATTTTATCACTTTAAAACTTAAAAACTTGTGTACCAAATGGCTCATACTTTTGCAAGTTACATTAATATTAAAAAGACTTATTAAATATGTACGGCAAATCTCGCGATATTTCGCGATATCACTTGTAATACATTAGTCGGTTTCCAAAATTTCATCTCTGAATATCAACAGAAACGTATTCTTACACAATCAATTGTTTGTTTCTTTTCCGTATAATATATATAATATATATATTATATATAAATATATATAAGAGAGAGAGAGAGAGAAGAAGCGAGAGAGAGAGAGAAAAGTGAGAGAGAGAAGAGAGAGGAGAGAGAGAGAGCAGGGAAGATTTGGGTGTCTCTGATGGAACTCTGCTATTCAAAAACTTAAGCCTTTCATAACGCTTCAAGAATCAAATATATCGAATACAAAGATTATTATTCATACTAGCAAATATATGCACCGTCCGGGTGCAAGTATTTAAGTTTTAATATAGATGAAATATTATATATTAAATTAGAAAGGCTAATGAAACTGAATAAGAATGCAGATAAAAGATTTTGGAACAGAGGGGGTATGATTGAAAAATAAAACAACTTGAAACTAACTCTTCCATCATTTTACATTACTCCCGTCTTTCATTGGTAAATTTTCCTAATTTAACTCTTTATTAAAATAAGAAGTAAAGAATAATATTACAGTTATTTCTTCTTGTTCAGGGATTTATTTTAAGATTTATCCTGAGATTGCTCATATTCATTAAGATAAAACCACAATTTAGAAATCAATAATACTAAGCATATAATTTATTAAAATAAAATTTTTAAGATCAATATGTAAATTAGCCTTTCCGTTCACAATGTAAACAGCTATTTTGTTTGTATATCAATACAATTGATGTTATTAGTATGTAGATATGGTCAACAGGCCTTAATGATGCATAACAATTTTATTAAATAATTGAAAGTTTAATTAAAAATAAAATCATGAGAATGTGAATGTAAATACAGAACTGAATGTGACTTGATAGTAATATGTTCGGTACAGACCAGACAAACCCACAATTTCCATATAATAAGATTTTCAACCCCTTTTGAGTTTTTACAACACAGTGTTAGCTGGATGGTTCACTGGAGTCTGGAGTGACAGAAAGTCTCTTCGGGTCTCCAGGACCTTCTGAGATTCTGGGCAAGATTGCAGCAGTGCAGTGGTGGGATGGTTCTCTGTTCTCTTGATTTTCAGATCCTCCAGTCTTTTCCAAGCTCTTTGGGACCCAAATACTATTGCTATCTACTTTCAATACTCATATTCCACAGTAAGTAAGTAAAATCTTCAACTTATTAAAAGATAAAAAAAAAACTATTTTGAAATGGGAATCTTAATTCTGCACTCCCCTGGAAATAAAATGTTCTGCATCATGATTATTAATTAGTAATTATTTTGAATATTTTACACATAAATTTTATCACAATATATATATAATAATATATATATATATATTATATATAATATATATATATATATATATTATTAAAAAAAAATGAGGTCCGAAAATGTATTTTTTCTCAGAAAATATGTATTTTCTCAGAAAATATTTTTTGTTTTACATATGCAACACGTGTTTCAGATCCTCTGTTTTTCTTCAGCTTTGATTCGATAATATTACAATCAAAGCCTGAAGAAGACCAGAAGATCTGAAATAAGTATGCATATGTAAAACAAAAGAATTTTTAAAAAATTTTCTGAGAACAAAAACTTTTGCGACCTTCTTTTTTTTTTTAAAATATTGATTTTTTCCCGGTTGGAACCAGAACAATATTTTTATATATATATATAATAATATATATTATATATATATATAAAGTAATTGGTAATGCTTGAAATCATTGTTAAGTACGTTATAAAATATTAAATTATTGTCATTGCATTGCCTTCGAAATTTATTGGTATTGTATTGCCTTCGAATTTTAATATTTTTTATATAATATATTGTATTGTAGCCTTCGAATTTTGATATTTTATATATATAAATATTGTATTGTATTGCCTTCGAATTATGATTTTTATATATATATATATTGTATTGTATAGCTCGAATTTATATTTTTATTATATATATATTGTATTGTATTTGCCTTCAAAATTTGATATTTTATATATATTATATTGTATTGTATGCTTCGAATTTGATTTTATATAATATATATTAGTATTGTATGCCTTCGATATTTTGATATTTTATATATAATATTATATATATATATTATAATATTATAATATATATATATTGTATTGTATTGCTCGAATTTTGATATTTATATATATATATATGTATTGGTATTGCCTTCGAATTTGATATTTTATATATATATATATGTATTGTAATTGGCTTCGAAATTTTGGATATTTTACATATATAAATACATATATGTATTTATTGCCTCGAATTTTGAATATTTTATATATATATATATATTGTATTCGTATTGCCTTCGAATTTTGATATTTTATATATATATATGATTGTATTGTATTGCCTTCGAATTTTGATATTTTAGATATATATATATATTGTATTGTGATGCCTCGAATTTGATATTTTCTATATATATATATTGTATTGTATTGCTTCGAATTTGATATTTTATATATATTATATATTAGTATTGTATTGCCTTCGATTTGATATTTTATATATATATAATTGTATGTATGCCTTCGAATTTTGATATTTTTAATATATATATATATTGTATTGTAATTGCCTTCGAATTTGATATTTTATATATAATATATTGTATTGTATTGCCTTCGAATTTTGATTTTTATATATATATAATTGTATTGGTATTGCCCCTTCGAATTTTGATATTTTATATATATATATTGTATTGCATTGCCTTCGAATTTTGATATTTTATCTATATATATATGTATTGTATTGCCTTCGAATTTTGATATTTTATATATATATATATTGTATTGATTGCTTCGAATTTGATATTTTATATATATATATATATTGTATTGTTTGCCTTCGAATTTTAATATTTTATATATATATAATTGTAAATTGTATTGCTTCCGAATTTTGCTATTTTATATAATATATAAATATATAATAATATATATATAATATATATATATATATATATATATATATATTGTTTTTGGTAGTTGGTTTGACGCTATTCTCAAATGCAAGTGTAAAGAAAATGAGGTAACATGATGTTGATTTACCTTTTTTTAAATTTCGGTAAAGATTGTTAAGATCTGGTCCGGCATCCTTAGTTCCAGATGTAGATTCAGTCTGACTGCGATGTTGGTCGTATTTATAGAGTCTATTCTAACCTTGGCTCTTGCTATTTGGATTTCTCTTGGAGTAAGCAAGCAATAAGAACCTTGGTTCCGATTAGTAAGAAAGTAAGCAAGCAATAAGAATCCGGTGGTTATAGTAATTCTTTTGTAAGTCCGACGTCCAAGATAATCCAAATGCAATGAGCCAAGTTAAGATCAGACCTCTATTATACAAGCAACAGCAGCAGCAGCAGTGCCATGATGGGCAATAGGAATGCTCGGTGGTCACGTGATCAAACGAGTCCCTTTAAAATTTTTTAAGGAGAAGGGGCCCCCCCCATCCTTTTGGGTTCCCCACGCCTTATCCTCTCCTAAATATAGACCGTTGAATACCACGTGACCACGAAGGCATTCCTATTGCCCAATCACTGGCACTGCTGCTGCTGCTGTTGCCTGTATTAATAGAGGTCTGATTCTTAACCTTGGCTCATTGCTATTTGGATTATCTTGGACGTCGGACTTACAAAGAATACTATAACACCGGATTCTTATTGGCTTGCTTACTTCTTTACTACATCTGGAACCAAGGATTTTATTGGCTTGCTTACTCC
>CM042179.1:29815614-29825614 GCA_023376005.1 Doryteuthis pealeii | reverse complement strand
GCTGGATGGAAGTTTTTATTGGTGGTGATATAACCACCATAATGAGGCTTCCATCAGTGCATCTTGTGTTTGTTTTTTCTCACATAACTGTAGATGGTTGAATTGTGTATATATATTATATATATATATATTATATATTATATAATATATATATATTATGCGTGTGTGTATACGCTCTTTGGTAATATATAGACTTTTTAGATTGGTCATTCATAGGTGCATGCGCACATGCAAATCTACATACACGTGTGTGCGGTAAGTAATGTCTATGTGTATTTTAAAATTGTCCTCTGCAAAAATTTCCTAATCCAGTGATACAGAATATATTCGTGCAGAATCTAATAAAACATAATAAGATTAGGGATCGAATACATTTTTCATTTTATTATCCTAAGAATGAAGAATCTTGATGCATGAAAGAAAAGAAAAACACGATAAATAAAGCAAAAGTAAATATCATTTTTTTAAAATTAAGTGATAAAAATGTTCTATCCTCCGAGAGAATTACAACGCATTCGTTCAGAAAGTGTTGGCATCCTTTTTGTCTGCTAAAGACGATGGCGTAGTGTCCTTTTTTGGGGTGAATTCATATTTCAGAGAAACTCCAGTGCTCCAGCAAAGATGGAATAAACTGGAAGAAGAGAAATTTTTAAAAAAAACGGAAATAATATGAAATGAAGGAAAATAATTGGTTAGGGAATAAATGAAAGGAAGAAAGAAAGACAGCAATTAAGTAATTTACTTTAGTAAATTTATCTTGTGAAAAAAAGTAATGCCTATATTTTCCCATCACTCAGTAGTGAGAATAGTTACTAATTTAAAAAAAAATGTATTTCCGTACAGAAAGTTTCAGACACATGACGAATAAAATAATCAACATTTTCCCTTTTATTATTATAATTGGTAGAAGAGACTTAGAAGAATTAAGAAGGCAGAAGAACACAAATTCTTTACCGAAATTCACTGTCATTATTATCTCTATAAGTATTTAAAATTTTATGCAATATACGCATTGTAATTGCCTTCAAGCAAAATAATAAATACTATATATACTTTATTCCAACAATGCTTAAAAAAAACATCCCAAAACTTATATATATTATATATATATATATATATATATATATAATTATATATATTATTAAATATATAAAAATGTTGTGTGTGTGTGTGTGTATATATATATATATATATATATATATTATATATATATATGTGGTGTGTATATATGTATATATATGTGTGTGTATATTATATTTATATTGTGTGTGGGAAGAGAAAGTGGAATGAATCCAACAATATGTAATATTAAGACAAAAATTGAAAAACACAAATTCATAAATGAGTGATGTTTATTTCATCTACGCTGCAGTGTTTCAATCTGTTTCAATAGATCTCATCAGGCTTTCGTTAGTTTGAAGGAAAAAATAAAAGTATCACAGAAAATAAGAAATCTGCGAGACTCTGTTGCTTTGTTCGGTCAGTCTATTACAAATGTTGAATGAAACGTGAGCATTCTTGGATTTTTGAAATGTAAAACAGAAATAGAGTAATGAAGAGGCTATACAACATCAGTATCAGTCTAATTTTTTTTAATTTTTTATTTTCATAAAAATAATGATTTAATTATTCAGACTCTTATCTTTAGAGAAAAATTGAATAAAAAATCGTACGAGTAAAATATATTTTTGTTTCGGATTTCATGAAATGAAATGGGGAGCGACCTAGTAAAAACTATTTCCCTTATTATATTTTAGAAAAAAAAAAAACTATTTTAAACATAAATTCATCTAAAAGTGTAATAAGTATCAAATTTTTCGTGAAAATTTGCCAATTAATTGATTTTTCATAGAATTTTAATATTTCATGAGGTGGTTGATATAAACTATAAACTCATTGATAAATTTACTAATTCCTAAATCACTGTGACGAAAGCATGACGTAGTTTCGTTACAGGCAAATAGAGACCAAATCTCTATTACTAATAGATAAGAATAATAGATAATATAGAATTTTCCGGGTGAGAAGCAAAAACATTTGCTGTTTTTTTGTAATTTTCTTTTTCATCTAGGTATCTTATAATTATTATTTTGCTTCTTGCTAGTTTTTCCCAACAGTTTGAAATATTTTGCTTAGGGGGGGGGGCTGGTCTTTTCACATCTCCAGGATACTTCTGAGTATCGTAGATGCTTTTACTAGGTTCAGCTCGATCTCGATCCATTCTCGGATCCCAGTTAATCCACTTTATTTCCATGTCTTGAGAACGATTCAACTTCTTAAGTTCGATTGCTACCCTGTGCTATTCATACGCTGAGTTGGCGAGGGCCGGTATCGAACTAGGACTTTTGGTTTCTAGCCAAACGCTCTACCGACTGTGCTAACCCGGCCTAAGGTCTCAAAATATTTAGAAATCACAGAAATGGTTATTATTTAATTTCAATGATGTTTACATCATTTTAAGGTTTGAAATGTATCTATTTTTTACATAATCACCATTTCGACCGATGCATCGATGAAAATGGGGAAATAGATCTACCCTCTTTTTCTACCATCTCTCGATTTCATTTTGTTTTTGTCTTCTACTTCGTACCAGAGTTTGGCAGTCTTCTTGCTGTGTTTCTCTTACGAAATTTTCTCTGAGAATCGTACGCGAAAAAAAAAAGTAAGATATTATTTCTGACGAAAATCCACTTTTAATGCAATTCTTAAAATAGAGTATATTTATGAGAAAAAAAAAACAAATATATCTTGATCGTTTCATTTGTTAATTTTTTCATTGCATTTTTCTTCTTTTTTTGTTTTTTTTTTTGCTCCCCAGTTTATCAGATATTTTTAAGATCGGGTATTGTGCAACTTCCACCTTTCTATGTGGTGCTGCGAAACGGTTGTTGCACGATGAAACTATCATACAATCAATGAACATGATTATTAATATGCTTACAGTTAGTAATGCAATAAATTTACAAATTTCGAAAAATAATTTTATTGAATAAAGTCTTTTTATTTTAAACTCGGATGTACATTCGATGAGATTTTGTATTCCGTATTATAATTGTATGAAAGTCCTCAGTACTACCACTTTATTGCTCTAATCTTAATCTAATCTAATCTATTTAATATTAATAGATTAGATGTTTATACATGCGTCCTAGCGCAGCATATTAAATGTCAGGTGGTGGCAACATGTTTCAAACGGGACCATCCTGAAGAGAACTGGACTCCCTGGCATGCATCAAATACTTGTCCAACGCAACATGAGATGGGCTGGCCACTTAAACAGACTTGGGATGACAGACTAACAAAGTTGATTCTGTACTCTCAACTGAGAGAGGGATCACGTGGAATTGGTAGACCAATTGTAATATCTATATATTACTTGTCGACACTTAGTGTTTCAATTGATAATGTACAGTATCATACACATATTTTGAATAAATATATATCAGACATGCGTCTCTAATTCTTTGTGACATATATATGTATATACTAGCCAAAACAGGACCATCCTGAAGGGAACTGGACTCCCTGGCATGGCACAACATACTTGTCCAACACAACCTGAGATGGTTTGGCCACTTAAACAGACTTGGGAATGACAGACTACAAAGCAGATTCTGTATCTCAACTGAGAGAGGGCTCAATGGAATCGGTAGACCAAAAGCTCGGATACAAAGACAACATCAAAGAAACCTGAAGGACTTGAATATCCTCATAGGTAGATGGGCTGGCCCTTGAACAGACTTGCGATGACAGACACCAAAAGCGATTCTGTACTCCAACTGAGAGAAGGATCACGTGGAATCGGTTGACCAAATCTCAGTACAACGACAACAAATAGTAACCTGAAGGACTTGAATATCCCATAGGCAGTTGGCAAGACGCGACCAGAGACCGATTTAAATTGGAAGGAAAACGATTTCGCATGGTGTCATCATCGGATACGATGGACAGCAAGTAGTAGTAGTAGTAGTAGTAGTAGTAGTAGTAGTAAGTGGTAGTAGAATATTAATTAAAAAGACGATCAATTTGTTATCTAGCTTTTTAAAACACCTTGTTACATATGGCTTACCATAGCTAATTCGTAACTATTATTTGAGAGTGGGGGGGTTAAGATTAATTTTATCGCCATTGCTAAAGTACTAGCATGATTAGTAAATATACCTAGTTGTAAATGTGCTTTTCTTCACAGACAGATCTATCGTGCTCACAAATATTATTTTTCTTTACATTTTTTTTAATAACTCAACCTGTCAGTGTGGCTTAGAATATGCTTAATGTATTCTTTCTCTGGTTGTAAGAACCCCCATGATACTAATAACTAAGTTATGTTTTAGTTCGTTTTTTACTAATTTTTTTTACTATTTTTACTTTTTTTATATATATATTTTTATATTTTATATTTACTAGCAATATATGCACCTCCGGGTGCAAGTATTTTTTTTTAGATTTTAATGTAATAAAATTTATATTAAATTAGAAAGTCTAACGGAACTAAATAAGAATACAGATAAAAAGATTTGAAACAGAGGGAGTATAATAAAAGATTTGAAACAGAGGGAGTATAATAAAAAATGGAAAAACTGAAACTTACTCTTCCATCACTCTCGTCTTTCATTGTTATTTTTTCTAATTTAAGTATTTAGTTATAAGGAAAGTAATGAATAAAATGACAGTTATTTCTTGTTAATGGATTTCATTTAAGATTCATTGAAGAGATTTTTGCTTATATTTCATTAAAATAAAACAAACAGTTAGAAATCAATAATACTAAGCACATATTTATTAAATTCGATTTTTTTAATATTAATATGCAAATTAGCCTTCCCGTTCACTCTGTAAACCGCTATTTTGTTGTATATATAAATATAATTGCATGTTGTCAGTATGTAGACATAGTTAACAGTATTAATAATGTAAGACATTTTATTAATAATTGAGGTTTAGATAAATATAAAATCATGGAGAATGGTGATGTCATAACTAAGAGAATTGTGACTTGAGTAGGAATATAGTTTCGGTTACAGACAGAAAAAACACATTATAATAAGATATATATTATATTTTTATATATATTTATATATATAATTTAATATTTAATTATATTTATATTCATAAAATTTATTTATATTTATATTTTAATTTATATTTATATTTAATTATATTTAATTATAATTATAATTATATAATTATTATAATTATAATTATGATATTATATTTAATTATATTTAATATATTATATTTATTTTATGTTTTATATTTATATATATTATATTTTTATATTACTTTTTTTACTATTTTTTTTACTATTTTCTTTTTACTATTTTTTTTACTATTTTTTACTATTTTTAGTTATTTTTTTTTAATTAAGAACCCCCAATGATACTAATAACTAAGTTTAGAAACCCCCAATGATACTAAACTACATTTGATAGGGAGGCTCCAGTTCTCATTTTTAACCAGAGAGAGTTTTGCAAGACGATAACGGTCGTACAACTAAGAAACACGAGTATTAATAAAGATTTTTCGGTTTTTTAACGTATTAAATCCAGGTGGGGAATTAGAGAACCCTTATATATACAAAAATCCAACATGCCTTAACGAAGCGCCTAGAGAATAAGTTAAATGGGAGCTGTACAAAAAACTGCGTGTGGTCCTAAACAAATCTAGAAACAACCCCCCCCCCCACAAGAAAGCATCTATACGGCCACTTCTCCTCTATCAACACAAACCGTTCAAGTAAAATCAACAGGCTGCATACTGTTGGAGTAGCAAGGAGATCTCATAAGCGATGTTCACTATGGAAACCTACATACCACAAGAAAGCAACTATACGGCTTATACTATGTCGTTTAGTTTGTTTTGTTTTTACGGCATATCAACCTCGGTGGGTCATTTAATGCGACAAAGTTTTGAAATAAAGTCATTCTTAATGGATAATCGATTTTGTTTATAAACACATGTTTTTTTATTTACCCATAGATGGAACCTAACAGGTACTACCAATCGGATCAGAGTGGACAGTGAGCAATAGTGATGAAGGGGTACTCCACATTCCCAAACCTCCAAACTGGAACCTCACCATCTTTCATTGCCATTATTTATGTTAGGACTGTCACGGTATTATGTTGATAAAATTGACCTATTCTATTCAACCGCCCTGTCGGTTGGGGCGTTAGAATGCACGACTGCACCTCTGCAGAGGGGTAAGACTCCCCAATGTTGGGCCACCTGTTGGCCGTGGATGGCGACCCGTGATGCTTAAGATAGAGCCCAGGTGGATGAGCAGTTTCATGACATGCAATACTCCACTTTGGCCTATCTTGGCCTAGGACGGGCGGTCGGAGAGGCCCCCTCCGATCAATCGGCTGGTCACGTCAAGCCCTAGGACTATATGATTTTCCCAACTCTATTGCCCTTATGGCAAGCCCCACCCTTTTTATTCATATGAGTGCTAGAAGGCGGTAGCTGACGGTCTACATGTCTGGGAATGACGTTAAACTCTATCTGATGGTGAGGTTCCAGTTTTTTGAGGTTTGGGGAATGTGGAGCACCCCTTCATCACATTGCTCCCTGGTCCACTCTGACCGGAGTGGTAGTACCTGCTAGGGTCCCATCAATGGGTTAAATAGAAAAATGTATTTATAAAAAATTGTATTATCCATTAAGAATTGATTTATTTCAAAACTTTATCGGCATTAAATGACCCACTGAGGTTGATATGCCGTAAAACAAAACAAACCAAACCAATTCTTATTTCAGAGTAACTCCAGTGTTCTAACAACTACTGGTGTTGTTTAATTAAGGATGTCATTGTATTATGTTTGAAAAAAAATTCACCAACCATCTTTTAAAAATAGTTTTGGCATCCTTCCATCTGCTAAAAAGGATGGCCTAGGGAACATTTTTTCTCTTTAACTGCATCTGCGCGAGTGGCTAAACAGGCCAATTTTGAATGGCATCTCTGGTGCAGTGACTGCATACAAACAGTGATGCTGCTGGGTTGTTGTTGTCTCTCCGTCCCTTCTGTCTTTCCTTCCTTCTGTCTCTCTGGCTGTGGCGGCTTCTTTTCCTCTTTTTTCACTCCTTTTCCCTGCTTGTTTGACAAGGAGGCACCAGGCCACTCGTTTTCTGCACCAACCTCCCATGTGTTGTGTTGATGTGGCATATCTTCATGTCCTTCATACAGACGTCTTTGAAGCGTTGGCATTGTCTCATTACGCGGTCGGGAGCCGTCAACTAATTTCCATTACTGTAGTTCTATGAGGGGGGGTGCAGCCTTAGTCAATCCTCCTGGCATAAAAAATAGGGTAGGTTGATTTTTCCCCTTTTTAAATATCAAATTCTCTTAAACACTGAAAGTTGTGTGTTGGTATAATAAATACTTATACAAAAAAACAATATGTCTTACTTACACCATTGTTTGAGGAAACAATACAAAGCCAGTAGAACAATTCATATACCTGGGTAGTAATATCTCATCCACAGAAAGCGATGTTATAGAAATTACCAGTCATAGGGAAATCCGATTTCACCGACAAGTTAAAGCGAGAATCTTCCAGGCGTGGGTTATATCAGTACTGCTGTATGGTGCACCTCCTGGACCCTAACGAAGCGCCTCGAGAATAAGCTGGATGTGACCTAACAAGAATGCTGCTGTGGTCTTGAACAAGTCGTGGAAACAGCATCCTACAAGGAAGCAGCTGTATGGAACACCTGCCCCCATCTCACAAACCCATTCGAGTGAGACGGACAAGGCATGCTGGACACTGCTGGAGACAGCAAGGACGAGCTCACAAGCGACGTTCCCCTGGAAGCACACACATGGAATGCAATGAGGGCCGGCACAACAGCCTACATTGACCAACAATCAGGATACTGGATGCTGTGCAGATGAACCTCTCTGGCACAATGAATTTTATAGGAGGTTGGCAAGAGATTGTCATGGATATCCGTGCTAATTGCGCGGTATGAATAGATGCCTGATGATTGATGATGATGATGATGATGATCGATGATCGTCTACTAAAAGTCCACCAAAAATCTCGTCTCCGTACATTTAGCCTAGAAATGGGTTAGAAAATTAGCAATTTCAATATTTAAAACAGAAAAGTTATCAATTCAAAACGAACGAATAAAAATATTATAAACTGAGAATTCAAATTGAATAATGCCCCGCCATCACCACCACACCTGATATGTTCCTTTCTACCTTAGAATAAGCTGTAACAGTATACATTTTAAGATAAAATTTATTTCCTCAAATGGGGCAATATAGCCACCCTAAGACGCAAACCAAGCACAGGCGCTTTTTTATATTAAATTCTCTCAAACAAACAGAAATTGTGTATGGTATAATAAATACTTTTATATATAAAATCAGATCTCTTATTTTGGACGCATTTTTGAGGAAAATAGAATCAAAGATCATCTACTAAAATGCACTAAAAATCTTCGTTTTCACAACATTTAGCCTAGAATTGGTTAGAAAATTTAGCAATTTCAAATTTTTAAAGAACAAATAGATATTATAACTAGAATTCAAATTGAAAATATGTCCCCATCTACCAACAAACACCTCTGATATGTTCCTTTTTAACTTCAATTAAGCTGTAACAGTGATAACATTTTATAAATGTCTTTTCAGTTAGTATATTAGGTCTGAGACTGTCAGCTGTTCCTTAAAAGATTAAAATCTAGTTTCCTCAATGAGGCAAATGACTACCCTAATGACCAAACCACATAGGCCGCTTCTCACAGAATGATGGGGAACATGCACTGTTCATGTTTGCTCGGTCCAGCATGTCTGTGCTGGGTACTTTCTCTTGTCAGCAGATGCGTAGGATGCGGCGTAGGCCCTGAGGTTGAAAATTGTCCATTTTCCTTTCGTGACTTGAGTATGTGGCTGCAGGCTTCACACTGTAGAGCCGTGTACTGACAATGCTCGCTATTCAAAAGTAAGAAACGGGCATGTATTAGTTACATGTGTGGTGTACAAAGAAAAACTCTCGCTTTATAAACTTATGTTATACTAGAAAAACATGATCCGTTGGGTCACCATTCAGCTCTGGGTAGATAATTGTGATCAATGCAAAACAATCTCTCTGATCTAGTGCTAGTGAATGGAGATAGACTCCCCCGATGCCAGCTGAAAACTGACAATAGGTCAGGCTTGAATCAGTGCGGTGTTGGGTGGTAAGTGGATAGCTTAGTGGTAGGTGTGGCGTTTCCACTTCCAGACGCAAAACAATTCTCTTTTGTCTAGTGGCAGTGAAAAAGATAGACTTCCTTTGGCTGACCGCTGAAATTGGACAATAGGTAGCTGAATCTGTGCGATAAAGTGGATAAGCTGATGATAGGTGTGTGCGTTTCCACCTCAGATGCAATGAACAGTCTCCCTGGACTAGCCCGCTGGGTGAAAAGAAGATAGACTCCCTTTTGGCTGTCTGTTGATACGACAATTATGCCAGCTTGAATCTGTGCGGTAAAAATGGGGAGCTGATGGTAGGTGTGACGTCCACGTCATATGCAAAGAAACAATCAATAACACTAGCACTAGTAAAGGGGATACCCCCCTTGCTGGTCGCGGTTGATATCGACAATAGGCCACTCGTGCAATCTTTTACTTAATATACGGCATTTTATATCTGATTTACACACAAGATTGTCGTTTATAAGAAATAAGTACATTTAATCACTTTTATTAAAGTTTAGGAATAATTATTCATGCTCGCAGAATTTATTCATACGCTGGGGTAAATATTTAGTTTTAATGTAATTGTAAATATCATTGAATTAAAAGACAAAGATTTAATAAGACTCATATAAATGATCGAACTTATTTACATATCTTTAATTGGTTTCTAACTCAAATCATTCATGGAATTGATTTTTAATATGTTAGAAAATAGAAACTATAGAATGAGAGATCCATAGCACCAAGTAATTATTTATTAAAGCTCGGTTTTGTTTCAAACCAGTTATGAAAAATTAAGTCACACAA
>CM042179.1:29785175-29815514 GCA_023376005.1 Doryteuthis pealeii | reverse complement strand
TCTGAGTGGAACGCCACACCTACCCAACTAGCTATCCACTTACGCACTTGATTCAAGCTGACCTATTGTCAGTTTCAGCTGGTCATCGGGGAGTCTAATCTCCATTTCACTAGCACTAAGATCAGAGAGATTGGTTTTTGTGATCACAAAATTTCTACCCAGAGCTGAATGGGTGACGCCAACGGATCATGTTTTTGCTAGTATATACATAAAGTTTTAAAGCGAGAGTTTTTCTTTGTACATCACACATGTTAACTAAATAATGCCCTGTTTACTTGTCTGAAAAAAGCGAGCATTGTAGTACACCCGGCTTAATAGTCGAAGCCTGCACCACATACCAGCCACGAAAAGAAAAATGGACAATTTCAACTCAGGTGCCTACGCCGCATCCTACGCATTCGCTGACCAGAAGAAAAGTACCCAGCACAGACATGCTGGACCCGAGCAAACATGAACAGCATGTTCCCCAGTCAGTACTGCTGAGAGAGCGCCTAATGTTGGTTTGGTATTAGGGTAATGTCTATTTTTGCCGTCCATTTTGAGGAAATAAGATTTTATCTTTTAAGGACAAGCTGACAGTGTTCTCAGACCTAATATACTAACTGAAAAGATATTATAAAAAATGTTATCAACTGTTAGAGCTTAATTTGTAAGTAAAAAGGAACATTCAGAGGTGTTGTGGTGATGGGGCCATATTTTTTCAATTTGAATTCTAGTTTAATATTCTATTTGTTTCGTTTAAAAATTTGAAAATTGCTAAAATTTTCTAAACCAATTTCTAGGCTTTAAAGTGTTGCGGAAAACGAAGATTTTATGCATTTTAGTAAGATGATCTTTGATTCTATTTCCTCAAAAATGGTGCAATAAAGAGATCTGATTTTTTATATCAGTATCTTATTATACCAAATACACAAATTTCGTTGTTGAGAGAATTTAATATAAAAAACGCCGTGCTGTTTGGTCATTGAGGGTAGGTCTATATTGCCTCCATTTGAGAAAGTAGATTTTAATAATTTTAAAAATGTTATAACTGTTACAAGCTTAATGTGTAAGGGTAAAAGGAACATATCAGAGGTGTTGGTGGTGAGTAGGGGGCATTATTCCAATTTGTAATTCTGTTTAATATTTATTCGCTTTCGTTTTGATGAATAACTTTTCTGTTTAAATATTGAATTGCCTAATTTTTCTCCATTTCTGGCTAAATGGTTGACGAAGACGAAGATTTTTTGGTGGATTTTAGTAGACGATCATCATCAACATCATCAATCATCATCATCATCATCATCATCATCATACGCGCGAAATTAGCACGGATATCCATGACAATCTGCTTGCCACCCTTCCCTAATAATTCATTGTGCCAGAGAGGTCAGTCTGCCAGCATCCAGTATCCTTGCATTGTTGGTCAATGTAGGTCTTGGTGGCCGGCCCTCAACTAGCATGTCATGTGTTGGCTTCCACAGGGGAACGTCGCTTGTGAGGCTGCGTCCTTGCTTCCAGCAGTGTCCAGCATGGAACTTGTCGTCTCACTCGAATGGTTTTGTGAGATGGGGGTCAAGTGTCCATACAGCTGCTTTCTTTGTAGGATGCTGTTTTCCAACGACTTGTTCAAGACCACATGGCAGCATTCTTGTGTAGGTCACGATCCAGGCTTATTCTCGAGGGCGCTTCGTTAGGGTCCAGGAGGTGCAGCCATACAGGCAGAACTGATAGTACACAGCCTGGGAGAATTCTCGCTGTAACTTGTCGGTGAAATCGAATTTCCTATGACTGGTAAATTTGTTTGTTTCCTATTCGTGTATTAACATCGCTTTCTGTGGAATGAGATATTACTACCCAGGTTATGAAATTGTTCTACTGGCTTGTATTGTTTTTCCTCAAACATGGTGTAAAGTAGAAAATTGTTTTTGTTGTAAGTCTAGTATGTTTATACCAAACACACAAGTTTCAGGTGTTTAAGAGAATTTGATATTTTAAAAGGGGAAGAAGATCAACCTACCCTATTTTTTTATGCCAGGAGGATTGGACTAAGGCTGCACCCCCCTCATGAGAAACCTACAGTATGGAATTAGTTGAGGCTCCCGACCGGTAATGAGACAATGCCAACGCTACTCAAA
Source organism: Doryteuthis pealeii (assembly GCA_023376005.1). NCBI lineage: Eukaryota > Metazoa > Mollusca > Cephalopoda > Myopsida > Loliginidae > Doryteuthis > Doryteuthis pealeii. The sequence goes on along the minus strand of CM042179.1, from coordinate 29,813,397 downwards.
GACGTCTGGTATGAAGGACATGAAGATATGCCACATCAAACCACACAATGGGAGGTTGGTGCAAGAAAACCGAGTGGCCTGGTTGCCTCCTTGTCAAACAAGGCAGGAAAAGGAGTGAAAAGAGGGAAAGAAGCCCGCACAGCAAGAGAGACAGAAGGAGGAAAGACAGAAGGTACGGAGAGACAACAACAACCCCAGCAAGCATCACTGGTTTGTAGTGCAGTCACTGCACCAGAGATAGTGCCATTCAAAAAATTGGCCTGTTTAGCCACTCGCGCAGATGCAGTTAAGAGAAAAAATGTTCCTAGGCCATCCTTTTTAGCAGATGGAAGGATGCCAAAACTATTTTAAAGATGGTTGGTGAATTTTTTTCAACATAATACAATGACAATCTTAATTAAACAACACCAGTCGTTGTTTGGAACACTGGAGTTACTCTGAAAATAAGAATTGGTTTGGTTTGTTTTGTTTTACGGCATATCAACCCTCAGTGGGTCATTTTAATGCCGATAAAGTTTTGAATAAATCAATTCTTAAATGGAATAATTACAATTTTTTATAAATACATTTTTCTATTTAACCCATGATGGGACCTCAGCAGGTACTGACCACTCCCGGGTCAGAGTGGGACCAGGGAGCAATGGTGGATGAAGGGGTGCTCCACATTCCCCAAACCTCAAAAACTGGAACCTCACCATCAGATAGAGTTTAACGTCATTCCCAGGACATGTAGACCGTCAGCTACCGCTTCTAGCACTCATAATGATAAAGGGGTTGGGGCTTGCCATAAGGGCAATAGAGTTGGGAAAATCATATAGGTCCTAGGCTTGGACGTGACCAGCCGATTGATCGAGGGGCCTCTCGACCGCCCGTCTGCCCAAGATAGGGCCAAAGTGGAGTATGCATGTCATGACTGCTCATCCACCTGGGCTCTATCCCTTGAAGCATCACGGGTCGCCATCCACGGCCAACAGGTGGCCCCAAACATTGGGGAGTCTTACCCCTCTGCAGAGGTGCAGTCGGTGCATTTAACGCCCCAACCGACAGGGCGTCTGAAATAAGAATAGGTCAATTTATCAACATAATCCGTGACAGCCTAACATAAATAGATGGCATGAAGATGGTGAGGTTGCCAGTTTTGGAGGTTTGGGAATGTGGAGTACCCCTTCATCACTATTGCTCACTGGTCCACTCTGATCCGGATTGGTAGTGACCTGTTAGGGTTCCATCTATGGGTTAATAAAAAACATGTGTATAAACAAAATCGATTATCCATTAAGAATGACTTTATTTCAAAACTTTGGTCGGCATTAAATGACCCACCGAGGTTGATAATGCCCGTAAAACAAAACAAACTAAACGACATAGTATAAGCCGTATAGTTGCTTTCTTGTGGGTATGTAGGTTTCCATAGTTGAACATCGCTATGAGATCGTCCCTTGCTACTCCAACAGTAATGCAGCCTGTTGATTTTCTTGAACGGTTTGTGTGATAGAGGAGAGTTGGGACGTATAGATGCTTTCTTGTGGGGGGGGGGGGTTTTTGTTTCCTAGATTTGTTTAGGACCACACGCAGTATTTTTGTACAGCTTCCCATTTAACTTATTCTCTAAGGCGCTTCGTTAAGGGCATGTTGGATTTTTTGTAATATATAGGTGTTCTCTAATTCCCCACCTGGATTTAATACTTAAAAACCGAAAAATTTATTTAATACTCGTGTTTCTTAGTTGTACGACCGTTATCGTCTTGCAAAACTCTCTGGTTAAAAATGAGAACTGGAGCCTCCCTATCAAATGTAGTTTAGTATCATTGGGGGGTTCTAACTTAGTTATTAGTATCATTGGGGGTTCTTAATTAAAAAAAGAACTAAAAATAGTAAAAGTAGTAAAAATAGTAAAAAAAAATAGTAAAAGTAAAAAGGTAAATATAAAAATATAATATATATAAATAAAACATAATATAAATATAATATTAAATATAATAATTAATATATTAAATATAACTAATATAATTAATTATAATAATTATATAATATAATTATAATTAAATATATTAAATATAAATATAATTAAATATAAATATAAATATAATTATGAATATAAATATAATTAAATATAAATTATATATATAATATATATAAAAATATAATATATATCTTATTATAATGTGTGTTTTTCTGTCTGTAACCGAAACTATATTCCTACTCAAGTCACAATTCTCTTAGTTATTGACATCACATTCTCCATGATTTTATATTATCTAAACCTCAATTATTAATAAAAATTGTCTTACATTATTAATACTGTTAACTATGTCTACATACTGAAACATGCAATTATTATTTATATATACAACAAAATAGCGGTTTACAGAGTGAACGGGAAGGCTAATTTGCATATTAATATTAAAAATCGAATTAATAAATATGTGCTTAGTATTATTGATTTCTAACTGTTTGGTTTTATTTTAATGAATATAAGCAAAAATCTCTTCAATGATCTTAAATGAAATCCATTAACAAGAAAAAATAACTGTCATTTTTATTCATTACTTTCTCTTATAACTAAATACTTAAATTAGAAAAAAATAACAATGAAAGACGAGAGTGATGGAAGAGTAAGTTTCAGTTTTTCCATTTTTTATTATACTCTCTGTTTCAAATCTGTTATTATACTCCCTCTGTTTAAATCTTTTATCTGTATTCTTATTTAGTTCCGTTAGACTTTCTAATTTAATATAATATTATATTACATTAAAACTTAAATACTTGCACCCGAAGGGTACATATATTTGCTAGTAAATATATATAAAAATATATATATAAAAAAAGTAAAAATAGTAAAAAAATAGTAAAAAAACGAACTAAAAACATAACTTAGTTATTAGTATCATTGGGGGTTCTTACAACCAGAGAAAGAATACATTAAGCATATTCTAAGCTACACTGACAGGTTGAGTTATTAAAAGAAAATGTAAAGAAAATAATATTTGTGAGCACGATAATCTGTCTGTGAAGAAAAGCACATTTACAACTAGGTATATTTACTAATCATGCTAGTAACTTTAGCAATGGCGATAAAACTAATCTTAACCCCCCCCCCCTCAAATAATAGTTACGAATTAGCTAGGTAAGCCATATGTAACAAATGGTTTTAAAAAAGCTAGATAACAAATTTGATCGTCTTTTCTATTAATATACTACTACCACTTACTACTACTACTACTACTACTACTACTTGCTGTCCATCGTATCCGATGATGACACCATGCGAATCGTTTTCCTCCAATTTAAATCGGTCTCTGGTCGCGTCTTGCCAACTGCCTATGGGGATATTCAAGTCCTTCAGGTTACTATTGATGTTGTCGTTGTACCTGAGATTTGGTCAACCGATTCCACGTGATCCTTCTCTCAGTTGAGAGTACAGAATCTGCTTTGGTAGTGTGTCATCCGCAAGTCTGTTCAAGTGGCCAGCCCATCTACCTATGAGGATATTCAAGTCCTTCAGGTTTCTTTTGATGTTGTCTTTGTATCCGAGCTTTGGTCTATCGATTCTACGTGATCCCTCTCTCAGTTGAGAGTACAGAATCTGCTTTGGTAGTCTGTCATTCCCAAGTCTGTTTAAGTGGCCAACCCATCTCAGGTTGTGTTGGACAAGTATGTTGTGCATGCCAGGGAGTCCAGTTCTCTTCATGATGGTCCTGTTTTGGCTAGTATATACATATATATGTCACAAAGAAGATTAGAGACGCATGTCTGATATATATTTATTCAAAATATGTGTATGATACTGTACATTATCAAATTGAAACACTAAGTGTCGACAAGTAATATATAGATATACAATTGGTCTACCAATTCCACGTGATCCCTCTCTCAGTTGAGAGTACAGAATCAACTTTGTTAGTCTGTCATCCCCAAGTCTGTTTAAGTGGCCAGCCCATCTCATGTTGCGTTGGACAAGTATTTGATGCATGCCAGGGAGTCCAGTTCTCTTCAGGATGGTCCCGTTTGAAACATGTTGCCACCACCTGACATTTAATATGCTGCGCTAGTGACGCATGTAATAAACATCTAATCTATTAATATTAATAGATTAGATTAGATTAGATTAGAGCAAGTAAAGTGGTAGTACTGAGGACTTTCATACAATTATAATACGGAATACAAATCTCATCGAATGTACATCCGAGTTAAAAATAAAAAGACTTTATATCAATAAAATTATTTTTCGAATTGTAAATTTATTGCATACTAACTGTAAGCATATTAATAATCATGTTCATTGATTGTATGATAGTTATCATCGTGCAACAACCGTTTTCGCAGACCACATAGAAAGGTGGAAGTTGCACAATACCCGGATCTTAAAATATATCTGATAAAACTGGGGAGCAAAAAAAAAAACAAAAAAAGAAGAAAAATGCAATGAAAAAATTAACAAATGAAACGATCAAGATATATTGTTTTTTTTTTCTCATAAATATACTCTATTTAAGAATTGCATTTAAAAGTGGATTTGTCTTCAGAATAATATCTTCTTTTTTTTTTTTCGCGTACGATTCTTCAGAGAAAATTTCGTAAGAGAAACCAGCAAGAAGACTGCCAAACTCTGGTACGAAGTAGAAGACAAAACAAAATGAATCGAGAGATGTAGAAAAAGAGAGGGTAGATCTATTTCCCCATTTTCATCGATGCATCGGTCGAAATGGTGATTATGTAGAAAAATAGATACATTTCAAACCTTAAAATGATGTAAACATCATTGAAATTAAATAATAACCATTTCTGTGATTTCTAAATATTTTGGAGACCTTAGGGCCGGGTTAGCACAGTCGGTAGAGCGTTTGGCTAGAAACCAAAAGGTTCCTAGTTCGATACCGGCCCTCGCCAACTCAGCGTATGAATAGCACAGGGATAGCAATCGAACTTAGAGAAGTTGGAATCGTTCTCAAGAACCTGGAAAATAAAGTGGATTAACTGGGGATCCGAGAATGGATCGAGATCGAGCTGAACTCTAGTAAAAGCATCTACGATACTCAGAAGTATCCTGGAGATGTGAAAAGACCCAGCCCCCCCCCCCTAAGCAAAATATTTCAACTGTTGGGAAAAACTAGCAAGAAGCAAAATAATAATTATAAGATTACCTAGATGAAAAGAAAATTAACAAAAAACAGCAAATGTTTTTTTGCTTCTCAACCGGAAATTCTTATTATCTATTATTCTTATCTATTAGTAATAGAGATTTGGTCTCTATTTGCCTGTAACCGAAACTACGTCACTGCTTTCGTCACAGTGATTTGAGGAATTAAGTAAATTTATCAATGAGTTTATAGTTACTATCAACCACCTCATGAAAATATTAAAATTCTATGAAAAATCAATTAATTGGCAAATTTTCACGAAAAATTTGATACTTATTTACTTTTAGATGAATTTATGTTTAAAATAGTTTTTTTTTTCTAAAATATAATAAGGGAAATAGTTTTTTACTAGGTCGCTCCCCATTTCATTTCATGAAATCCGAACAAAAATATATTTTACTCGTACGATTTTTTATTCAATTTTTCTCTAAAGATAAGAGTCTGAATAATTAAATCATTATTTTTATTGAAAATAAAAATTAAAAAAAATTAGACTGATACTGATGTTGTATAGCCTCTTCATTACTTATTTCTGTTTACATTTCAAAAATCCAAGAATGCTCACGTTTCATTCAACAATTTGTAAATAGACTGACCGACAAAGCAACAGAGTCTCGCAGATTTCTTATTTTCTGTGATACTTTTATTTTTTCCTCAAACTAACGAAAGCCCTGATGAAGATCTATTGAAACAGATTGAAACACTGCAGCGTAGATGAAATAAACATCACTCATATATGAATTTGTGTTTTTCAATTTTGTCTTAATATTACATATTGCTGGATTCACTTCCACTTTCTCTTCCCACACACACACACACATATATATACATATATACACACACACACAATATATATATATATATATATTATATATATATATATATATATACACACACACACACACACACACATATATATATATATATATATATATATATATATATATAGATTTTGGGATGTTTTTTTTTAAGCATTGTTGAATAAAGTATATATTATTATTTATATTTTTGCTTGAAGGCAATTACAATGCGTATATTGCATAAAATTTAATACTTATAGAAGATAATAATGACAAGTGAATTTCGGTAAAGAATTGTGTTCTTCTGCCTTCTTAAGTTCTTCTAAGTCTCTTCTACCAATTATAATAATAAAAGGGGAAAATGTTGATTATCTTATTCGTCATGTGTCTGAAACTTTCTGTACGGAAATACATTTTTTTTTTAAATTAGTAACTATTCTCACTACTGAGTGATGGGAAAATATAGGCATTACTTTTTTTTCACAAGATAAATTTACTAAAGTAAATTACTTAATCTGCTGTCTTTCTTTCTTCTCTTTCATTTATTCCCTAACCAATTATTTTTCCTTCATTTCATATTATTTCCGTTTTTTTTTTAAATTTCTCTTCTTCCAGTTTATTCCATCTTTGCTGGAGCACTGGAGTTTCTCTGAAATATGAATTCACCCCCAAAAAAAGGACACTACGCCATCGTCTTTAGCAGACAAAAGGATGCCAACACTTTCTGAACGAATGTTTGTAATTCTCTCGGAGGATAAGAACATTTTTATCACTTAATTTAAAAAAAAATGATATTTACTTTTGCTTTATATATCGTGTTTTTCTTTTTCTTTCAATGCATCAAGATTCTTCATTCTTAGGATAATAAAATGAAAATGTATTCGATCCCTAATCTTATTATGTTATTAGATTCTGCACGAATATATTCTGTATCACTGGATTAGGAAATTTTTGCAGAGGACAATTAAAAATACACATAGACATTACTTACCGCACACCGTGTATGTAGATTTGCATGTGCGCATGCACCTATGAATGGACCAATCTAAAAGTCTATATATGTACCAAAGAGCGTATACACACACACGCATATATATATATATATATATATATATATATATATATATATATATATATATATATATTACACAGATTCACCAATCTGACAGTATGTGGAGAAAAGTAAACAAACACAAGATGCACTTGATGGAAGCTCATTACTGGTGGTTATATCACCACCAATAATAAACTTCCATCCAGCACAACATATATATATATATATATATATATATATATATATATATTATATATATATATATATATATATTATTGTTACAAGAACATTTATATAATATTGTAAGTAAAGAAATCACATGTAATTATCTATTGTCTATTGTCTATATATCAAAAGATGAGAGTGAGGAAAATAAAATAAAAAGGGGGAATTAATAGAACAAAGAGTATTTTGTTTCAAATGGTAAACAAAGACCCTTTCATTCGATGCTTTGTCAAGTATTACAACCGGTGAACGACTAAAAGTCGAATTGCAAAATACAATAATAAGAACATTTTTCTACAACAGGTAGATCGTTTAAAAGTCAAAGTGGTTAAATTAGGTAAAAGGGGGAATAGGACAATATCAAGGTTGGAGCAACAAGAAGGGGAGAAAATAAAATTAAATTAAAAAATGAAAAAAAAATAGAGTAAAAAAAAAACCTTCACGTCACCACAACTTCAGCAACAACATTCCCAACAGATATTACCTGGGAAGGTTTTAAATGCTGTTGCCTACACAAGGCCGGGCAGTGAAGAAAAATTGCCACTGCCTCAAGGACATGCAGATGGTGATTTTTCCTAGCCTTGTATAGCACGGAAAATTGCTGATCACTATAGTTGATTCTGCAGTTATTTAAACTGCACAGGTAATCACCAATGGCCGAGTCCGGCGCCTGTGAGAGCATGGATATTGTTGGAGGAATACTTCTCGTTCCTCTCGGCACATGTTGGTTTATTCTTACACCCAACCTTAGCGACGTCCTTTCAATATACTTGGCATTACACCAGCAATGAAATTTATAAATTGATAAGCTTTGTTTAAAGATTGGTAGATCGTCTTTTTGAATTGAGCGAAATGCAGATCTGGTAGTGAAGAATGTTCTGACCTTAACTGCATTGAAACAACGAATTATAGATAATATGATCTTATTAGCCAACGTCTGACCAACAGGTTCTATCCACAGCAACCTCAAATACACAGGGCATTTTGATGGTCCAGGAAGGGCAAACCATTCTTTTTCTCCTCTTCCACTTTAGTAATATAAATGCTGTTCTGCTTATATATATATATATATTTATATTATTATTATTATTATTATTATTATTATTATTATTATTATTATTATTATTATTATTATACTAAAGCTGAGAGAATCAATGTTTGTTATATTCTTGATAGTTAATGATCTTTACTAACCCTACCAAAGCACTGTACTCTTAACTGAAAGAGGGATCACATGGAATCGGTCGACCAAAGATCAGATACAAAGACAGCATCAATAGAAACCTGTAGGACTAGAATGTCTCCATAGGTAATTTGTAAGACACTAAACGCAAGCACGCACACACGCACACACACACACACACACACACACACACACACACACACACACATAATATATATATATATATATATATATATATATATATATATATATATATATATATAATAGAGCCTAAATAAGTCAGACACTATCTACCTAGGCTTCACCCTCATGGTTCTTCGGTATAATTCTGAATCAGAGTCAAAATTATTCCAAAGAACCAATCGGGTGAAACCTAGGTAGATAGTGTCTGACTCATTTACATCCGTATAATTAAGATTGAATCAAATGAAGAAAACAGATTCGCATGGTGTCATCATCGGATTCAATAGACATCAAGTGGTAGTCTTTCTAATTTAATATAATATTTTATCACTTTAAAACTTAAAACTTGTGTACCAAATGGCTCATACTTTTGCAAGTTACATTAATATTAAAAAGACTTATTAAATATGTACGGCAAATCTCGCGATATTTCGCGATATCACTTGTAATACATTAGTGCGGTTTCCAAAATTCATCTTGAATATCAACAGAAACGTATTCTTACACAATCAATTGTTTGTTTCTTTGCGTATATATATATATATATATATATATATATATATATATATATATATAGAGAGAGAGAGAGAGAGAGAGAGAGAAAGAGAGAGGGAAGATTTGGTGTCTCTGATGGAACTCTGCTATTCAAAAACTTAAGCCTTTCATAACGCTTCAAGAATCAAATATATCGAATACAAAGATTATTATTCATACTAGCAAATATATGCACCGTCCGGGTGCAAGTATTTAAGTTTTAATATAATGAAATATCATATTAAATTAGAAAGGCTAATGAAACTGAATAAGAATGCAGATAAAAAGATTTGGAACAGAGGGGGTATGATTGAAAAATAGAACAACTTTGAAACTAACTCTTCCATCATTTTACATTACTCCCGTCTTTCATTGGTAAATTTTCCTAATTTAACTCTTTAGTTAAAATAAGAAGTAAAGAATAATATTACAGTTATTTCTTCTTGTTCAGGGATTTCTTTTAAGATTTATCCCCGAGATTTTTGCTCATATTCATTAAGATAAAACCAAACAATTAGACATCAATAATACTAAGCATATATTTATTAAAATAAAATTTTTAAGATCAATATGTAAATTAGCCTTCCCGTTCACACTGTAAACAGCTATTTTGTTGTAATATAAATACAATTGCATGTTATTAGTATGTAGATATGGTCAACAGTCTTAATGATGCATAACAATTTTATTAATAATTGAAGTTTAAATTAAAAATAAAATCATGGAGAATGTGATGTAAATAACAAAGGGAATTGTTACTTGTATAGTAATATAGTTTCGGTTACAGACAGACAAACCCACAATTTCCATTATAATAAGATTTTCACCCCTTTTGAGTTTTTACACATCAGTGTTAGCTGATGGTATTTAACTGGAGTCTGAGTGACAGAAAGTCTCTTCGGGTCTCCAGGACTCTTCTGAATATTCTGGCAGATTGCAGCAGTGCAGTGGTGTGGATGGACTCTGTTCTTCCTTGATTTTCAGATCCTCCAGTCTTTTCCAAGCTTTTTGGGACCCCAACTACTATTGCTATTACTTTCATACTCATATTCCACAGTAAGTAAGTAAAATCTTTAACTTTATTAAAAGAGTAAAAAAAAAACTATTTGAAATGGGAACTTAATTCTGCACTCCCCCTGGAATAAAATGTTACGTGCATCTATTAATTATTAATTAAGTAATTATTTTGAATATTTTACGCATAAATTTTACACAATATATATATATATATATATATATATATATATATATATATATATATATATATATATATATATATTATTAAAAAAAAAAAAAAGAAAAAAAAAGGTCCGCAAAATGTATTTTGTTCTCAGAAAATGTATTTTTCTCAGAAAATTCTTTTTTGTTTTACATATGCAACACGTGTTTCAGATCTTCTGGTATCTTCTTCAGGCTTTGATTGATAATATTATCAATCAAAGCCTGAAGAAGATACCAGAAGATCTGAAACACGTGTTGCATATGTAAAACAATAAGAATTTAAAAAATTTTCTGAGAACAAAATACATTTTGTGGACCTTCATTTTTTTAAATAATATTTGAATTTTTTCCCGTTGAAACCAGAACAATTTTATATATATATATATATATATATATATATATATAATATATATATATATATATATATAATATATATAAAAGTAATTTAATTTGCTTGAAGCATTGTTAAGTAGTTATAGAATATTAAAATTTATTGTTAAGTACGTTATAAGATATTAAAATTTATTGTATTGTATTGCCTTCGAAATTTATTGTATTGTATTGCCTTCGAATTTTAATATTTTATATATATATATATTGTATTGTAATTGCCTTCGAATTTTGATATTTTATATATATATATATTGTATTGTATTGCCTTCGAATTTTGATATTTTATATATATATATATATTGTATTGTATTGCCTTCGAATTTTGATATTTTATATATATATATATTGTATTGTATTGCCTTCGAATTTTGATATTTTATATATATATATATATATATATATATATATATATGTATTGTATTGCCTTCGAATTTTGATATTTATATATATATATATATATTGTATTGTATTGCCTTCGAATTTTAATATTTTATATATAATTTATTTGTATTGTATTGCCTTCGAATTTTGATATTTTATATATATATTTATTGTATTGTATTGCCTTCGAATTTTGATATTTTATATATATATATATATATATATATATATATATATATATATTGTATTGTATTGCCTTCGAATTTTGATATTTATATATATATATATATATAATATTGTTTTGGTAGTTGGTTTTGACGGCTATCTCAATGCAAGTGTAAAGAAAAATGAGGTAACATGATGTTGATTTACCTTTTTAATATTTCGGGATAAGTATCTGGTCGGCATCCTTAGTTCCAGATGTAGATGCAGTGCTGCTGCTGATATTGGTGTATTTATAGAGGTCTGATTCTTAACCTTGGCTCATTGCTATTCGGACCATCTTGGAGTAAGCAAGAAATAAAATCCTTGGTTCCATGTAGTTGAAGTAAGCAAGCCAATAAGAATCCGGTGTTATAGTATTCTTTGTAAGTCCGACGTCCAAGATAATCCAAATAGCAATGAGCCAAGGTTAAGAATCAGACCTCTATTAATACAGCAACAGCAGCAGCAGCAGTGCCAGTGATTGGGCAATAGGAATGCCTTCGGTGGTCACGTGGTATTCAACGAGTCTATATTTAGGAGTAGGCATCTGTCACACGCCTTATATCAAAATATTCCAACAAAGATACCTTCGTCAAAAGATTTCTGAGAGCTAAGTTGTGGAGCCGTTACCTTATTGCTGGGATTTGTCCATTCTATTGTATACCTGTTGATATCTTCCTCCAAATTATCTGCGTATGTGTATGCTTAAATGTGTAAATATGTGTTTATGTCTGTTCAACAATGTCTTAGTATCCTTCCAGATTTTACCTCTCCTTTTTTTTAAAGGCAGGTCTTAATAGTTTGTTTATTTGTGTCTGTGTGTGTGTCTCTGTGTGTGGCGGTGATTTTTTTTATTACCTATATATGTTTGTTGAGTCTGTGTGCTTTTGTGTGAGTACATGTGTTTGTATATATAGTATTTTGATTAAATTCCTCCAAATAATTAAAAATTAATTTCCACTTTAACACCAATTTCAGTTAACTTGTTCTCCCACGCGGAGAATTCACAGGAAGATACTACAGAATGGACAAATCCTAGCAGCTTCAGAACTTAGTTTTCAGAAATCTTCTGACGAAGGGATCTTTATCTCGAAATATTAAGAATGAATCAATATGAAATTGTAGGAACACAATAAAGATGAGGACAACAGTCGTAATTATTCATAATTATTCATATCAAGCCTCATCTCATATTTACAGACAAGATGACTTATTTTAAGGTAATTTAAAAAAAACCCACCTAAGCAGAGCCCGAGGTTACAGTGGCCTGAACGTTGTGTTTATACACAATAAAGATGAGGACAACAGTCCGAAATATCATAATTATTCATATCAAGCCTCATCTCATAAATACAGACAAGATGACTTATTTTAAGGTAATTTAAAAAAAAACACACCTTAAATGGGTTGATTCCGTAGTTAAGTCCATCAAGATTTAGTAAGCTTAACATGATATTTAAATTTAGATGGTATCAGAACGTCTCAAATTCCATACATTTTAACAAAAAAAATTCAAGTATCATCGACAGGCATGATAAAAAGCCTTCGCAGGCCGGATCGGTAGTTTGGTGGTCCCGGCATATGATAATTCAATTATTACAAGGTTATTATGTTTACTTAAGTGCTATTGTGAAATAGTTCAATATGTAAAAAAGCATAATAATCTTGATTTAACTCTCTTTACTAGCAGGACCTGTGGATATACCACAGTATGATAATTTAATTATTACAACATTTGATATGTTTACTTAAGAGCTATTGCTAAATAGTTCAATATGTAAAAAGCATAATAATCTTGATTTAACTCTCTTTACTAGCAGGACCTGTGGATATACCACAGTATGATAATTTAATTATTACAACGTTTAATATGTTTACTTAAGAGCTATTGCTAAATAGTTCAATATGTAAAAAAAAAAACTTGATTTAACTCATTCACACTCTTTTTTTCTTTCTTTCCTTCTTTTCATTTTTACATTGTGTTTGATTGAAACACATTAGCGTTTTCGCCTGAACGTTGTCTTTATACAAAATAAAGATGAGGAGAATAGGCCGAAATATCATAATTTTTCGGTTTCTTAATGTCAACCGGGGACAAAACTTATATTTAAAACTTTTAGGTAAACATACTAAAAAAGTACTGCCCCTAAATGTAGATTAGGATGATAAAACGATACTTCAAGCAGATATATGTTCAAAAAGGTTGGGGCTTGCCATAAGGGCAACAAGGGTGAAGACAATCATATAGGTGCTAGGACTTGACGTGAACAGCCGATTGATCAGCGGGAGTCTCGTCTAGCCTAAGTAAGTGCCTAATTAGACTGCTCAGACACTAGGATTCCATCCTTAAGCATCACAGGTCGCCATCCATGGGTACCAGGTGGCTTCATTGGGAGGGGGTCTACTGCTTGGGAACCCCGGTAGGTGGGTGTAGGGCGTACAACGCACCGGCCCTTGATACAAACGTAAAGCTATGTAAAGGATATATTTCCTTAGAAGGAGGGTGTCCCCACGGCGTAGTGGCTAACGAGATCGTTGAGAACCGGGTGAATCCCCTTATCCCCATGGGTTAAATAGTGCCACATCTGTTCTTCTACAAGGATGGCGTCGTAGGAAATTGACATGGCGACACGAGTTCTAATTAAGGTAGCATTTTAGAAAGTGCTAATATCCTGGGGGAAAGGTATGAATCCAGCTATTCTCTTTCCAACTACGGGTAAATAGTGGGGCAGACTGGGCTTTTTAACTTTGGTTAGGCAACCAATCTAGAAGAAGGAAAGCTCTGAATTTAAACCTTTTAAATTTACATTAAATAACCCGTGAAGTTTGATATGTCATCAAACAAAGAAACCAAACTATATAATAGAAGATTTATCTGTGTTCACAGTAAAAGAATACAAACTTAAACATAATAGAAGTGGACAATACCTCCCCTGGATCATCTGCAAACACTATAAGTCCCCATATGCTAAGAACTGTGTTATGATTCTTGTGGTCATTTTAGGGTTGTAGGTGAAAGCAGTTTTACAGTGGAGATCCCTTGTGGCATAAAGTTTGATCCTTTCTTGAAGTAGAAAGATGTAGCATCAGTTTTAATTCTTGTCAGCTGGTTAGTGTTAAAGAACTGTATAATCCTCACCAGTCGGTTCGTGCTTAGAACATTGTATAATCCTTATTCGTTCGTCTGTACATCCAGTGATTGTGCGGCAATTTAGCAACGCCTTTAAATAGTAAGTCAAATACGTGTTTGAGCGTTTTGATTGGCCGATTCAGCCAACGCTGTTTTGGAAGAGTTTATCAATTCAAGTTCTGCAAACCTTATACCTGAAAATAATTCAACACCCCCTATTTTGGTAGAAGGTCGGCTGGTCCAGTGAAAAAAGAAAACAACAAAAAACAAACACTTCAACTCCCCATATGCTAAGAACTGGTATAAGCATCTTCTCGAACCAGACACAGACGCAAAACTTGTTACAGTCTTGTGGGATTTTCTAATAGACATTGACACAAATATAAAGGCCAACAGGCCAGACCATTACAGTGGAAGATTTTATGGATAAAATATCTCTCCTAATCGATATGTCTGTTCCGGTTGAATCATTACTATGAAAGAATTTAAAAAGGTTTCTAAATATGGAAGTGGAAGTTGCCAGAATGGGAAGACTAAGAAAACAAAACTACGCGTCGACAAAGCGTGCGTTCTCAGTACACTCCTCTACAGTAGTGAAGCATGGGCCATTAGAGTAGGTCGATTTTGGAAGTGTAACATCTCCCATGTGGTGAAAGTTACAAATTAATATTAAGAATTACCACATAAAATATTGTTCTTCCAAACTTTGCCTTCGTTTGAGAAAATAGATTTCAATCTTTTAAAATGTTATCACTGTTACAGCTTAATTATTAGGTAAAAACCTAATAAAATTTAAAAGATTGAAATCTATTTTCTCAAACGAAGGCAAAGTTTGGAAGAAAATATTTTATGTGGAAAATATTTTATATGGTAATCAGCATAACAGACGTGTCGGTGGTGATGGGGGCATATTTTCAATTTGAATTCTAGTTATAATATTTTATTTGTTTCGTTTAAAATTTGAAATTGCTAAATTTTCTAACCAATTTCTAGGCTAAATGTTGTGAAAACGAAGATTTTTAGTGCATTTTAGTAGATGATATTTGATTCTATTTCCTCAAAAAATGGTGCAAATAAGAGATCTAATTTTTTATATCAGTATTTATTATACCAATACACAATTACGTTGTTTGAGAGAATTTAATATAAAAAAGCGCCTGTGCTGGTTTGGTCATTAGGTAGGTCTATATTGCCTCCATTTGAGGAAATAGATTTTAATCTTTTAAAATGTTATAACTGTTACAGCTTAATTCTAAGGTAGAAAGGAACATATCAGAGGTGTTGGTGGTGATGGGGCATATTTCAATTTGAATTCTAGTTATAATATTTTATTCGTTTCGTTTTGAATGATAACCATTTCTGTTTTAAATAACCAATTTTCAGGCTAAATATTGCGAAAACGAGGATTTTTAGTCAATTTTATTGGACGATTTGATGCTAACAATGGTACAAGTAAGAGATCTAGTATTTGCTATCAGTACTTATTATACCAACAACTTTTGGTGTTTGAAAGAATTTGATATTTTTAAAATAAAGCTAAAAATCAACCTACCCTATTAGTTATGTCAGAAGGATGGACAAAGAACAAGTAAGAACCTATCTTATCTTCTCCCCCACTTCCGCCATTTATATACCCAGCAGATGAACGGTTATATACCATTGAATAGCAAGCGTAGGTTAAGTGGAGACAAAGGTGAAATGGTTAATCACGTCATAAGTCTCTCTCTCTCTCTCTCTCTCCTCTCTCTCTCTCTCTCTCTCTCTCTCTCTCTCTCACACACACACACACACACACACACACACACACACACACACACATACACACACTCTTTCTCACTCCCCCTGTACTCTCTTGCTCTCTCACAGTTTCTCTGTCTGTCTCTGCTATATGTGTATGTGTGTGTGTGTGTGTGTGTGTGTGTGTGTGTCTCTCTCTCTCTCTCTCTCTCTCTCTCTCTGCTTACTTCTTTACCGGCCACTCTTTTCCTCTTATTTTTATAGCTAGATGCATTTTTCTCTACATTGTGCTGTTGTGTTAGTAGTATTAGAATGTCACCATCCAAGCATCCTATGTAACTTCTTCTCTCTCTCCCTCCCTCTCTCTCTCTCTTTATATATATATATATATATATATATATATATTATATATATATATATATATTAATAATTTAATTAATTTCTTTTTTTTCTTTTTTTAAAATTTATTTATTTAATTTTGTTATATTTATTTATATATTTTATTGTTATCTATTTACTTTTGTATTAGGTTAAATTTAATTTTTATTTTATTTATTATTTTATTTTATTTTAAAATATTCAACTTAAATGGTTTGATACTTTATCTTACTGGAGGTAAATATCTTCTAGTAATATATTCATCATTTAACTTTGAGTTCAACAGTTTGAACACTTTCTTTTCTTCTTTTTACGATGGGGTAATGCAAGATACGAGCTATTAATTTTTTCCTTTTTTTAAAAAACAATACAACACAAGTCAACAGATTGTTTTAGTAAGAGGATTAATGAGCAATAAAAAAAAATATTATTTACGGACGAAAATTATACATCATATTATTTTCTAAATATCTATATTGCTGGATATATATATATATATATATATATATATATATATATATATATATATATATATATATATATATAGTTCAATGAAGTAACAAATAAAAGTTTTTGCTTTTATTTATTTATTTCGGAACGATATTACAACCAACGGTTTCTTGCTGAAAGCATTCATCAGGTAAACGAAACGGTTCCTTTGAAAATGACAGAAATGGTGTAAATGGTCAAATGTGTGCGTTTTATATATATATATATATATATATAATATATATATATATATATATATATATGTATGTATGTGTGTGTGTGTGTGTGTGTGTGTGTGTGTGTGTGTGTGTGTTTACCAACCCTTCCACACGAGTAGGATGTGACATAAGACCAATTTCTGAAGCGGTGTTTAACATATTTGAATTCAGAATTTTCGTTCTCCTAGACCGGTTATCTAAAGAAGGTTAAAGAGCCTAGTCTGCCCTAGTATTTACCTATAGCTGGACGAAGAATTGCTGAAGGCATATCTTTACCAAGTGTATTAACGCTATGTGAAATGCAAACAGTGTCGTCCAGGATTTTAACTCGAATCGACGAGTCCATTTCCTGTTCAGTACTTAGACGTGTAACGATTTAAGAAATAGCAGGTACTGTAACCAACCTGATATCAAAATTGTAGAATAATCATACTAGTTCCGATTACCGTCGAATTGATAAGACAAGGCAACAAGTTGTCGTAACTGAATACGAATCTATCTTGCTGCTAAACTACTGCAAAATTCCAGGTTATTTATGAAGCCTCATAACATCATAGAAACCAAGCAGCCAATCAGGACTCGAGGAATGGAATCACCCAAATGCATGTGGACTATTTTTCATTCCCATAAGTACCAATTGCGTTGGCACTGGTTCAGTTGTGCCTAGCTAGTTGCTGTTGTTCAAACCAACAGTACACTAACTTACTTCAACAAAAATGACTTGATTCAGAATTGAATGACCACAAGAGGGTTGATGTGCCGTAAAACAAAAATAAACAACATATCAATCCAGTTAATTTAAAACTATTTTTTTAAACTTTAAAACAATCTATCTAAAAGCATATTTCTTAAAATGGTTATTGACAAGAATGTTGTTAAGCATATGGTTGGGGTTAGGTTTAGCTTTAGCTTTAGGTTAGGGTTGGGGTTAGGGCTACAATTTTATGTTTTAACAATTAATAGTGAAAAATGACATTTTTCCACTTTGGAAAAAATTCAAATTTAACAAAGTCAAATTTACCTTAATCATTTCCTTTAATTTTTTAAAGAAATTAGTAAAAATTCATGTTTGACCACAAAGTCATTAACAGTATTTATATTTTTCATTTAGAAGAATTTTTTGTATCTTTACCCTTGCACAATATATATATATATATATATATATATATATATATATATATATATATATATATACGTCGATTCAAGTTCAATTCCTAGACGAAGCTGTTTCACATAGCGCTAATACCCTTGGGAAATGTATGAATCCATTTAATCTCCCTCCAGCTAAGGGTTAAATAGTAGGGCAGACTGGGACCTTCAGCCTTGGGTAGGTAACCAGTCTAGGAGATGGATAACTTTGAATTCTAGTAACCAGTCTAGGAGAGGGATAACTGAATTCAAAATTCCCACCAGCTATGGGTTAAATATTAGGGCAGATGGGCTCTTCAGCCTTGGGTAGGTAACCAGTCTAGGAGAGGGATAACTCTGAATTCAAAATTCCTGAGGTCGGTCGTTGATTGGGTTTGTGGCAACCCTTGATGCACCAATTCTTTCCTATCGACTGTGCCAAAAAGTGTGGATGGTCCAACACAAGCCTTCACCACTATAAACAAATCACTGTGTGGGTGTTCATTGTATGTATGAACCCTCATGCGTCGAAAATCGACGAGAGAGTCCATAATATATATATATATATATATATATATATATATATATATATATAGTATTTTGTGTTAAATGAGTTTTGTTATTTTCAACTTTACATGCATTCATAATAAAAAAAAAATATTTTCAGCGCCGGTAAAATAAGCATAAAAACTGCATATCCTTTTTTTTCCAATTCAATATTTACTTAAAAAGAAATAGAAAATAAGAAACGAGCAGACGTATATATGTTCGAATTTTTAGTCGAATTTTTGTAATATACATAATGATTGAAAAGTAACTTTAAACTATTTATAATTCTTTTTTATATGCAGTTACATTTTTCTCACTTCTTTAATGTATGTTCCTTAATATACAGGCTGATTGAAAAGTAACTCCCTATTTTAAACTATTTATAATTCTTTTATATGCAGTTACATTTTTCTCAATTCTTTAATGTATGTTCCTTAATATACAGTGTGATTGAAAAGTAACTCCCTATTTTAAACTATTTATAATTGTTTTTATATTCAGTTACATTTTTCTCAATTCTTTAATGTATGTTCCTTAATATACAGGGTGATTGAAAAGTAACTCCCTATTTTAAACTATTTATAAATGTTTTTATATGCAGTTACATTTTTCTCAATTCTTTAATGTATGTTCTTTAATATACAAAGCGATTGAAAAGTAACTCACTATTTTAAACTATTCATAATTGTTTTTATATGCAGTTGCATTTTTCTCAATTCTTTAATGTATGTTCTTTAATATACAAAGCGATTGAAAAGTAACTCACTATTTTAAATTATCTATAAAACCTTTTTTTTTTTAGATGCAGTTATAATTCTTTGATTTATACAAGGTGGTACTCTTTTTCATTTTACTATTGTTGTTTGTGAATGGTTGAATCCCCATTTTTTCTGAGAGATGGATGGGTAGACATGGTCTGCATGAGTGATCAACCAAAATCCGTTATTTAACACCCTGCGATTTTTTTTTTTGGGGGGGGGTGCTGGTTTGAAGGAGCAAGTTAGTCTACGAAACCGACTTTGGAAGAACTGGAAGGATGAACACGAGAATTTATTTCTCCCATTCCACAAGATTTCTTGGCAAGATCAGTTGACGCAATCCCCGAGTGCCTTATATGTGTTCTCATATTCATTTTTTTGTAAAAAGTACAGATTCAGAAATGAATTATAAGATTTTGAAAATTGGGAGTTACTTTACAATCACCCTGTATTTAATAAAATTTAATTAATTATTAAATTAAATTAGGTTGGATAAAATTATACTTAATGCTGTCTTTAACAAATTCTAAAAGCAGTAACCCACAAAAAGCATTTAGCTACTATAATACTTCCCTTCCCTTATGTAGGGTAAGTTAACAGTTACTTCACATATCCGGCCTAGCTGGGGGTCCAGTGTGCTTCGGCCACTGGATTAGGTTAAGTTAAAATTAATAGCATCCATCCCCGGGGACTTTCTCCTCAGGCAATACCTGCCCCCTTGATTTAAAGGGGCAGGGATGTGTTTATGGCCCAGCGCCTGTTCCCCACCCATTGAGGGAGAATGCCGACGGGATCGACGCAATTTTTATGCGCCCACATAAAAATGAGACCTTGTGTCCAGCCCTCATAATTGGGATGAGCGGCAAATACCCTTACCTCCTATAACACAAACTATCTAAGTAAGATGAGCAAAACATACTGGACACCGCTGGAGAAGTAAGGACGATCACACAAGTGACGTTCTCTCGTGGACGCCTACGCCTGGGCATACCAGTATATGCCGACCTGCAAAGACTCACATTGATCAGTTCTGTGCAGACACTGAATTGCGATGACTGATAAGGGTGGTAAGAAATAGTCATGGGAATCCGTGATGATGATTAGATAGATAGACATATAGGTAACATTTATTTAGTTTATATGTATTCACACAACCACTCCCCCATGAGCCGGATGTGATACATGGTCAACTTCTTAAGCAGAGTTTAACAGGTTTAAATCGAGAGTTTTCCTTCTTCTTGACTGGTTGCCTTGCCAGGGTTAAAGAGCCTACTCGGCTTTTCGATTTACCCATAGCTGGAGGGGGAATAGTTGGGTGTATACTTAAGAGTATTAGCACCGTGTGAAATGCAATCAGCCTCGTCCAGAATTTGAACAAAACATGTAAATTGAATAGAGCCGGTTTAGCTCAATCGGTAGAGCACTTGCCCAGAAATCATAAGGTTCCTGGTTCGATACCAGCCCTCACCAACTCAGCGTAAGAGCAGCACAGGGATCTGTGCGGTAAAGTGAGGAGCTGGTGTTAGGTGTGGCGCTCCACCTCAGTCACAAAAACAATCTCCTTTGTCTGGCGCTAGTGATAAGGGGATAGACTCCCTTGTTGTTTGTCTGATCCCGACATCAGGCCACCCCGACTTTACTTACGTGTATGTTTAGTGAAGTTTTTTTCCAAAATTAGAAATTGGCCGTTGGCCAAAACTCAACACCTTCTTAGTGGTTAGGAGAGGGAAAAGCTAAATAAATTTGGCTGTCTAATTGTAACTTGTTGAAGACATCTTATTATAATGGATATTGTGTGTTTGTCGGTCTCTAACCGAAACTATATCACTACTCAAGTCACAATTCCCTTTGTTATTAACGTCACCCCCCCCATGATTTTATTCATATCTAAACCTCGATTATTAATAAAATTTTGATATTATTAATGTTGTTGGCCATATCTACATACTAATAACATGCAACTGTATTTATATATACAACAAAATAGTGGTTTACAGTGTGAAAGGGAAGGCTAATTTGCATATTGATATTAAAAATTTAGTATCTTTGAGAATCTGTGTTACGCCTCAAAGATACGTGGTTCAAAGTTAACTGACTTGCAAAAATGTAAAACTTTTTTCATAAAATAACTGGTGCATTATTCTAGTGAGAAATTGTTGGATTACTTTTGGTATAAGGTGTGCTGAGACCACAACTTATATATAGAAGCGCGTGGTGTAATGGTTAAAGTCATGGGAAATGGACTCGTCACCCCGAGTTCAAATCCTAGACGTGCTAATTGCATTTTACTTAGCGCTAATACTCTTGGGAAAGGTATGAATCCTATTCTAACCTTCAGCTATGGGTAAATAGAAGGGCAGACTGTGCTGTTTAACCTTTGTTAGGCAACCGGTCTAGGAGAAGGAAAACTCTGAATTCAAACCTGTGGAACTCCGCTTAAGAAAATGACCTTGTGTCACATCCGGCTCGTGCAGAGGGGTTGGTAAATATATATATATATATATATATATATATATATTATATATATATGGGGTATAAGATTACATATTCTCTAATTGGTCTTACTTCTTAAGGGTTGGTCTTCTTCTTTGTTGATTCTTCTTCGGGCTGGGCTAGGCTGGGCTGGTCATCGTTCTTAACATTTAATTTTAAAAAAGCAAGACTTGGTTGTTTCTTGATCAAGCTTTTATTTTCAACCCTGCCCATATTGATTCCATCACCACCTCACTCCTAGGGTGCCGTCTCGCATCTCACTAAAACGAAAATTACAATCTGTATTTATAAACTCTTCCAAAATACTGTTGTCTTAATCGGCCAATCAAAACGCCCAAACATCTATCTAATTTATTATTTAAAGGCCTTGATAAATTGTCGTACAATTGCTCGCCGGAACAATTGACGAGGAGGATTATACAATTCCTTAACACATACCAACTGACGAAGATTATACAACTCTCTAAACAAGGACCGACTTATGAGAATTATACAACTCTTTAACACTGATCAGCTGACAATGATTAAAACTGATACTACATCTTTCTACTTCTAGAAAGGATAAAACCTTATGCCACAAGGGATCTCTCACTGTAAAACTGCTTCCAGCTATAGTCCTAAACATGTCCACACGAACCGTAACAGAGAGAGAGAGAGAGAGAGAGAGAGAGAGAGAGAGAGAGAGAGAGAGTAACAGTGAAAGAGAGTGGAAGGCGAGAAGGGACGCTTATCTTATCATCGTACACAAATTCATATCTTCGTTCGTTCGTGTCACTCAATGAAAATTAGGACATCTGAGCTGGTTCAAGATTCACAGGGGAAAACGTTTGGGTTACTGACGCCAATGTAAGAGGAAGAATCACAATCGCACGCACGCACACATGCACACACACGCGCGCGTGCACGCGCACACACGCACACACACACACACACACACACACACACACACATACAAAAATAGAGGCAGTCACGCACGCAGACGCAATGAGAAAGAATAAACTGAACATTATCAAAACTGTTACTTAGTACACACCTGCGTCAATTTGCCCTAACAGATAAAACAATTTTTTGGAATAGCAAGATTTGAAATTTATTTAAACTAGCCGGATCTATATATATACCACAGTATGGTAACTTAATTATCACAACGTTTGATATGTTTACTTCAGAGCTATTGCGAAATAGTTCAATATGTAAAAAGTATAACAATCTTGATTTAACTCTCTCATTTTATTTTTTCCTTTTCCTTCTTTTCATCTATTCATTATGTTCGATTGAAACAGATTAGCGTTATCGCTTCCGATTTCTTCATAATAAACACAGAAAACCATTATTTAGGTGAGATGACGACACCCATAACAAGTAAGAATAAGGCGGATAAGCAGCACCAGATAATCAGGATTTACATTTTTTTGACAATTTGGACGGTCTCATTTTTTAACCACAGTGTGTTGTAAGATGCTGCTCGTCCACCAGGATTACATCCATATGCATAACGGGTCGCCACTAACGGCAAACAGGTGGCGCCATGAGAGGGGCGTCTTACACCTCTGCAGAGATGCAGTCGGTGTATTCTAAAAGACTAGCCGACAGGGCTAGATATGCATGTAAAACAACCAACCAAGAATAGCATGAAAGAAGTTGTTAACTCAGATTCATTGGAAGCAACATGTCAAATCTCAAGAAAGAATTATCCGGGACGAAATAACTGATACAGTTATTTACTAAGCTTTCCTTAGATGTGGGATAAAGCCAGAAATTTGGGGCACCCAGTGAGAATCGTACTCACTAACAATGGTGTGTAAATGCATGATCAATACTAGTTTGCTAGCAGAACCTGAGTATATACCACAGTATGATAATCTAATTATTACAACGCTTGATATGTTTACTTAAGAGCTATTGCTAAATAGTTCAATATTAACAGGACCTGTGTATATACACAGTATGATAATCTAATTATTACAACGCTTGATATGTTTACTTAAGAGCTATTGCTAAATAGTTCAATATTAGCAGGACCTGTGTATATATATGTATATAATTTTTGCGTGTATAAATCAGAAGATGCTAACTTTCGTGAATTAATTCCAATAGTTTATGCATGCTTTTTGCACGCGTTTTTTTCCCTTGTGCCTCGTCCCACGTGACATTATCAACAAAGAAAAGATCATATAACGCCATTCTTCTTCTTCTTTTCTTCTTCCTTCTTCTTCTTCTTCTTCTTCTTCTTCTTCTTCTTCTTCTTCTAAATTTAAATTGTTTATGCATGTTTTTTTGCGCGCGTTTTTTCGCGCTCCCGGTTTATCGTGCGCGTCGCCCCACGTGACTTTATCAACAAAGAAGAGATCATATGACGCCAAAGACTGAGAATAGGAGTCGCGGTTCATTTATTTACCACTTCCGCTAGTTTCCTCTTCTCCCCTCAAATCGCACCCCGGCAAAAAAAGAAAGAAAGAAAAGACAAATCCCATGTGTATTGCAATAATGGAAAGTTTCTTTCTTTCTAAGTCTGGATATGTCAAGAATTTTTATTTATTCATTTTTTTTAAAATATTAATTCTTCGTTTATGTCTCTTGCAGTTTCCCAAGTTTCAAATTTGCTTATCTCTCTTCCTCATGAATTCTTCTTCTTCTTCTTCTTCTTCTTCTTCTTCTTCTTCTTCTTCTTCTTCTTCTTCTTCTCTTTTCTTCTTCTCTTCTTCTTTCTTCTTCTTCTTCTCTTCTTCCTTCTTTCTTCTCTTCTTCTTTTCTTCTTCTTCTTCTTCTTTCCCACTTTTCTTTTTCTTCTTGTTGTTGTTGTTGTTCTCTTCTTTTTCTCTCTTCTTCTATTCCCCACTTTTCTTCTTCTTCTTCTTCTTCTCTTCTTCTTCTTCTTCTTTTCTTCTTCTTCTTCTTCTTCTTCTTCTTCTTCTTCTTCTTTTCTTCTTCTTCTTCTTCTTCTTCTTCTTCTTTCTTCTTTCTTTTCTCTTCTTCTTCTTCTTCTTCTTTCTTCTTCTTCTTCTTCTTCTTCTTTTCTTTCTTTTCTTCTTCTTCTTCTTCTTCTTCTTCTTCTCTTCTTCTTCTTCTTTCTTCTTCTTCTTCTTCTCTATTCTCTTCTCTTCTTCTTCTTCTTCTTCTTCTTCTCTTCTTCTTCTTCTTCTTTCTTCTTCTTCCTTCTTCTTCTTTCTTCTTCTTCTTCTTCCTTCTTCTTCTTCTTGGGGCCTCGTCCATTTCTTCTTTTACAGTTTGTTCAATGAAAATATGCATAAATCAAAATTATTTTTCAAGTTCTTCAAAGATTCATGGAAGCGAGATGAATATTTTTGAAATGTGAACTGATACCACATAAGGATCCAATCCAAAATAGAATCACGTTTTTTCTTTTTTTCAGGACAACAAAATAATTTTTGTTTCCATCTGACGATTTAAGCGGAAAGAGTATTAAAATCATTTAATTATTGTTTGTAAACAATGAATTATTTTTGAATTATTGAAAAAATAAAAAAAAATGAAAAAATGAAAAAATAAAAATCTTAAAAAATATTTTTTTTAAATCTGAAGAGAATAACACAAATTTTATTTACAGCGAAATTTCTTCAAAGCCCTTATGTTACTTAATTCGTGGGTAGCCTACGAATTGTGTTTACTAGTGTATTTAGATTTTGAATTAAAATTCTTTGAAGATTCAAAATCGGAGGGTGTTACATTATTCATAGTTAATGACCTTTACTTAACCCCCCCCCCAGCCGACTTCCGCCAATAGGAAGGCGTCAGGGCGGAAATTAAGTTTAGTTAATCAGATTTTGGCCGTTAGTCATAAGGAGCAGACGCAAGGATCGTCCGTTGCTAAGATGCCAACTTCTACACATCGCGGTTGTAAACACTTTTGGGCTGTGGGTTTTTAATAACGAATAAGAAAAATATCAAGTCTTGCTTAAGAAATAAGCAGAGACGACCAGCCCAAAAGAAGAAAGAAATCAGCCAAGAGTAAAGATAGCAGCGACGAAATAAGAACAAGTAAGAACCCTTATCCTCTCATGTCATGTTTCCGTCATTTATATACCCGATATGTAAAAGCGTATATAGCACTAACAGTACCAATGCTACTGTACGGCTGGAAAACTTGGACTCTAACGAAGCACTTAGAAAAAAAGAACAAGATGGAAGATACACGAGGATGCTGCGTGCTGTCTTAAACAAATCCTGGAAAGCAGCATCCCAATGTTGGAGACAACTTGAGAAGTAAGAACGAACTCATAAGTGACGTTCTCCTACATATGTTACGCATCAATGTAGTCCGACCAACAAAACAATCAGATCAAAATCAAAATTGTTTATTTTCACATATTACTTTTTTTTTTTTTACAAAAAAACCACGATTAATCAAATTGATGTATTAATGTGTGGATGATGATCACTAATTAGGGGACTGAGCCTATTGTAGTAGTGATCACCTCTGTCATTTCATCATTGGTTTTTCAAAGTTTTAATTTAGGTTTAAAAAAAATAAAATTTCCCCCAAAAAACAAAGAAAGAAATATTTTTTAAATAAAAAAAAAGTAATTCTTTAAAGAAGAACAAAAGGTTTTAAATGTTAAATGAAAAAAGAATGTATTAATATGTGTGGAGGAATGAATCACGTAATTAGGACTGAGCCTATTCTAGTAGTGACGCAACCAGTCTGTCATTTCATTGGTTTTCAAAAAGTTTTAATTAGGTTTAAATAATTTCATTCAACAGAATATAAGTAATTCTTTTAATTGAAGAACAAAGGTTATTAATTTAATGAAAAAAAAGATAATGTATTTAATGTGTGGAGGAAAGGATGATCACTAATTAGGACTGAGAGCCGCTACTTCCTAGTAAGTAGACCACCTCAGTGCCAATTTTTCATTTGGTTTTTCAAAGTTTTTAATTAGGTTCAAAATATTTCAAACAGATATAAGTCATTCTTTAAAGGAAGAAACAAGGAAGGTTATAAATTTAATGAAAAAAAAGATAAATAGTTTACATGTGTGGAGGATGATCACTACCCATTGGAATCTTGAGCTATTCCTAGTAGTGACCACTCTGTCATTTTTCATTGGTTTTTCAGTTTTTTAATTTAGGTTTCCAAAATATTTCAACAGATATAAGCCAATTCTTTTTAAAGAAGAAACAAAGGGTTATTAAATTATTTTAATGAAAAAAAGAAATAGGTTTAATTTTTCAAACACAATTAAATATTTTTTTCAGCAGCTCAAAAACCAACAAATGTATTAATAGTGTGCGGGATGATCACTCTAATTAGGACTGAGCCCCCCAGTGATCCATCTGCAGTTATTTCAAATGGCTTTTCAACCGATTAAATTTGAAGAGATCGAAAGAAAGTTTAAAAAATGTTTTAAAAAAGAAACGACATGTCTTAAAAATAAAATAAAATTAATGGATTTATTGTTTTTATTGTTTTTTTTGTTTTTGTGTTATTTCGAGATAATCCCATCATTAATATTTTATATTTTTCTGTTTTTTTTTGTTTGTTTTTTTTTATTATTGTAAAAAAGAAAAAAATGGTAGCACTATTTTGGAATTGTGGTATTTTTTCCTTTTTACAAAAAATAAAACATTGTGTTTTGGTTTTTAAAGAGCTGTTTGACTATTTTAACAGATATTAATTAATTCCTTTAAAAAAGAACCACAAGGTTATTAAATTTTTTTACATAAAATATATATACAGTAGAGACTCGGTCTCTTTTTTTTTTTTTGTTGGATTTGATTACTTTTTCATCTAATCTTTTAAACCCACCAATATTCAATTCCTCCAATTAAAAGTGAAACCGGTTCTCTCTTTTTTGTTTGGTAATTTGATTACTTCTCTATCTTTTAAACAAGCAACCAATATTAAATTCTTCCATTAAAGTGAAAAGAGTCTCTTATTTGTTGTATTGGATTACTGTCTCTCCTTTTTAAACCAACCACAGATATTAAATTCCTCCGCATAAAAGTGAAAAGAGTTCTTTTTGTTGGTATTTGATTAACCCTTCTCTTCTCTTTTTTTAAAC
>CM042179.1:29708852-29785075 GCA_023376005.1 Doryteuthis pealeii | reverse complement strand
TGCCGAGATATGACATCTTATAGTGTGGGTGTTTACCTCTCCAGCTGTTGTCCGCATGTCTTGTCCGTCTTACTCGGATGGTTTGTATTAGGTTCTATTGTTGTCTTTTTAGATATTGTGTCCAGAGATATGACATCTATAGTGTGTGTGTTTTACCTCCCAGCTGTTGTCCGGCATGTCTTGTCCGTCTTACTCGGATGGTTTGTATTAGGTTCTATGTTTGTCTTTTTAGATATTGTGTCCAGAGATATGACATCTATAGTGTGTGTGTTTTTACCTCTCCAGCTGTTGTCCGGCATGTCTTGTCCGTCTTACACGGTTTGTATTAGGTTCTATGTTTGTCTTTTTAGATATTGTGTCCAGAGATATGACATCTATAGTGTGTGTGTTTTACCTCTCCAGCTGTTGTCCGCATGTCTTGTCCGTCTTACTCGGATGGTTTGTATTAGGTTCTATGTTTGTCTTTTAGATATTGTGTCCAGAGATATGACATCTATAGTGTGTGTGTTTTTACCTCTCCAGCTGTTGTCCCGCATGTCTTGTCCGTCTTACTCGGATGGTTTGTATTAGGTTCTATGTTTGTCTTTTTAGATATTGTGTCCAGAGATATGACATCTATAGTGTGTGTGTTTTTACCTCTCCAGCTGTTGTCCGGCATGTCTTGTCCGTCTTACTCGGATGGTTTGTATTAGGTTCTATGTTTGTCTTTTAGATATTGTGTCCAGAGATATGACATCTATAGTGTGTGTGTTTTTACCTCTCCAGCTGTTGTCCGGCATGTCTTGTCCGTCTTACTCGGATGGTTTGTATTAGGTTCTATGTTTGTCTTTTTTAGATATTGTGTCCAGAGATATGACATCTATAGTGTGTGTGTTTTTACCTCTCCAGCTGTTGTCCGGCATGTCTTGTCCGTCTTACTCGGATGGTTTGTATTAGGTTCTATGTTTGTCTTTTTAGATATTGTGTCCAGAGATATGACATCTATAGTGTGTGTGTTTTTACCTCTCCAGCTGTTGTCCGGCATGTCTTGTCCGTCTTACTCGGATGGTTTGTATTAGGTTCTATGTTGTCTTTTTAGATATTGTGTCCAGAGATATGACATCTATAGTGTGTGTGTTTTTACCTTCCAGCTGTTGTCCGGCATGTCTTGTCCGTCTTACTCGGATGGTTTGTATTAGGTTCTATGTTTGTCTTTTTAGATATTGTGTCCAGAGATATGACATCTATAGTGTGTGTGTTTTTACCTCTCCAGCTGTTGTCCGGCATGTCTTGTCCGTCTTACTCGGATGGTTTGTATTAGGTTCTATGTTTGTCTTTTTAGATATTGTGTCCAGAGATATGACATCTATAGTGTGTGTGTTTTTACCTCTCCAGCTGTTGTCCGGCATGTCTTGTCCGTCTTACTCGGATGGTTTGTATTAGGTTCTATGTTTGTCTTTTTAGATATTGTGTCCAGAGATATGACATCTATAGTGTGTGTGTTTTACCTCTCCAGCTGTTGTCCGCATGTCTTGTCCGTCTTACTCGGATGGTTTGTATTAGGTTCTATGTTTGTCTTTTTAGATATTGTGTCCAGAGATATGACATCTATAGTGTGTGTTTTTACCTCTCCAGCTGTTGTCCGGCATGTCTTGTCCGTCTTACTCGGATGGTTTGTATTAGGTTCTATGTTTGTCTTTTTAGATTGTGTCCAGAGATATGACATCTATAGTGTGTGTGTTTTACCTCTCCAGCTGTTGTCCGGCATGTCTTGTCCGTCTTACTCGGATGGTTTGTATTAGGTTCTATGTTTGTCTTTTTAGATATTGTGTCCAGAGATATGACATCTATAGTGTGTGTGTTTTACCTCTCCAGCTGTTGTCCGGCATGTCTTGTCCGTCTTACTCGGATGGTTTGTATTAGGTTCTATGTTGTCTTTTTAGATATTGTGTCCAGAGATATGACATCTATAGTGTGTGTGTTTTTACCTCTCCAGCTGTTGTCCGGCATGTCTTGTCCGTCTTACTCGGATGGTTTGTATTAGGTTCTATGTTTGTCTTTTTAGATATTGTGTCCAGAGATATGACATCTATAGTGTGTGTGTTTTTACCTCTCCAGCTGTTGTCCGGCATGTCTTGTCCGTCTTACTCGGATGGTTTGTATTAGGTTCTATGTTTGTCTTTTTAGATATTGTGTCCAGAGATATGACATCTATAGTGTGTGTGTTTTACCTCTCCAGCTGTTGTCCGGCATGTCTTGTCCGTCTTACTCGATGGTTTGTATTAGGTTCTATGTTTGTCTTTTTAGATATTGTGTCCAGAGATATGACATCTATAGTGTGTGTGTTTTACCTCTCCAGCTGTTGTCCGGCATGTCTTGTCCGTCTTACTCGGATGGTTTGTATTAGGTTCTATGTTTGTCTTTTTAGATATTGTGTCCAGAGATATGACATCTATAGTGTGTGTGTTTTTACCTCTCCAGCTGTTGTCCGGCATGTCTTGTCCGTCTTACTCGGATGGTTTGTATTAGGTTCTATGTTTGTCTTTTTAGATATTGTGTCCAGAGATATGACATCTATAGTGTGTGTGTTTTTTACCTCTCCAGCTGTTGTCCGCATGTCTTGTCCGTCTTACTCGGATGGTTTGTATTAGGTTCTATGTTTGTCTTTTAGATATTGTGTCCAGAGATATGACATCTATAGTGTGTGTGTTTTTACCTCTCCAGCTGTTGTCCGCATGTCTTGTCCGTCTTACTCGGATGGTTTGTATTAGGTTCTATGTTTGTCTTTTTAGATATTGTGTCCAGAGATATGACATCTATAGTGTGTGTGTTTTGTTTGTGTTGAGACTGATACAGTTTGTAGGTGTGATGTTGTTGGGACTCTGTAGCTTATTTTTCGAACTGCGAGCCAGATCTGGAACCTGTGAATGCGTATTTTGTGACAGCGGGAAGTGCGATACAGGGGTATTTTCTGTCTTCGTGTGCCATCATAGTTTGGGTTGGCTCCATGTCATCGATACCTTTCGGTGGCTGTTTTGTAAACTCATCTATAGACGCTAGACTTAGAGATGAGCAGTTGTCACCTAACTGAACTGGTTGATTCTGGACGTTGGCCTGTTAGGGGTCATCCTTCCAGCATCTTGTGAAATACACCGTTAGCCCATGTATCATTAATAAACTGTTATCCCCGCCCAGTGAGAGGGGACGTTTCACGTAAGTGACAACTATTTGTCTTTACTCTGTCGAAAGGCCATGTTCTTTAGGGTAGGTCACTTTTTAACTTTTTTGAATATCAAAAGGATTCACCCGAGAAACGTTGTGTATTTGTATGATAAGTACTGACACCAAAAATGGTAGGTCGATTTTTAACTTTTTTTAGAATATCAAAAAGATTCACCCGAGAAAAGCTGTGTATTTGTATGATAAATACTGACACCAAAAAGAGTAGGTCGATTTTCAAATTATTTTGAATATCAAAAGGATTCACCCAAGAAAAGTTGGGTATTGGTATGATAAGTATTGATACCAAAAACTAGGTTTCTAATTTGCACCAATTTTTGAACTTTTAGTTTTTAAAATCGTCTAATATGAAACCTCCCAAAATCCTTGTTTATAATGTTTAGATATAAAATTATTTTTAAAATCTAATTATTTCAATCCAGAAAAGTTTACTAATTATTTTGTTCAAATAAATTAATAAGATAATCCAAAAATAGCATTTTGAATGAAATTCATACAGGTGTATCATATACATCTAATTTGAATTTTAATCATAAAATTAACAAGATATATCAAATATAGCATTGAATTGAAATTCATCAGGTTATCATATACATCTAATGATTTTAATATAAAATTTACTAAGTATATCAAAATAGCATTTGAATTGAAATTCATACAGAGTGGTCTATACATCTATATGAATTTTAATCATAAAATTAACAAGATATATCAATATGGATTTAAATAAATTCATCAAGGTGTATCATATACATCCAATGAAATTTTAATCATAAAATTAACAAGATATATCAAAATATAGCATTTTGAATTGAAAATTCTTACAGGTTGTATCATATACATCTAATGAATTTTAATCATAAAATTTACAGATATATCAAAAATAGCATTTGAATTGAAATTCATTTACAGGGTGTTCATATACATTCAATGAATTTTAATCATAAAATTAACAAGATATATCAAATATAGCATTTTAAATTGAAATTCTACAGGTGTATCATATACATCTAATGAATTTTAATTCATTAAATTAACAGATATATCAAAATATAGCATTTAGAATTGAAGTTCAATACAGGTGTATCACTATACATCTAATGAATTTAATCATAAATTATAAGATATATCAAAAATAGCATTTGAATTGATAAATTCATAAAGGTGTAATATATACATCTAATGAATTTAATCATAAAATTAACAAGATATATCAAATATAGCATTTAAATGAAATTATACAGGTGTATCATATACATCTAATGAATTTTAATCATAAAATTAACAAAATATATCAAATATAGCATTTGAATTGAAATTCATACAATCTAATGAATTTTAATCATAAAATATAAATATATCAAAAATCATTTGAATGAAATTCATACAGGTGTATCATATACATCTAATGAATTTTAATCATAATTAACAAGATATATCAAAATAGCATTGAATTGCCCCCATTGAAATTATACTCCACCACACCCCAACAGGTCAGATAAGCTCTATTTACCTCATTAATTGAGATTACGTCAGTAAAAATATTGCAAAATATTGTAAAATAGTTATTTTTTCTGTTATCAATGGAACAAAAGCAAATAAAAATAAAATCTACTGGGAACAAATTAAGGGGTGATGATTTTAATATAAGCTACCATTATAATTTGAACACTTCTCTAAAGTATAAGACTATACATTAACTATCAAGCAGTCTATCTATCTATATATCTCCTCTTCTCTCTCTCTCTCTCTCTCTCTCTCTCTCTATATATATATATATATATATATATATATATATATATATATATATATTTAATTTGCTGAGTTTTTATAGATCAATGTTTATTATAAACAGCTACCCAGGTTTCTCGCTAGGGCTCAATCATCAGGTTGTTGAATCAGATCCCATGGTGTTTATTGAAGATCTTTTTTTAATGTCACATCCTGGACCGCAAATAACGTCGGTTGCTTTCGCGGACGCTAGTGCACTTCGGATTTATTAAAAATTTAATTTTTAAATTTTTTCAAAAGAGAAGATTCTTCCTAAATGCATGGATAAGAGAAGCTCAACATCCACCCTGAAAAACAATTCTACAATTTTTTTACAAAAAAATCTGAACTTACATTGAAATCTTCTAATATAATACTGACATATAAGTCAACAAAAGAATGGATTTTCATTAAATTAAATTAATTCACAAAACTTTACCATCTATGAAAATTTTTTTAAAAATCTTAAATCATACTGACATTATAAAATATGATATTGAACGTATATATTTCAACAATAAAAAAATGGATTTTCGACAAAGGAACAACACCATCCACCTTTATATTATATTGGAAAAAATTTAAAAGACTCTACCATATATAAAAATGTTTTTTTGAAAACATATACATCCTTTATCAAACGGAATTAATTCAAAAATAAAAAATTAAAAAAATTTTTCAAAAGAAAAATTTTTCTATTTTTAACGAATAAAGGGAGGTAACTTCGTTGGCATTGTTACAAAAAAAATGCAATTTTTGAAAAAATTAAACAATTACATTTTAAATAAATCCGAAGTGCACTAGCGTCCGCGAAAGCAACCGACGTTATTTGCGGTCCAGGATGTGACATTAAGAAAAGATCTTCAATAAACACCATGGGATCTGATTCAACAACCTGATGATTGCGCCCTAGCAAGAAACCTGGGTAGCTGTTTATAATAAACATTGATCTATAAAAACTCAGCAAATTAAATAAATATTAGCTCTCACAATTTGTGATTGAGCACTGTATTTTCTTTGCTTCATCACAAAAAAAAATTTGTTTATATATATATATATATATTATATATATTATATATATATATATATATCAATCTTTCTATCTATATATATAAATAGGTCCATATCTATCTATCTATCTATCTATCTATGAACCTTTCTATCTATCTATATTTATATCTATATCAGTAAATCCATATCAATCAATTTATCTCTCAAATATATATTCATCAATCTCTGTTCATATCTATCTATATATCTATCTATCAATCTATCTATCTATCTATCTATGTCTGTTTAAATCTATCTATCTTTCTATCCATCACAGTCTGTTCAAATCTATCTATCTATCTATCTATCTATCTATCTCAGTATGTTCATATCGATGTATCTAGCTATGAATCTGAATGTTGAGAACTAACATTTGAGGTACGAGCGAGCTTCAGACACGCATGTGTTTTTGTTTACAAAAAACATTTAAGTTTCCAAATTTATGACGCCAAAGAAAAATATTAACTATAAAAAAATAAACATTAAAACATATTAAAGCACATGCAGAGGTGCCTTGACTTACGATTGCCCCAAATTCCGAGCTTTCCAAATTCCGAGTTGTCACTCGGTCGATTTTTCCTTTGTGTTGAGAGCTAAAATTTGAGGTACAAGAGAGCTTCAAATACGCTTATGTCGATAAATTCACTAAAAAATTAGGGAAAAGCGAATTTGCAAAGCGAACTTTGAAACACGTAGCTTTGAGGCGTAACACAGTTTGGTTTGGTTTGTTTTGTTTTGTTTTACGGCATATCAACCTCAGTGGATCATTTAATGCCGATAAAGTTTTGAAATAAATCAATTTCTAATGGATAATACAATTCTTTTATAAATACATTTTTCTATTTAACCCATAGATAGGACCCTAACAGGTACTACCACTCCGGGTCAGAGTGGACCAGGGAGCAATGGTGATGAAGGGGTGCTCCACATTCCCCAAACCTCCAGAACTGGAATCTCACCATCAGATAGAGTTTAACGTCATTCCCAGGACATGTAGACCCGCAGCCACCGCCTTCTAGCACCCATATGATAAAAAGGGTTACGGCTTGCCATAAGGGCAATAGGGTTGGGAAAATCACATAGGTGCTAGGGCTTGACGGGACCAGCCGATTGATCGGAGGGAGCCTCTCCGACCGCCCGTCTAGCCTAAGATAGGGCCAAAGTGGAGTATTGCATGTCATGAACTGCTCATTCACCTGGGCTCTATCCTTAAGCATCACGGGTCGCCACCCACGGCCAACAGGTGGCCCCATTGGGGGAGTCTTACCCCTCTGCAGAGGTGCAGTCGGTGCATTCTAACGCCCCAGCCGACAGAGCGGATAACACAGTTTCTCAAAGATACTTGCTTCAAAGTTAACTGAGCTGAAAAAATGTGAAAACATTTTAAATAAAATATCTGGTGCATTATCTCTTAATGCATCCACTGAAAATTTCATTAAATTCGGTTAATTCTCTGACTTTTCTTTTTTTTCTTTTCTTTCAGCGGGGTGACATACAATGGTGGAATTTAGGTCCGTTAAGTTCGATTTAACCATTCTTTTTTTACTTAAGTTATATTTGTGTCTTCTTTATCTTAAAATATTTTTTTTTATTTTAATACAGATGGATACATATAATTCAAATATAAATGAATCATTGGAAATTTTCAAGAATTTTACTGATGCAAGTTGGAATCCTTCCATCTGCGAAAGACGATAGCGTAGTGTCCAAATTTTTTTTTTTTGAACTGCGTAACCAGGGTGGGTTGATATGGAGAATGTAATGTTGCCCAAGCAGCAGATCCCCCCTATCTCTCTCTCTCCCTCCCTCCCCCCCTCTCTCTCTCTTTTTTTCTTTCTTTCTTTCTTTTCTTTCTTTCTTTCTTTCTTTACTTTCTTCTAGTTTCCTCTCCTTTTTTGCTATTTTACCCCCTTTCTTTCTTTCTTTTTACTTTCTTCCTTCCTTTCTTTTCCGATCTCAACCTCATCCCAACAAGAGAAGACAATCGCTGCAATAATATTGGGCATGTATTTAATAAAATTTGTTCCGTACTTACTTCTGAGTATATTTCTAACTCAACGTTGTTCATTATCTTATGTAGTATTTGTATTGGTTGGTTAGCAACCGTCCGTCTATTTTAGACGATGGCGTAGTTTCTCTCTCTCTCTCTCTCTCTTTCTCTCTCTCTCTCTCTCTCTCTATCTCTCTCTCTCTCTCTCTCTCTCTCTCCACACTGCCGCTGTGGTCCAAAGGAAAGGTAAGAAACCAATGCAGTTTTGCAACGGCAGTGTCGTAGGAATTGCTGTGTAACGCTGAAATTCAGTGTAACTCCAACTTAGGAACTCCGGTTCCTGATTTGTTTTCGGAATTTACTCCCCCTTACTCCCATTATTGGGATTATGTAAAGCCGCGCGGCAACGATGGTTTTATAACACTCTTCTTGCTCCTAGATGGGTTGAAGACCAGGGCCAATTTGTGGGTTTATGTGTGTAGTATGTACACCAATGTTACTACTGTCAGTGTAGATGGCCGTTGGCTTCTCCGCGCTTTTCTAGTTACTGTTATTTGTGATGCTGGTGTTTACTCAACCTCCTCACCAGACAATTGAGACGTACCAATTGAGAGTGCCAGTTTATTTACTTCTTAGATATCTAAGTTTTAACTTAGTGTAAGTTCACAAATCAGCTATCATCTGTAAATTTTAGAATTTGACATTTATAGTTGACTATAATGTTGATGCTAAATATAGGAACATTTTGAACAGTGTTTGTATTTGATTTACTCAATTCATATCATAACACTTAAATAGGTCCCAATTCAAATTGTTGTTCTGACTGTGAATCACAAAAACCAAAAACGTTGAAAAACACTGGTCTAGATAGTTTTTTTAAATTATTCCTCTAATTACCAACTTATTTAGTCATTTTGAAAGTATTATCGCGATTATTCAAACCACTACATATTCTACAATTTATCAATTTTTCGGATCAAGTCTCCAATAAGCACCCCAAATCCTTCCATTAATAAAAAGATTAAATTTTGGCTTGCCACCAGTAACTTTCGCTTCCAAATATATTTGTAAACAAACAGACGGTTTTAATCAAAAGTTTATGGTGATTTGCGCATACGATAAATTAAATAAATAGTTCATGTTATTATTAGCATATCAAAGGTTTTGGGTATTTCCGTAAAATGTAATGAAACTTAATGCTTTTTATATGTAAATCTAGTGATATTATCTCTTGATTACTATCTCTATTAGTACTGATTTTTGATTTCAATCAAAAAATTAATGTGGGACTAACGATAAATTAATATTGTTATTATTGTTTTTTTATGAATAAATACTTTTTTGATTTTTGAAAATATTAATTTTTAATTTGATCAGATGGTTGATACACACGAAACCAAATTAAAATTCAATAGAAAAATCATTTTTAAATAAATACTTTTTAATCAGAAGTCTATGAATATTTGTCAACATTACGATGAATTAAAGCAACCCGCCCCCCAAAAAACAAACCCCAAAACAAAAAACAAAACAAAAGACACGTTTTTATTCTAAAATAATGATTAATCATAAGATTTATACGAAAATAGTTTTTATTTAATCAGAAGAGAAATGCAGATAATTTTATTTATATCTATCTAATTATTACAAAATATATTTGATGTTTATTTAAATAAAAGGATGTTGTTCAGAAATAGTATCACATAATTTGTAAAATTAGTTTTTGTCAGATACAATATAAGTACAAAATACAATTCTCTACAATAGAGGCAATAGAGGGTTCTGAGGATGTGTTAAGTTTGTCCAAACAAAAATAGCTAAATTTGCTTCCTTTGATAGATAAGGAGAGTGTAAGCTCCCGTTACATTGCATTGTGAGCTGGAGACCGGAAGTAGAGTGTTACATAATATCATGGGTAGCCTACGAATTATGTATGTAAGTGTAGGTAAATTTTGAATTGAATTTCGTTAAAGATTCAGAATCGGAGGGAGTTAAAAGGAAAGTTATCGTTAGCCGTTATAGTTATTATTGGCAGGCATTTACATTTACTTGACCCCCCCGACTTCCGGTGAAGGAAAGACGCGCGAAAGGATATCAGAGTTAGTTTGCAGATTTTTCAGCTGTTAGTCAATGGAAGCAGCCGTTAGGGTCGTCGCTCTCAAGATGCCGACTTCTCACCGCGCGGTTAGAAACCCTTTTGGGGGGGATTTTTTAATAAAGAATATAAAACCACAAAGTCTTGCTTAATTATTGAAAAATGAATTAGTAGAGACTGTTCAGTCCGGAGGAAGAAAGAAATCAGCTTAACGAAGTAAGAACAAGCAGAGGGCAAAATCCCATGTCTTGCTCTCAGCGCAGTCTTCCAGTCTTACAGTTCCAAAATCGAGCTACCCTACTATACAGGTAATGATTTTGGTGACACAGAGAAACGTTAGCCAGATACAACGGAAAAAGTCGGGGTTTCCGAAAATTCCGACCCAGACGTCAAGAATGCCGACCATTGTCACAGAAAAGAAGGCGAAATCTACCACGACTCGAAAGAGACTCATCTCACTTTAATAGAGGAATTACTATTGGTAGGGGTGGGCAAATGGAGGTCGAATTTTTGGGACGATTGTTTTCTATGGCCATTTTTGCTGCTGATTACGAATCCGGTGTTATGTTTATCCGGGATATGGCATTCTAGGTTGGTTCCGTGACGATTTTCAAAATGGCGTCTGGAAACCGCTATTTTTTCAAAAGAAATTAACAATTTCAGAAGTTTCAGAGGTGTATTATGTCTAATTATTGTTTTCTGGGTCACAGAATCTGAAAATATATTCATTTTAGTGATTTAACCAACTCATTTATTTTTATTAGGTATTTTAAATGAAAATTATTCAATTATTTCCAGCTTTTTAAAACTATTTTGTACTGGAGGATCGTAAATTGCTAATAGTCATCTTAATATGTCATTTATATCTGTTCATGTACGAGGAAGTCAGATATGACATAGCCATAGTCATACTATGAATGTGATCTAATTCCCTAAAGTAGTAACCAAGTCTAAAATGGCAGAAAGAAAATCAAGAAGTAAAAGCATAAAAGAAAGTTTTAGTTCTGCATATACGAGGGAATTAAAACCTACGTGAAAATTATCTCCTGGCTCTGTGGTGTATGCTGTATTTGTATAAATGACAGAAGGGGAAACACTCTTTCAGCAGTAATATTATTGCAAATGAACTATGGCCTGACTGGATCAACAAAATGTGTACCCACTAAATGAAAAAAGCAGTTGCTACTAGAGTGAAAGATGATTATGAATCATTCAATATTTTTCAGAAACCTTAAAAGCTTAAAACAGCAGTGCTAAATCCAAAAGCTAGTTTTGGTATGCAAAAAAGTATTGGAATTCAATGCAGCTCTTACTTAATATACCTATGATATTTGTTATAAGGATCCATCCTATCAAATCCAAAGGAAGAAGACTTTAGTGTTGAAATGACACCTGACGATCGGGTATTTATGAAAACTGTTTCGGAGATTACAAAGCAGTTTTCACCAACATAGCTCCTAAAGATTAGATAAGAACGAAGAAGAGAATGAGGTATCGAGAATGTTCTAAAAAGAATTGTCTTACAATAGAAGAAAAGAAAAAAAAACAGTAAGAACTATATCAATTGATGATGAAGGACTCATTGGTATCTATTTTTGATGAAAACTGTGAAAGTAGATGTAATTTACAGAACAGTAATCAACCTTCATAAAAAAGAACTGTATTTTCGGATAGAAAACTTTGTTCTTCAGAGGTTGGCGAAAATGACACCGCCACTAGTTGTGCTCTTATATTCCGAGGGTGTGAAGGTTAGAAATGGATGCAGAACATTTAACGAGACTGTAATTTATTGTTTGGTTCAATGTTTGTCAGAATTCACAGCTTCCCCAAATGAAGTTTGCAGAATATTTGCCAATGTAGCCAATATGATATTTGGTTAACGGTGGACATTCATTAACGATGACATAAATGTAGACAGTGAATCAGGTCACTAACTGTATACTAGTGACAGTAGGGACGAAGAATCTGATATTTATGGCCTTGATATTAATAGAGGTCTGATCTATAAACTACCCAGTTGTCGAAAAATCATGCGTTAACTGGAATATGCATCTTACCTAAATTTTGAAAATGTCGCACAACAATTGTGCAACAAGCTGCTCAAAGGCATTACAACAGGTCTTGATGACACCACAAAAGCGGATGTCCATCGTCACTACAATGTCAAAACGGACTATATAGAAATAACACACAATTCTGGTGTGAGAACGTCACTCACATCTGGCTATGGTGAGGATGCGGCAAAAGCTTATGATTACAAACTAAACCAGTTCTTGCTAATTGCTCTGTTGATGACCTTAAAAGTGAAATTGAATTTTGGATGCCTCATAAAATAATTAACTGCAAAGTCTTTCTTGATAACCTGGGAGAAGATCATGATATGTAACTAAAATGTTGTGCTCATATCATATTGTGTGTGGACCATCCCATAGACAAAATCTATAAAGACACTGAGCAAAAGTTTGGGATTCAAAAATTGTTATTGATCGCTCTGGGGAGAAAGCTTTCAGTTCCCCTTGAACTTCTGTTTATTAGGCTTATTGCTATTGCTAAATTACTTTCCCAAAGTCATGCAGCACACTTTTATTATACAATGATTATAGACAGTAGATGGAAAGAAAAAATGTTCAACATGAGGGATTCAAAAAGCCTTGTATCAAACAGATTTGGACGTATTGCAAAATTGGCAAAGTTATTTGCGGCACTTCAAGAGCATATACAAGTTTTTTTATGACATAGTTGATATCAACAGCAATAAGTTAGTGCTTGCCATTTCTACATATATTCAGAATGAGTGGTTTGTCCTGTGCCCAGAAATCTACAGGACGATG
This sequence comes from Doryteuthis pealeii, assembly GCA_023376005.1. NCBI lineage: Eukaryota > Metazoa > Mollusca > Cephalopoda > Myopsida > Loliginidae > Doryteuthis > Doryteuthis pealeii. The sequence continues at coordinate 29,772,120 of CM042179.1, read as the reverse complement.
GGAAACATCGTCATATTCCCTTTGATGCACTTTCTGGGGATTGATGAAATAGCCACCAGTGATGTGCCACTTGACAGAAATTGGACTGGGGTGAACATTTTCTTAGAACCCAAATTGATTGTTCTCAAGAAATTAAAGGATGTAAGACAAGAGGGTGAACCAAATGGGATTGAAAAGCTGGAAGTTGCAGTAATGGAGAAAGTTATTGATGTTGTTAAGAAGTGACCTTTGGAGGTAGAACACTTCAAGCAAGATGATAATGTTGACAGAGAGACACTACAGTATGCACTTCTCACAATCTTAGTATGTGAATCCCAGTTTGGTGAATTTGATAACCAAATCAGGGCAAATTTGTGAATGAAGTAACTACCTTAAATGGAACATTCTTATGTGTGGAAGTTATCTATTGCAAACTTCATGTGTAATTCGTGATATTTCAATCTTATCATAATTAACATTTTGTTTACATGATAAATAAATTAGAACTGTTTAAATCAATAAAATGGATGTATTTTCATATTTTGTGACTATGAAAACCTATGATTAGACATATTACCCCACTATTAAGCCATAATTTGTCCTTTTCTTTAACAAAAACAAGGATTTACAGACACCATTTTGAAAATCCTCACGGAACCAACCTAAAATGACATCCTAGATCAAGGATCCCATCAGAATCGTAATCAGCAGCAAAACTGGCCATTGAAAACATCTGTCTCATTCAATGTTTAGGAAAAAAGTATTCATTTGCACATCCCTAATATTGGTTGTTTTAAAAGATAGAGAAGTAATCAAATACCAACAAAAAAGAGACTCGTTTCACTTTAATGGAGGAATTAATATTGGTTGGTTTAAAAGAGAGAGAAGTAATCAAATACCAACAAAAAGAGACTCTTTTCACTTTAATGGAGGAATTAATATTGGTTGGTTTAAAAGAGAGAGAAGTAATCAAATACCAACAAAAAGAGACTCTTTTCAATTTAATGGAGGAATTAATATTGGTTGTTTAAAAGATAGAGAAGTAATCAAATACCACAAAAAGAGACTCTTTTCAATTTAATGGAGGAATTAATATTGGTTGTTTAAAAAGAGAGAGAAGTAATCAAATACCAACAAAAAGAGACTTTCACTTTAATGGAGGAATTAATATTGGTTGGTTTAAAAGAGAGAGAAGTAATCAAATACCAACAAAAAGAGACTCTTTTCACTTTAATGGAGGAATTAATATTGGTTGGTTTAAAAGAGAGAGAAGTAATAAATACCAACAAAAAAGAGACTCTTTTCACTTTAATGGAGGAATTAATATTGGTTGTTTAAAAGAGAGAGAAGTAATAATACCAACAAAAAAGAGACTCTTTTCACTTTAATGGAGGAATTAATATTGGTTGGTTTAAAAGAGAGAGAAGTAATCAAATACCAACAAAAAGAGACTCTTTTCACTTTAATGGAGGAATTAATATTGGTTGGTTTAAAAGAGAGAGAAGTAATCAAATACCAACAAAAAGAGACTTTTTCACTTTAATGGAGGAATTAATATTGGTTGTTTAAAAGAGAGAGAAGTAATCAAATACCAACAAAAAAGAGACTCTTTTCACTTTAATGGAGGAATTAATATTGGTTGGTTTAAAAGAGAGAGAAGTAATCAAATACCAACAAAAAGAGACTCTTTCACTTTAATGGAGGAATTAATATTGGTTGGTTTAAAAGAGAGAGAAGTAATCAAATACCAACAAAAAAGAGACTCTTTTCACTTTAATGGAGGAATTAATATTGGTTGGTTTAAAAGAGAGAGAAGTAATCAAATACCAACAAAAAGAGACTCTTTTCACTTTAATGGAGGAATTAATATTGGTTGTTTAAAAGAGAGAGAAGTAATCAAATACCAACAAAAAGAGACTCTTTTCACTTTAATGGAGGAATTAATATTGGTTGGTTTAAAAGAGAGAGAAGTAATCAAATACCAACAAAAAGAGACTCTTTTCACTTTAATGGAGGAATTAATATTGGTTGGTTTAAAAGAGAGAGAAGTAATCAAATACCAACAAAAAAAGAGACTCTTTTCACTTTAATGGAGGAATTAATATTGGTTGGTTTAAAAGAGAGAGAAGTAATCAAATACCAACAAAAAAGAGACTCTTTTCACTTTAATGGAGGAATTAATATTGGTTGGTTTAAAAGAGAGAGAAGTAATCAAATACCAACAAAAAGAGACTCTTTTCACTTTAATGGAGGAATTAATATTGGTTGGTTTAAAAGAGAGAAAGTAATCAAATACCAACAAAAAAGAGACTCTTTTCACTTTAATGGAGGAATTAATATTGGTTTTTTAAAAGAGAGAGAAGTAATCAAATACCAACAAAAAGAGACTCTTTTCACTTTAATGGAGGAATTAATATTGGTTGGTTTAAAAGAGAGAGAAGTAATCAAAATACCAACAAAAAGAGACTCTTTTCACTTTAATGGAGGAATTAATATTGGTTGGTTAAAAAAGAGAGAAGTAATCAAATACCAACAAAAAGAGACTCTTTTTCACTTTAATGGAGGAATTAATATTGGTTGGTTTAAAAGAGAGAGAAGTAATCAAATACCAACAAAAAAGAGACTCTTTTCACTTTAATGGAGGAATTAATATTGGTTGGTTTAAAAGAGAGAGAAGTAATCAAATACCAACAAAAAAGAGACTCTTTTCACTTTAATGGAGGAATTAATATTGGTTGGTTTAAAAGAGAGAGAAGTAATCAAATACCAACAAAAAGAGACTCTTTTCACTTTAATGGAGGAATTAATATTGGTTGGTTTAAAAGAGAGAGAAGTAATCAAATACCAAAAAAAAGAGACTCTTTTCACTTTAATGGAGGAATTAATATTGGTTGGTTTTAAAAGAGAGAGAAGTAATCAAATACCAACAAAAAGAGACTCTTTTCACTTTAATGGAGGAATTAATATTGGTTGGTTTAAAAGAGAGAGAAGTAATCAAATACCAACAAAAAAGAGACTCTTTTCACTTTAATGGAGGAATTAATATTGGTTGGTTTAAAAAAGAGAGAGAAGTAATCAAATACCAACAAAAAGAGACTCTTTTCACTTTAATGGAGGAATTAATATTGGTTGGTTTAAAAGAGAGAGAAGTAATCAAATACCAACAAAAAGAGACTCTTTTCACTTTAATGGAGGAATTAATATTGGTTGGTTTAAAAGAGAGAGAAAGTAATCAAATACCAACAAAAAAGAGACTCTTTTCACTTTAATGGAGGAATTAATATTGGTTGGTTTAAAAGAGAGAGAAAGTAATCAAATACCAACAAAAAGAGACTCTTTTCACTTTAATGGAGGAATTAATATTGGTTGGTTTAAAAGAGAGAGAAGTAATCAAATACCAACAAAAGAGACACTTTTCACTTTAATGGAGGAATTAATATTGGTTGGTTTAAAAGAGAGAGAAGTAATCAAATACCAACAAAAAGAGACTCTTTTCACTTTAATGGAGGAATTAATATTGGTTGGTTTAAAAGAGAGAGAAGTAATCAAATACCAACAAAAAGAGACTCTTTTCACTTTAATGGAGGAATTAATATTGGTTGGTTTAAAAAGAGAGAGAAAGTAATCAAATACCAACAAAAAGAGACTCTTTTTCACTTTAATGGAGGAATTAATATTGGTTGGTTTAAAAGAGAGAGAAGTAATCAAATACCAACAAAAAGAGACTCTTTTCACTTTAATGGAGGAATTAATATTGGTTGGTTTAAAAGAGAGAGAAGTAATCAAATACCAACAAAAGAGACTCTTTCACTTTTAATGGAGGAATTAATATTGGTTGGTTTAAAAGAGAGAGAAGTAATCAATACAACAAAAAAGAGACTCTTTTCACTTTAATGGAGGAATTAATATTGGTTGTTTAAAAGAAGAGAGTAATCAATACAACAAAAAAGAGACTCTTTTCAACTTTAATGGAGGAATTAATTGGTTGTTTTTAAAAGAGAGAGAAGTAATCAATACAACAAAAAGAGACTCTTTTCACTTTAAATGGAATTAATATTGGTTGTTTAAAAGAGAGAGAAGTAATCAAATACCAACAAAAAAGAGACTCTTTTCACTTTAATGGAGGAATTAAATATTGGTTGTTTAAAAGAGAGAGAAGTAATCAAATACCAACAAAAAGAGACTCTTTTCACTTTAATGGAGGAATTAATATTGGTTGGTTTTAAAAGATAGAAGAGAATAATCAAATACCAACAAAAAGAGACTCTTTTTCACTTTTAATGGAGGAATTAATATTGGTTGGTTTAAAAAAGAGAGAGAAGTAATCAAATACCAAAACAAAAAGAGACTCTTTTCACTTTAATGGAGGAATTAATATTGGTTGGTTTAAAAGAGAGAAGAAAGTAATCAAATACCAACAAAAAGAGACTCGTTTCACTTTAAATGGAGGAATTAATATTGGTTGGTTTAAAAGAAGAGAGAAGTAATCAAATACCAACAAAAAGAGACTCTTTTCACTTTAATGGAGGAATTAATATTGGTTGGTTTAAAAAGATAAGAGAAGTAATCAAATACCAACAAAAAGAGACTCTTTTACACTTTATGGAGGAATTAAATATTGGTTGGTTTAAAAGAGAAGAGAAAGTAATCAAAATACCCACAAAGAGACTCTATTTTCACTTTAATGGAGGAATTAATATTGGTTGGTTATTAAAAGAAGAGAGAAAGTAATCAAAATACCAAAAAAAGAAGAACTCTTTTCACTTTAATGGAGAAATTAATAATTATGGATTGGGTTTAAAAGATAGAGAAGTAATACAAATACCACAAAAGAGACTACGTATTTCAAACTTATAATGGAGATTAATAATTAGAAGATTGGTGTTAAAAGAGATAGAAGAAAGTAATACAAATACCATAACAAAAAAAGAGACCGGTCTCTAATGGTATATAAAATTAAAACTATTTCATAACAAGATAATAATAATTAACCTTTAAAAAAAGGAGAAACAAAGGTTATTAAAATTACAATAATAATATAACAGTAGAGACTCAGCAGTACTCTTTTTATGTATAGGTAAATTATGAATTACTTCTCATACTTTATAACACAAAACCATATTAATTCCTCATATATAAAGGAAAACGAGATCTTCTTTATTAGATGTTATTTGAAATTACTATCAACTATACTTTTATAAACCAACACATAATTAATTCCTCCAAATAAAGAATGGAAAAGAAGAATCATCTTTTTAGTTGGTATTATGAATAACACCTATCAATCTACAATATTTAAACCAAACCAATATATAAATCCTCACATAAATAAAAGTTTAAAGAGTCCATCTTTTTGTATGAGGTATTTGAATTACTTCTCTCTCTTTTAAACCAAAAATACAAACCAAATATTAAAATACACATAAACATTAAAGTGAAAGAGTCTCTTATTTATGTTTGTATTTGATTAACTTCTCTATCACTTTTAAACCAACCAAATAATTGAATTCCTCATTATAAGATAGAAAAGAACGTCTCAAATTGATATGGTAAATTTGAATATACTTCTCTCTGCTTTAAAAACCAAAACATAAATTCCTCACATTCAAAAGTAGAAACAAGTGCTCTTTTTAGAGAGTTTGGTATTTGAATTAAGCTATCTCTCTCTTTATAAAACACAATATATACTTCATACTAAAGTGAAAGAGTCTCTTTTAATAGATTGGTAATAATTGATATACTTCTCTATCTTTATAAAACAACCATATATTAAATTCACATTCACATTAAAGTAGAAAAGAGTCTCTTTTTGTTGGTATTTAGATTATCTTACTCTATCATTAATAAAAACAAACCAATATTAATAACCTACAGCATTAAATGTGCAAAGAGTCTCTTTTTGAAGAGATTTGGTATATGATTACTAATATCTACAAATATCTTTAAAACAACCAATATTAATATCCATCCATTAAAAGTGAAAAAGAGTCTCCTTTTATGTTGAGTATTTAAGATTACTTTATCTTATAATATTATTAAACCAACCATAATTAATTCCTAACCATTTAAAGATGAAAAAGAGTCTCTTTTTGTTGAGTATTTGTTACTTCTCTATCTTTTACAAAAAAACAACGCAAAATATTAATTCACAACCATTAAAAAGTGAAGAGTATCTTTTTTGTTAGGTATATTTGATTATACTTCTCTATCTTTAAAACAACCAAAATATTAAATTCCTACCACATAAAATTGAAAAGAGTCTCTTTTTGTTGGTATTTTAGGATTACTATCTCTCCTTTTAAACACCAATATTAATTCCTCATATAAAGTGAAAACGAAGTAATCTTTTTGAGATTGAGGATAAATTAATATTACTTCTCTCTCTTTAAACCAACCAATAATTAAATATACTCCATGTAAAAGTGAAAAGAGTATACTTTTTGTTGGTATATTGAATACTTCTCTAATCATTATTAAAAACAACCAATAATAAAATCCCCATTAAAGAATGAAAAAGAGTAACTCTTTTTTGTTGGTATTTGATTACTTCTCTAACATAAATTTAAAAAGCAACCAATAATTAAATTCTCCAATTAAAGAAGAAAAAGAGTCTCCTTTTATTGAGTGGTAATTATGATATACTTCTCTATCTTTTAAAACAACCAATTTAAATTCCTCATTAAAGTGAAAAAGAGTCTCTTAATTTTGATTGGTAATTTAGATTACTTCATCTATCTTTTAAACGGACACCAAATATTAATTCCTAACATTAAAGTAGAAACGAGTCTCTTTTGTTGGTATATTGAGAATTACTTCCTCTCATCATTTTAAACCAAACAACAATATATAAATTTCAACTCAATAAAGTGAACGAGGATCTTATATTTAATAAGTTGGTAATTATAGATAATAACTATCATCTCCTCTATTTTAAAACCACTATAATTAATTCAACTACCATTAAAGTGAAACGAAAATCTCTTTTTTGTTAGAATATTTGATTACTTACCTCATCTTTTAAACCAAACCATATTAAAAATTCCTACCATATAAAGTAGAAACGAGTCTATCTTTTTTGTTGGTATTTGATTACTTCTCTCTACTTTTAAACCAAAACCAATATAATCCTCCATTAAAAGTGAAACGAGTCTCTTTTTAATAGTTGTACTTATATTGAATTACATTCTCTCTCTTTAAAACAACCAATAATTAATTCCATCCATTAAAGTGAAAAGAGTCTTTTTATTTGTTTTGGTATTATGATTACTTCTCTATCTTTTAAACGCAACCAATATATTAAATCCTCACATATAAAGTGAAAAGAAGTCTCTTATTGTTGGTATTTGAATATAACTTTTCTCTCTCTTTTAAAACAACCAATAATTAAATCCTCCTTAAAAGTGAAACGAGTCTCTTTTTTGATTTGGATATTTGATTACTTCTCTCTCTTTTAAAACCAACCAATATTAATTCCTCCATTAAAGTTGAAAACGAATCTCATTTTTTGTTGGTATTTGATTACTTCTCTCTCTTTTAAACAACCAATATTAAATTCCTCCATTAAAGTGAAACGAAGTCTTATTTTGTTGGTATTTTATGATTAACTTCTCTCTTTTAACACCAACCAATATTAATTCTCCATTAAAAAGTGAACGAGAGTCTCTTTTTTGTTGGTATTTGATTAACTTCTCTCTCTTTTAAACACCAAAATATTAATTCCTCCATTAAAGTGAAAAAGAACTCTCTTTTTTGTTGGTATTTGATTACTTCTCTCTCTTTTAAACCAACCAATATTAATTCCTCCATTAAAGTGAAAAGAGTCTCTTTTTGTTGGTATTTGATTACTTCTCTCTCTTTTTAAACCAACCAATATTAATTCCTCCATTAAAGTGAAAAGAGTCTCTTTTTTGTTGGTATTTGATTACTTCTTATCTCTTTTAAACAACCAATATTATTCCTCCATTAAAGTGAAAGAGTCTCTTTTTGTTGGTATTTGATTACTTCTCTATCTTTTAAAACAACCAATATTAATTCCTCCATTAAAGTGAAAAGAGTCTCTTTTTGTTGGTATTTGATTACTTACTCTATCTTTTTAAAACCAACCAATATTAATTCCTCCATTAAAGTGAAAGAGTCTTTTGTTGGTATTGATTACTTCTCTATCTTTTAAAAAAACCAATATTAATTCCTCCATTAAAGTGAAAGAGTCTCTTTTTTGTTGGTATTTGATTACTTCTCTCTCTTTTTAAACCAACCAATATTAATTCCTCCATTAAAGTGAAAAGAGTCTCTTTTTGGTATTTGATTACTTCTCTATCTTTTAAAACAACCAATATTAATTCCTCCATTAAAGTGAAAAAGAGTATCTTTTTGTTGGTATTTGATTACTTCTCTATCTTTTAAAACAACCAATATTAATTCCTCCATTAAAGTGAAAAGAGTCTCTTTTTGTTGGTATTTGATTACTTCTCTCTCTTTTAAACCAACCAATATTAATTCCTCCATTAAAGTGAAAAAAGAGTCTCTTTTGTTGGTATTTGATTACTTCTCTCTCTTTTAAACCAACCAATATTAATTCCTCCATTAAAGTGAAAAGTCTCTTTTTGTTGGTATTTGATTACTTCTCTATCTTTTTTAAAACAACCAATATTAATTCCTCCATTAAAGTGAAAAGAGTCTCTTTTTGTTGGTATTTGATTACTTCTCTATCTTTTAAAACAACCAATATTAATTCCTCCATTAAAGTGAAAAGAGTCTCTTTTTGTTGGTATTTGATTACTTCTCTATCTTTTAAACCAACCAATATTAATTCCTCCATTAAAGTGAAAAGAGTCTCTTTTTGTTGGTATTTGATTACTTCTCTATCTTTTAAAACAACCAATATTAATTCCTCCATTAAAGTGAAAAGAGTCTCTTTTTGTTGGTATTTGATTACTTTCTATCTTTTTAAAACAACCAATATTAATTCCTCCATTAAATTGAAAGAGTCTCTTTTTGTTGGTATTTGATTACTTCTCTCTCTTTTAAACCAACCAATATTAATTCCTCCATTAAGTGAAAAGAGTCTCTTTTGTTGGTATTTGATTACTTCTCTCTCTTTTAAACCAACCAATATTAATTCCTCCATTAAAGTGATAGTCTCTTTTTGTTGGTATTTGATTACTTCTCTCTCTTTTAAAACAACCAATATTAATTCCTCCATTAAATTGAAAAGAGTCTCTTTTGTTGGTATTTGATTACTTCTCTATCTCTTTTAAACAACCAATATTAATTCCTCCATTAAATTGAAAAGAGTCTCTTTTTGTTGGTATTTGATTACTTCTCTCTCTTTTAAACCAACCAATATTAATTCCTCCATTAAAGTGAAAAGAGTCTCTTTTTGTTGGTATTTGATTACTTCTCTCTCTTTAAACCAACCAATAAATTCCTCCATTAAAGTGAAACGAGTCTCTTTTTTGTTGGTATTTGATTACTTCTCTTCTTTTAAAACAACCAATATTAGGGATGTGCAAATGAATACTTTTCCTAAACATTGAATGAGACAGATGTTTTCAATGGCCAGTTTTTTGCTGCTGATTACGATTCTGATGGGATCCTTGATCTAGGATGTCATTTAGGTTGGTTCCGTGAGGATTTTCAAAATGGTGTCTGTAAATCCTTGTTTTTGTTAAAGAAAAGGAAAATTATGGCTTAATAGTGGGTAATAATGTCTAATCATAGGTTTTCATAGTCACAAAATATGAAAATACATCCATTTTATTGATTTAAACAGTTCTAATTTATTTATCATGTAAACAAAATGTTAATTATGATAAGATTGAAATATCACGAATTACACATGAAGTTTGCAATAGATAACTTCCACACATAAGAAGTTCCATTTAAGGTAGTTACTTCATCACAAATTTGCCCTGATTTGGTTATCAAATTCACCAAACTGGATTCACATACTAAGATTGTGAGAAGTGCATACTGTAGTGTCTCTCTGTCAACATTATCATCTTGCTTGAAGTGTTCTACCTCCAAAGGTCACTTCTTAACAACATCAATAACTTTCTCCATTACTGCAACTTCCAGCTTTTAATCCCATTTGGTTCACCCTCTTGTCTTACATCCTTTAATTTCTTGAGGAAACAATCAATTTGGGTTCTAAGAAAATGTTCACCCCAGTCCAATTCTGTCAAGTGGCACATCACTGGTGGCTATTTCATCAATCCCCAGAAAGTGCATCAAAGGGAATATGACGATGTTTCCCATCGTCCTGTAGATTTCTGGGCACAGGACAAACCACTCATTCTGAATATATGTAGAAATGGCAAGCACTAACTTATTGCTGTTGATATCAACTATGTCATAAAAAAACTTGTATATGCTCTTGAAGTGCCGCAAATAACTTTGCCAATTTTGCAATACGTCCAAATCTGTTTGATACAAGGCTTTTTGAATCCCTCATGTTGAACATTTTTTCTTTCCATCTACTGTCTATAATCATTGTATAATAAAAGTGTGCTGCATGACTTTGGGAAAGTAATTTAGCAATAGCAATAAGCCTAATAAACAGAAGTTCAAGGGGAACTGAAAGCTTTCTCCCCAGAGCGATCAATAACAATTTTGAATCCCAAACTTTTGCTCAGTGCTTTATAGATTTTGTCTATGGGATGGTCCACACACAATATGATAGAGCACAACATTTTAGTTACATATCATGATCTTTCTCCAGTTATCAAAAACTTTGCAGTTAATTATTTTATGAGGCATCCAAAATTCAATTCACTTTTAAGGTCATCAACAGAGCAATTAGCAAGAACTGGTTTAGTTTGTAATCATAAGCTTTTGCCGCATCCTCACCATAGCCAGATGTGAGTGACGTTCTCACACCAGAATTGTGTGTTATTTCTATATAGTCCGTTTTGACATTTGTAGTGACGATGGACATCCGCTTTTGTGGTGTCATCAAGACCTGTTGTAATGCCTTTGAGCAGCTTGTTGCACAATTGTTGTGCGACATTTTCAAAATTTTAGGTAAGATGCATATTCCAGTTAACGCATGATTTTTCGACAACTGGGTAGTTTATAGATCAGACCTCTATTAATATCAAGGCCATAAATATCAGATTCTTCGTCCCTACTGTCACTAGATACAGTTAGTGACCTGATTCACTGTCTACATTTATGTCATCGTTAATGAATGTCCACCGTTAACCAAATATCATATTTGGCTACATTGGCAAATATTCTGCAAACTTCATTTGGGGAAGCTGTGAATTCTGACAAACATTGAACCAAACAATAAATTACAGTCTCGTTAAATGTTCTGCATCCATTTCTAACCTTCACACCCTCGGAATATAAGAGCACAACTAGTGGCGGTGTCATTTTCGCCAACCTCTGAAGAAACAAAGTTTCTATCCGAAAATACAGTTCTTTTTTATGAAGGTTGATTACTGTTCTGTAAATTACATCTACTTTCACAGTTTTTCATCAAAAATAGATACCAATGAGTCCTTCATCATCAAATTGATATAGTTCTTACTGTTTTTTTTTTTTCTTTTCTTCTATTGTAAGACAATTCTTTTTAGAACATTCTCGATACCTTCATTCTCTCTTCGTTCTTATCTAATCTTTAGAAGCTATGTTGGTGAAAACTGCTTTGTAATCTCCGAACAGTTTTCATAAATACCCGATCGTCAGGTGTCATTTCAACACTAAAGTCTTCTTCCTTTGGATTTGATAGGATGGATCCCTTATAACAAATATCATAGGTATATTAAGTAAGAGCTGCATTGAATTCCAATATTTTTTTGCATACCAAAACTAGCTTTTTGGATTTAGCACTGCTGTTTTTAAGCTTTTAAGGTTTCTGAAAAAATATTTGAATGATTCATAATCATCTTTCACTCTAGTAGCAACTGCTTTTTTCATTTAGTGGGTACACATTTTGTTGATCCAGTCAGGCCATGTTCATTTGCAATAATATTACTGCTGAAAGAGTGTTTCCCCTTCTGTCATTTATACAAATACAGCATACACCACAGAGCCAGGAGATAATTTTCACGTAGGTTTTAATTCCCTCGTATATGCAGAACTAAAACTTTCTTTTTATGCTTTTACTTCTTGATTTTCTTTCTGCCATTTTAGACTTGGTTACTACTTTAGGGAATTAGATCACATTCATAGTATGACTATGGCTATGTCATATCTGACTTCCTCGTACATGAACAGATATAAATGACATATTAAGATGACTTTTAGCAATTTACGATCCTCCAGTACAAAATAGTTTTAAAAGCTGGAAATAATTGAATAATTTTCATTTAAAATACCTAATAAAAATAAATGAGTTGGTTAAATCACTAAATGAATATTTTCAGATTTCTGTGACCCAGAAAACAATAATTAGACAAAACACCTCTGAAACTTCTGAAATTGTTAATTTCTTTTGAAAAAATAGCGTTTCCAGACGCCAATTTTGAAAATCGTCACGGAACCAACCTAGAATGGCCATATCCCGGATAAATAACAACCGGATTCGTAATCAGCAGCAAAAATGGCCATAGCAAACAATCGTCCCAAAAATTCGACCCCTCCATTTGCCCACCCCTACCAATAGTAATTCCTCTATTAAAGTGAGATGAGTCTCTTCGGTCGTGGTAGATTTCGCCTTCTTTTCTGTGACAAATGGTCCGGCATTCTTGACGTCTGGGGTGCGAATTTTCGAAACCCCGACTTTTTCCGTTGTATCTGGCTAACGTTTCTCTGTGTCACCAAAATCATTACCTGTATAGTAGGGTAGCTTCGATTTGGAACTGTAAAGACCTGGAAGACTGCGCTGAGAGCAAGAACATGGGATTTTGCCCTCTGCTTGTTCTTACTTTCGTTAAGCTGGGAGTTGTCTTTCTTTCCTCCGGACTGAACAGTCTCTACTAATTCATTTTTCCAATAATTAAGCAAGACTTTGTGGTTTTATATTCTTTTATAAAAAATCCCCCCCAAAAGGGTTTCTAACCGCGCGGTGAGAGTCGCATCTTGAGAGCGACGACCCTAACGGCTGCTTCCATTTGACTAACAGCTGAAAAATCTGCAAACTAACTCTGATATCCTTTCGCGCGTCTTTCCTTCACCGAAGTCGGGGGGTCAAGTAAATTAAATGCCTGCCAATTAATAACTATAACGGCTAACGATAACTTTCCTTTTAACTCCCTCCGATTCTGAAATCTTTAACGAAATTCAATTCAAAAATTTACCTACACTTACATACATAATTCGTAGGCTACCCATGAATTTATGTAACACTCTACTTCCGGTCTCCAGCTCACAATGCAATGTAACGGGGCTTACACTCTCCCTTTCTATCAAAGGAAGCAAATTTAGCTATTTTTGTTGGACAAACTTAACACATCCTCAGAACCCTCTTGCCTCTATTGTAGAGAATTTATTTTGTACTTATATTGTAATCTGACAAAAACTAATTTTTACAAATTATGTGATACTATTTCTGAAACACATCCTTTTATTTAAATAAACATCAAATATATTTTGTAATAATTAATAGATATAAATAAATTTTCTGCATTTCTCTTCTGATTAAATAAAAAACATTTCGTATAAATCTTATGATTAATCATTATTTTAGATAAAAAACGTGTCTTTTGTTTTGTTTTTTGTTTTGGGGTTTGTTTTTGGGGGCGGGTTGCTTTAATTCATCGTAATGTTGAACAAAATTCATAGACTTCTGATTAAAAAAGTATTTATTTAAAAATGATTTTTCTATTGAATTTTAATTTGGTTTCGTGTGTATCAACCATCTGATCAAATTAAAAATTAATATTTTCAAAAATCAAAAAGTATTATTCATAAAAAAACAATAATAACAATATTAATTTATCGTTAGTCCCACATTAATTTTTTGATTGAAAATCAAAAATCAGTACTAATAGAGATAGTAATCAAGAGATAATATCACTAGATTTACATATAAAAGCATTAAGTTTCATTACATTTTACGGAAATACCCAAAACCTTTGATATGCTAATAATAACATGAACTATTTTATTTTAATTTATCGTATGCGCAAATCACCATAAAACTTTTGATTAAAACCGTCTGTTTTTGTTTTACAAATTATTTGGAAGCGAAAGTACTGGTGGCAACCAAAATTTAATCTTTTTATTAATGGAAGGATTTGGGGTGCTTATTGGAGACTTGATCCGAAAAATTGATTAAATTGTAGAATATGTAGTGGGTTTGAATAATCGCGATAATACTTTCAAAATGACTAAATAAGTTGGTAATTAGAGGAATAATTTAAAAAAACTATCTAGACCAGTGTTTTTCAACGTTTTTGGTTTTTGGTGATTCACAGTCAGAACAGAACAATTTGAAATTGGGACCTATTTAAGTGTTATGATATGAATTGAAGTAATCAAATACAAACACTGTTCAAAATGTTCCTATATTTAGCATCAACATTATAGTCAACTATAAATGTCAAATTCTAAAATTTACAGATGATAGCTGATTTGTGAACTTACCACTAAGTTAAAACTTAGATATCTAAGAAGTAAATAAACTGGCACTCTCAATTGGTACGTCTCAATTGTCTGGTGAGGAGGTTGAGTAAACACCAGCATCACAAAATAACAGTAACTAGAAAAGCCGCGGAGAAGCCAACGGCCATCTACACTGACAGTAGTAACATTGGTGTACATACTACACACATAAACCCACAAATTGGCCCTGGTCTTCAACCCATCTAGGAGCAAGAAGAGTGTTAATAAACCATCGTTGCCGCGCGGCTTTACATATCCCAATAATGGGAAGTAAGGGGGAGTAAAATTCCGAAAACAAATCAGGAACCGGAGTTCCTAAGTTGGAGTTACACTGAATTTCAGCGTTACACAGCAATTCCTACGACACTGCCGTTTGCAAAACTGCAATTGGTTTCTTACCTTTCTTTGGACCACACGGCAGTGTGGAGAGAGAGAGAGAGAAGAGAGAGAGATAGAGAGAGAGAAGAGAGAGAGAGAAAGAGAGAGAGAGAGAGAGAGAAACTACGCCATCGTCTAAAATAGACGACGGTTGCTAACCAACCAATACAAATACTACATAAGATAATGAACAACGTTGAGTTAGAAATATACTCAGAAGTAAGTACGGAACAAATTTTTTAAATACATGCCCAATATTATTGCAGCGATTGTCTTTCTCTGTTGGGATGTTGAGATCGGAAAAAGAAAGGAAGGAAGAAAGTAAAAAGAAAGAAGAGGGGTAAAATAAAGCAAAAAGGAGAGGAAACTAGAAGAAGTAAGAAAGAAAGAAAGAAAGAAAGAAAGAAAGAAAGAAAGAAAAAAAAGAGAGAGAGAAGGGGGAGGGGGAGAGAGAGAGATAGGGGGATCTGCTGCTTGGGCAACATTACATTCTCCATATCAACCACCCTGGTTACGCAGTTCAAAAAAAAAAAATTTGGACACTACGCTATCGTCTTTCGCAGATGGAAGGATTCCAACTTGGCATCAGTAAAATCTTTGAAAATTTCCAATGATTCATTTATATTGGAATTATATGTATCCATCTGTATTAAAAAAAAAAATATTTAAGAATAAAGAAGACACAAATATAACTTAAGTAAAAAAAGAATGGTTAAATCGAACTTAACGGACCTAAATTCCACCATTGTATGTCACCCCGCTGAAAGAAAAGAAAAAAAGAAAAGTCAGAGAATTAACCGAATTAATGAAATTTTTCAGTGGATGCATTAAGAGAAATAATGCACCAGATATTTTATTTTAAAATGTTTTCAACATTTTTTCAGCTCAGTTAACTTTGAAGCAAGTATCTTTGGAAAACTGTGTTATCCGCTCTGTCGGCTGGGGCGTTAGAATGCACCGACTGCACCTCTGCAGAGGGGTAAGACTCCCAATGGGGCCACCTGTTTGGCCGTGGGTGGCGACCCGTGATGCTTAAGGATAGAAGCCCAGGTGAATGAGCAGTTCATGACATGCAATACTCCACTTTGGCCTATCTTAGGCTAGACGGGGTCGAGAGGCTCCCTCCGATCATCGTGGTCCCGTCAAGCCCTAGCACCTATGTGATTTTCCCAACCTATTGCCTTTATGGCAAGCCGTAACCCTTTTATCATATGGGTGCTAGAAGGCGGTGGCTGCGGTCTACATGTCCTGGGATGACGTTTAAACTCTATCTGATGGGAGATTCCAGTTCTGGTGGTTTGGGGAATGTGGAGCACCCCTTCACACCATTGGCTCCCTGGTCCCACTCTGAACCCGGAGTGGTAGTACCTGTTAGGGTCCTATCTATGGGTTAAATAGTGTATTATAAAAGAATTGTATTATCCAATTAGAAATTGATTTATTTCAAAAACTTTTATCGGCATTATTCCACTGAGGTTGAATATGCCGTAAACAAAACAAAAACAAACCAAAACCAAACTGTGTTAGCCTCAAAGCTACGTGTTTCAAAGTTCGCTTTGCAAATTCGCTTTTCCCTAAATTTTTTAGTGAATTTATCGACATAAGCGTATTTGAAGCTCTCTTTGTACCTCAAATTTTAGCTCTCAACCACAAAGGAAAAATCGACGCCGAGTGACAACTCGAATTTGGAAAGCTCGGAATTTTGGGGCCAATCGTAAGTCAAGGCCTCTGCATGGCTTTATATGTTTAATGTTTATTTTTTTATAGATAATATTTTTCTTTGGCGTCAAATAAATTTGGAAACTTAAATGTTTTTGTAAAAACACATGCGTGTCTGGAGCTCGCTCGTACCTGCAAATGTTAGCTCTACATATCAGATTCATAGCTAGATACATCGATATGACATCTGGTAGATAGATAGATAGATGATGTAGATTTTGAACAGACTGTGATGATAAAAGATAATAGGATATTAAACAGCATAGATAGATAGATAAGATAGATTGATAGATAGATAATAGATAAGATTTGAACAGAGATTGATGTAATTATCATTGAGAGATAATTGATTGAATATGGATTACTGATATAGATATAATATAGATAGATAGAAGGTTCATAGATAGATAGATAGATAGATAGATATGGACCTATTTATATATATAGATAGAAAGATTGATATATATATATAATATATATATATATATATATATATATATATATATATATACAAATTTTTTTTGTGATGAAGCAAAGAAAATACAGTGCTCAATCACAAATTGTGAGAGCTAATATTTATTTAATTTGCTGAGTTTTTTAAAATAGATCAATTGTTTATTATAAACAGCTACCCAGGTTTCTTGCTAGGGCGCAATCATCAAGGTTGTTGAATCAGATCCCATGGTGTTTATGAAGATCTTTTCTTAAATGTCAATCCTGGACCGCAAATAACGTCGTTGCTTTCGCGGAACGCTAAGTGCACTTCGGATTTATTTAAAAATGTAAATTGTTTAATTTTTTCAAAAAAATTGCATTTTTTTTGTAACAATGCAACGAAGTTACNACAACAGCTGGAGAGGTAAAAACACACACACTATAGATGTCATATCTCTGGACACAATATCTAAAAAAGACAAACATAGAACCAATACAAACCATCCGAGTAAGACGGACAAGACATGCCGGACAACAGCTGGAGAGGTAAAAACACACACACTATAGATGTCATATCTCTGGACACAATATCTAAAAAGACAAACATAGAACCTAATACAAACCATCCGAGTAAGACGGACAAGACATGCCGGACAACAGCTGGAGAGGTAAAACACACACACTATAGATGTCATATCTCTGGACACAATATCTAAAAAGACAACATAGAACCTAATACAAACCATCCGAGTAAGACGGACAAGACATGCCGGACAACAGCTGGAGAGGTAAAAACACACACACTATAGATGTCATATCTCTGGACACAATATCTAAAAAGACAAACATAGAACCTAATACAAACCATCCGAGTAAGACGGACAAGACATGCCGGACAACAGCTGGAGAGGTAAAAACACACACACTATAGATGTCATATCTCTGGACACAATATCTAAAAAGACAAACATAGAACCTATACAAACCATCCGAGTAAGACGGACAAGACATGCCGGACAACAGCTGGAGAGGTAAAAACACACACACTATAGATGTCATATCTCTGGACACAAATATCTAAAAAGACAACATAGAACCTAATACAAACCATCCGAGTAAGACGGACAAGACATGCCGGACAACAGCTGGAGAGGTAAAAACACACACACTATAGATGTCATATCTCTGGACACAATATCTAAAAAGACAAACATAGAACCTAATACAAACCATCCGAGTAAGACGGACAAGACATGCCGGACAACAGCTGGAGAGGTAAAAAACACACACACTATAGATGTCATATCTCTGGACACAATATCTAAAAAGACAAACATAGAACCTAATACAAACCATCCGAGTAAGACGGACAAGACATGCCGGACAACAGCTGAGAGGTAAAAACACACACACTATAGATGTCATATCTCTGGACACAATATCTAAAAAGACAAACATAGAACCTAATACAAACCATCCGAGTAAGACGGACAAGACATGCCGGACAACAGCTGGAGAGGTAAAAACACACACACTATAGATGTCATATCTCTGGACACAATATCTAAAAAGACAAACATAGAACCTAATACAAACCATCCGAGTAAGACGGACAAGACATGCCGGACAACAGCTGGAGAGGTAAAAACACACACACTATAGATGTCATATCTCTGGACACAATATCTAAAAAGACAAACATAGAACCTAATACAAACCATCCGAGTTAAGACGGACAAGACATGCCGGACAACAGCTGGAGAGGTAAAAACACACACACTATAGATGTCATATCTCTGGACACAATATCTAAAAAGACAAACATAGAACCTAATACAAACCATCCGAGTAAGACGGACAAGACATGCCGGACAACAGCTGGAGAGGTAAAAACACACACACTATAGATGTCATATCTCTGGAACACAATATCTAAAAGACAAACATAGAACCTAATACAAACCATCCGAGTAAGACGACAAGACATGCCGGACAACAGCTGAGAGGTAAAAACACACACACTATAGATGTCATATCTCTGGACACAATATCTAAAAAGACAACATAGAACCTAATACAAACCATCCGAGTAAGACGGACAAGACATGCCGGACAACAGCTGGAGAGGTAAAAACACACACACTATAGATGTCATATCTCTGGACACAATATCTAAAAAGACAAACATAGAACCTAATACAAACACATCCGAGTAAGACGGACAAGACATGCCGGACAACAGCTGGAGAGGTAAAAACACACACACTATTAGATGTCATATCTCTGGACACAATATCTAAAAAGACAACATAGAACCTAATACAAACCATCCGAGTAAGACGGACAAGACATGCCGGACAACAGCTGGAGAGGTAAAAAAACACACACACTATAGATGTCATATCTCTGGACACAATATCTAAAAAGACAAACATAGAACCTAATACAAACCATCCGAGTAAGACGGACAAGACATGCCGGACAACAGCTGGAGAGGTAAAAAACACACACACTATAGATGTCATATCTCTGGACACAATATCTAAAAAGACAAACATAGAACCTAATACAAAAAAAACCAATCCGAAGTAAACGGAACAAGACATGCCGGACAACAGCTGGAGAGGTAAAAACACACACACTATAGATGTCATATCTCTGGACACAATATCTAAAAAGACAAACATAGAACCTAATACAAACCATCCGAGTAAGACGGACAAGACATGCCGGACAACAGCTGGAGAGGTAAAAACACACACACTATAGATGTCATATCTCTGGACACAATATCTAAAAAGACAAACATAGAACCTAATACAAACCATCCGAGTAAGACGGACAAGACATGCCGGACAACAGCTGGAGAGGTAAAACACACACACACTATAGATGTCATATCTCTGGACACAATATCTAAAAAGACAAACATAGAACCTAATACAAACCATCCGAGTAAGACGGACAAGACATGCCGGACAACAGCTGGAGAGGTAAAAACACACACACTATAGATGTCATATCTCTGGACACAATATCTAAAAAGACAAACATAGAACCTAATACAAACCATCCGAGTAAGACGGACAAGACATGCCGGACAACAGCTGGAGAGGTAAAAACACACACACTATAGATGTCATATCTCTGGACACAATATCTAAAAAGACAAACATAGAACCTAATACAAACCATCCGAGTAAGACGGACAAGACATGCCGGACAACAGCTGGAGAGGTAAAAACACACACACTATAGATGTCATATCTCTGGACACAATATCTAAAAAGACAAACATAGAACCTAATACAAACCATCCGAGTAAGACGGACAAGACATGCCGGACAACAGCTGGAGAGGTAAAAACACACACACTATAGATGTCATATCTCTGGACACAATATCTAAAAAGACAAACATAGAACCTAATACAAACCATCCGAGTAAGACGGACAAGACATGCCGGACAACAGCTGGAGAGGTAAAAACACACACACTATAGATGTCATATCTCTGGACACAATATCTAAAAAGACAAACATAGAACCTAATACAAACCATCCGAGTAAGACGGACAAGACATGCCGGACAACAGCTGGAGAGGTAAAAACACACACACTATAGATGTCATATCTCTGGACACAATATCTAAAAAGACAAACATAGAACCTAATACAAACCATCCGAGTAAGACGGACAAGACATGCCGGACAACAGCTGGAGAGGTAAAAACACACACACTATAGATGTCATATCTCTGGACACAATATCTAAAAAGACAACATAGAACCTAATACAAACCATCCGAGTAAGACGGACAAGACATGCCGGACAACAGCTGGAGAGGTAAAAACACACACACTATAGATGTCATATCTCTGGACACAATATCTAAAAAGACAAACATAGAACCTAATACAAACCATCCGAGTAAGACGGACAAGACATGCCGGACAACAGCTGGAGAGGTAAAAACACACACACTATAGATGTCATATCTCTGGACACAATATCTAAAAAGACAAACATAGAACCTAATACAAACCATCCGAGTAAGACGGACAAGACATGCCGGACAACAGCTGGAGAGGTAAAAACACACACACTATAGATGTCATATCTCTGGACACAATATCTAAAAAGACAAACATAGAACCTAATACAAACCATCCGAGTAAGACGGACAAGACATGCCGGACAACAGCTGGAGAGGTAAAAACACACACACTATAGATGTCATATCTCTGGACACAATATCTAAAAAGACAAACATAGAACCTAATACAAACCATCCGAGTAAGACGGACAAGACATGCCGGACAACAGCTGGAGAGGTAAAAACACACACACTATAGATGTCATATCTCTGGACACAATATCTAAAAAGACAAACATAGAACCTAATACAAACCATCCGAGTAAGACGGACAAGACATGCCGGACAACAGCTGGAGAGGTAAAAACACACACACTATAGATGTCATATCTCTGGACACAATATCTAAAAAGACAAACATAGAACCTAATACAAACCATCCGAGTAAGACGGACAAGACATGCCGGACAACAGCTGGAGAGGTAAAAACACACACACTATAGATGTCATATCTCTGGACACAATATCTAAAAAGACAAACATAGAACCTAATACAAACCATCCGAGTAAGACGGACAAGACATGCCGGACAACAGCTGGAGAGGTAAAAACACACACACTATAGATGTCATATCTCTGGACACAATATCTAAAAAGACAAACATAGAACCTAATACAAACCATCCGAGTAAGACGGACAAGACATGCCGGACAACAGCTGGAGAGGTAAAAACACACACACTATAGATGTCATATCTCTGGACACAATATCTAAAAAGACAAACATAGAACCTAATACAAACCATCCGAGTAAGACGGACAAGACATGCCGGACAACAGCTGGAGAGGTAAAAACACACACACTATAGATGTCATATCTCTGGACACAATATCTAAAAAGACAAACATAGAACCTAATACAAACCATCCGAGTAAGACGGACAAGACATGCCGGACAACAGCTGGAGAGGTAAAAACACACACACTATAGATGTCATATCTCTGGACACAATATCTAAAAAGACAAACATAGAACCTAATACAAACCATCCGAGTAAGACGGACAAGACATGCCGGACAACAGCTGGAGAGGTAAAAACACACACACTATAGATGTCATATCTCTGGACACAATATCTAAAAAGACAAACATAGAACCTAATACAAACCATCCGAGTAAGACGGACAAGACATGCCGGACAACAGCTGGAGAGGTAAAAACACACACACTATAGATGTCATATCTCTGGACACAATATCTAAAAAGACAAACATAGAACCTAATACAAACCATCCGAGTAAGACGGACAAGACATGCCGGACAACAGCTGGAGAGGTAAAAACACACACACTATAGATGTCATATCTCTGGACACAATATCTAAAAAGACAAACATAGAACCTAATACAAACCATCCGAGTAAGACGGACAAGACATGCCGGACAACAGCTGGAGAGGTAAAAACACACACACTATAGATGTCATATCTCTGGACACAATATCTAAAAAGACAAACATAGAACCTAATACAAACCATCCGAGTAAGACGGACAAGACATGCCGGACAACAGCTGGAGAGGTAAAAAACACACACACTATAGATGTCATATCTCTGGACACAATATCTAAAAAGACAAACATAGAACCTAATACAAACCATCCGAGTAAGACGGACAAGACATGCCGGACAACAGCTGGAGAGGTAAAAACACACACACTATAGATGTCATATCTCTGGACACAATATCTAAAAAGACAAACATAGAACCTAATACAAACCATCCGAGTAAGACGGACAAGACATGCCGGACAACAGCTGGAGAGGTAAAAACACACACACTATAGATGTCATATCTCTGGACACAATATCTAAAAAGACAAACATAGAACCTAATACAA
The DNA here is from genome assembly GCA_023376005.1 of Doryteuthis pealeii. Lineage (NCBI taxonomy): Eukaryota > Metazoa > Mollusca > Cephalopoda > Myopsida > Loliginidae > Doryteuthis > Doryteuthis pealeii. Next base: position 29,749,063 of record CM042179.1, on the reverse strand, counting down.
ACCATCCGAGTAAGACGGACAAGACATGCCGGACAACAGCTGGAGAGGTAAAAACACACACACTATAGATGTCATATCTCTGGACACAATATCTAAAAAGACAAACATAGAACCTAATACAAACCATCCGAGTAAGACGGACAAGACATGCCGGACAACAGCTGGAGAGGTAAAAACACACACACTATAGATGTCATATCTCTGGACACAATATCTAAAAAGACAAACATAGAACCTAATACAAACCATCCGAGTAAGACGGACAAGACATGCCGGACAACAGCTGGAGAGGTAAAAAACACACACACTATAGATGTCATATCTCTGGACACAATATCTAAAAAGACAAACATAGAACCTAATACAAACCATCCGAGTAAGACGGACAAGACATGCCGGACAACAGCTGGAGAGGTAAAAAACACACACACTATAGATGTCATATCTCTGGACACAATATCTAAAAAGACAAACATAGAACCTAATACAAACCATCCGAGTAAGACGGACAAGACATGCCGGACAACAGCTGGAGAGGTAAAAACACACACACTATAGATGTCATATCTCTGGACACAATATCTAAAAAGACAAACATAGAACCTAATACAAACCATCCGAGTAAGACGGACAAGACATGCCGGACAACAGCTGGAGAGGTAAAAAACACACACACTATAGATGTCATATCTGGACACAATATCTAAAAAGACAAACATAGAACCTAATACAAACCATCCGAGTAAGACGGACAAGACATGCCGGACAACAGCTGGAGAGGTAAAAACACACACACTATAGATGTCATATCTCTGGACACAATATCTAAAAAGACAAACATAGAACCTAATACAAACCATCCGAGTAAGACGGACAAGACATGCCGGACAACAGCTGGAGAGGTAAAAAACACACACACTATAGATGTCATATCTCTGGACACAATATCTAAAAAGACAAACATAGAACCTAATACAAACCATCCGAGTAAGACGGACAAGACATGCCGGACAACAGCTGGAGAGGTAAAAACACACACACTATAGATGTCATATCTCTGGACACAATATCTAAAAAGACAAACATAGAACCTAATACAAACCATCCGAGTAAGACGGACAAGACATGCCGGACAACAGCTGGAGAGGTAAAAACACACACACTATAGATGTCATATCTCTGGACACAATATCTAAAAAGACAAACATAGAACCTAATACAAACCATCCGAGTAAGACGGACAAGACATGCCGGACAACAGCTGGAGAGGTAAAAACACACACACTATAGATGTCATATCTCTGGACACAATATCTAAAAAGACAAACATAGAACCTAATACAAACCATCCGAGTAAGACGGACAAGACATGCCGGACAACAGCTGGAGAGGTAAAAACACACACACTATAGATGTCATATCTCTGGACACAATATCTAAAAAGACAAACATAGAACCTAATACAAACCATCCGAGTAAGACGGACAAGACATGCCGGACAACAGCTGGAGAGGTAAAAACACACACACTATAGATGTCATATCTCTGGACACAATATCTAAAAAGACAAACATAGAACCTAATACAAACCATCCGAGTAAGACGGACAAGACATGCCGGACAACAGCTGGAGAGGTAAAAACACACACACTATAGATGTCATATCTCTGGACACAATATCTAAAAAGACAAACATAGAACCTAATACAAACCATCCGAGTAAGACGGACAAGACATGCCGGACAACAGCTGGAGAGGTAAAAAACACACACACTATAGATGTCATATCTCTGGACACAATATCTAAAAAGACAAACATAGAACCTAATACAAACCATCCGAGTAAGACGGACAAGACATGCCGGACAACAGCTGGAGAGGTAAAAACACACACACTATAGATGTCATATCTCTGGACACAATATCTAAAAAGACAAACATAGAACCTAATACAAACCATCCGAGTAAGACGGACAAGACATGCCGGACAACAGCTGGAGAGGTAAAAACACACACACTATAGATGTCATATCTCTGGACACAATATCTAAAAAGACAAACATAGAACCTAATACAAACCATCCGAGTAAGACGGACAAGACATGCCGGACAACAGCTGGAGAGGTAAAAACACACACACTATAGATGTCATATCTCTGGACACAATATCTAAAAAGACAAACATAGAACCTAATACAAACCATCCGAGTAAGACGGACAAGACATGCCGGACAACAGCTGGAGAGGTAAAAAACACACACACTATAGATGTCATATCTCTGGACACAATATCTAAAAAGACAAACATAGAACCTAATACAAACCATCCGAGTAAGACGGACAAGACATGCCGGACAACAGCTGGAGAGGTAAAAACACACACACTATAGATGTCATATCTCTGGACACAATATCTAAAAAGACAAACATAGAACCTAATACAAACCATCCGAGTAAGACGGACAAGACATGCCGGACAACAGCTGGAGAAGTAAGGATGAACTCATAAGTGATGTCCTCCTGTGGAAACTAGCACATTGATATGCTTGTGCAGGTCGTACAGCAAAGACCTTAATAGACCAGCTATGTGTGGATACTGCATGCTGTGCGGAGGACCTCCCGGGGTCAATGAATGATAGGAGCGGTTGGCGAGAGATTGTCATGGGTATATGTGCTGCTGGCGTGAGATGATGATGATGATGATGATTGGAAATAGCGAAATGTGTATTGAGTGAGAAAAATACTTTTATAGGCAGAAGTCTGACATGAGTTTGTAAAAGAGTATAAATAGTTCGAATAAATGTGATTGTTAGGAGTAGCATGGGAAAAAAGAAAAAGACAAGATGATGCTAAATTTAAAACCGAACATCGAGTGTCGACTTGCAATAATCCTTTAGTGACAAATAAAGAAACGATGCACATTAGAAAAAGGGACAACAAAGCGAAGCCTTTAAAGCAAAAATACAATATGGAAGACGACAAGGACATTAAATAACAACAATTTTTTTTTAAATCCCAAGAAACACACGTGACTAAAAGAATCTGGAAGAAACAAGAAAACAAAGTAAAGAAGGAAAGAAAAAAATATACCCCCCAAAAAAAAAGTCAGAAAAAGAAAGGAAAAGAAATATGATCGAATATCTATATAAATGGAGATTCGGTGTCAATTTGCCTGTAACCGAAACTACGTCACTGTTTACCTCACAATACTTGAATTAATGTAATCTTATTTATTCTTTAATTCATTCATTCATTTTTGATTTATTAAATGTTTTATCTCATCTAATATTTGTCTTTTAATCTTTTTCAAATATTGAATGTTGATAATGATAAAATAAATAAAAGATATTTGAATCATTTCCATTTAATAATGACAATTTAAATAAATAAACTATGAAACTATGAAATTAATTGTTTTATTACTTTAAATGGCAACATTTATTTGTGAAATTTGTAATCAATTTAGAAAATTATTTTTTTACTCTCGCCGATTTTTTTTTTTTCAGTAAAAAGAGGTCAACTAAAAAATTACAAATAGATAAATACCTACAATTTGGCGTAAAATATATGTGTAAGATATTCAAAATAATTATTTGATTGATAATTAATAGATGCACACAACTTTTTTTTTCAGGGGAACAGAACTAAGTTTCCATTTCAAATTGGGATTTTTTTTTGTTTTTTTTACTCCTTTAATAAATTTGATGATTTTGCTTAGTTGGGATACTGTTATATAGTAAGGCCACGTGAGTATTAAGAGGAGAGTCCGTCGTCTACGTACTTCAAGTGAGTTCTGCACAGAGCAATGCGTGTGTTCTTAAATAGTGGCTAGAACCATCACCACTGTTGAGGTACGGGTGTGATGGGTCATTCCATTATATCAGATACAAACGCTCTGACTTTGAATTTCTAACTCCACTCCACTCAGACAATATCTATAAAAAAATTGATTTTTACACCACTTGAAGGGCGTTTTGTTCTTTACTAGCCTAAATATAATGGAGATTCAGTATTTATCTGTCTGTAACCGAAACTACGTCACTGCTTACGTCTCAGTAACTTCAGGAATTAAGCAAGTTTATCAATGAGTATTTAATTTATAGTCAATATAAATATTTTTGCTAGTCTAAATATAATGGAGATTCAGTATTTATCTGTTGGTTACCAAACGTACGTCACTGCTTACGTCTCAGTAACTTCAGGAATTAAGCAAGTTTATCAATGAGTATTTAATTTATAGTCAATATAAATATACGCTTCAAAGATGTCTGCAACAGAGATCTGAAGACATGCCGCATCGACATAGACACGTGGAAGGCTTGAGCAGAAGACCGTGCAACCTGGCGCCTCCTCGTCAAACAAGGAACAAAAAGAAGTGAAGAAGAGAGGGAAAAAACTGCCACAGAAAAGAGAGCTAAAAGAAAGGAGAAACAGCAGCTCCCCCGACACCTATAGAAAGCATCACCTTTTGTTTGCAGCCACTGCACCAGAGACTGCCATTCGAGAATCGGTCTGTTCAGCCACTCACGTAGCTGGAAGAGAGAAGAGAGAGAGAGAGAGATTGAGAGAGAGAGAGAGAGAAAGAGAGAGAGAGAGAGACGGACGGTTGCCAACCAACCAATACAAATACTACAAATACAATACAAATACTACATAAGATAATGAACAACGTTGAGTTAGAAATATACTCAGAAGTAAGTACGGAACAAAATATGGTCTACTTTGATTTTTAAAACAAATTTTATTAAATACATGCCCAATATTATTGCAGCGATTGTCTTCTCTTGTTGGGATGAGGTTGAGATCGGAAAAGAAAGGAAGGAAGAAAGTAAAAAAGAAAGAAAGAAAGAAAGGGGGTAAAATCGGAAAAAAGGAGAGGAAACTAGAAGAAAGTAAAGAAAGAAAGAAGAAAGAAAGAAAAGAAAGAAAGAAGAAAAAAAGAAAGAAAGAAAGAAAGAAAGAAGGGCTGTGAAAGAAAGAGATAAAACTGAAAAAGAAAACTGAAAGAAAGGAAGAAAGAAAGAATGTAAAAAGAAAGAAAGAAAGAAGGTAAAGTAGGAAAAAAGGAGAGGAAACTAGAAGAAAGTAAAGAAAGAAAGAAAGAAAAGAAAGAAAGAAAGAAAGAAAGAAAGAAAGAAAAGCTGTGAAAGAAAGAAAGAAAGAAAGAAAGAAAGAAAAAGAAAGAAAGAAGAAAAGAAAGAAAGAAAGAAAAGAAAAAGAAAAAAGAAAAAGAAAGAAGAAAGAAAGAAAGAAAAAAGAAAAAATAGGAAAAAGGAGAGGAAACGAAGAAAGTAAAGAAAGAAAGAAAGAAAGAAAGAAAGAAAGAAAGAAAGAAAAAAGCTGTGAAAGAAAGAGAGAAAACAGAAAAAGAAAAAAGAATGAAAGAAAGAAAAAAAAAGAAAGAAAGAAAGAAAAAAAGAATGTAAAATACGCAAACGACAGAGGAAACTAAAGAAAGAAAGAAAGAATGCGAAATAGGTAAAACGGAGTGGAAACTAGAAGAAAGAAAGAAAGAAATTAAGAAAAAAGAAAGAAGGTAAAATAGGCAAACGACAGAGGAAACTAAAGAAAGAAAGAAAGAAAGAAAGAAAGAAAGAAAGAAAGAAGTAATGGTAAGGAAGAGTAACGTATATAATGGCGGCTTTAGTTTGTTTTCCTAATCGAGACGAGTGATGCTTGCAGCGGTGAAAAGAAGAACTAAAAAGTTAAGGCGTCAAAAAAAAAAAAAAATTGTTCTTAATAAGTAAAAAAAAAAAAAACAAAAAAAAAAAAAAAAAAACAAACAAACAAAAAAAACAAAACAAAAACAAAATTAAAGCCAATAGAAGAAATTTTCCATTGAATGACAAAGCGACGCGTTCTTTCTGTGAAATTGAAGTCTACGTTCTGAAAGAAACATGAAGCAGCTCTTAAGCAATAATCTCTTGTCTCACCAGAAAAATAAACTTACCTCCACCAACCTAGTCTCTTCCGAAAGGGGTTTCAGTTTACCCCCCCTCTCTCTCTCTCTCTCTCTCTCTCTCTCTCTCTCTCTCTCTCTCTCTCTCTCACACACACACACACACACACACAGATAAATTTTTTTCTCTTAAACACTATATTCATCTCTTCATCTTATAGAGGATTTCGGTAAACAAATATACTTACTTGATGTGGTTTGAGATTTAGCGATTTACACATACGTACACCCGTACACGGCGTACACCCATATATATATATATATATATATATAATATATATATTATGCTAAAGCTGAGTGAATCAATGATTGTTTGCAAAAGGATTTTTTCCTATTTAGTTTAATGACAAAAAATTAAGATCAAAATATTCCTTAGTTCTAGGATTGAGGTATGCTTGAAAAAATTTAATTTTAATTGGTTCTAATTAGTCGTAATTTGCAATTAATTAAAAAAAACTGACCCACCTCTTACTTAACATTCTGCCTGCCACGTTCCCCCTCTCTTTATATATATATCTTGATTACCCACTCGTTATATATGTTAGTTTCTCTGTTAGAGCAAAGAGAATGATTTAGATAGTGTGAAAGATCTTTGTATGTTAGGTTTTACAAGCAGCTAGCCGATATCTTAAATTAGGTCAAACGTTCCCTTTCTTAGACATATTACAAAATGATTTCAATGTTGTTTTTTTTTTTAATTCTCAAAAAATATTATTCGCTTTGCATACTCACTTTTACCTGTTGTATGTTCTTTTTTACTTATCTAAAAAGATATGTAGATGTGTATATGTATACATATATATGCATTTACTTATGGACAAGACATTTCATATCTTGGTATTATACCCCAATGCTTAATTTATCTTAATTGAAAATCTAACAAATTTGTTCATTCCAATTTATGATATAAACACATGTATGTGAAGAAAGGAAGTGAATCCGACGGTATGTAGTATATTAGGGAAGATGAAAAAACACAGGTTTAAATGGGTTAAGTGGTGAGTTTATTGGCCGACGCTGCATTGTTTCGATCTATTAATTAGATCATCTTCAGGGCATTTGTTGGTATATGGAAGGTGATAAGAAAAACACACACACACACTCACACACACACAACCTTAAGGTTTATTTCCGCTGTCGTTCATCGCAAAAAATTTATACACACACACACACAACCACACACCTAAAAAATGCACAATGTTTCCTTTCGATACACACACATACACCGTCCCATACCCACGCCGTAAAATAGAATATTTGACGTCATATTTCAAAACCGTCCCTTTTTTCAAACCACAATTTTTTTTAAACAGACTGAATAACAATAACTACCACTCGCTTTTCTCGTTATTCTGTGATAAATAATTTCTTATCACATTCCATATACCAACAATGCCTTGAAGATGATCTAATTAATAGATCGAAACACTGCAGCGTCGGCCAATAAACTCACCACTTAACCCATTTAAACTTGTATTTTTTTCATTTTTCCTAATATACTACAAACACATGTATGTACAATTTATTTGATTCTCTCACACTTTTTGGAGAGATATCTTCCATTGCATTGTAGTAGTGTGTGACATCGGACTTCACAGTCACAGGAGGCGCTGTAACTTCAGAGGCATAATAACTATATAGTCTTCCGAGACTGCAATGCCATCGACGATGTGTGCGTGTGACTTGAGAACTGCTATGTCAAAAAAAAAAAAAAAAAAGGAAGCACCTGAGTGAAAGAGAGAACAACCTACTGAAAATTACCGATTAAACAAATAAATAAATTAGAAAAATTAAAAATTAAAAGTAATCAGAAAAAAGATCCAATGAAGAAGAAGAAGAAGAATACATCTTATTATAATGGAGATTGTGTGTTTTTCTGTCTGTAACCGAAACTATATTACTAATCGAGTCACAATTAACATAGTTATTTATATCACATTCTCCATGATTTTATTTATATTTAAACCTCAATTATTAGTAAAATTGTTTCACCTTTTTATTAGTGTTGTCCATATCTACATACTAATAACATGCAATTGTATTTATATATACAAAAAATAGCAGTTTGCAGTGTGAATGGAGAAGGCTAATTTGCATATTGATATTAAAAATGTGATTTTATTAAATATGTGCTTAGTATTATTGATTTCTAACTGTTTGGTTTTATTTTAATGAATATAAGCAAGAATCTCTTCAATGAATCTTAAATGAAATCCATTAACAAGAAAAAATAAGTGTAATTTTATTCTTTATTTCCTAATTTAACTAAATAGTTAAATAAGTAAAATTCAGCAATGAAAGACGGGAGTGATGGAAGAGTAAGTTTCATTTCTATTTTTCTATTATACCCCACTCTGTTTCAAATCTTTTTATCTGCCTTCTTATTAGCCTTTCTAATTTAATATAATATTTCATTACATTAAAACTTAAATACTTGCACCCGGAGGGTGCATATATTTGCTAGTAGATCTAATACAGGTGGCTGAGTAGTTAATGGCCTGCATCATTCCACTTTGGCCATTACTTAGGCTTCATGTTCTGGGAATGATATTAAACTCTATCTGATGTTGAGGTTTCAGTTCTGGAGGTCTGGGGAATGTGGACCAACCCTTTATCACCATTGCTCCCAGGTCCACTTTGACTCGTAGTAGTAATACCTGTTATGTTCCCATCTATGGATAAATTAGAAAAGAAATTGACTATCCATTAAGACTGAGCAAGGTGGCCAATCCCTTTGAATAAGAATTTATTAAAGTTTTAATGGCACCTAAACCCTCTAGGGTTATTTTATGCCTAGGGGTTAGGAAATTGCGTTCACTTGTTAGTGAATTTCATATTTATGAGATGGACTCTAAACTGACCACATCTCCAGAATTGGAGCTTCACCGTCAGATGCATTTTAGTATCAAACCCAGGACACCCCTTTTTTTGGAGGAGGAGCGTATTCCTTTGCAGGGGGATACAGTCGGCGTATTTTAAGCCCCACTGACGGATCGAAAAGGAAAACTCTGAATTCAAACCAGCAGTAGCCCACTTAAAATTGACCTTGTGTCGCATCCAGCTCTTGGTTGGGAACGGGGTTGAGTAAATATATGCAAATTGTTGACTGAACTAAGCGTACAGTTCGAAAACTTGCTTACACACGCTCAAACTAAGTAACGCTGTGCAACCACCTGCCTAAATAATCCATAGTCATAAACACCATCACCTATGACGATGAGAAGAACTGAAACCGAAACCTTTTCAGGGTTTCCTTGAAAAATTTTATATAAAGCCTCATGAATTGAGAAAGGAGGAGGAGAAGGAAGAAGAAGAAGAAGAAAAGAAGAAGAAGAAGAAGAAGAAGAAGAGATAAAGGAGGAAAAGGAAGAAGGAGGAGGAAGAGAATGAGATGAAGGAGGAGGAAAGAGGAAGAATAAGAGGAAAAAAGAAGGAGAAGGAAGAAGAGAAGGAGGGGAGGAGGAAGAGGTAGAGAAGGAGGAAGAGAATGAGGAAGAGGAAGAGAAGGAGGAAGAGGAGGAAGAGAATGAGATGAGGAAAAGACGGATGACGAGAAGGTGGAAGAAGATGAGTAGGAGGAAGAGAAGGAGGAAGAGAATGAGGAAGAGGAAGAGGTGGAAGAGAAGGATGAAGAGAAAAAGATGGATGAGGAGAATGAGGAGGAAGAGGAGGAAGAAGAGAAAGAGAAGGAGGAAGAAGAGGTGGATGAGGAGGAGGAAGAGAAGGAAGAGGGCGAAGACGAGGAAAAGGAGGAACTCTCAAAGTTATTTTGACTAATGAGAAGATGTTCTCCGGTGTTCCATTATTAATTTTTATTGAACCCTAATTAGTCAGTCCTGTTCCTGAGTATTAGCTGAACGTGTCTGTAAAGTTTTCTTCATGAATGTATCATTGGTGTAGGCGCCAACTTGTCATACACAAACAAACAGAAAATGCCATTTATGTAGTAGATTTGTACAAATAACAGAAAATAGTATGATTTTTTGAGTGAATTTGATCATTGTTTAATTCTTTTTGGTTGGTTGGTTGGGCGTATTTGTCAATCCTTGTTGGGTTAGTTTATGCCGAACGCATTTTGTTTTATTCACGCAATTTTTTAAACTCAATTTTTTAGCACATTTTTAAAACACTTTTTCTATTTAATCTATAGATGGGACCCTAACAGGTACTACCACTTCAAGTTAGAATGGACCAGGGAGTAATGGGGATGAAGGGGTAATCTACATTCCCCAGAATTGGAACCAAATTGAATTTGATTTATATAATCGTTGTTTAATTATTTTTCGTTGGTTGGTTGGTTGGTTGGTTGGTTGGATCAACGATGATTGGTTAGTTGGATGCTTGGCTGGTAGGTTTAAAAATTTATTTGTTTGTTTGTTTGGTTGGTTGATTGATTGGTTAATTGGTTGGTTTGGTTGAATTTTATGGCATGTCAACCCTTGTTGGGTTATTTTATGCCAACGTATCTTGTTTTATTTATTCTTGATGGTACTCAACTTTTTTAAACTCAATTTTTAATATATTTTTTCTAATTACCCAATAGATGGGAATCTGACAGTTATTAGCACTACGGGTCAGAGGGGACCTAGGAATAATCGGGATGAAGGGGTACTCCACATTGCCCAGACCTCCAGAATTGAAAATTCACCATAATGGTTGGGCATTGCTATAATGGGAATAGGATCGGGACAATCATGTAGGTGCTATGTCTTGACTTCACCAGCAGATTAATCCGATAGGACATTTACGATCGCCCATCTATTCTAAGTAATGGCAGTCACCAGAGTTCCATCCTTAAGCCATCCACGGCCAACAGGTGGCCATATGAGGGGGTCTTACCCATCTGCAGAGGTGCAGTCGGTGTATTCTAAAGTCCCGGTGGACAGGGCTGAATTCTTTTTGGTTTGCAGTTCTAAATTTCAACTAAAAGAAAAAATTATTATTATTATTATTATTATTATTATTATTCCTTTTGAGTTTTCACATCAGTGTTAGCTGATGGTCTTTCACTGGAGTCTGAGTGACAGCAAGTCTCCTCAGGTCTCCAGGACTCTTCTGAGTATTCTAGCAGATTGCAGCAGTGCAGTGTTCTGAATGGTTTCAATCCTTCCTCTGATTCCCAAACTTTCCAGACCCTTTTCCAATCCTTTTGGGACTGTTTCAAGTGCACCAACCACAATTGGTATCACTTTCACTTTCATATTCCATAACTTTTTCAGTTCTCTGGCAAGGTCCAGATATTTGTCTATTTTTTCATTTTCCTTTAACTTCACCCTGTGATCTGCTGGCACTGCAAAATCCACCAGTTGACAAGTTCTTTCTTTTTTGTTTATCAATACTAGGTCTGGCCTTCTTGCTGGGATAAGGTGATCCGTTTATATCTCAAAGTCCCAGAGAATTTTGTGCGTTTTGTTCTCAAGAACAGATTCTGGTTTATGCATATACCATTTTGTTGTGTGGTCAAAATTTAATTTTTTGTATAATTCCCAGTGGATCACCTTCCCAACCCAGTCGTGTCTAGTTTTGTATTCTCGTTGTGCTAGTTTGCTACATTCGCAGAGTATATGGTTAACAGTCTCATCTCTATTACCGCAAAGTCTACACTTACTATTTTGTTGGGTCTTATCAATTTTCGCTTTGATGTAGTTTGTCCTTATGGCATTATTTTGTGCAGCAATTATAAGTGATTCTGTTTCTCTTTTGAGTATTATTATTATTATTATTATTATTATTATTATTATTATTATTATTATTACTCCTTTTGAGTTTTCACATGAGTGTTAGCTGATGGTCTTTCACTGGAGTCTGAGTGACAGCAAGTCTCCTCAGGTCTCCAGGACTCTTCTGAGTATTCTGGCAGATTGCAGCAGTGCAGTGTTCTGAATGTTTTCAATCCTTCCTCTGATTTCCAAACTTTCCGAACCCTTTTCCAATCCTTTTGGAACTGTTCCAAGTGCACCAACTACAATTGGTATCACTTTCACTTTCATATTCCATAACTTTTTCAGTTCTCTTGCAAGGTCCAGATATTTGTCCATTTTTTCATTTTCCTTTAGCTTCACCCTGTGATCTGCAAAATCCAGCAGTTGACAATTTTTTTCTTTTTTGTTTATCAACACTCGGTCTGGTCTTCTTGCTGGGATAAGGTGATCCGTTTTTATCTCAAAGTCCCAGAGAATTTTATGTGTTTCGTTCTCAAATTATAATGATTTTTTTTTAATGATTCGTTTATGAACTTGTTCTTTTGTTTAGCTCTGTCAGTGAAATATCCGAGTTCCTCGGTTCGATACCGGCCCTCTACTGTTTGAGTAGCACAGCTTGCATCTGTGCAGAAAGATAGAGAAGCTGGTGGTAGTAGTAGCGATCTCCCGCCAACAGATGAAAAAACAATTTTCCTGGCCTAGCGCTATTAAAAACGTGATAGACTTCCTCGCTCTCAAACGTATACCGACAATAAGCCACTTTGCCGATTTAAAGATCTTAAAAATGAGAAAATAACCAATATATATGTGTTTCTATCAGATGTTTGTCTAAAAAATAAAATCTTCCCCTCTCTCCCTCTCCTCTCTCTCTCTCTCTCTCTCTCTCTCTCTCTCTCTATATATATATATATATATATATATATATATATGTATGTGTGTGTGTGTGTGTGTGTGCACGTAAAAGCATTTTTTTTTTTTATTTTATTTATATATTACATATATTATATATATTATTATATATATATATATATATATATATATATATATATATATATATATTATATGTATGTGTGTGTGTGTGTGTGTGTGTGTGTGTAAGTTGAAAATGGAAAGGAATCCGACGATATGTTGAAAGGAAAAATAAATAAAGTAAAGAAAATGTTGAATGGATAAAATAGATTTAATATGAGTTACTAACACGTGTTTCGGCTTAATGAAAGAAAAGAAAAATTGTTTCATTATAATAACATATTTCAGCTTTCAAATTTAGTACCGAAAAGTTTCCTAAGATTTGTTTTAATACATCTTTTCTACCTCAATTTATAGTGGAACATTATCTAATTCAAACATATATTATTAGGTATTATTTATAGCAGACATGTCAGACATACAACCAGTGGGCCGAATGTGGCTCTCAGCAAGCACAAACGCTTACTGTTTTATATTGCTGATATAGCAGTCTGATGAAGCCGCTACTCTCGAATCCGATAAATCAGTTGAAATAGATTTATAATTGTTAATATATATAATATTTGATTTTTTTCATTAACACAGACACAGACACAGACACAGACAGACAGACAGACAGACTGACACAGGCGCGCGCGCACACACACACACACACACACACACACACACATATATATATATATATATATATATATATATATATATATCTTTGAAAGTGATTTAAAGATTCACTGTATTTATACATACTGGATCATACAATGATAATACAGTGTGTCTTAGAAATCCCATATAGTATCATCCCTTACTACCAAGTTTTGGATACCTCACACACACATACACACAAGCCCCACCACACACACACATATATATATATATATATATATATATATATATATATATATATATATAAAATTTGAAACTATTTTGAAACATAGGGGGCTATAATAAAAAAACAGAACAAGTGAAACTTACTCTGCAATCACTCCAGCCTTTCATTGCTAAATGTTCATATTTTAACTATTTTTAAAATAGGAAGTAAAGAATAAATTTTAATTCTTCTCGTTAATAAATTTCTTTTAAGATTTATTGAAGAGATCTTTGCTCATATTCATTAAGATAAAACCAAACAATTAGAAATCAATAATACTAAGCACATATTTATTAAAATCAAATGTTTAAAATCAATATGCAAATTAGCCTTCCCGCTCGCACTGTAAACCGCTATTTTGTTGTATACATAAATACAACTGCATGTTATTAGTTTGTAGATATGGTCAACCGTATTGATAATGTAAAACAATTTTATTAATAACTAAGTTTTAAAAAGAAATTAAATCATGGAAAATGTTACGTAAATAACTAAGGGAATTGTGATTTGTGTAGCTATATAGTTTCGGTTACAGACAGAATACCACATAATCTCCATTATAATAAGATATATATATATATCCAGAAAATGTAGAACAAACTCGTGGTCTTATAATGGATGTAAGTTTATTAGTGTCAATGTTCGAACATTTCGGTTTATAAAGAAACCTTCTTCAGGACAATATGAAACTAGTAAAAGAGAAAAAAAAAGATTTATGGAGTTAAAAAGATGATGGATGTTTTGAATGTGTTGAGTTTGGAAAATGTGTAAAATAGATTTGTTACCTTTTGTTGATTAGCGATTATAATTGAATATTAAAGAACGTGATTGGTGCAAGCGTAATCGAGAATCAAAAGGTGATAGGAACAAGGAGACTGTTTCTGCTCCAAGATCAGAGTTGTGCAGTCAAGAATTCATCCCATTTTTTTACTTTAAATCATTATTTAATATATATATATATATATTTAATATATATTACGGAATTTGTATTTTAGTCATTTAGAAGATTTAGGATATATATATATATATATATATATATATATATATATATATATATATATATATATATATATATATATAAGCTTGAAAGGGATTTAAAACATACAAAACACGTGTCGTGCATCTAATATGGTAAATAAACATATGTGTGTGAGTATATATAAAGTATAAATATACACTTTATATATACATTACTTTATATATATATATATGTGTGTGTATATATATATATATATATATATATATATATATATATATTATATATACTAGATAAAACGTGACTCGTTGGATCACCCATAGGTTTCTGGGTAGATAATTGGGAGTAGGGAAATGTGAGTTTGCAAAGCGATTTAAATTAAAAATACGGTCGGAAAATTAAAAAAAACAAAAAAACATTAAAATAATTTTGTAAGATTTCTAAGAAAGGAAACATTTGACCTAATTTACATTTATTAAGAGCCAATATGTTGAAGCTACTGGCTCACTGCGTATGAAGCTTAAAATAAAAATATATTTCCAACACTCCAATCTCCCTCTGTCTGTCTGTCTGTCTGTCTGTCTCTCTCTCTCTTTTAATGATAAACTAACATATACAACGAAGGGGTAATCAAGATATACATAGAGACGGAGAAAGTGATAGACAGAATGAGGTGTAAGAGACTGGTCAGTTTTTTACTTAATTGCAAATTACAACTAATTAAAACCAATTAAAATGGATTTGTTTCTAACATTACTCAATCCTAGAACTAAGGAATAATTCAGTTTTAAAAAAGGCCTTAAGACATTGAGTCGCTCAGCTTTAGTATCATAATAATAATAATAATAATAATAATAATAATATATATATATATATATATATATATATATATATATATATATATATATATATTAGACAAAATGTGACCCGTGGAATCACCCATTGAGCTCTGGGTAGATAATTGTGATCAGATAAGAAGCAAGTTTGCACAGCGAATTAATTTTAAAAAAGAAATAGGGTCGGACAAATTTTGTTTAAATCCTTAAAATCATTTCGTAAAATTTCTAATAAAGGGAAAGTTTGACCAAATTTTAATGGATCTGATTCTTGAAATTCTATTAATATCATAGGTGTTGAGAAACAAAAAGAACATTATTGACAATTTTTACCCACGACAGAAGTGAAAAGAAATGGAGGAGTTGGAGATTGTTGTTATAGCTAAGGAGGTGGTAAACAGATATTTTTCTCGATTGCTGGTTTGGTGGTGGTGTCAGGGGTCAAATAACGGCCAGCAGTCAGATAGTGACTGTCCAAATCTTCCAAATTTTTCACACAGAGATACTAAAATAGAATAGCGATGGGAATGAAGATATATAGAGAGAGCGGGTGTAATTGATAGGCAGATGATAAGTCCGAGACGGGTTACTTTATGACTTAATTGTAAATTACTGCTAATTAAAACGATTAATTTTTTTCAAATATAATTCAATTCCAGAAGTAAGGAATATTTTAGCATTTAATTTTCGTCATTAAACCAAACAGGAAAAAATCCTTTGGTAAAGAAACATTGATTCGTTCAGCTCTAGTATTATAATAGGTATATATATATATATATATATATATATATATATATATATATATATATATATATATATATATATATATCTTATATTTTTTATTTCTAAACTCAACAGGTGAGAAAAAAAATAAACAGATAGATCAGTTTTCAAAATTCATTTAAAAAAAATTCAAACTGATATCTGAGGAAATAAATCTAAAAAAAAAAATCGACACTCCCGTACTTTCTGAAAATAATCATCAGTATCGTAATGTAGTAGCCAAAAGGAAAGAAAAAAACACCGAAGGAGTTTACTAAGTTATATAGGTAAAAAGTGCTGAATACGCTATATATATATATATATATATATATATATATATATATATATATATATATGTGTGTGTGTGTGTGTGTGTGTGTGTGTGTGTGTGAAGTATATTAAGAAAATTTTTTAAAAAACACAGGTTTAAATGAGTTAAGTGGTAAGTTTATTGGCCGACGCTGCAGTGTTTCGATTGAATTTGAAGTCTGAAAAAAAGAACGCTGAAATTCAAATTCAGACTTCAAATTTTAAACAGACTGATAAACAATGACTATCACTTGCTTTTCTCGTTATTCTGTGATACAAATTTTTTATCACCTTCCATATACCAACAAATGTCCTGAAGATGATCTAATTAATAGATCGAAACACTGCAGCACCGGCCAATAAACTTACAACTTAACTCATTTAAACCTGTGTTTTTTCAATTTTCTTAATATACTACATACCGTCGGATTCACTTCCTTTTCTTCACACACACACACACACACACACACACACATATATATATATATATAAGAATAAACATTCCAAGACATAACTTGTTCCCGAGACATCGTTCCTTTGAGCTGGCCATTAGAAGAAGCATAAATGGCAGTGTTTGTTCTTAGATCAAAGCCGCACGCTTCAGTTCCCTTTTGCCTTATCTCTGCCTAATGATAATACCTCACTATTATTCTTTAAGCCTTATCTTTGAAATGTCTTACTTAGCGAATGTCTTTCTTGACAAAAAAAATTAGGAGAGAGAAAGAGAGAAAGAAAGAAAGATATAGAGAGAAAGATGGGGGAAAGAAAAGAAAATCTCTACTATCAATCATTTTAGAAGAGGAAAAAATGAAAGAGAAAAAAAAAAAGCTATTTCTTATTCATCTATTGTTCGTGTTTCCTCAGATTCCTGCGATTGTGGGAGATTTAATTTGTTTTCTTCTATTATTCACCAAAAACCTTTCAGCACGATCATAATCCTTTGTGTAGTGTCGTAGTCTCACCATCCAAATTCTAGCAATGCATTTTTCGTTTCTTGCAATCTTGCAAACATGTCAGCTAATAAGACTTGATATACATCTCTATTAATAATGGAGATTAGGTCTCAATTTGTCTGAAACCAAAACTACGTCACTGCTTACGTCACATTACCCAAAATCGTCAATACATAGAATAAAGAACAACATTATGTTATATACACTCAAAATTTGAGTATGCAAACTTAGACGGTCCTTCTTTTTTTTTAAACAAGTTTTCATAAATACATGCGCGGTATTATTGATTTATGTAGTTTGTTTTATCTTTATATGTTTTATCAAAGTTATCTAACGTAGAGAGTTTTACGAGAAAATCTTTTACAAACAAGAAATAGTCATTTTTTCAGTATCAAAAAGTTAACTAAAAAGTTTACAAATAATAAACAAATTCCTACGATTTTGTGTAAAATCTATGTGTAAAATATTCAAAATAATTATTTAATTAATAATTAATAGACGCACGAAACATGTTATGTGTGTAGGGACAGCACGAAGTTTCCATTTAAAAATATTTTTTTTTACTCTTTTAATAAATTTGATGATTTTACTTTGCGTGGTCTAATGGTTTGAGCCGTAGGAAATAAACTCTCGAGTTCAGTTCCTGGACGAAGCTGTTTCCATTTTTCCATGGCGTTAATACCCTTGGGAAAGGTATGAATCCAATTCTCCCTCCAGCTACGGGTAAATAGCAGGGTAGAGTGGGCTCTTTAACCTTGGCTAAGTAACCTGTCTAGGAGAAGGGAAACTGAATTCAAACCTCTTAAACTTAAGAAATTGGCCTAGTGTCGCATCCTGCTCGTACGGAGGGTTTAGTAAATATTTATAAACCCACCGACAACGAATTTTTAACTACCAAACCCTCCGGCAATATCTTTGGAAAATTAGTTTTTACACCAACAAAAGGGCATTTTTCTTGTCTACATTAGTTGTTACTTATTGTGGTGTTACTACTTATGTTTATACGTTTTTGGATTATTATTGGCATTTCAGTCTCTGAAGAATATAATAAAGTTTTTGTACCCCTGAAGTTACAGCGCCTCCTGTGACTGTGAAGTCCGATGTTTGAAAAACATTCTCGACCACAGACGTCGCATTTCAAGGCTGTCCCTGTGCCGGTGCTTTGTTGTCGCTGCTCTTTTCTGTACCTCTTAACTTCATGTTGCGTCAGGGTGACTTCGGACATGATCAGTCCTCTACGAAGAGCCTTCTTTTTGATATGCGTGTATGATTATATACTTTCAGTATGATCCATATATATATATATATATATATATATATATAATATATATCTGTGTGTGTGTGTGTTTGATTGAACGCGACAGACATTTTCTGTCGGACGAGTTTATCCTCAAACCATTCAAATTTTTTAATGTCTGAATTGAATTGGTGAATAAATCTACTAAAGGTTCTTACACTAGTACTTTCGGTGTAGAGTAGTGAGATGTTTCCTGGGTTCCTTTTAAACAAACAGAGTAGCAGTAGGAATAAGTAGGAGGGGGGACTCAGAAGTTTATAAGGATATTATGGGGAATGCTAGGAGGAGAATTGGCGGGACATTATAGACATTTGAGAATGTGATTGTATAAATTCAATGTGGTGTATAAATTGTCCTGTAGGAGACTGGCTCTGCAAAGTTGAAAGCACGTACACTAGTCACACCACGATAACTTTGTTATGCCAGTTAACAACACAGACAGTTGATATTTTGCCTCAGAATTCAACTGTCTGTGTTGTTATATCCACACTTTCGTCTATTCCACATTTTGTCCGATTTATTCAAATCCTTCACTCCTCATATATATATATATATATATATATATATATATATATATATATATATATATATATATATATATATATATATATATGAAGAGTCTAATATATATATTATATATATATATATATATATATATATATATATATATATAATTTAATATACCAAACTTATTGGTAAACCCTTGCGGTAAGAAAAAAACCGGCAAATAGTTTGATTGTAAAAATATACTACCAAACATCACCAGGGGAAAAATTTTGAAAAAAAGAAAAGACCAAGATAGTCGTATCAACCGAAAATAATCGGTTGATACTATAATACTTGGTCAATAGAAGAAAAAACAATTTATATATATATATATAAATAAATAAATAAATATATATATATATATGTATATATATATATATATATATATATATATATATATATATATATATAAAACCGCTAGGATATTCTAAAGCTAAAAAGTAAAGAGTGCTCAATACCTAAGTAGAGTAAATAATAAAATAGTTATTTAACTGACACAACTTCGATCATGCAACACTTAAAATCACATTCATGGCCCCTCTATTTACCGATTTTATAATGTATAATTATTGTTTGTTTGTTTTGTTTTACGGCACGTCAACCAGGTTGGGTCATTTAATGCCGGCAAAATTTTGAAAGATTCGTAGTGATAGTTTGGAAGAGACATTTTTAAATGTACTAACACTCCATGTTAGATTGGACCTGGGAGCATTGGTGATAAACGGGTGCTCCACATTCCCTAGACCTCCATAACCGGAACCTCACCATCAGTTTAATGTCATTCCCAGGACCCTCAGATTTTTGGCGCACATATTATAAAAAGGGTTCGAGCCTGTCATAAGGGCAATATGGCTGGGACAGGGACAATGATATATAGATGCTAAGGCTTAATATGGCCGGCCAATTGGTCGGAGGGGGCCTCTCTTACCAGCCGTCTAGCCAAAGTAAGGGCCTAAGTGGAGTATTGTATACCATGGACTGCTCATCCACCTAGATTCCGTCCTTAAGCATCATGACAATTGGTGACTCCATTGATGAGGATTACCACTCTGTAGAGTAGCTCAGTCGGTAGAGTGTCGGACTAGAAACCACAACGTTCCTAGTTCGACACAGGCCCTCGCCAACTCAGCGTATGAGTAGCACAGGGACCTGTGCGGTAAAATAAGGAGCTGACGGTAGGTGTGGCGCCTCACCTCAGACGCAAAAACAATCTCCTTGGTCTAGCACTAGTGAAAAGGGGATAGACTCCTTCACTGATACCCACTTTAGTCCACACCGACGACTTTACTTATTTGCTATATGAAGTGGACAAATAATCTGTTTGAGATGGCGATAGTCGACAGTTTTTCGATATATATTGCTAGTGTATATGAGGAAGATCTCACGAGAATTCAAACATGGCTTTGTCTGCATAATACATTCAAATCAAGGACATGGTGACATTGCCTTAACAGGTGGATAAAAAAAACTTGAATTTCTTTTATGAATATACATATTTACCAACCTCTCCGCACGAGCAGAATGTTTAACAAGTTTGAATTCAGAGTTTTTCCTTCTCCTAGACTAGTTGACTAACCAAGGTTAAAGTGACCTGTCTGTCTTGCTATTTACACATAGCTGGAGGGAGAGCAGGTGGATGCATACCGTGCCCAAAGGTATTAGCGTTATGTGAAATGTAGATAGCCTCGTCTAGGATTTGAACTCTGGTAAACGAGTCCATTTCCTACGACTCTGGCCATGCGCCTCTATTTTTTGAGGATTGTGTGTATTTACCAACGTTCAGTCTCTTATTCGGTTGAGGATGTGACACACAGCCCGGATTGACATGAAATTCTTGAGAAAACAGGATAGTGTTCATACCCTGCACCTCGGCTTATCAGAAAATTTGTAAAGCCCGCAAGACGCAAAGTTGATAAAAAAAAACCATAGATGAAACAATATCATCATCAATCATCATCATCATCATCATGTCGCGCCAGTAGCATGGATATCCATGACAACCTCTCGCCAACCGCCCCCATCACTCATTGTCCCTGGTCGGTCCTCTTTGCAGCATCCAGTATCTGCACAGAGCTGGTTTATATAGGTATTTTCTGAACGACCCGCACTAGCATGTCCATGTGTTGGTTTCCATAGGAGAACGTCACCTATGAGTTCGTCCTTACTTCTCCACCAGTGTCCAGCATGCCATGCCCGTCTTATTCGGATGATTTGTGTGATACGGGGCAGGTGGCCGTATAGCTTCTTGCTTGTGGGGTGTTATTTCCACGATTTGTTCAAGGAAGAGGTCTCGCCAACATTGAAGATTGTACTGGTTTCCATAGGAGAACGTCACTTATGAGTTCATCTTTATTTCTCCAGCAGTATCCAGCATGTCTTGTCTGTCTTACTCAGATGGTATGTGTGATGGGGTGCAGGCTGCTTCGCTTCTGGGGAGGGATCTTTCTAATTACGTAGTTCTTTATTCTTCTTTATTCTTCTGCTTTCTTGTGGGCTATTGTCTTCACGATTTGTTCATGATCCCACGCAGCATTCTTGTGCAGCTCCCATCTAGCCTATTCTCTAGACGCCTCGTCAAAGTCCAAGTGGTACAGCTATACAGTAGCACTGATATCATTATGGCGTGAAATAACAGTCGCCCTAACTTGTCGGTGAGATCTAATTTCAATATAACGGACAATATGTTTATAGACGACATGCTTTCCCTATGTGTTCATTATTGCTTTCTGTGGAAGAGATATTACTACCTTGGTACATGAATTGTTCTACTGGCTTTAGAGGTTTACCATTGAGTGAGGAGATGTCTCCTTTCTTTTTAAAGTACATATAACACATCAGAAAACAGGACATATAGACATATAGACGGCGCCACTAATAAAAGAAATCGATATAATTTTTATAAAGAGCTAACCTTCAAATAACACGTGTCAAAATTTGAGCTCAATCGAATTATTAGTTTACAAATCAAAGTTATTTAAGTGTAGCTAGTGATGCACATTTTCATAACAATGGAAAAATCCGAATTTTGTGTGTTGATAAAGCATTGCTTTCTGATGGGAATAAATACTGTTTAAGCAAAGCAATGGTTTGATAAATGTTATTCGGACTCTGCTCCGTCGGAAACAACGGTTAAGAGGTGGTATGCTGACTCTAAACGCGGTAGTACAGACAAAAATAATGCTGAACGCTCAGGTCGCGCAAATTCGGCAGTGTCCCGGAACACCCCTTCCAAAAAAAAAAAATCCACAAACTCCTTTTGGCCGATCGTAAATTGAAGTTGCGTGAGATAGCAGAGGAGTTGAAGATATCAGAAGGCAGTATATTCACCATTTTGCATGAACATTTGTCAATGAGAAAGCTGTGTTCAAAGTAGATGTTGCTTTTTCTCAAAGTCAATCAAAAACAACAATGGGTCGACGATTCACAGCGTTGTTTGCAACTGTTTCAACGCAACAAAAATGGATTTTTGCGTAAATATGTCACAATGGTTGAAACATGGAACCATCACTTCACTCCGGAGTCAAATCGGCAGTCAGTGGACAGCATCAGGTAAAAGCCGTCCAAAGTGACCAAAGACGCAGACATCAGCAGGCAGGGTTTTAGCCTCCGTATTTTGGAATTTGCAAGGTTCATCGATTACCTTGAGAAAGGAAGAACTATCAATAGCGAATAATCTATAGCATTATTGATGCGTTTGAAAGAAGAAATCGCCAAAAATCGGCCACAAATGAAGAAGAAAAAAGTGCTCTTTCACCAAGGCAATGAACCGTGTCACAAGTCAATCGCAACGATAGCAAAACTACATGAATTGCACTTCGAATTGACTCCTCACTACCCTATTCTACAAATCTGGCCCTCAGCGCCTACTGGCTGTTTGCTGACCTAAAAAGAATGCTCCAGGGAAAGAGATCTGGCTCCAATAAAGAAGTGATATCAGAAGCTGAGGCGTATTTTGAGGCCAAAAAAATTGTTCTAAAAAAAAAGA
Source organism: Doryteuthis pealeii (assembly GCA_023376005.1). Classification (NCBI taxonomy): domain Eukaryota; kingdom Metazoa; phylum Mollusca; class Cephalopoda; order Myopsida; family Loliginidae; genus Doryteuthis; species Doryteuthis pealeii. The sequence goes on along the minus strand of CM042179.1, from coordinate 29,725,901 downwards.
CATCGAATTGTTAGAGAAGCGTTGGTAAGAGTGTATCACCCTAGAAGGAGACTATATTGATAAATAAAGTCGAATTTTGCATAAAAGTTGTTGTTCTATTCGTTAGGATTGGGACTTATTGAGTGATGTGTTATTCTGTTTTATTGGAATTCTCACAGAGGCCAAAGTTCTGTGCTGCCTTCTCTATGCTATGTATCAGGGATACGGCTTATGCAGGTCTATTTGCAAGAAGTGCTAGATCATATGCGTAGTCGTGTAATACACACGAATCTTTATCGTGTAATTGCGTAGGATTGTTTTAACTCCTCAATAGATGCCACCCTTAGAGATGAGTAGTAGTAGTAGTAGTAGTAGTAGTAGTAGTAGTAGTAGTAGTATTTTTAAGAAGCGCTACAAAAAATTAATCATTGCTCACCTGATATATTTTGAGGCAAGAAAAGTGGAAACAATTTAATGAAAATTATAAAGTCACCTCTCTTTATATTTAATTAGTTATCATTTTGATAACTTGATGTCACAAGAATATAATGACAAACAAGAGGTCAGCAGCATTTACGAAACGAAACCTTTATCAGCCGACAAAGACCTACACTAGCAATGAATTCAGTGACACAGGGAAATGTTCTCCTGATACAACGGAAAAATGTCAAGGTTTCGGATAATTCCGACCCAGACGTCCAGAATGTCGACCATCGTCACATAGAAGAAGAGGAAATCTACCCCTACTCGAAAGAGACTCGTCTAACTTTAATGGAGGAATTACTATTGCTTGGTTTAAAAGATAGAGAAGTAATCAACAAAAAAAGAGACCCAGTCTCAACTGTATATCTAAGATTAATAACATTTGTTTTCTTTAAAAAATTACTTATATCTGTTATAATACTTTTAACAGATACCGAAGGCTCTTTAAAAAAAACACAATGTTTTGTTTTTGTATAAGAAAAATACCTCATTTCAAAAGGAATAATGAAATAAAATAATAAGATAATAATAAATTAATGAAATAAATAAATAAATAAATAAATAAAGTTGATAAATAAATAAATATAAATAATGAAATAAATATAAAAATAATGAAAATTATTTTGTTTTTGTAAAAGAAAAATACCTCATTCCAAAAGGAATGATGAAATAAAATAATAAGATAATAATAAATTAATGAAATAAATAAATAAAGTTAATAAATAAATAAATATAATTAATGAAATAAATATAAAAATAATGAAAATTATTTTGTTTTTGTAAAAGAAAAATACCTCATTCCAAAAGGAATGATGAAATAAAATAATAAGATAATAATAAATTAATGAAATACATAAATAAATAAATAAAGTTAATAAATAAATAAAAAAATATAATTAATGAAATAATTAATGAAAATTATTTTGTTTTTGTAAAAGAAAAATACCTCATTCCAAAAGGAACGAGTTGGTCTTCTTTTTTTTCTTTTTATACAAAAAAGAAGAATATTAAAATAGATCTATCAAAAATAAAATAAAATAAAATAAAATAATGCATTAAATTTTATTTATTTCGAGACATTCGATACTTTTAAAACTGCATTTGATTTCTTCAAATTTAAATCAGAAATACATCTATGAAATAGTTGAGGTGGTCACTACTAGAAAAGGCTCAGTCCTCATTAGTCATCATCATCTACATTCTAATACATTCATTAATAATTTGTTGTGTTGTTTCTTTGTTGGTGTTGTAAAAATGTAATGTGTGAAAATAAACATAGTTCTATTTCTATTTCTTTCTTTCTTTCAATCTTACTTGTTCTCTTCTTCCTTTCTTTCTTTCCTTCCTTCTTTCTTTCTTTCTTTCTTTCTTTCAATCTTACTTGTTCTCTTCTGTCTTTCTTTCTTTCTTTCTTTCTTTTTTTTTTCTTTTTTTCTTTCATCTTACTTGTCCTCTTCTTTCTTTCTTTCTTTCTTTCTTTCAATCTTACTTGTCCTCTTCTTTTCTTTCTTTCTTTTTTCTCTCTTCCTTCCTTTCTTTCTATCTTACTAGTTCTCTTCATTCTTTTCTTCCTTCTTTCTTTCTTTCTTTCAATCTTACTTGTCCTCTCTCTTTCTTTCTTTCTTTCTTTCAATCTTACTTGTCCTCTTCTTTCTTTCTTTCTTTTTTCTCTCTTCCTTCCTTTTCTTTCTATCTTACTAGTTCTCTTCATTCTTTCTTTCCTTCTTTCTTTCTTTCTTTCTTTCTTTCTTCCAATCTTACTTGTTCTTTATTTCCTTCTTTCTTACTTTATCTTCTTTCTTCTTTCTTTTCTTCAATCTTACTTGTCCTCTTCTTTTCTTTCTTTCTTTTTTTCTCTCTTCCTTCCTTTCTTTCTATCTTATAGTTCTTCTTCATTCTTTCTTTTTCTTTCTTTCTTTCTTCTTTCTTTCTTATCTTACTTGTTCTTTATTTCCTTCTTTCTTACTTATTATCTTCTTTCTTTTTTTCTTTCTTTCTTTCAATCTTGCTTGTCCTCTTCTTTCTTTCTTTCTTTCTTTTTTTCTTTCTTCAAATCTTATTTGTCTTTATTTCCTTCTTTCTTACTTATTATCTTTCTTTCTTTCTTTCTTTCTTTCTTTCTTATTTGTTCTTTATTTCCTTCTTTCTTACTTGTTATTTTTTTCTTCTTCTTTTTTCTTTTTTTTCTTTCTTCGAATCTTATTTGTTCTTTATTTCCTTCTTTCTTACTTATTATCTTCTTTCTTTCTTTCTTTTTCTTTCTTTCTTCGAATCTTACTTGTTCTTTATTTCCTTCTTTCTTACTTATTATCTTCTTTCTTTCTTTTTCTTTCTTTCTTTCAATCTTACTTGTTCTTTATTTCCTTCTTTCTTACTTATTATCTTATTTCTTTCTTTCTTTTCTTTCTTTTTCTTTCTTTCTTCGAATTTTACTTGTTCTTTATTTCATTATTTCTTTGTTATCTATTTTCTTTCTTTCTTTCTTTTCTTTCTTCTTTTTTCTTTCTCTTTCTTCCAATCTTACTTGTTCTTTATATCCTTCTTTCTTACTTGTTACTTCATTCATTCTTTCTTCTTTCTTTTTTCTTTCTTTCTTTCTTCCAATCTTACTTGTTCTTTATTTCCTTCTTTTTTACTTGTTATCTTTCATTCTTTCTTCTTTCTTTTCTTTCTTTCTTTCTTCCAATCTTACTTGTTCTTTATTTCCTTCTTTTTTACTGTTATCTTTATTCTTTCTTTTCTTTCTTTTCTTTCCTTTCTTTCTTCCAATCTTACTTGTTCTTTATTCCTTCTTTCTTACTTGTTATCTTCTTCTTTCTTTCTTTCTTTTTCTCTTCTTTCTTTCCAATCTTACTTGTTCTTTATTCCTTCTTTTTTACTTGTTATCTTTCATTCTTTTTTCTTTCTTTTCTTTCTTCTTTCTTCAATCTTACTTGTTCTTTATTCCTTCTTTTTACTTGTTATCTTCATTCTTCTTTCTTTTCTTTTTCTTCTTTCTTTCTTCCAATCTTACTTGTTCTTTATTTCTTCTTTCTTACTTGTCATCTTCATTATTCTTTTCTTTCTTTCTTTCTTTCTTCCAATCTTACTTGTCTTTATTTCCTTCTTTTACTTGTTATCTTCATTCTTTCTTTCTTTCTTTCTTCTTTCTTTCTTTCTTTCTTCCAATCTTACTTGCTCTTTATTTCTTTCTTTCTTACTTGTTATCTTCTTTCTTTCTTTCTTTCTTTCTTTTCTTTCTTTCTTCCAATCTTACTTGCTTCTTTATTTCCTTCTTTCTTACTTGTTATCTTTCTTTCCTTTCTTTCTTTCTTCTTTCTTTCTTTCTTGTTCTTTATTTCCTTCTTTCTTACTTTTATCTCTCTTTCTTTCTTTCTTTCTTTCTTTTTCTTTCTTTCTTTCTTTCTTTTCAATCTTTCTTGTTCTTTATTTCATTATTTCTTTGTTATCTATTTTCTTTCTTTCTTTCTTTCTTTTTCTTTTTCTTTCTTTCTTACTTACTTTCTCCTTTCTACAGATGTGCGGTGCCATAATAGCTCAGCATTCTCCAAAGAAGTGCTTCAGGCATAAGAAATTGACCCCGACCCTACCCTTTTTTAGTACAATATGGGAGGTTTCTGCCCGAGGATGATGGTTCCCTGAAGGTGTGTCAGATGAACATTCCAGGCCTAAGATTACCTCGGACCTTTCAAATGCCAAAGAAATGGATAAAATAAATTTCTAACTGGATAGCCGAAAGCTACAAGAAATAAGAACAAGTGGAAAAAAAGTTTACCATGATTCAATATTAAAAGATGCTTTTCTAATCTTCGTATAATGGAGATTCGGTGTCTGTCTGTCTATAACCGAAACTACATCACAATACCATCAGGAATGGCGTAAGTTTATCAATGAAGAGGTGGGTTTAGCACTTGCCTAGGAATAGGGCACTTTCCTATGAATCGCAAGGTTTCTGGTTTGATACTTGCCTCGCCAACTCAGCGTATGAGTAGCACAGGGATCTGTGTGGTAAACTGAGGAGCTGGTGGTAGGTGTGGCGCTCAGTCTCAGCCGCAAAACCAGTCACCTTGGTATAGCCCTAGTGAATAGGAGGTAGACTCCTTCGTTATCTGGTTGATACCGACATTAGGCCACCCCGCAGACTTTACTTACTATGTAATTTATATTAAAAATCATTAATACGTAGATTAAATCTTATTTACCAACGCTGCCTCAAAGAAAATCTGAGTTAGATTTGCCTCAAAACAGCCCATCTTATTAGTGCGGTTAAAATCCTTCAACGTGACTTATATACCGCTAAAAGATAAAGGTTCACGTATTATATGGTATAGTTAATTCGCATACTGGTTTTAACAAAACTGAGTTTAATAAATAATTACTTGGTTTTATTGATCACTAATATTATTGTTTTATTCTTCAACGTATCAAAATCAATCCTATGAATTATTTCATATAAAAACCAATTAAGATATAATTAAAAATAAGTGCAATTCTTTATATGCGTTCTTATCTAATTTTGTGAGTCTTTCTAATTCAAAATATTTCATTACATTAAAATCTAAATACTTATGCTCGGAGAGCACATATTCTTGCTAGTAGAATTGAAATAAGTGTAATCTTTTTATATGCGTTCTTATTTAATTTCCTTATAGTCTTTCTATTTCAATATATTCATTACATTAAAACTAAATACTTATGCCCATTGAGAGAGCGCATATTCTTGCTAGTAGAATTTAAAATAAGCTGTAATCTCTTTATATTGCGTTCTTTATTTAATTTTGTGAGTCTTTTCTAATTCAATATATTTTCATTACATTTAAATCCTAAATACTTATGCCCTGCGGAGGGCGCATATTCCTGCAAGTATAATTAAAATAAATGTAATCTTTTTATATGTGTTCTTATTTAATTTTGTTAGTCTTTCTAATTCAATATATTTCATTACATTAAAACCTAAATACTTATGCTCGAAGGGCGCATATTATTGCTAGTAGAATTAAGATAAGTGTAATCTTTTTATATGTGCTTTTGTGAGTCTTTCTAATTTGATATATAAACTTAACATGAGACTTTGATGAGTTGTGGTGCACCTGATCACTGTACATAATGAATTTCATTATATATTAAATACTTACATCTGGAGGGAACATATTCCTGCTCGTAATAATAATTTTAAAATAATCTCAATTAATCTCATATATTAGAGACAACAGTAAAGTCACGCTGAAAGCATAAGTTTATGCAGTGATCAGCTTGTTCAATACTTGTGTAGCGATTGTCCGCCCCTGTTGGGATGGACATGAGTCCAACAGGGTTATCTTCCCTTGCTGCAAGGTTTCTTCCCATTGGGTGGCTGCTGTATTTAAACAGCAGCCCGGTAAATTCTCAATTTCTTTTCTTGGTCCAGCAACCACTGCACATGGGTTAGGCGCTTGGTGCCTCTGCCTCTTTAGTGGAGGGCCTTGCCCCCCCCACCCCACCCAACCAACTATCAGTAAGTGACATTGCTTCAGGAACTCTTTATCACTTCTTTAGGACTTAGTCTTACATCCTTTGTATATCTATGTATACTAGGCATACTCAATTTTGTCGGCTGCTAGGTTAAAACAAAAACAATTAAAATTCATTACTATAATGATGAATTAGAAGGCAATTACAATGCATATAAATAAAAACATGTTTTTTTTCACGATTTTCAAAGCAAACTTTCATCTTTCAGAGACTGTTTTCAGAAATGAAACGCGTGTCTTTTTTTTTTTTTTTTTTTTTTTGTGTCCGTTATATTTTTTTCTCCTCTTCTCTTTTTTTCCTTTTTTTTTTCTTTTTCTTTATGTTATTAAAACACGTGTCTCGTGGCGTTTCTTTTTTTAAGCCCACGCGCGAAGGGTTCGTGGTATTATGGTAATAGCCGTTGCCTCATTAATTTTTCAATTTTAATTTTTTTTTCCCTCTTCCTCCTTCCTTCTTCTTTTCTCTTTATTTATTATTTTCATCTATTCGTATTAATTTATGTAATTATTATATTTATTTTTTAATTTCATTTTATTTGTATATGTTATATTATAATTGTGTTTGAACATTCAATGGCAAAATTAATGAATGTAGTCTCTTACTTTGAAATATCTGTTGAGAAATGGTTTGAATTTTTTTTTTTTGTATGTATAATGTATCTAATCTTGTCGGTTAAATCCCGGTGAATAGATCAGGTTACTGTAAGCAACCCGAAGTCCTTTAGTTTTATCAAAAATGACTTGATTCAGATTAATGACCTGAAAAGGGTTGACATGCCATAAACAAACATTAATGAACCAAACTTAAAACTGATTAAAGCAGTGATGAGCCTGTTCATTACTTAATTGGGTGACCACTTAAGCAACAGCAGGTACTGTAAGCAACCTGAGTCTTTGTTTATTCAAAATGACTTGATTTGGCATTAAATGACCTAAAATGGTTATTATGGTCAATTCATATTGGAAGCACCAGTTCCTGCTAGGTCACAAAGTTAAGCAGTGAATAGCCTGTTCATTACTTAATTGGGTGACCATTAAGCAACAGCAACAAATGTAAGCAACCTGAGTCCTTTGTTTATCAAAAATGATTTTTGCCATTTGTCACTGTAAGTATTTGTTGATGCAGTGGTTTTAAAGAAAAGAGAAAGAAGAAAGAAAGAAAAGAAAAGAAGAAAAAGAGAAGAGGAGGAAAGAAAGAAAAAAGAAAAAGAGAAAGAAAAGAGAAGAAAAGAAGAAAAGAAAAGGAAAAGAAAAAGAGAAAAAGAGAAGAAAGAAAGAAAGAAGAAAAGAAAGAAAGAAAAGAAAAGAGAAAGAAAAGAAAAGAAAGAAGCAAGAAAGAAAAAGAAATCCAAGGAAAGAAGAAAGAAAAAGAAAGAAAGAAAAACGAAAAAGAAAGAAAGAGAGAGAGGAAGAGAGAAGAAAGAAAGAAAGAAAAAGAAAGAGAAAGAAAAGAAAAGAAAGAAAAGAGAGCAAGAAAGAAAAAGAGAGCAAGAAAGAAAAGAGAAGAAAAGAAAAAAGAAAGAAAAAGAAAAGAAGAAAAGAAAGAGAAAGAGAGAGAGAGATGAGAGAGAAAAAAGAAAATGTCAGAAGTGCTTTTTTTCAGCTTTGTCTTCCCTTCATTTTCTTTATATCGATGTGATGGTAACCAGGTAAGTTCCTTGGGGAACAGACCATATCTTGCGGTCGTTCCTTTACCATCTTCGTCTAAAACTAACTCTCATTCTATCCTCTTCACAACCTTTTTTCCACTCTTCGCCACTTGGCACCTGTCGACCAATAGAAATCAACAGGTAGCTTTGTGCTGACTTATCCAAATAATCTTGTCAGAATTTGTGTAAAAATAAAAATAAAACAATTTAAAATAAAAAGAATCTTCCAAGTGATCCGGTGACGTCACGGTTGCTGCCTTGGTCTAGAATTTGATCCTAGTCAAGATGCCTACTGATGGACAAACAGCTACTACGTTTTTGCAACGGCATCTTACCTTCCTCACGTTACGCCTGGGTAAAAGAGGGACAAGCCTACAGAGAGACATGTGACGCCAGGACTTTGGGGGAAGAAGGATTTTACTTGGATTCTTCAGTGTTACGGTGGGACAGCGTCCTTGTGGACTTTGTAGCATTACTACACACGACGGAAATACTACTTCGTCTTTGGGAATTAGAGTCTATCTCCCTCAAAGACTGGAAATAAAAATAGCCGGCACTCACTGGGAACTCAACTTTTAAACTTCGTACTATTATTTTTGGAGAGAGTGTTTATTTATTTCATGACACTACAAAGGGGCTGCACGGCGCACCACTGGAGCTCATTTCTGTTCGAAATAACCTAGAGTTAACCTGAGTTTCGCAATATAGATCAATAAGTATTCCTTAGACGGTCTTCTATGCGCCTGGATACCAACCCCGTATTTCTATATTCCCGCGTTAATTTCTAGATGGCCGTTGAGCGAGAAACTTCATCCCCCTATGACATGTTTTGATTTTTGTCCTGCTAGGTGTCTAGCCACCTTCTTCACAGGTAATCTTGGTGGAGCTGGGTACCGGTTTAGTCGCGCGTTTAATCTGACTATGAAGCAGGTAGTACAGGTTACATAATTCCCATAATTTTGTGCGACCTGACATGAAAAGTATATATATATATATAAAATATATCTGTCTCCAGAAAAATGTGGTGTACAGAGCTACTGTTGAAAACAGACACCTCCATCAAAAAAATACATAGGAGCAACGGAAGGAACCCTGAAACAAAGAATTTACAACCATAGACTTTCATTTTCGAACAGAAAATATTTACAACAAACAAACACTATCCACAAATATATGGAACTTGAAAGTATGGACATTTCGCCAGATGTGAGCGGGAGATTCTGAAAGTTGCACCCGCTTACAGCAAAATCTAAAAGATGCTTTCTTTGTCTCCATGAAAACTTTATATTATTACTCATCCATCACAACAGACCTACTAAACAAAAAGATCGGAGAATCCTATCAAAATGCCGACATGAAAATAAGACCTGCTATCACACTTCGATCCATATAACATAACCCACACACACCTTCTTCTACCCATTATATATAATATATATAAAATAGTAATATATTTGTAAATACTACAACAGATCCGCCAACTGTAAGTATCTTCCCTCTACATATATACATTGTACAATAATATCATACAAATGTAAGTCCACATTGCACCACCAACGCAATAAATAACATGTTCATTATTATTAACAGCACAATTTTAAAAATACATTTAAAAAATACATTATATTAATTTGCACATAACATACGTAACCAAGAGAATACCAAACACAAATACGCATATTTATACGCACACACGCGCGTGGAGACATTATATCATCACAGCTTCATACATTCCCACGCCACACGCGAGACATCACATACATGACACAAACAAAAAATACCCACACACGCGCGGTGACACAATCATATCATCACAGCCTTCACGCATTTCCATGCAAACGCGCATGACATCATACACATACTGCACAAACAAAATACGCACACGTAGAAGAAAAAAAAAACATTCCGATCACGTAAACACGCAAACACGAGATACAGGTTAAAAAAACGCACACATTTGGACCATTTACACAATTCTGTCATTTTTAATGGAACTTTGTATTACCCGATGAATGCGTCTAAGCAAGAAACCGCTGTTTGTAATACCGTTCCCGTAATTAAATAAATAAAAGCAAAAACTTTTATTTGTTTTGATTTCTCATTGAACTATATATATATATATGTGTGTGTGTGTGTGTGTCTGTGTGTGTGTGTTATTTCTAAACGTTTGATAATCGAAGTAAATGGATCCAAGTCTATTATACGAAGTGGAAGTTGAATATTATTATTATTTGCTCCTTTTGAGTTTTCACATCAGCATTAACTGATGCTCTTCCACTGGAGTTGAGTGACAGCAAGTTGTCCTCAGGTCTCCAGGACTTTCTGAGTATTCTGGAAGATTGCAGCAGTGCAGTGTCTGAATGGTTTCAAACCCTTACTCTGATTTCAAAACATTCCAGACCCTTTTCCAATCCTTTTGGACTGTTCCAAGTGCACCAACTACAATTGGTATCACTTCACTTTCATATTCCATAACTTTTTCAGTTCTCTGGCAAGGTCAGATATATTTGTCTATTTTTCATTTTCCTTTTAACTTCACCCTGTGATCTGCTGCACTGCAAATCCACCAGTTGACAAGTTCTTTCTTTTTTTTATCAACACTAGGTGCCTTCTTGCTGGGATAAGGTGATCCGTTTTATTTCAAGGTCCCAGAGAATGTTATGCGTTCGTTTCTCAAGAACAGATTCTGGTTTATGCATATACCATTTTTTTGCATGGTCAAAATTAAATTTTTTGCATAATTCCAGTGGATCACCTTCCCAACCCAGTCTTGTCTAGTTTTGTATTTCTCGTTGTGCCTAGTTTCTACATTTGCAGAGTATATGGTTTACAGCTCCATCTCTATTCCCGCAAGTCTAACATTTTACTATTTTTGTTGTCCTATCGATTTTGCTTTGATGTAGTTTGTCCTTATGGCATTATTTTGTGCGCAATTATAAGTGATCCGTTCTCTTTTGAGGTTTCTTTTCTTAACCATGTCCAAGTCTTTTCATGGGCAACCTCTCAATTTGTCGTTTGAAGCGTCCATTATAATTGCTTTTCTTCCCATTTTTGTTTTCTAGTCAATTTATTAATTATTATTATTCATTATTATTTCGCCTCATTCGAGTTTTTCATACCCACTTTAAACCGGTGGTTCACTGAGAGGCTGAGGTAACAACAAAGTCTCTTCAGGTGTCCAGGACACTCCTGAGTATTTCTAGTCAATCTAAACAATGCTGTAGTCTGGATGCGCTCGAGTTTTCCTCTGATTTTCCAATCTGCAGACTCATTTTCCAGACACCTGGGATCCTTTCAAGGGCACCAATTACAATTGATACGACCTTCACCTTTAGTTGCCACAGTTTTCTCAGTTCTCTGGCACGGTCAAAATATTTGTTTATCTTTTCGCTCTTTTTCTCTCTGTGATCGGCCATGACGGCAAATCCTCTGTCAATCAACACTAGGTTTGGTTCTCCTGGCCGGTTCAGGTGATCCGTCTCTACCTCCAAAGTACCAGGGAGATTTTGCGCGTCTCATCTCTAGGACAAATTCAGCTTGTGATATACCATTGATTTTCTGCTCAATTCACAATGAATCACCTTCCCACCGAGTCGTGCTTAGTCTGTACTCTCTTTGTGCTAGTTTTGTACTGCATTCGCTTATTACGTGATTGAATTATTATTATTAATTATTATTATTATTAATTTATTATTATTATTATTATTATTATACCAGAGCTTTTTCAGGTGCGTCTCTGTAGTAGTCCTGAAAAATCTATCCAGATATGAAAAGAACAGCGATGGAAGGCAATCTTGAAAATGTTTCTTTGATAGTAATAATTGCAAAACTGAAATTCTCCAAGTGAGAGTTGAACATTTATCAACTTTAGAAGAAAATTTGAGTTATTAATTTTCCATCAATTAACACTGCGCATGACTGGTTAGAAACCCTTTTGTTAGAACTGCAATAGATTCTAGTTTTAGCGCTAACAGAAAAAAGAACTGACAGCTGTGCCACTGATCGTGGATTAATGATTAAATACAAAGAATTGTCTCTTGAAGCTTTTTGGATTTCTATCAAAAATCATGTCTCAATATCTAAAAAAAAGCGCTGGCCATTTTATTGCAATTTCCCACCTCATATTCATGTGAACTGGGATCTTCATCCCTCGCAACAATTAAGTGTAAAAAGAGAGGAACTCTTCAATGCATTGATGAGGAAATGAGAGTTTGTCTCTCAAACATAAGACCAAACATTGAAGAAATCGCAAGGTCTCATCAAGCTCATGTTTCTCATTAATACAGGAATGAATAAACTTCATAGAGGTATGTTAAGTTTGCTTTTGTTAAATGTGTTTATATATTCAATAGATAACTTAATAACATATTAGTCCTATTTTGTATACAGTGCCCTATCAAGTATCTGTAGTACTGTAAGTGCGGCCAGACTGTATAAAGTTTGAGAACCACTGAGTTAACTTAATAACATATTAGTCTATTTTGTATACAGTGCCTATCAAGTATCTGTAGTACTATAAGTGCGCCAGACTGTATAAAGTTTGAGAACCACTGAGTTAACTTAATAACATATTAGTCCTATTTGTATACAGTGCCTATCAATTATCTGTAGTACTGTAAGTGCGCCCAGACTGTATAAAGTTTGAAACCACTGAGTTAACTTAATAACATATTAGTCCTATTTTGTATACAGTGCGCTATCAATTATCTGTAGTACTGTAAGTGCGCCCAGACTGTATAAAGTTTGAGAACCACTGAGTTAACTTAATAACATATTAGTCCTATTTTGTATACAGTGCGCTATCAATTATCTGTAGTACTGTAAGTGCGCCCAGACTGTATAAAGTTTGAGAAACCACTGAGTTAACTTAATAACATATTAGTCCTATTTTGTATATAGTGCGCTATCAAGTATCTGTAGTACTGTAAGTGTGCCCAGACTATAAAATTTTTATAACCACTGAGTTAACTTAATAATATATTAGTCCTATTTTGTATAGAGTGCGCTATCAAGTATCTGTAGTACTGTAAGTGCGCACAGACTGTATAAAGTTTGAGAACCACTGAGTTAATAACATATTAGTCCTATTTTGTATACAGTGCGCTATCAAGTATCTGTAGTACTGTACGGGCGCCCAGACTGTATAACGTTTGAGAACCAATGCTGTAGATTGAGGTTTCATTTGGTAGGCGTTTTAATGATTCTTTGTTTAGAGAAATAGCAGCACAGCCAACGTTTTTTTTTTCTTTCTCTCTCTCTGTTTGGATCCATCTGCATAGATGTGGTAATGATCTGGGAAGTTAAAAGAAAAAGAAGAAAAAAAATGGTAAGAATTTTTTACGGTTTCCGATGGCTGTCATCTAAGATTTGGTTACTGGATCCAGTGTTATTTTTTGTTGTTTTTCTGGCGTCTCTCTGAAACATTTTCTTACGGCATCTGGGGCTTCGTTTTATTTTGTAATTAATTTTCTTTTCCTACGTCATTCTCCCCCACTCCTTCCCTTACGCCAGTGAAGTTCAAAGATTAAATTTTGTGTTCGGTAACGAAAAGGTTCTTCGCTTTTCAAGTCTTTCACGTTTTTTTTTGTTTTGTTTTGTTTGTTTTTTTAACTTTTATCTTATTTTGATGAACTTCAAGATAGTGAATAAAAGAAAGGAATAGATAGTAAAATGTTGGGAGAGAGAGAGAGAGAGAGAGAGTGAGAGAGAGAGAGAGAGTGAGAGAGAGAGTGAGAGAGAGAGAGAGAGAGATGGAGAGAGGATAGAGAGATAGGTAGAGACGAGCAGAGAGAGAGAGATGAACCAAGATAGGGAAAAGGAGACAGCAATGAAGAGTAAGATGTAAGAAAGACACAGAGAGCGAGCGAGCGCGCGCGAGAGAGAGAGAGAGAGAGAAGGGGGGATATAAGCGCGTGATAGAGATTGAAAAAGAGATAGATAGTGAGATGCAGAAAGGAATAGAGTGATAGAGGAGAGAGGGGGAACGAAGGAGTAGGTGAGATAAAGAGAGATAAAGATTGAGGTAGAAAGAGATATAGAAATAGATGTAGAGAGGGATAAAGCGATAGATAGACAAGGAGGTAGAGAGGGAGAGGGGAGATATACCACAGTATGAAAATAATTTAATTATTAAAATGTTTTATATGTTTACTTAAGATCTATTGCGAAATAGTTCAATACTAGCAGGACCTGTAGATATACCACAGTATGATAATAATTTAGTTATTACAACGTTTGATATGTTTACTTAAGATCTATTGCGAAATAGTTCAATACTAGCAGGACCTGTGGATATACCACAGTATGATGATTTAATTATTACAACGTTTGAAATGTTTACTTAAGAGCTATTACTAAATAATTCAATACTAGCAGGACCTGTGGATATACCACAGTATGATAATTTAATCATTACAACGTTGATATGTTTACTTAACAGCTATTGCTAAATAGTTCAATACTAGCAGGACCTGTAGATATACCACAGTATGATAATAATTTAGTTATTACAACGTTTGATATGTTTACTTAAGATCTATTGCGAAATAGTTCAATACTAGCATGACCTGTTGATATACCACTGTATGATAATTTAATCATTACAACGTTTGATATATTTACTTTATTTGATCCCATCAAGGCCTAACACCTACACGATTGTCCTGATCCTATTCCCCTCATGGCAAACCTCAACTTTAAATTGAAAAACAGATCCCATTTCTAAACAAGGGTTCTGGAAGAAAATTTGCTCCCAGTTACTTCAGAGGTAGAAACATTCTTTAAATTTTAAAACAGTCCTCATTTCTACACAGAAAGTTTGTTAGAAAATATGCGACCAGTTACTTCAAATTGTAAAACAGTCGTTATTTTACAAAAGATTCGACCAGTTACTTCAGGCGCAAAAATAGTTCTTTAAATTGTAAACAGTCGTTATTTTTACAAAAGATTTTGTAGAAAGTTTGCGACCAGTTACTTCAGGCGCAAAAATAGTTCTTTAAATTGTAAAACAGTCGTTATTTTTACAAAAGATTTGGTAGAAAGTTTGCGACCAGTTACTTCAGCGCAAAAATAGTTCTTTAAATTGTAAAACAGTCGTTATTTTTACAAAAAGAAAGTTTGATGGAAAAAAATTTGCAACCGGTTAATTATCTCAAGAAAATTCTTCTGTATACATTTTAGCGAGTTAGTTGAATATTGCAAAATCTGACTCAGCCTAGTATTCATTATAAGTTTGAGGCAAGAATCCAGAATCCTGGTTGATGAAGGTGCAGTTGATCACAATATTATCTTCCCTTGCCGCCAGTGTTTGCCACTAGAGATCGTCATAACCATGGCTATTTAAACTCAGCCTGAGAAGCTGTCTTCGTTTTCTCTTCTGGTATCTCCAGGCATGTACTACTTGTGTCTTCGACTGTTTGGACTTGGGGAACCTTGCCCCCTCCCAACTAAAAGGCTTATACGTGTCTTCATAAAGAGACGCTTACCACGTGGCTCCTGTAAGTAAGTGATAACCGTTTGAGGTAGGACCTTCATCTCTTCGTTTAATCAAGAACTCTTTCTTCTTTCTTTAGGACTTTCGCAGTAGCTGTTTTGTATTTGTATTGTTGTTAAATGTGCTCAGACAATAAAGTCTGTATTTTGTTACGTATCTCTTTGTTGGAAGTTGTTGTGTGTATTCACTTATGTCTAGGAAGCTTTTCTGAGGTCTCCTAACGTATTATAAAAATGGTTTTAGCATACTGAAGCAAAACAAACATTAAATCATATAAATGGTGATTACCGACGTGATGTGAACATAAAACCACCTAAATACTCATACCTTTTATTAATAAATGTACTTGAAGGTGGAGGTTGTAGGTGTCCTGGATATAACGTTAAACTCTATCTGATTGTGAGGTTCCGATTCTGGGGAATGTGGATTACCCATTCATCCCCATTACTCCCTGGTCCATTCCGACTTGAAGTGGTAGTACCTGTTAGGGTCTCATCTATAGATTAAATAGAAAAAGTGTTTTAAAAATGTGTTAAAAAATTGAATTTAAAAAGTTGCGTACCATCAGAAATGAATAAAACAAAATGCGTTCGGCATAAACTAACCCAACAAGGATTGACATGCCGTCAAATACGACCAACCAACCAAAAAGAATTAAACAATGATCAAATTCACTCAAAAAAATCATACTATTTTCTGTTATTTGTACAAATCTACTACATAAATGGCATTTTCTGTTTGTTTTTGTATGACAAGTTGGCGCCTACACCAATGATACATTCATGAAGAAAACATTACAGACACGTTCAGCTAATACTCAGGAATAGGACTGACTAATTAGGGTTCAATAAAAATCAATAATGGAACACCGGGGAACATCTTCTCATTAGTCAAAATAACTTTGAGAGTTCCCCCTTTTCCTTCTCTTCCTTCTCCTCATCCATCTCTTCCTCTTCCACCTCTTCTTCCTCCTTCTCTTCCTCCTTCTCCTCCTTCTCTTTCTCTTCTTCCTCCTCTTCCTCCTCATTCTCCTCATCCATCTTTTTCTCTTCATCCTTCTCTTCATCCTTCTCTTCCTCTTCCTCATTCTCTTCCTCCTTCTCCTCCTCTCTCTTCCTTCACCTCTTTCTCCTTCTCCTCATCCCTCGCTTCTTCCTCCTCCTCTTCTTCCTCCTCTTCTTCCTCCTCCTCTTCCTTCCTTCTTCTCCTCCCCTTCTCTTCTTCCTCCTCTCTTCCCCCTTCTCTTCATTCTCCTTCTCCTCTTCCTCATCCACCTCCTCCTCCCTTCCTCCTCCCCCACCTCCTCCTCCCCCACCTCCTCCTCCCTTCATCTTCCTCGTCCTCCACCTCCTCCTCTTCCTGTCTGTGTTTTGTGATAAGGTGGGCATTTTCGTTAACCATTCTTATAAAAGATAAGATTAGCTTTAGTCAAGTTACTTGTACGGTTTCGGGTGGTTGGCAGGTGGGTTTTTTAGTTTCGATGGTCACTACTAATGTTTTGTTTTATTACGCAGTAACTGATACAAGGGTAAAAACAGCAACTAACAATATTGTAACAAGTGACAGATCGGGAGTATATATATATATATATATATATATATATATATATATATATATATATATATATATATATATATTGTTGAAAAAACGTTTTTTCTCTTTGCCATGATTTCGGTGTTGAAGGTACACCTTCTTCAGGAGAACTAAAAGTGTATAGGTAGCTACATTTTATATATACTTGTCTGGTTTGGAATTATTTTTATAGTCCTTTCTGTCTTTTAATTAGTTTGTATGAATTTTAGTTTCTAAGTCTAGACTGTTTTCCTTTGAAATCAAAGATTTGCTTTCTATAAACGTACACGACTCCTTTATTCAGGCAACATCTCCGGAATAAAAAAGATTAATTTTTAGGAAAGTGCTTCCATAAAATTCATAA